>FR990123.1:11126275-11848222 GCA_905404295.2 Ochlodes sylvanus | reverse complement strand
AAGTTATTAGCAATCAAAAATACGATCTAATTCGTCGAGAAGAGGTAGGTAGCTAGTGCCGTCTTGGCAGCGACACTTTGTGCACCCAGATAGGGCTTTCTCGGGATAGAATTACTGGAACATCATTTTCAAAGTTGTTGGAAATGTTACTTCTAATGTGAAAAAACCATTGAAAACCCGATATTTATGAAAAACTTTAGAATTTAAATCAAAATACTTCAGTGCGGGCAAAGCTGCAGCTTAATATTATATTGTTAAAATATTTGAAGCTGTTCATAGTGTACAATAATTTTCAACTATAAAGTATTATCTCGCATGGTCTAGTGGTTATGGCACCTGGCTATAGTGCCGGGAGACCCGGGTTCGAACCCCGGTGTGGGAATCTATTATGAGTAGTACAATTTTTGTTTTTTTTTTTATGATAAATTTATTATTTTCATGATGTTGATCTATAAAATAATTAAGTCGATTATTTTTATAATTATATACATAGTCTGGCCATAAATACTGTTACAATTAAAAATAAACAAAATATTACATTTGAATTTGGAATCTGTCATTTTTATATGTTTGCTCATTGTGTTTTCTCATTTTCGCGCCATTCGCGCAATATATTGTAAAATAGTTGGTGATCTTTTGGTGATATTAAAATGGAGTGGGGTGGTAAAAAGAAACGAATCGCTGTGATTGCATAACACAAAATAGGTATGAACCCGTGGTATGAACCCAAATACAATTTTTTAAACTCTGTATTCGTTTTGCATTATAGTCAAATTTTCGTGTACCGGGCTATTGATAGGTGCCTCAGTTAAACTCAGTTTATAAAACAATGAAACCCCTTTTTGTGACAGAAAAAGATCTGGCTATCCACGTAGTGTTTAAAGAATTTTCCCATGGAAAGAGTGCGAGCTTCCATTGTTAACTGACCTCAACGTTTCAAGGACTGTATGTATGTATGTCGTGCAATGGAAACGACTTCGAATAAGCTTTATATATTTATATTAATGGTTTTATACTTATGCATTAAACTAACACACTGTAATAGTATAAATGTTACGTGCAATAGAAAAAATGTATTTTTCTTTGTGACAATATTTAGGGCAAGACTGTGTACTTTCATAGCTTTTACGTTGTAAGTCTAAGTTACACTGAAATATGGCCAAAATGAGACAGTATTGTAACAGAGTAGAGCGTACTTAATAGCTTATTTATTGAAAACTAAGTCGCCCGCTGCTTCTTGCTACCTAAACGCGACAATTTAAAAAAGTACCCAATGGATTTTCATACAATTTTCACCAAAATACGAAGTGATTCATGGAACAAGGTTAACGTGTATTTGACGTAGTCTGTAGTCTAGTTGTTTCAACCATGCTTGCGAAGAGTGGGGTTCCGGTTTCGATTTGGGCCGGGTCAAATATTTATGTGTCGGATAAATGTTTGTTCTCGGGTCATAGGTGTTAGTGACGTGTGATTTGTATTGTCCGTGCCACCCGCGACAAAGAAATCCTAGTGCGGAGGTCTTTAGTCCACTTTAGCCTTGTGATAAGAAGTTCCTTCGCTATGGACATTACTAATTTTGATGTTTGTTCCAGCTCTACTTCTCCATCACGGTGGTGACCATGGGCCACTTCATAGAAGCAGAGCAACGTTACTTGAACGGCGATATGCAAGACCCCGAGTCCGAAAGCTTTCTGGCACCAGAGAAGATTACACCAGGTATTAATTTATTGCACTTCACAGCCACAGTTTGTACTAGTTGTGCACAAAAGACGATCTTATTGGAACGAAGTTCCTTACGGCAGGTTTGGAGGGGATAGGTTTTGCTGCGGCGACCGAACTGAAAAATATGTGATAGTAAAACCGTAAGAAAAAATGCGTGGAATAAAAGCGTTAAATGAGACGTGCGCAGGCGCGACAGTCGCATACACAAGCGAGTAGTGTATAATACCTTTCTCTTTCTCCCTCTTTCTTTTCGTTAGCCGTTGCCTTCATTAGCCGAAGGAACTTCGTTCCTACCTGGTGTCCCACGACACCACATCATTTTTCATTATCGTATCGCATCGTATTTTATCGTTATCGTATCGTAGATGACAAAGGGAATCAAGAGATATTGCTAGGGTGTACAGTGTAATACAATAAAATTATTGTTAGAAAGAGTCTTGTTCTAATTCGGTCACAGATGTGTTGCTACCCTTGATTACTGACCTGATCGCGTCTTTATTCAAAATTTAACCGGCTCAACACCTGGTTTAACCGAAACACAATTGCTGTTAAAATAATAATTACTCGGTAGAAATGGTACTCAGCACCCCGGGCGAACTCTAGGCTCTAATAAGTGTTTCACTGCTATTAAACTACTGAATATTAAAAAAAACCCTACTGTAAATGATATCTGTTAATGGCTAACAGGAAACACACAGCGTAAAACAATGGACCTAGAAAGATTTAACTTTGTACAGGGGTTATTTATATGTTCAAGTATTACGAGAGAGGACTACAAAACGATTTTTTTGAATCCATACTCTAAATGTAAAATGGGGAGTAAAATTTGCATAAAAACAATCCAATGAAGTCGGCGGCATCAATTATACTTACAGATTACAAACAACTAAAACATGAAAACAAACAATTGTTGTAATTCACCAGCAACTGCATAGCAACTGTAATAAAGCTATAAAATATTCTAATGTAACCTAACTACCCATGATTATCATGTTCAATGATTCGTTTTTCGAAGGTAGGTACCATTTTTGTAACAAGCTTCAAAACATGTCTTATGTGAAACCTTTGTAAAACTGAATTTTCTTAATTACCAGGGAATGTTTCAGTTACTTACCGTAAAGGGAATTAAGGTTTCAACCGAGCGGTCTGGTTGTGGTCAACCACACTTAATAAATACTACTTACTTAATATACTTACTCATCCCCTTTCTACCATCGAACCCGACACACAGCAAGTGTCGTCAACCCATCCATAAATATCACTCCGATACGAACTACACAGTTTGGGTCACTTTTCGCCACTGCAATGTCTGCAATAAGTTACCCGCGATGACGTTCCTCTTTGATTACTGAAGCGTGAATAAACGCAAAAATTCCGGCGGAAAACTTATTTTTTTTAATCAAATAATTTTTCCTGTCTCAGGGAATAGAACCGTGAATGTAAGTCACTGGGTAGAACCGTGAATGTAAGTACAAGGTTATCTTATCAGATTATACATTACAGTTATAGAGATTATACATTATTTTTATTTGATAATACCTAATTATAAAAAAATGGCTCCAACGATTTTTATGACATTTATTCCGGGGGTTTCGGGGCGAAGAATCGATCTAGCTATATAGGTTTCAATTTTAGAACATCACAATGTCATTAGAATACGAAGGTAAATTTCGCCACCATCTACAAGGTTAGGTTGGATGTAAACATAGCTCAGGTCGGAAATCGGGCGGTCCCGAGACCAGAAGACACCGTTTTGAGTCCAGGTGTAAAAGAAAATCATCGTGGCGAAACCTTCCTACCAGGGAGTTCTTGGTAATAACTCCATAGGTGTGTTAATGCCATCAACGGATGAGAAGACGCTCGGTGTCTTTTATGAAAGGTTGGTGGTACCATCCAGTTTAATCTTAAGGTACTCTAGACTTGGTGGCTAGTTCGGCTGGCCCATCCTTTTGTTAGATCATCCGCCAAACGAATTATCGTGTTCCGGCTGGATGCTACAGACCCAGTAAGTATTTGCCTCTGGTATTACTAATATCCATTTTCGATGTAAACCATACCTTACCATTAGTACTCGTAAACTCGTTTGTCAGCCAGTTACATAAAAAATTAAAGAACATAAACACGGGAACTATGTATATAACTTTCCAGCGAAGGCAAATCAAGCAGCCTATTCCACGCTACCGACATTCGTTATTTAGCATGCATCCGGTATTCTCTTTTTGTATTGGAATCAGGGATTACTGAGTGAGTACCTAAGTTTTGTGACTAAGTAGCAACGGCATTACTTGACGGTTTGCATTGTTGTATGAAGAATTCTCTTAGAATTGGCTATTTTCTTTGTGTATTGAAATACGCAATCAATTATTGAGCTTTTAACGGAGAAAACTAGCTTTTTAATAAAATCTCAAACGGCGGCGGACAAAGAAAAACAATGTCTCAAGTAACAAATATTTTTTACAAAACGACTCGGTTTTTATATAACACGCATTGTATGAATTAACAAAAGCTACTCTATAAAAATTGTTATTTTCCGTGGGAGTATCATGTGATACGATTGTAGTGATAAGATGATCCTTTAGTCCTTCTGTCTATATATTACATAATACAGGGTGTTAGGGGCTCAAACAGAAACCTTGTAACCACACTTTGTCGTGTTAGTTACACAATTTTTTTATAACTCAACAACGGCTGGACGCCGGACCAATTATTATAATTTTTTGTGTTTTTGTATTTGTCTATATCCGGAAAGTGTAAAAAAAATTAATTGGCTATAGCAATACAATTGAGTGGAATTGATATCTATTATTAGCCAATGTTGATTCGGGTAAAATCAGAAGCTAAGTTGTAAGCGATTATCCGTTCCAGTAAGCAGACGAATTATATTATAATTATTCGGCCGGCTTATACAAAGTGTCTAGTCGTTCGCAAAACGGATGAATAAAATAACATCGACCGGGTTGTCGGATGTAAGTCGCGAAAGAATGGAGATGGGGGCCCACAAGCCCTTCGAGTGGGGAGCGCGGGTAGCGAAGCCCTCCGCCATTACAAAATAACATAATGTAATTGAAAATGTAAGAAAGTTCGGATAGGTTAGGATTCGCTGTTTTAATTTACGTAGAAAAAGGAAACGCGTTAAGCGGGGTTACGTCGGAATCTGGAACATTTGTAGTCACATTATTAAAGCGTTACTTCAAGATTAGAGATATGAAAAATATTATTAAATTATTATACTGTACTAATAATAATAAATAAATAATCCGGTTACCGGAAAAATTGTATTTTAACCGGATCTTATTTTTTAAGCAACTGTTTGTGATAAGTTTCTATATAGGTTTCTGTAAGGTATTCTTTTGTTTCAGTTACGGTGGGCCTAAACATCACCCTGCTGGCATGCAGCACAATGGGGATGGTATCCTGTCTCGTAATGATACTCGGTATTTACAAGGTACGTAAATGTTTAAATGTTTAAATTATATTTTTGAGAATTTTGTACGTCTTCGAATCGTCACCGGGCATCGGGCTTTTGCCGCTCGTAAGCATCTGCAGTAGTTTAGGAAGTACTATCTGACACAACGGTATTATTTAACATTATACATGCGATGCGTTCATACACTGCGAATTGTGCTCTTAGATCCGCTCCGATGACGTTATTGTAACTATGGATGCGAAAGACAATTACGGAACGTTTGAGACAGAAAAAAGATAGCTATATGAAAAGTACGCCAATTGGCCGAATTTAACTGCCCCTCTTTTCGGGACCTAGTTACATACCTACTATTTTTTACCTATAATCATTGATCTGACCATAACAATCAATAATGTGTCTTCTAAACATCTAAACCATATCGGAATCGCTAAAGTATTTTTACCGCTGTCACTCATCCAAATTGCTATCGCGCACGCATCGGGTCTATTAGGCTATTTATCGACTTACATACAGATTTAATATCATCTTAGATAAGTTTATAATATTTATGTGTTGTTTAGATATTAATACCGCATTAATATTGTTCCTATTTGCTAAGATTTGGTGATAATTTAGTTACCTACTATATTTGGCGTTCAACTATAATTTCAAGTGATGAAGTAATTTTACATAACTATATCTTTTTTTGTATCTACCAGTTTTTATGTGTGGTATGGTTTCCCTTTTACTATTTTTATTTAATTTCACCCAGCTTAGTCCAACCCAAGTTATTTTAATTTAAGTATGAACAACGTTAGGTAATTTCGATGCGGAGCTTCGTCCCCTTTCGTCTATCGTCCTGCTACAGGGCCTACATAAATTGTGGTCAACGTAAGGTACGCAAGGGCGCGTTGCGGTTTTGTTTATGCTTATATTTTGTAACGCGCTAATTAAAACAAATTGAGTTACAAAAAAAACATTTTTGGTCGGATTGTTGCGTCGTAGGAAGGTACATTGTGTAGCGTTCACTTGATACCTTTGACCTAAACAAGTCCACACTACACCCGAAGTGTCCCGAAGTCGACAAGGTATGTGACGTCACCGACTTAGGTAATTCGTATTGTGACAGTTACTATTTCAAATAACATTTCATGAATATAATATCTGGCGTGGATTGCCTTGTATCTTGGAATCTGAGCCAACATATTATATATTTTATTGTTCGTGCTTCACCGTACTCAGTAGATACTCAATAAAGGCCGAGGCAATAACTTCAAGTCCTTCCCGTTCAGTTAAAGAATTACGCGACTCAGTAATTTATCACTGTTCTAAAAAACATACGAGAAGTCTCCCGCTCTCCCACCAATTGTATTATCTCGCTGTCGCAAGCAATTCAGCTGATCAAGCTATTATACCTATTCCAGGATAACTATGCCAGATCTGATACGCATGTGCGAATACGTCCCATCGAGGCGTTTTCATCTTCATAATATGTTTGAATACCTAATCGAACATTATCCGAAATACCCAATAGACCCAACACGATTATCTGAGATGTAAACTTCAACCAATTCTGAATCTATTGTAGATAGTCACAAAGGACAGTTATCAATGATTAGCAAGACCAAAACAACACAGACAGGTTTTAATTAAACGTTCGCCAATTGACTCGTTTACTGCCAAGTGCCGATTGGTTATTTGCAACTTCATTCCAGTCTCAACGCAATGTTGGCCACAACAATTTTAAAGTGCTTCTGGTACAACCTACCTACTAGCGAAAAATGTGTCGAGGATAACAAAAATAGGGATTGAAATATGTGGATTGCGATGTAAAGGTGTCGTACCATCATAAAGCAGAGATTGGCTTAAACCTTTTAATGACCCACTACAGAACACGGGTCTTCCCTCATTATTGAGAAGGCTTACAGCATACTGTATCACTATGCCACGCAGGTCCATTGCGGATTGGTGGAAGTGTTAGTGGCCAACCCAAGTATCTGAACTTTTGTCGCCACCCGAAGCTCAACATACAGCTCAACGACTACCATCTAACGATAAATATCTAATCGCGAGGGAGGCATTTTATTTGTAGGTGTAATGCTGCTATTTTAAAGATTTCTTTTGTTACAGGACCGAAAATTCCTGCTGATTCCGTGGATCGTCTCCATGTCGATGGAAACATGCGTCGAGGTCGTTAACCTCGTGTATCTCTTCTACTTACAAACTGTGAGTGTTTCATTCACTTACTTAAATTTGTTTATTATGTTTTGCAGTCGTTTTGAACGTGTCTCTCTGCATTTGCATAAACAAGTACAGTAAGACAAGAGTCTGCTATTTTGAAACTCTTTCGAGAGGAATGAAATAATCTTTTTCCACAATTTTATTATACCTTTAATTTTAAGTTTCCTGGACCGGAATGGTGGAAGGTGTGTTTTACTAATGCATATGTTTTTATTCAAATTTTATTTCAACTTTGTCGGCGTCTGTGGCTTTTTGCTCAACTCTTTCTGACTTCGTATCTATTATAAACGTGAATCAATTCGGAGTCTGGGTAAACGTGCCGGAAGATCAAATTTTAGGTATAATGTTGTAACAACATGTTAATATGTAATCCTTTCTGTCAACTCTAGTTAACTGTTTGACGATGTAAAGATGGCCGCTGTTACGTCGCAGTAAACTAAAAATCATCCGTTTAACATTGGCGTCCACTAGCGCTTGTATGATGTGCCGTTATAATAATTTAGTAGCTACCACTGGCTACTAGAAAACAGAGGAGAGTGTTGTTTGTAGCAAAACTTATAATAAAATAACCACTTGACTGTTTGACGTTATGTGCCGTCGACTCGTGGTTCACTCGTGGGCTCAAACGTGACAGGTGACCGGCCTAATTTACTCGCGTAAAACTTTTACAGAATACAAAAATCATACTGAGACAGCTTGTTTCATAGACTAACGAATAAGCAAAGATTCTTCAAAGGAATAGTGTCGAAATTCGATAAGATATGGCATTTTCGGCCCGAGAACCGAGCGAAATCGCTTAAAAATAGTTATCTGCTTGCCGACGTTCGGTGAAACTTTAAGTAAATATCTGTACGACAGATTTCTGTCGTAAAAAGCCGATCAGTAGTAATTCAGCAGTCATACAGATGCACTTTATTGTTTTGTAAGATTATTATACAGTTTTCCTCGACTGCACGACACAAAAGATAAGTATGATAGCAATCAAAATTGTGGTTGTCGCCGTATTGTAGAAAAGGAAAAATTCGACTAAGAATTGTAAGTTGGGTATCATTGAATAGTTATTTGAAAACACTTTTAGGTATCTCTTATCATTTTCATTTCGATAATTGTTTAAAAGTAACCACGTACCTATGTAGGTATGTACATAGGTACTTTAAGTTTTTACTTAGGTAGGTGTATCTTGTTTAGTTCGATTAGCTGCAAAAACTTAATATTTTCGTTTTTCTAAACTTCGAATGAAGCATTTCTATTCCTTAGTGTATAGAAATTTTGCAGCATTCGGGCCTGTACTAGTTTAAACTAAATTTGAACTGTGGTTTGATATCTCGCAAGTTTGAAGTGCTCCGTAGAGATGATACTATAGAGGTATAGACAAAATGTTAATATTCAGCAACATGACAGACAAACCCCGTTTGAACAGATAGGAAAACTATTTTAATTATAAATAGTTTAATTAGCGCTTTTGCGTCGCAGTTATTTCAGCAGCATTAAATTTGTATTTAAATTAAAATACTGGGAATTCTACCTCGCTTCGTTACGGGGAACAATATTATATTTGTACAGAATCAGTAATGTAGCATGGAGTGGTTTTGGTATTTCAATATGAAGAGACAAGTATTTATTTGTTCACACGTGCGATAGCATGGCGACAGCAACGCGATGGCATCGCGACGGCAACGCAACATACTTATTTGCGCACGTGTAAATTATATCAACTTTCAGACGCTGCGTTGTCGCAATCACAAACATGTTTTCCCTATACTTGTATATAG
Source organism: Ochlodes sylvanus (assembly GCA_905404295.2). NCBI lineage: Eukaryota > Metazoa > Arthropoda > Insecta > Lepidoptera > Hesperiidae > Ochlodes > Ochlodes sylvanus. The sequence goes on along the minus strand of FR990123.1, from coordinate 11,839,081 downwards.
AAGTTATACTATATTGCTGGAAGTATCGGTGTCAAAGATACTATAGTCTGTCGGAGCGACATCGCACAATTTGGACCGCAAAACGTTGCATGTGTAAATAGACACTAAGGCAAAGCTATACGTTAAGTAAATACTGTCATCTATCAGTCTTTACCACAGAGACCCTTGTATACGTTTTACTGAGCTAAAACTTGTAATAATAATGAGATAAATAAAAGTCTTACCTTTCTCTTCAAATAAGATACTCTTTAGTAAATACTGATGAAAAACAGTATTTATTTTACATCTAGCCTTTGCTTAATGATACTCCTCCATGTATCAGTAATTTCAGAATGCGAACGCTGCGTCAATAAATTGCGTCAATGTTAAACGGGAGATGTGGTGTTAGTGAATAGGATACATCAGGCGTCAGTTTGTTTTACGTCAACTGTCCGTTAAATACGCATCAGATGATGAACGGACGACTTTGCATAAGATGTAGAACATAGGTATATTATGTAATGGAGCAAGTTTAATAGGACATTGAAAAAAATGCCCGTGCCGTTTAAAAAATGCCTAATATGAGTGGGCAATATTATTACAATTATTGAAATAATCAAATCGTCCGGGCATTATTTATAATGTTTATCACCTATGGGGCAGAGTGCTTTGGTCGGGTTTAACCCGCTGTCGGTCATCTACCAAGTTTTTTTACGTGGTTGGTCACCTGGTTCAATCCAGTTCGCCTGGTCACATGGTAAAATAAATTTATATAGCTGGGCCCCTGCGGTGCAGACAAAATAGCAGAATTTGGGCCCTAGCGTCAACGCGCGACTTTTCCTAACTATACAGAGTAGTTCGATCCAGGCCGACGTATGTAGGTACTTTTAAGTTATAAGTTGTTATTATTAAAGTATTATTTAGGTATTAAGCATTGAACTTATGATAATGATTGAACTATATGGATTCTACGCATTCTTCTAGCCTGACGATTCTAACATGATGATGCTTTTGGTGTTGCGGATGTTTATGAACAGTAACGACTTGGTAGTGATGTGGTCACCTACCATCAAGAGGCCCGACTGGTCGTTTTTAAATTAGACACAAAAATGTTTTTGGACGTCATTCCCATACTGCAGAACAATGACTAGCACTACATAATGTAAAAACACTTGTCGACTGCAAGAATCTTTGTAACTATCTACAGCGCAAAATTTTAAGCAGTTTATAATAATAAATATAGAGATTATTAACATGGAAATAACAAAAGCAAACATGGTAATTATAATATGTACATAATTATCTGTTGATAAGTAATTCAACAGCTTTGGATGCGCCCCCAAAAGCGATACGGGACGGGGTTAGTAATATGGAATAAAGAAAATTTTCATAAGCCTTTTCGGCCGATCATTAATCTCGAAAAATGTTGGCGGGAGTTTATTTTCAATACATGAGTATTTGGGCCATTCTATTATCGTCGTCAAGATTGAATGTCAATCAGCCCTTCTAGCTCACAAGGCGGATTTTATGTCTGATGTAGTGCTAGTGTTTCATACTGTACATCTGCATAGTTTAGCTGTATCTTATACTAGTAAATTAGCAATTCTTGTATTCCTTCATCATCATCATCGCATCCCATAACTGTCCCACTGCTGGGTTCTGGTCTCCTCTCACACCGTGAGGAGTACAATGCATAGCCCACCACGCTGGTCAAGTACGGATTGCTAGACTTCACACACATTTGAGAACATTATGGAGAATTCCCAAGTGTGCAGGTTTTTCTCACGATGTTTTCATTATACGAAGGCTTATTACTTACTATTTTTAACCTCCTATGTTGAAAATCCTAGAAATCTGAAATAAACTTTCTAGGACTTCGGAAGTACGAAAAAATTAAGATAACTGTAACCATTGGACATAATGTAAGAAATGTAATGTTTCTTACATTACATTTCTTACATTATGTCCAATGGTTGTGAAAGTTAAATAATTATTTATATTTGTATGTACCTATCTCATGGCAACGTACGTCCTACAATAAGAAATGAAATGTTACTTAAACATTTCATTTAAACTAAGCCAAAATATATACACGATTCTACAAGGCCCCTACATCTTACCCAAGACTACATCAACACTTACCATGGGGGATTAAGGTCAGTCGTACACATATAGTTTATTAAAACCATTCCTTCAGACGTGCCTTTGTATGATTTTTCACCTTTGTATGTCTGTAAGAGTTAAAAATGAAACTGTAATGTAGTTAACTCTTGCCGAGTTAATACGGGGGCAAAACCTACATTAAATATTTTACGGAAATCGATATGCGGTCTCCCTATGTGTGTTAGCTTCATCATAGGCTTCCGTAATGGAAGCGAGAACGGGTTTCTAGCATAAATATAAATGGAAATCGATTTGCACAGTTTATTAAAACAAAAATATACGTAGTGCAGTGACCTCATACCGCAAGAAAAGCTCAGTCTCCTAAAACAGTGCAAATTTATTCACATACCACTGTGAATATATAATAGTGAACTGTCAGTATTCATTTATGCACCTCGAAGTTAAATGGAGTTGATCCTCAGAATAGGATTATTAAGTGGTTAGAAAAGGTTTAAACTTTTGTTTTTATTGGACAGAATATCCACAAGGAAACGCGGCAGAGTTGCCTGGGTTCAGGTAGTAATTTACAATGCCTTTGATCGTTAAGGCAGTTACCGGTTTCTTTGAAAATCTGTCAAATTACAAGGAGACGTAGTCTTTACAAACTCTGTTGGACGAACTTGCTTTCAAAGAATAGATTATTATTCAGATACCTATAGTATTTTTTTAACATTATGAACGAGAATAAGAACCACCTGTTGGCAAATGACCACCGTCGCCCATGTACATAAGTAACACCATGGGCTTGCCCGAGATGAGAAGGGAATGAGTAGTATTGAGTTTTAGTATTGAGAAGGATAGTACTGGAGGCCAACTACGAAAAACGAAAGTTGACGTTTCGGACGACGGATGGTACTATGTATAACCCATAACTATCCCACTGCTAGGCACGGGAATCATCTCACAATGTGAGGGGTATAGGCCATAGTCCACCACGCTGGCCAACTGCGGATTGGCGGACTTCACACACCTTTGAGATTATTATGGAACACTTTCAGCTGCGCAGGTTTCCTCACGATGTTTTCCTTCACCAAAGCAAGTGATAATTAAATTATATCTAATACGCACATAATATTTGAAAATTAGAAGTGCGTGCGGGATTTGAACCTGGACACCCCGATTTGGGTGTCCAACGTTCAACCACACGGCTATCACTGCCTTTTATACCTATATGATGCTGTACCTAAAGTAATTAGTAGTAACTAGTAAAGTATATATTTGATAGGTAGAGCCTAGACTTTTCCCAGGGTGGTACCACCGCAAGACACGGTACTTACCATTTCTACCGTGTAAAAATTGTTTTTTGCAATTGTGTTCCGGTAAGTAAGTCGGTTACACTTTTTTAACGACTGAATGAGAACGAGACTCTTGCTAACAATAACTAACAGAACTATCACTAACAGTCCCTGCCCCAGTTCTAAACGCCGTCTGCTAACTGACTTAACAATCCTAGTCCCCATTACAGTCTTGTTCTAGTTGTCATGGGCGTCATTGGTAGGGTGGTGCTGCATGCTCGCTTGCTACCTTATTACCACAAAAAAGTATGAACATCACTGAAATTCATTGAATTGATCATCCAGAGTTATACGTCTTGTGTGTGGATTTTGGTGAATATAACTTATAAGTAACTTAATCTACAGGCTGAAACATGATCAAAATTCAATGGAGAATCCTTAGACATGTTATGAAATACTTTTATCGATCTTATTAGGAAAGTTTTTAATCTCGGTGAGTATTTCGGCCTGTATGGGTATATGTATACCTAGTAAAACTAACTAGATGTATAGTACAGACTCATTTCCCGTGGTGGATAAACCATTAGTGCCGCATTGGAATTAGGTGGAAGAGGAAACGACACTTCCTTCCGTGAAAGCGCTACGATGTCATCTTATTATCTCAGTTACCTGTTTTGTGGCATACATCATAGAAATAAAACAAAACACACCCTTACCCCGGCAAACGGATCTCTGGTTGGTGTTGCACACGATGTAGTAAATATCTAACACAGCAGAGCTTCGAAGCCAGGACTTTTGACGAAAGCGTAGAAAAAATATTATAGGTATGAATGAATAGGATGATGAATGTACGAGTATATTCTACACTTGTAAAGGTTAATAATAAAAATATAACAGCAGAACATTGTGTACCTACATTGTATTTTTTGTGTTTTTGTTTGTCTGTCTGTCTACCTGTGCGAATATCACTTGCAAACCACTGACCACCACTGACTTACTTACAATACATTAAACAAATCCTCTATATTATATTATGTTATTATTTAACTTTTTAGTTTTAGGTTTTGTGTGTATTATTTAAGTTTATTAATAAAGGAATTAATATGTAAAAAAAAATCCTCTTTATTGTACACCATAAAGTTTTATATACCTTTATAGGTAAACATTCACTTCTCATAGCTTTATTTAATGTACTTACACTCACAGTGCTCACAGACTACCGACTTTTAAAATCTCATGTTAAAACGATTGGCACACATTTGGCCTTTTTAGGCGCGCGCTTATTTAATGCGCGTTTTTACTGCTAAACAAAGCATGCTTTCATATTCTGTATATGTATGTTATGCTCAATTACCGAAGTCGCTCACTGAGCAAAAAATTGATTACAACGTCCATATAATGTGCCTTCACTGAAACGCAAATTGAATCTTGGCTTTCGTGCGATCGACCACAACGCGCTATCACAATAAACCAATTTGTGATTTTATTACCATGTTAAGGTGAAAAAGTGAAAAAAGGGGGGGGGGGGGGGGCACAGACAATGCAAAGCTTCGAGCTTTGTTTTGCAGGAGACAAGTCCTCAGTGGGAAAGAATATTGTACCGGTATTTCGGCTTAATATCAAATCAAAGTACGCTAAAACGTAATCAATACTACTAAATAGTATGAAGAGATTCATTGGACACGATAGAACAATATTGAAATTCTAATCCGTCGCCGGTAGCAATTGAGAGATTCTTAGCCAGCGATATAGAAAGAAAGGCAGATGGAGCGTGCAGAACAAAAAAGTGAAGCCACAAAAGCAAATACAAATTCAAAAGCGAATACAAACTCGCATTAGTGCTATTCAGACCGTCGTACTGTTTAGACGTCACGCGTAATCACGCGTCACGCATTACTACAACTTAAAAATGCCGTCTTGTATATTTAAACATTGTAAAAGTTGTTCCCAAACACATAAAAACGAAGATGGGATATCTTTTCACAGATAACTATTTTTATTTCACTGTTTTGTTGTATATTTACCCATGTAAATAAATAAAGAAATAAATAAAATAAATAAATATTTTATAACCAAAAAGGTACTCAGTTACTTGGCAATAAGGTTCGTTTTAATTTTTAAGTAGTAGTGCTACTTCCAGAACTTTCTATGCTACTCGTGAAGGAATGGGGTAAAAATTTATCGATATCGACAATTTTATTATGTTATTTCTAGTTAATAATTTTTAAATGAATAATTATGAGTCTTGTTCTAAGTCGGTCACAGTTGTCATGGGCGGCAGCGGAAGGTGGTGCTGCATGCTCGTTTGCTGCCTTAAATCAATAAAAAAAACATGTGTATACAGTTCTGCTACATGGTGTGGAATAAATAATTATTATATTTTGCCCTCTACACCACTCCAAACTGTTCATCCAATTGTAATGAGATTTTGGTTAGTTGTTATGCGTAAGGGATGAAAATTTTTGACAAAATAGAATGTACTATTTTCTATGCCGTTCATTCAATTGTAATGACATTTTGTGAAGTTGTTATCTGTGTTTTGAAAAAATATTTTAAGTTACCTACGTATTTATGTCTCTCAAATTCAAAACACCTAAATATGTTATTACCCCTGTGTGTGATAAATTAATTATATCACAATATTGTCATAAAATGTAATCACGGTCGTCTGTTGTAGTAATAACGTGACATGTCACTACACGTAAGATGGCGGATTCAAAACCCGCCACGGACAATATATTTTCAAAAAACGTTCATTAAAGTTTATTTATTTATTATGTATATTATATTGAATTAATATATTATTTATCTTTTATTTTAATTATAATAATAAAATATTTTAGTTTGTAAATAACGGGAACTTATTCAATACCTAGCAACATTACACGCACACAGATATACACGTGTCCCTACAGTGGCTTTCCTCGTTGTCACGCATACATACATCAATGCTAAAGTGGCCTATGTTCTGTCTATTGAATGTTATAATAAATAACATAATATTATAATAATATAAGTAATAGCACTAGGCTATTACTGCCTTTTATAATTATGATTAACAAATATTATACGAGTAAACAATACAGTACCAGTTTCTATTGTTTTCATATAAAAAAGCAACATAATAATAATGTATTGTAGATCTAGTTCTAGACCATGCAACAATAAACGATAATTCGAGTCGATAATTGTCGATAACGTGGCAAAAGCACCGGCACATCACTAAGCCTAAACCGATAATGGTACTATGCCTGAAGCAGTTGTTAACCAAAAATGTAACTTAAGACTATATGCGTAAGGTCAATCTGTTATAGATACCAGTCACGCCATCTAGCGTTCAATAGCGTTACATAAAATTCCATTGCCATCTAGCGGTGGATAGACGAACTTTATAAATATTATGTCCTTAATTGATGAAGGTAAGAAGACACCAAATATGGCAAGGAAAAATAAAAATTAAGATAAAGTATTAAGGTGCATTTTCAACTAATAGCAGCCGGTTTGATAGACTATTTGAAGTTGACAAGTACCGACCAATTAAAATGTAAGTTTCTTAGTGTGAATAATACTATTAGCGTTGTCACGCAAACATAAATGCTAAAGTGGCCTATGTTATGTCTATTGAATGTTCCATCTAGTTAATCTATGTTCTTAGCTAACCGAAATATGTATGAAAGGTTTCTGTCTCTATTACATTATTGTAGTGTAAATATTTATAAAGATTTGTTATGGTATAGCCTTAGATCCGAGACACAAAGTGTGGTTCGAGCACCCAGGGGATCGGCAATTAAATCGTTAGGGTTCGAAAAAATGGCATCCTGAAAACATCAAAATTTAAATATTTTGCTTTTGCTATTTTGTTATGTGTAGGTTGTACTGAATTGTATCTACTCTTTCATTAATTGATTATTACACCTTTCTATTTCTAGCGCAAGAAACTGCTTGAACAAAAACTCAAATTAACCTAATCTATTAGATATTACTAATAGTATTAAAATTTGCTCATTCAACTCAATAAGAATTTCACGAAATTTTAATATTCCTTTGAATCTCGAACTTAATGTTCATTTCACGAGATTCTTATTTCTCTAGGAGATTATTTATCTGATACAAAATGCTACCAACGAATTATTTAGTACAGGTTAATCGTATGGGACACGCAGGGAAAGGAAGTATTCCGGAAACTAACAGAGTTAAAGACGACGAGTCGAAAGGAACCGCATTGTAAAATATACAAAATACTAAGATATCTAATTCCTTCATGATATTATTTTCTTATTTCCCTACCATCTATTTCTTGGCTAGCATCGAGTTTTTCTGACATCAAAGTCCTGACCACAGTAAAGTCAGGACTTCATAACAAAAATGCGAGTAAGGCAGGTTCTCTTTAAAGTTAATTAAAAATATTGTTAAGAAGATAAATTTTGTGTTCATAATTTTCTACAACAAATATTATTTATAATTTTTAATTATAAATAGTAGGTATATAAACAGGTAAAATATGCTTACATTTTGTTTAAATAATAAATACCGCTAGGTCTTTAACCACTTCTGACAAACGTAGTTCTCAATTCATATCGGACATGAGTTTGTTAAACTTACTACTTAAGACTAGACTACGTCAGCAGTGCTTCCGTGGCTACCATTGGCGTCCATGAGTCGCCAAACCTCGCCGCCAAAGCGGATGCCAGACGACGCGAGGTGTGACGCGTGACAGTACGCAGTGAAAGTTAGCTCTTGACAAATTTTATATTCAAAAATAATAAAGTTCATGTTTATATAAAAAAACCATGTAAACACGTTCATGGAAGTGCTAAAAACTCTGGTGAATGTAGGCAACACGTACTAAACTGTATTAAAATAATTGAGAACGTTTCTTGACGGAAAGTAAAATACGAAGAAAAGTGTATAATATAAACATCAAAGTGCAATAAAACTTTGTATATCGTAACAAAAAAGTGACGATGATTGTCCCTATTATATACGTAAAGTGACATAAACATTCTAAAACATTGAATATAGTTCATAATGTAAAAAATATTTTAGTAAGAAGTGCAAAGTGACGGTGATATCAAACAAACTTTAAGAGTACCCACAAAATTGAACATAATAACAGCTGATGAATCAGCTGACGAAATCGCAAAAAAATACTGGTTCGAATATTCACTTGGGCTTGTAGATAGACATTTGGCCCAGCGGTTAAATGTATGACTTAGCGTAAGGTGCAATCGCTACCGACCCCGGGATCGATCCTTCCGACGAGCAAGATATTTTTACATCTGATTTTTTCTAATAATTCAGAGACCTCATCTAAAATGGATAACATAACGATACGCAAACAAAGAAGAAGATCAAAATCATGCACAAATATTTCCGAAGTATTCTCTAGTACAGACATTCTTAATGAAACATTATTGGACTTGACATCGCAAAGCGTATTTAGTTTACCACAAAATAACGACAGTTCCTTTACGTATGAATTAAAAAGCGAATTAATAAATGTTAAAGAAAAACTTAAGATTGCGGATAATGAAATTGAGAATCTCGTCTATGAAAATAACCAAATGAGACAGACAATAAATGATCAAAAAAAACAAATAGAGATTTTGAAAAAAATTTGTCAAAATCAAAATGCAAATTCAAATGAGAATAATCTACAAGTGTACACAACGCCCTCAACTATTTCTAAAAAAATACTGAACGTAAAAATGAGAGTTCAAAGAACATCACCTTTACACTCATATAGAAATATATGTCTTAGTATGGGTAACACGCCATTGTCAAGCAAATTCTCGACTAAAGAACAAAAACCGCAGGAAGAAGATCTATCCAACACATTAAATGCAAATTTGGACCATAAAAATTATATTAACTTTAAAACTCAAATAGGAAGCGACAATTATACGAATAGCAGATCTAAGGAAACCATTACATGCAAAAGCTCGCTAAAAACTCTCAAAACATACCTAAGTACAAATATTCAAAATCCGCAAATGTGTGTAAAAAATTTTATATCCGATGAAAAGTCGGATAAATTAACCCAGAATAAACAAAAACACCGGGTTCTTTTACTAGCTGACGATCAAGGAAAAAGCGTAAGATCTCATCTACAAAATCTTCTAGGTTCGGAATACTTCGTATCCAGTTTTGTTAAACCTAACGCTACGTTATGGGAAGTTGCTACATCATTGAGAAAAGAGATCGCAAATTTTACTAAAAATGACTATGTAATTTTGTTAGCTGGCTGTAATGATAAAAATCCCTATGATTTCACATCCAAGTTTGAATTATGGTTGTCCTCTGTAACAAATACTAACATAATTGTAGGAGAAATACCAAAGAACTATTATTTGCGTGAAAAGAAATTAAATTATTGGTTAAAATTCATTTGTAGCAAATATAACAACACAGTATTTAGTGACTTAAACTACAGCCAAGTCATACCCCGGCGTAATATGTTACCTGGACATATAGCGAGATGGATGCTAAGAGAAATATTAGGCATTTCTTATAAGCGCAGCATGGGAAAATATTTATTAGCATTTAAACAAAACCAGGAACAGCGTCCAGTATACAAGCATGCTAGTACACAAACGTTAAATGAACAACACAACATGAATCAAAATGGACAATTCAATACATCAGTAAAAAATAAAATCACATATTATTTTAATACCATAGAAAGACAGACAAACAAAGACGGTAATGATATAAATAATGAGGATTTATTTCGTAACGAATAGACAACAATGTTATCTACATTTGCTTCACCAAAATATTGCAAGTATACTGCCTAAAATAAGTGACATTGAAATAGCTTTATCAACTTTACAAGCAAATAACGAAGAAGTAGACCTGTTATGTTTGACAGAACATTTTGTTAAACAAGGGGAAGAAAATAATATTAATATATTAGGGTACAGGCTTGCCGCAATATATTCAAGACCGGAAAAAAGGGGAGGCTCGTGCATATTAACTAGGCAAGGTTTAGATTACATGGAACTCAGTGAAATAAAAAAACTTTCAATACACTCAACTTTTGAATGTTGTGCAATAGATTTACCAGCTTATAAAACAATAATTGTATGTTTATATAGAACGCCTGACATAAACAACTTTGTTACCTTTATAATACAACTAAAGACGTTATGTGAAAAATTGTGTATGGTTAAAACTCAAAAGGTATTTTTATGTGGAGATTTCAATGTAGATTTACTCAAAAAATCTAAATTGTCCACAATATTTGAAAACCTACTTCTAAGCTATAACTTAAGAATAGAGATTAAAACAGTCACGAGGATTGAAAGTAAAACCTGTTTAGATAACATTATACACAACAGTCATGGTTGCAGCTCTAAAGTATTACATCTAGGTCTGTCAGACCATTCTGCACAATTATTAAAGTTTCCAATTAAATCAGATGATAAGACTTCTAATTACTGGTATATCGAAAGTCGTGATTATTGTGTGGAAAATTTAAATAAGTTTAAATATTATATTGAGAACATTTACTTTCAGGATGTTTTTGATGCATTGGATGTTAATGAATCATTCAATCTGTTCCATGATATGATCACTCTGTTTCATAAGCTATGTTTTCCGATAAAGCGAATAAAAATATCTCTAAAACCCATTAACAGGTGGCTTACTAAAGGAATTAAACAATCAAGTAAACGTAAAAGAATTTTATACTGGCAGCAGTGCAAAAATAAATTAAATAAACGCAAAAAACTTCAATATCATACATTTTCACAATTATTGAAAAAAGTAATAAATACATCTCGTCGAATCTGCAATGAAAAAATTATTAATAACTCCAAAAATAAATCTAGAGCTACCTGGCAAGTTATAAATGGTCAAAATGTCAAACCTAGCACACGGATAACATCAATAAATCATAATGGAAAAACCTTGGTTAAACCTAATGACATATGTAATGTATTTAATAATTATTATATAAACATGGTAAAAAATGAAATTGAAAGTAATATGCAAAATATTCCGTTATCTAATTTGAGTAAAATGACATATAATCTGAATACCATTTTTCTGTACCCAACTTCACCTGACGAAATTAATAAGTACATTTGTAGCTTAAAAAATACAAATAGTACAGGATACGACGGAATTCCAACTAAAATCCTAAAAGTTTGTTCTAAACGCATCTCACCAGTATTAAGCCATATCATAAATTTATGCTTCATTAATGGTATATACCCTCAGAAACTGAAGACAACGGTAATTAAACCACTTTATAAGAAAGGTGACAAAAACAGTTGTGAAAACTATAGACCTATAGCACTTATACCGGTAATTTCAAAAGTTTTTGAAAAAGTTATACACAATCGATTATATGGTTTTATCGAAAAATCTAATGTATTAAGAACAGAACAATACGGATTCAGAAAGAAACACTCTACTAACCTGGCCATCTATAATCTTGTAAGAGAAATAGCAGACAGTCTGAATAATAGAGTTCCTATCTTAACCATATTTATGGATATGTCAAAAGCGTTTGATTTTGTACATCATGAAAAACTACTAAACAAACTCTACACTCAAGGCATAAGGGGACCAGCCTATGAACTTTTAAAATCCTACCTAAGTGACCGTCAACAATACACAGAAGTTACTTTCGTTGACCCGAACAGCAAAAATGAAATAAAAGCTCTCTCTTCTCTACAAAATGTAGAGTATGGTGTACCACAGGGTAGTATTTTAGGTCCGTTATTATTTATATTATATATAAATGATCTCCCGGAAAGTACAGATCAGAAAATGGTACTCTTTGCAGATGATTCTACCTTAATAGTTAAACACAATAACACTGAGTCTCAAGAATGTACTGCAAACCATGCACTTGAAGAAAATATAAAATGGCTTAACGAAAATAACCTTTTAATTAATTTAAATAAAACAAAATATATGCAGTTTAAATTTTATCAATCAAAAATACAACATATAACAATTAAAAACAATGGACATATTGTAGAGCAGGTTGATGAACATAAATTTCTAGGTATAATTTTAGACTCTCATTTAAGTTGGAAACCACATATTCACTACCTATGCAAGAAACTGAGCCGTTTCGTCTATGCGCTAAGGAAACTTGCACAAAACGTTTCAGTACAAACTGCATTGGTGGCATATCATGGGTTTGTGGCATCTAATTTGAGATATGGTATTATACATTGGGGAAATTCGGTTGATTTTTATCTAATTTTTAAAATACAGAAAAAATGCGTTAGGGCAATAGCTGGAGTAGGTCAGCGTCATAGCTGTAGAACGTTATTTAATGAGTTGAACATACTAACACTAGCGTGCCTGTATATATATGAAATATGTGTATTTGTAAAAGAACATCTGAACCTATTTGATATTAAGTACACTCGATGCTTACGAAAAACAAGAAATAAGTTCTATATTCTGCCTCATGCTAAGTACAGAACAAGCGGTTTAAGGAAAACTGTTTACTCAAGGGCGCCTGCTATCTTTAATCATTTACCTGACGAAATGAAGGAAATGAATTTGACGGGTTTTAAACGGCGACTGAAACAAGAACTGACTAAAAAATGTTATTATGAGGTGAATGAATATTTGAAAGATAAGATTATGTTGTAAATTTAGTTAATAGTTTAAGTTTGTTATATTTGTTATGATCATGGTGATTTATTGACATACTTTTAATTTAATATATAATGATAAAATTGTAAATTAAAATAATAGAAGATATGTGACATTTATGATAATTATGGTTTAGATTAATTTAATTTGATATTTGACAAGGTTAATGTTTTAATTAAATTCAATTGTTAGTATGATACATGTAATGATAAAATTATAATAATTATGTAATTTTGCACACCAACTTAGGTATATTACAGAGACACGAGCTCATGTACCTACACCATCTTAAACTACCTGTAATAATGCAATAAATAAATTTGAATTTGAATTTGAATTTGAATTTGAATTTGAATTTGACAGACGAGAATCAAACACGACATGATGACACTCGAATAGTATCGCAGCTGGAGGCCGAATGGAATAGCAGTCATACATTCACGGTGGCAGTCACAGTGGCGGCGCCGCCAATTGAAGCACAGCGGGCCCCAGGAGCTAGCGGCGACGCCAAACTAGCGTCGACGTCAAACCGCCAAGCCGCCAAACCGTGAAGTAGGGTTGGGTACGTTGTAGTACAATTTTACACGTCTTTACTGGCGGCGCTGCCGGCGTCGCTGCCATGGCGTCCTAGTGAGATATTGCCCTATAACTGCGAGTAGAAAGAAAGAGCCATTTTTAGTAAAAGTCTGTTTAGACGACTGGGAAGTTTAATGTTCGAAATATATTCGGTCGCAAAAAGCGAACGTGGGGTTCTGCTTTGGAACTGTCTAAACTGTCTGAAACTGTTCACAACAAATTATGTACATAGTTATGGTAATAATTTATAGAAGCGGCGCGATAGTTCAACACAGACCCTCTGGGCGGCTTATGCCAGTCTCCCTGACGTAAACTTGGACCATAAAACGCAGTAACTTAGCGAAACACAGCTTAAATCTTCGGTTCTTTGAATAACACCGTAGCCCAGATGGTAGTAAACACACGGGTGTTTAATAATTGGAAGGGAATACTCTATATCTAATATTCATATTTTATAATACTACATATTTAGCAAAGAAAACATTCAAGTACTCTATACTCATAACATTCAGACACCCCCTCTGTAAAATCGGAGACGCGCCTTTGTATTATAATAGAATTTCTTCCGTTTATCTTGTTGCCTGACTCTGGTTAAGTAAATCATAAGCCGGCAGAAGAACAAAAAGGCTACGCAATAAACATTCTAGGAATCCTTGTTCCAGAATGATGTTTTTGAACCGAGCTTTATAAGCTTGTAATAAAATGTACGTAAGTATAAACACTTTGTCAGCCATGTATTGTACTCGTATTGCTCTTTGTAAAGAATTCTCTAGTAATTTATGAAACATATGTATACAAAAATCCTGAGCCCTTAAATTTTAATTAGATTCAACTCATTATAGCACGGGTCTCTCCTCACAACTGAGGCGGCCTAGAGCATACTCCACCAAGCTGCTCCAGTGCGCTTTGGTGTAGGGGTTAATGGCCAACTCAAGTGACGGAATTTTTTATGCCCCTTAATGGAAGTACCATTGGCTTAACGACTGGTAACTTATTAACAACCGAGACTGACGACTTTACGCCCGGACAAAAAAAATGGCGCAAATTAATTCAATAACGTATAATTTCATTACTATGCTCCGCGCTGGAACCTTTTAGCCTTGGTTTTGTTGTATTTTACAACATTTATTACATTTTGTAATTTAGCTATAGCGGCATTTCTATATTGCTTATACATAGTTACTACGGACCTTAAATTTTTGTTTGAAAAGCTCTTGTGATGATAAATGCTATATTAAAAGTTATAAAGCATATCATTTCGACATAATATTTAATTGAGCTTTTCATACAAAACTTCAAACAACCTTGTCCTAGCATTTATATACACAACAAAGAAAATCAAATTTGGTGCAGTCGTATGTCATGTGCTTCATACATTTCGGCGATCTCTTTTTTCATATTGATACCGATCCATGGCTGAAACAGTGACAATCTGACTATAGGTAGATGAAATTTTGAAATTTTCACAAATTTTGTGTTGTAGCCGCTATTACATAAAAAATGGTCCAATTGAAAACTTCCTCCTTTTTAGAGGTCGGTTAAAAACAGGGTTAATTTTAACACTACAAAATTTTCTGCGTGGGATTTTTTTAAATGTTGGTCACTCTTTTAGCAAAATAGAAATAGTTCAAATATACATAAACCTAAGTACTTTAATAATTTTTCCCCAATCTCCCACCATTTTCGACTTATCTAATCGACTAAATTGATTAAGTAGTTAGACACAATCAGTTAAGTAGTCGGAGGGTGATAAAAATTACTGACTGATATCGAATTATAAGCATCAATGATTAGATACATTAAATATCTATATTTGGGATAAATTATCTTGAGGTGTAATAAGGGGCTCCATCCCTCTTTGACTACAAGCCGACCTCCCCTGCTAGTGATACACCTTGATGCACAACGAACGAGGGAACGGCGCCCGGTCCCTCTTTTCAGAGGTCACTGAACTCTGCACCATCCGGTTAATCCCGAAAGTGCTTTAGGTTGGTGGGGATTTTGAACCCGGCCGGCTAACCACTCCCCCTACCACGTGTTCCGGGGGTTTGAGAGCCAGTTTTTATATCGGCAACAAATTGATGATGCCTTTGGTTTTACTAATATTCATGAGCGAAGGTGGCCACTTACTCGTATGTCACGTTTGTCGGCTATTAACATAAATATACTAGGTAGATATATGATGTTTATTGTTTATCTCCGTAAAGCAAAATAACAAATTAACCTGCGAGATTGGGAAATAAACGTGTAGGTGGAAATTGCGTGTGGTTTAAGCCACGTCTTGTGAGGTCTGGCTTACCGCAAGCGTTATTGTAGGGTTTACGGAATATATGTACCTATATTGTAAGGGACGTTAGACGTTGGTAACGCCGGCGTTGATGTGTTCCCCAGTCCAATCATGGTCGTTGTGGTTGTGGCATATATAATGGAAATTGTGTACACCTATCTATTTATGTCTTTATTCGAATGAAGCTTAGTTATTCCATCAGTTTCTCTAGCTTTATATTTTATACGTTATACTTAACATTCATCATCTTCCTGCCCACATCCCAAATTTATTTGGGATCATCAATGGGTTCTTATCTTCTATTGTCTGTTGCTTAAATGCAGAGAAAAAATCTTGAGATTAAATTAAATGCTTATTTATGAAGTATATGTATAGCCAAATATAATTATAGCTAATATAATTATGTTGTACTGCTTGTTAACAAAAATACATAAAATAAATATAAAAAAATCCGTGTCCTAAGTACATTGACTTACCTTACCTAACTTAAACATACTTTGGGTAGCCGTGATCTATTGTACTTATAATGAGAATTCAACTTCCGTTATTTCTGTCTGTCTATCATAGACGTATCGAAATAGTTTAACCCCTTAATATAGGTAACAGAAAATACTCTCGATACTTACAAAACGACTCCCTAGGGATGGAATCATGTCGTCCCACGCGAGCCGTCGAACTTCACTGATGTGTTTTATTACCTTGCCATATATAAAAATAACTACTAAACTAATCGATGTTTGTACAGGGAAGCTATTTTCACAATCAATTCCATAA
This sequence comes from Ochlodes sylvanus, assembly GCA_905404295.2. NCBI lineage: Eukaryota > Metazoa > Arthropoda > Insecta > Lepidoptera > Hesperiidae > Ochlodes > Ochlodes sylvanus. The sequence goes on along the minus strand of FR990123.1, from coordinate 11,822,443 downwards.
AAATACTATAATCCCATAAAATACATAAGTAATTGAAAATAAAACTGTAATAAGGCCGGGGCCTTGTATCAAGGCCATGTCTTTGAAAATTATAACGGGAAAAAGATGTTATTACCGACACCTCAAAGAAGTATTTTTGCTTTATCCCGTCTGGAAAATTAAGGATAGGGATTATGTTTCTCATTCCAAACTAAGTCGGTGGAGGAGGTAATCTATAGAATAAATAAACATTTAGTTGAAAACATTAACAGGAAACAATTACAACTTATTATGGGTGTTACTAACTGCTACTATAAAAATAAATATATGAGTAGTAGAATTGCACATACATAATTATGATGCGTTTATACACTGGGTGATTTTCATTTCACTTGACATACTCGAGGACATGAAAGCATATGGTCATAGGTAATTATTAAAAATATAAAGTCAAAATTCTACACGATAATTATTACAAAAATGGCAATCAAAATTATCTAAAAATACTCGGAATGTATGCGCAACAACTGTGCGGTACCCGGCCGGCGGCCGACCGGCTGAGGTTAATGACCTTTAGTGGAGCGTGATGCCGTGATGATATTAAACTGAACTCATCCCGGATTGTATTCATTTTATTATGATACGGGTACTCACTATATCGGTGTATAAAATACACATCTTGAGCACCCGTGTCATAATAAATAGGGGTCATAATAAATGCATACTAATGCAAACTGACAATGTAATATGAGATAAAAGTTGATAAATATTGAAGCTGGTATTGCGATACTCGATCGTGATATTTATTTACCGTCTCTTGCCTATTTATGGGCTCTAGGCCGGTGTGGATCAACTAGTATGTGGTGACACGGATAGTTTTAATAAAAAAATGTTATCTTGCACGCCAATGATGCTGGTATAGTAACAACTTATAATGTCATTGTTGAAAACCATGATTTACTTTTTATCATTAGGTACATTACAAATTCTAACACTTTGGTTGTCTTAACCCTTCCACCAATCCGCACTGGAGCAGCGCGATGGAGTATACTCTAGCCCTCCACAGGTAGGAAAGATTCGTGCTCAGTTTTTCAGAGATTTTTCCTGCGGCCGCCATCGTGGAAACAAGAGATTTTTTTGATGGTTTATCTGGCAAACTATTCGTCTTACATAAAATTTTTAAGAACATTTTTCGTTGCAAATTAAGTAAATTCTGTACAAGTTTTGTCCTGCAACTTTAAGTCGTAGAATCAAAAATACCAAAGTTATGTTAGTTATTAATTTGCAGCGAAATGTTTAGTAGAGTTGCAAACCCACAAACTTGGATTTTACTTTTCACTAACCCCCTCTTTACATCTAAAAAATAAAATTGCGTCCTCTGACAAATGCACGCTGAGCTTCATTGGACTAAAAATACCAATATGTATTATGATTAACACACGTCACTCTGTCACATTCCTAACGTTGCAAACGATGCTTTTCCTTCTCGGAAGTCTGTTTATTAAACGTTGGGTTTATTTCGTTTGTAAATTTCCCCGTTAAATGTTATGGGCAAAGTTTTGAGCGCTTTGGTAGACAGTTCGCTGTTTGTAATTGTGACAGTAGTCTAAAAGTGCTTTTATAACACCGTCAGTAATTTACTGTATTTACTTTAAGATACACAATCTAAAAACTTGTTATACTATTTAATTGGCATGACTTTTGGCATAAGAATTATTTATTTATTTACACCGAAGAAATACTTATAACTTTACGTTCGTATACACACACTTTAGTACCTACTGCCAAAATTGGTAATTTGTCACTGTGGCTGTTATTTATTACATAATATCTATGAAGAGATATGACAAGAAAGGAACTTTGGTATACGGGGTGTGTCCCAAAAGTCCTACATATTCCTCTTATCTAAATTTTTGTAATCCTTGATTGTCTTAGTACTGAAAGATGTTATCACTTGATTGTTTCTTTTCCTCCATTTTAAAGCTTTTTAAAGGACCTTGACCTTGCGAAATGGTTACCACCATTTCGCAATCAAATAAATAATGTAAGTAAGTATGTATGTATATCAGTGATAGGTACTTACTTAAGTGGACAAATGATTTTGAATTTGAATTCGTTGTTGATCCTCTCTCTATAAAAATATTTAGAACAGGATGACCTCACGTTTCACCGAAATACGGCAACATTTTGTTGAAGAGAAGGTACTAAAACAGGGTGTTAATTAATGTCACGTCTTTTATAGGTAATTACAAACGAAACGACCGTACACTTTTTGTACGGCGGAATATTAACACCCCAATAAATCACCTCTTTTTATCATTGGCGCTTGTAATAAAGTAACATTTATTCTTCTGAATTTCACTCAGTACACCAATATTTTTACGTTTTTATCAGACTCCGCGGCGCAAAGTATTTAGCACCGATTTCAACAGTAATGCGCGTTAAGAGGCTTATTGGTGGCCCTAAATATGTAGGTTGAGACCAATCTTCAAAGCTTTGAGCATAGGCGCAGAGTTGCCAGCCTCTCGGTATTCTACAGGATACAATTCTGAAAGCGTAGGTATGTTGCACGATTTAATTCTCCCATCTCCTTTCCAACATCGAACTTCCCGACGCGCGTCCATCCTTTTGTCGGAAACATCTCTCCGGAACAAATACCGCGCTTTGGTTCATTTTGTATGCGTACTGCGGAGAACTGAAATAAATTGCTAGCGTCGGTGTTGATTATAATGTGGGCGTCTTCAAATCAAGAGTGAATAGGCCTTTACTAAAATAGTAGATACGCTTCACAACCCACGAAAACATATATTTATGTAGGTAAAGACTCAAAGATCAATGCTAGTCTTTTGAGCTTCAACATCGCCGCAACTCAGACGTATCTATTTTCCGCTAAAGGAACCTGTTCTAATTAGCTCCTTAAAACATACCGTCCGCAATTGTTAGGTATTGAGGTTTCCTCAAATCTTAACTTACTTTGGGCGGTTCATTGAACTTAAGTATGAAGTAGCTGCAAGGGCTTGTCTTGACACCTGTGAGATTAGTTTATAACTAGGTACAAAATTTGTTCTATAACAGCTAATTTACCCTAAAGCGAGATGCTACGAATACAACAGAACACTAGGGATTAATAAAATGAATAGTTTGAAAAACTAAAAACATGGTTACTGTTAATTAATGAGCGTATTTTTTTAACAGATGGAGTTCAACCCGATTACATCGTTCCTGTTCACGCTGGATTTCTTTATCATCATGCTGAACGTAAGTACCTACATTTACTGTACGAACCCTTTTCCGAATAGCCGTGTCAAAGTTGCTTTGAGCCGCGATCCAAGCGTAACGCACAGAGAGGTCGTACATATTCACGTCTGCTTCGCTTCGCTTTACAAGAATATATAGCAATGTGATAACGTCCACTGCAAACCATGAATACGCTACGCACGTAATTACATTGTACAAACGAGCCACATAACTAAATGTGGTGGTGGAATCGCGGCGTTAACGTCGCCTCGTTCTAAGAAATATAATAACGTCACGTAAAGTAAGTTTATTTTTCCATCGCACCGACTGCTATTTTAGTACTAGCCGCCTTTATAATCAAGCAAGGGCAAAGCAAAGCAAGCAAGCAAGGCCAAGCAAGGGTTGTGTGTGTGTGTGTTGTGCTTGTGATGGGATCATTGTGTGTTTTAGCGATACCGGGAAGTTTAGTGCGGGGGTTGTGCTCAACTCCCACTGGGGTTTAGGTCGAAGTCGCCCCATAAACACTTTAATTGTATATTGAGTTCTAGGGAAAGGAAAATTATTTTGAAAATAAATATATAAATGAACGTTAAACCTATGACAAGTGGAGTAGCTTATTAATATCATCGTTAGGTTTCTCATATCTTATATTTATTTTCTCACTAGCGACCCGCCCTCGCTTCGCTTTGGGAAAGTTATTCCTTCAGTTTGCAAAGATTTAGTTATCTATTCTATTCTATTCTATATTATTGTAAAGTTTCATCAAAATCCATTCGAGTAGTTTTTGCGTGAAAGAGTAAACATACATCCATACAAACTTTCGCATTTATATAATAATAGGATTTTGAATGGCCATTCAGTATCTATAACTATAATTTGGCTTGTCAATACTTACAACATAGTCCGATTTTAGTTTTAACTTTTTATTGTAATTGTATAAGCGGGATGATTTTTTATAACCGTTTACCGTCACCAGGGTTAATTAATTTATGCTCAGTTTACGGCCCGCTCGAACGCCCAGTTTGTAAAAAATTACCTTTCAGCATTTATCCGGCCGTTTTTCATTAAAGTACTGAACCTTATTTTCTCTCAAGTTTTATGAAAACAAAGATAGGTATACATATAATAAAACTGTAACCTACCGATGTATGTACAATCGACCAAATTGATACGTGACCATTGACATAAATACTATACGTGACCCATAAGCTTATTTTCTTACAGCAGTTCAGATGCAATTAGGTCAAACGAGTCTAAAAATTTGTTTCCTTGGACTTTGTACTTAATTCATGTGGTGGTTTATACGGCCTAGGGGCGTAACCACGATATTGATTTACTTATGACCTTTACACCACTAGTGATTACATTTCATAGCATATGAACACCTACCCAATTACACCTACACAATGGAGAAGGCAAAAGGGTCAAAATATTACTATCAAATACACCTAAAATCCGAGCTTAGGTCATATACATTACATAACTTTTTATTTCACTTCAATACATGCAGTATTTCCGAAGTTATAAAGACGAGAAGTTCAAGCCCTTTTTTGAATTTCCGCGCTTACGCTATGACGTCACGACGTGGCTCGGCCGCGAGCGCGATACGGCGAAAGTATAGAAAATATGGGTCTATGCAGTTCAAAAATCTATAACTTTCTTATTTCTATAGATACAGACTTGAAATTTTGCATAGATGTAGTAGATAGTATGTGAATTATATATGTTATTTTATTATTGATAACTAAGGTTTGCTCGCGGCTTTACTTGAGTTTAAATTAACATTTCGGTCAAAAATCCCTATCAACTACGCGCGACTACTGAGAGATGACGTCATCGAGTAGTGACCGCCCGCCTGCGTTTTTAAAAAAACCAACGTCCGTAAATACGCACTTTGATCGTTAATATCTCAGCCATTTATTGAGATATGGAAAAAGTAAAAACACAGTTTTTCTTGTAATTTTTTATAGATTTATTTGACGTGTAAAAAAAAATTCGTTTGCCTGGTCCATTACAGAATCTTTAATTAGTAAAATGTAAACTTTAAATACAGATCGATAGAGAGAGAAAACTACTTAAAACTGCATTCATAACTCATTTTGGCCAAAATGATGGTTACGCCATTTGAAATATAATGTATCGATATAATAGTGTGATGTAATATGTATGAACATAACATTTATAGAGCACTTGAAACGAAAATGTGGCGAAACGAGTTATCGGCAAATATTTATCCTGTTAGTGGGCTCAGTAGGTAATGAATTGTCAATCAAAGTGCATGGCGTACTACAACTTTGACAACGCTATAATTATTATATACCTACGAAACGTATGTATACTGACACATAAAATATTGTCTTGTACCTATACGTATTATTTTATTTTTTAGAGGTGTTTTTACCGTGGCATGGCTTTATATCTCCCTCAATTATTCGTCAAAATGAATTATTCCAACATCGATAATCCGCCTACGCCCGAATCTCGTATCACGCGGAAACCAGTACCGATTATAATTAAGATAAAACAAAAATAGTCCGTTAATCACGTAGAACGAAAACGACATAAACATCTGGTGACGATATGAGATAAAACGATAAAAAACGATTGTACTCGTATGTGGCACAAGAAAAATTTTACAGCGGACCTGGGCTTTCCTCGAAAAAACCGGCCCGCGTTTCGTATCATTGGCGTAAGTTGTTCCTTTTCTTGTGTGAGTGCGATAGATGGTATCCTTTGTTCTATACTATTCTCCCTCTACGGTTAATCATAATGCCTTAAATAAATAAATAGCAATCCTTTACCGAAGCGAGAGCGGGTTACTAGATGTTTACATAAAAAATCTCATTTCGCAATAATGCATAAAATTGTACGAAAAATTGGAATAAGGTCTTATAATGTGGTAATAAAAACTTTATGACTCATGTTTATGTTGCATCTTGAAACAATAAATTATAATAATAAACTTCAATAACTTCATGCTTAACACAGGCAAATGGAGTTTAAAATTTATATGTTTTGTTAAAAATGAGTACCTATCTACAAAGAAACCTCTTCATGAAACTATTATATTATAAAATAATATGGTAGATTATTACGACAGATAAGTGTCGTTTTGCATTATATATTTAATAAAATATAAGAATTATTAGTATATATATCTACCAGACAAGTTGTATAAACTTTTAGACTGATTAACATCACAATTAATATTAGGTAGAACCACCAAAGAGTACGCAATTTACAAACTTTTATTAATAGAAAAATTAGCTTTGTTCTTACACATAGTATTTCTAATATTAATTAAACTTTGTTCATTCGGTTACATTATACTCTTTGGTGACGCGCACTTTTTGTTGGCTCTACTAATGTAAGATATTTTAGAATATGATTGGTAGCTACTAACTAAATTTTGCAGAGGAATTTTTAGAGGTATGAATCGTTCCTTAACTGGGTTTCAGTGCCGACAAATACCCAAACGAGCCGTCTTAGCCGCCTAACGGTAACGGTTAAGTGGTCACCATTAGCCAAGGACACAGGGATGCGCAAAATGTAACCATGATTATGAACTGGGCGGTATAGAGCCCAGGGAAATAAATGCATGAATATTTTAGAGGAATTCTTGAACCAAGAGCACTAAAATTCTACAGCTGAAAAACAGCTCCAAAATTTCTAAGATAGTATATTTACAAGATGGAAGGGAAACATTATTTATTCTAACATTTCAGCAAAATATGCTATCCACAATGTTGGAGCCAAATGTACTAAACGTCAATCAAATGCCTCGGAATAAATAGCGGGGCGGGCCGTAGAGGTATTTTGTGGGCAAGGGCCTTCTGTAGATACAGGAAAAAATAGTTGAACGCCGCATAAATCTTGTCGAGTCTTTTCACTGAAATATTATATAAGGCTCAAATGTGAAATAAATTTATGTAGTAATGACAAGCCTTTTTTGACTTTTCGTATCTTTTATTTAACTTGCATCGTTTTTAGTTTTGTAAACCTTTAAATGATTACATTAAACATTTACTTGAGCTTACCTAGGCCAGGGTGGTACGGCGCACTATAGTTTTTACAGTGCTCACATTCTTATATTATTTTATGAGTAGGTGTGTTAAAATATTTGAAATTATATTCGTAAAGAAACCCTTCCGTAGTGAACGAATCCCAACTTTTTCAGCTAAAAATATACCTACATATCCATACTAATATAATAAATGTAGAACTGCATTAGTTTGTTCTTCTTTCATCTGAAAACAGTACCTACTAAAAATAAACTAAATATGACTGTGTTAACGTAAAGAATTGAAGACTTACTAGTTATAACATAAACAGGAAAGAAAGAATAATGTACATTCAGACTTTGCAAAATCACTTGCCTTTACCACATTCGTAACGGAATCGCTGCACGGCTGTATTAGGTACCTACCTATAGAAATTGGATTTCCTTTTTGTTTGATCTCAGTCTCTCGGTTCCACGTCAGAAAATAAATAAGAAATAAATAAATGCTTATTCTCTTATAGTTGGTACTCCTGCGAATGGAGGGGTCCCGGGGGGGGAGAGGGGTTCGGGTCTTAAGTGTTAGTGGTGTGTTTTACATGCCACAACAAATTGCCTTAATATGTATAGGTAAAAATCATGTCATCAATCAAAACCACTATGTAGGTAGATTAGTCTCTGAAATCACCCAACCGATTTCAATGAGATTTATGACATTTTGTATGTTTTTAGGCGAGTGGTTGGTAATTGTTAGTCAAGAGTCTCGTTTTAAGTCGGTTACAGCATGTGTTACTCTTGGGGACTATGATGGCCGCATTGATTGAAATTTGGTTATGTACCCTGTAGGTTAGGGTAGTTGACAATAAGAAAATATTTTGAAGATTTCTATTTTTTATGGTAGCTTAATATTTACAAATGCGAAAAATCGATCTCATTGATGAAATAAATCATGATTATTTAATATTTTTGAGAAATAAAATTCCAGTCACTAGTCACGTGACAGTGAACGCTAATACGATGCGTGACGTCACATGTTCCAAAACTAAACAAACTTGACATAATATTTTGGTCTTTCCGCTCAACCAAACAGCTCTTCGTTTTGCAACATATGACGTCACACGAGTCGCCATGACAGTTTGACGCGTTTTTTTGGGGACACGTTAAATAGTTCATAACAAATATAAAATAAAATATGTTACAGTTTGTATTTTATAGGTATTTCAGTTAAATTACACCATTTGGCAAACTATGGTTTAGTTTTTCAAAATTAGTCAATTAGTCAGCTAGCCTATTGCCAACTTACAAAGGGTCCAGCCAAACTATTAAATATATCAACAAGCCGCCATAGATAGTTTTTTAAATGTGACGAGCAAATGGTAAAATAAGCACCTGAGGTAAATAAAAGTTGAAAAGTCTCGAGTACTTAACTATTATTATTATGTTACAGAACAATGTATGCCTGGTCAGGTAGTTTATAAAAAAAACACTGCTATGTGGGAATTACATATTTTGGTACATGTTACAATATATCAGAGAACAATACAGTGTGCGTTTCCAATCTTTCTCTGTCTTATTTGTATCACGTAGCAATCGCCATTTTCTCTCATCTCATCTTAATATAAGCAAACAGTTTCCTAATAGATTTTAGTATCTTCCTTCGATATTAATACTTATATCATGACAAAAGTTCAAGGGAAAAGGTATATGCTTACACCACTTAATGTGGGAATTTAACATACAGATAAATAATTACCATTTACCAAAACAAACTCGGGGATTTGTATAATCAATACCAAATTGTTTACGTAGCCAAATTGTGGTACACCATTAATTGGGCCACTTACATACGATTTGCTTCGAAATATTCGCGTAACTTTGAGAACCTCGAAAGTTACTTTAAATTAATTACAGTTTACAATTTACTTCTTGTTATATATTTAGGGATTTGTGGTTGTTAGTGAATACAGTGGGAACTAGAGTATCATTATAAAATTGGCTTTAAAATGTATTTTAAGTCTTAAGTAATCGCATTTGCAGATAGCCAGTAAGAATAAGTTCGCGCTTTTATGTTTAGTCTCACCGCAAGGGTGATGCTATTGGTGTGAGCGATGCTCGTTCAAAACCAAAAAAGCGCTTACTTCCGCTGTTGCTGAATAGTTTTTCTAATCAACTTATAATATTACATAATAATTTTTATAATTCTGAAATGTAGGTGAGTAAGTTATCTATTTTTATTATAGCAAGTGTTCCATATCATAACATGTATGAGATAGCTTTTCTCTGAGCGATAGTCGTTTGATTTTGATGAAAGGATAAATTTTGTATACACCGGAACGATGGAAGTGAGATTCCACGTATAAATATTAAACCTCCTATGACTTTGTCGTTCAACTAGCAATTTAGTAATAAAGTCCTGTTGTTTATGTGAGTTTATAATATTGGTTTTGTTTTGTTTTACAGCACGTGATGCCTTTATGTCGGCGTATTATAGGTACTGTTCAGTATGAGTTTATTACGATGTAAAAACTATATTTAATCCTGCATAATAGTCACAGATTTGCAAATTTCGATTTAAGTGTAAGCGTAAACAGATTTTATTTCTATCTATCTATCTATCTATCTATCTTTCCATCCATCTCACCAAATTGCGCGGACGAATAAAACATTACACACACTAATATAAGTTACTCTATTCACACTATACGTTTGACACTACGTCATCGTTTATAGAGTCAACTTTGACAGAATGAATTATGGTCGAATTTTGACGGCAGAGCGGGGTAGTATTTATAAAAAGCAGTCGTTACAGGGGCAGAGTGTTTCTAATTAAACATACAATGCATAAAGTTTACCAATTATAGGTCCACAAAGAAAAGCTAATGGTTGGACCTCCGCATTGTGTACAAAACAAAGGTCCGCTTTTAATGTTACGGCCTCATATAGCGGTAGTTCGAGTGTTAGCAAAAAGAAAGTTTTGTCTGTATTTTGGGCACATTACGTCTTTAAATCGCGCTTTAATCATTCACTACAAGTAATCTATATGGCCGAACAACGTTATCTGAGTCAGCTAGTATTACATATAAATAGAAGTCATAATAATACTGAATGTTTTGTTTGTTTAACTTGTCTGTTAATTCACCCTTTGAAATGGATCTAATCCCTCGTAATTGGAGATAAAAGTTGACTGGAAGTTCTCAGAATCTTGCTCGAAAGTAGTTATTGAGAGGCTACAGGCTTTTGCGATAATTTTAATTCATTAATTTTTATAATAAGCAAACGACCAATTGTGTAAACGTGGAATTTAATGCCTGATAATATTTAAAAATCGAATAACATGTGCTTTAGAGCCCCCAACAAAGTTGGACTTACTAGATTACTAGTTTAATAGACACCTAGTAACCATTAATAATCACACAAAATGACTATATAATTATGTAAGTTTACTTAATTATGTAGTTTTATACTACTTTGTTGTTAATTGTCTATGGGGGACGATGCCATTTACCATCAAGTAGATCGTCTTCTCTTTGACGGCTATTTCCATTCATGAAAATAAAATTCACATTCCTCTTGTGGAACATGTGGACAAGCTACAGTCGCGCTACGCGCTCGTAGCCACCGTAGTTACTTTCGAGTAAGAACCTTGTTATCAATGCTTAGTCTACTAAACCGGGTCACTTTCAAACAAAAAATATTTATAGTCCACTGTGAACTAAATCTGCAGTTATAACACGGATTTTTGTTGCTAAAGTAGTCGATTTTTGCATTTTTGTTCGTTATGCGTGCCGTGAATGATTTGAATAGCTTGCCTGCGTCTGTCTTCCGTCTACGTGTGATGTAGGAGTCTTGAAGAGGAGAGTTAATAGGGTTTCATAATATTTTTACTCATCCCAAAAAGCGCATAGTGCCGCTAAAGAAGTTTTCACTTCAAAATTACGAAATAATCATTTGTGAACAGTGTTACTGTTCACAAATGATTATTTATTAAACACAAGAGAAGGTGGAAATTCATATCGAATATTTAAAGAGGGTACTTGATAGTGCCGTGTGACCTAAATACTTTACACGCGGGTTAAGTTGTAAAAATTCTACTTCCATGCAATAATATACAACTTCACGCACACGTATCGTAATTTACTATTTTAGATGAGATAATTTTTTAACCGACTTCTAAAAGGAGGAGGTTCTCAATTCGATTGGTATTTTTTTGTCGATGTATGTACATCGATTACGCAGAGATTTATGTGATTCTTTTTTAGTTTAATGCGGAATAGTTCCCATTTCGTCCCACAAAAATTTGATATGGTTTTGCCCAGTAGTTTTCATTTTTTGAAATTTTTTTTGATATGAACATTTGCTTGTTTTAAGTATGTACACCGATTACATTGAGATTTATGATTAGATTTACGTGATTCTTTTTTAGTTTAATGCCAAATAGTTACCATTTGGTCCCATAAAAACTTAACATAGTTTGGCTTACTAGTTTTCAGTTTATAAATATTTTTAACCGACTTCAAAAAAGAGGAGGATTATTTTTATGTATGTATACCGATTACGCTGAGATTTATGATCCGATTTACGTATTTCTTCTTTAGTTTGATGCGAAATAGTTACCATTTGGTTCCATAAAAAATTTAATATAGTTTGGCCCAGTGGTTTTCATTTTATGAACATTTTTAAACGACTGCTAAAACTTCAAAATTGTAAAATACTTTTTTTATCATTTCTGATTAACTAAATCAAAATACGAATTACTTTGTGCTAAGTAAATTTATTTTTTACTTTTTAGTTTCCTGTTTGAAGTCGGTATATTTTTTTGTTAATAATTATTTTATTACATAGTCGTGTCAATCATTTTGGTGATTGAACCGATTGAATACAAAGACACTTAATGTTACCACGTAAATATCGGGTTCTGTTTCTGAGAATCTGGCCATGTACGATTTTCACGTGGTAACTTAATGTTACCACGTGTTCTCAAAAAGTCAAAACACTGTTCTGTTTCTGAGATCAGCGGGAACAAAAGCACAAACAAACTGTCAAGTAGAAAAATAAAATTTCTTTAGTACCTCCCATGTACAGACATCAATCAATTGCAATTTTTATTATAAGTTTGGACGACCTATATGTACGGCTAGATTCTGTACACTGGGTTTGTAATTTGAGATATAACATAATTACAGCTTCAATCAATTAGTAGCCCATTACCCGCTTCACTTGTACTCTAGTTCACTAACCTGTTCTATGTGGATTGTTGTTGTCAAAATTAGTTCAACGCAACTTCAGTACGGCTTAACGACTGCTATATAAGGAGCTTTAGTATGGCTTAACGACTCTTATTGAACGATAAATATTTATAGCGATCGCTTGACAAGTCCTTCGAATTTTTTCCCGCTAAAGGTGTGATTTCACAGAACGCAGACGGCACGGCAACGGCAGTCTACTAGCATTTGACAAGGGAGACAACATTACTTCTTCATAATTATATGAAATAACGTACCACTAGAGTATTTACCTACAATTTTCACCACTGCTTTCAGCTGTTTCTCAAACTCCAACATTTTCTTCATTTAAATAGCTTCCATGGCTTCTTGTTTTTCTACTACTGTGTTAAGATATGCCATTTTAGGGTGCTGTTGCAGTAATATAGTGATGTGTAGTTATTTAGAAATATATTTTAAATTTTAGCAAAATGTGAATTTAAATTAAAGTCTAATCTGGAGCACAATCTAGGCTTTTTTTACATAGGCTTTTCTACCTACCACCGAAACAAAAACGTTATAATTATTTAACTATATTATGTTCTTCGTCCAATATTGATAAACTATCCTACTAATATTATAAATGCGAAAGTTTGTATGGACGTATGAATGAATGTTTGTGGGCTCTTTCACGCAAAAACTACAGAATGGATTTTTCTGAAACTTTACAATATAGCTTACACATCAGAATAACATATAGGCTATAAATTATAAAGATATAGTGTGAATTATCCAAAATATATAACGAAATCTTTGCAAATCGAAGGAAAAAGATTTCCGAAGCGAAACGAGGGCGGGTCGCTAGTATCTAATATTACTTTAACGGAAATTATCTTTCTAGAACAAGCAACTTCAAAGAACAGCTTAACAAAAGGCATTTCCGTACTGTACTGGCAGAAATGAAATTGAATTTAAATTAATAAGTATTGTATACAGAGTATCTGGGGCTCTATTTCTGATATGCTCGTCTGGAGACTAGTGCTCGCTTCGAGTGATTTTCGTTTGACAGCAAATTCTATACTTTCGAGCATGCGACTACCTACGAGTGGTCTCAATTTCATAACCACTCGTCGAGCGGGGCGAGCGGTAAAATAAAAGTCAATACTTACTTATTATTACTGTCATATTTAAATTATTTAAAAGCATTGATTTGATGTATGTCTCTGTTGGAAAGTCAATAATTGGAAGTGTGAATCAATGTAATAAAACTCTTGCGTTACTGGGTGACTGTCAGACGACGCACAGCTGAAAATACTGAATGCAAGAAGCTGAAATTCGGCATGTGCATATTATGTTCTTTGGGGAGTGTAGAGAAGCACTTAAAAGAGGATTTTTGGAAATTTCCCTCCTAAGGGAATAAACTGAAACTTTTTATTTCTTTAATAGATTCAATTGAAACTTTGTGCATAATATGTAGGTTCCTCAAGTGACGCCAGTGAGACCTAAAGGTAGAAGTTCGCGAGACCGAGACGGTCTCGCGCGCCTATACAAAGTGACGGTCGCAGTCTCCGGTCTCGGTCTCCTGTCTCGGTCTCCCGTCTCGGTCTCGGCCGCGAACCGCCACCTTAAGAATGAATTTTTGGAAATTGACAGGCGAAGCTGCGGAGGGGAGCGGGAGGATATTTATACATAATATTGTTATATAATCACATTATTTTGCTGTGTACCAATGTTATCTATTTGAAATTTTGCTTTTATAAACAAAAATATCTGCCATATGGCCAACAATTTTGAGGACGTTTAAATATTATTCCGTTTACGTTGCGATATTTACCGGTTTCCTTTCATTACTGAATCAGCGTCGTGCGACTTGAAAGTCGACAATGACTTGGAGTCGCATACGAGGAGGTATCGAGCGCACACCGCTAGGCGAGCGAATCAAAAATAGAGCCCATGGTAGTAACACGGGCAATAAACGGTCCAATTTACCTGTCACCCCGTTTTCAATTCTAGAAATCAAATAACATGATATGACACTAAATATAGAGAATATTAAATGATGCCTCTTTAAATAACAAACATGGACAATTTACCTGTCAGCCAAGTTTACATTTCTAGAAATTTAATGTTTCCTTGTAATCAGTAAACATATTGCGAGTATTGTTACTGATTACAAGGAAAAGTAAATTATTAGTATGAAAATAATCTAGTTAGTTTAATACTTACTTATGTACTGGTAAACTATGTATTAAATCTAAAAAGCTAAACTTCGCCTACTTCTAGAACTTAGAATTTCTACAACAAGACAACACAATATTTTTAACTGATCCGGTCTGATCATGGAGCTGGAAAAACTGTAGACACATCGAGTTTGGGCCCGTTAGATTCGTCTTGATTAGTTCTTTTCGTTTCATGTGAATGCAAGGACCTGATGATAGTAGGTAGCTACTGAAATCAGCGACAGGTCCTAAATGATCAGTGTTCTAATTAACTAGATCATTCAACGTTGTTATTTCATATGTGGTATATAAATAATGTTGTATAATGTTGATCAGCGTAGCGGAGGCCATAGCTTAGTCGCATCGCGATTTAATTGGCTTTTAGTGCAGAGCTAAACTACTCGTAGGTACATAGTTTCGCGTTTACGGATAAGTAAACACATTATACCTATCATTCAAAGCCACAATTTGCTAAGGTAGTAACTTCATGATTAATACATGACATTTCGTCGTAATACCTCCAGTTTTAATTAAACTTGTCTCAGAAGCGCAATAGACATAAAAAATATACTATCGCGACATGGCTAATATATATGGCGACACAAATGTACATTTCACGGTTCAGCAGCCAATTTCAGACGTTCTGAAATTAGGTGCTTTAATTAAATTTGCCTTTGGTTTTGTTGATGCTTGTAATTTATTGATGTTATTATTAAAGTAAGCTAGGCAGTAAAATTATTTTGAGTAATTAATGTTATTATTCGTAAGTGTTGTCGCCAACGCTTCCTGATTTATGTACTGCGATATAAATAATAAAAAACAAAAAACCTTTGTCGCCGGCAATATGAAAAAATAACATTAATTTATCAGATTGATGACAATGCTTTGACAATGATTGATGATTGATGACAATGTAATTCTGTTATTTCTCGATAGTAGAGGATCCGAACCACACACGACCTTCACTCATCTGTTTCATGGATGAAAAGTATTTTATATCATATTTTATATATTAAGTAAACATATCAAAATGAGCGCTACTTAATTGCGAATACGATGATATAGGGCTGTCTGTAAAAATCTGGCCTGAATGACGGTTGAGTTTTGAAAGGTGAACATTTTATGCGGCAACCGTACAGGGAAACAGCTAAACACATGGGTGAAGGTCGTGTCTAGTTCGGATCTTGGACCACTAAGGTGTTGTTTTTGTACTACCTTAATGAACTATTTGTCAAAATTAATGATTCAAGCATAATTTATAAGCTTCTTATTACTTTTTATAAGGTAAGTGGTGGTGAAGTAATTAATGTAGAGCGCACTAACTTAGATAAAGCCTATTATTATTATTGCCCTTACCTATAGTGTCCTAAGTTTTAAAAAGCATAATGAAACCTAAACGAAAAACTAATTAATGGTAGGAACTGTACCAGTATCTGCTACATATACTTGACTTATAATTTATTACTATAACGCGTAGACACAACAATTGGTTATATTTATAATTTATAATTAGTACCTACAACATGGTAATATGTTTAATTGCATTGTGTTTCTTTTTCTGGTGACGTGATGTCGCTTTTTCTTTGAAAGATTACCGCGCTTTCTAAACAACACCTTGCGTTAATTGATAGAGAATGACTGGAGACATTAAGGCTGTGATGTATAGACGATACTTAGCCTTAGCTCAGACTTTACTTCTTGACTATGCAAAGACTACGATTTGGTATTTATAGACATGTCACGCTGAGATTGTGCTCAGCATAAGCTGTCATAATTGATTGCTGCCATCTATAATTTAAATGTCTTAGTAACCGACTAATATCAAGGTTCATTTGGGACCATTATTTTTGTTCGGATAATGGCCAAAGTTTTTGGTAAGTCGTCTATTACATGGACTTATTAGAATTTTCTCAGCTCGTACTCAGCCAAGTCAAAGATCGCTTTATAAATACGAACGCCGTCTTAAGTCAGAGTAAAGTCTGAGCTAAGTCTAAGTATCGTCTATACATCTCAGCCTAAGTCTGCTCATGGGGTATTTTTACAATAAAGGATAAATAATTACTTTATCGATATGCACTGGAGCAACGTGGTGGAGTAGGTATGATGCCTCCTTATGTGGGAGTCTTCAATAGTAGAGTGAATAGGTTTTTAATAAGTTAGTGAGTCCAACATCTTGGACTTCCTCGCCAGTTACCATTAGGGGGAATTGTTGTCAAACATTTACTTATTTTTTGTAAAAAAAGGTATGAGCAGAGACTCTTGCTCAGTAGTCAGTAGGCCATTAATGGGTTGAGCCCAAATAAATATGTCCTTACTTAGCCAAGCTTCGTGCTAGACAAAACTGTTTGCGTTAAATTGAGGTTTCGCCTCCTACTCTCATTTTCACCCATAGTGTCACACTTACAGTTTGTTTTTAACAATACAATTTAAAGGCTCTTTTGACGCGTAAACGACATTTTTATTGCATCGCTCCACTAGCCAGGACATTCTAGTTCCACCAACAACACTCGTGTCTTCTAACAGCGACACCGCCAAGTTCTCACTTTTGGCAGCTTTATTACGCTCTACGAGTATGCACGAGTCGTAAAATGCGCAGTTAATTTTTTTACGATTGCTACGTAAAACGCTGGTGTGATATGATAGTCGCCAATATGAATTGAAATAAGTAGGTATATTTATTAAACTGTTACAGAATCATTGTTTTAGTTTAACTTTACTTATATTTTTGTGCCATTATAGTATTGTAAAGATTACATTAGTTAACGAAATAATCCCAGTATTAACGTGCCCTTTGGATCGTTTTTACGGTTTTGTTTGTTGGGTATGAACTTGCAAGGACTTTTACTTAGTATTTAAGTATTTGCAGCCAACAAATATCATTGGATTAGTCCCTTCGCCCTTTGGAAACGCCACACAGTAAATAATATGCTCGCTGGGTGAAATTAGTTTTTGTTCGAGCTTTACATGTACTTAATACTCGTATAGCTGACAGAGATGGACTAGGTCTCAACATAATATTAAATTTGAGGGGTCCGACGAAATTGTTTGAACAAACGCGGGTTGGTGTTAAAAATAACAAACGGTTACGACTTTCCGTAGCGTTTTCGGTGACCCTCAGCTCAGTCTGTGGGGAGGCAAAAAGGCTTTATGTGACAGATAACGAATTTTTTTCTCGGACCCTGGTTATTTAATAATAAAATAAATAGTTATTAAATAATTTAACAAAAGGAACAACTTACGCCAATGCCACGAAAAACCGCTGCCGCTGGTGGAGCCACGCGTTTTGTCTATGCTTGCATGTTTATGGTAGGGAATAAGGGATGGGAAACGTACCTTTTTATAATAAAATTTAATGTGTTATATTGGCGTAACCAGGCGCGAACACACACAAAAAGACACAATCTTACGTATAAAAGATGTAGTTTTCGGATTATTGCGTGATGGGCTATAATTTCTAATTTTTTTTCTCGTTAGTAATACTTCTATCATAAGCTCACCTAATTACTACTTACTATGATTATTAATGAAAGTTCTGAATGCTACGGTAATTTATTTGCCGTGAAGAAAAACTGTTATGAGTTCACCATTATTTTCATTATTATGTTTTTGTCATTGTGTATTAGTGCTAAAATTGTCTGTTTTGTTGGCAGATCTACGCCATAGTGTGCGTCATCTCGCAGTTCCAAGAGTACCTTGATGGACGCGGAACGGCTGCCTTTGAATACGACGACCGTGTAAGTTAACCAATTACTTCCTATAATTTATTTATTTCCGTTACTTGCAGTTCTTACAGCTCATGCCACAGCGCACTGTAAGCACGGTAATAGTATCATACAGTACTGTGACTCGGCCATAGAGGCCTTCTACGAAAAAACGAAAGTCGACGTTTCGTACGACGGATCGTACTTTTTCCTACTGTTACGTGTTTCTTTTCCTATTAAAATAAATTTGTATTCGAAAACCGCATTGACTTTTCTTAAGAAAATTCCATAATATATGTTCACACGAAACATAATTTGGTGACCGTGACTGGTAGGTAATATAAGTATTATTATAGTGGAAAAATCGTGGGGCAAAGGGGAAAAGGAACAAAGCGCCCCACGCTTTTTCCACTTTTGATAATACTTATATTAAGAATTATTTTTTATTTTTAAAACCGTGTTTTTTATTTTTTTTACCATATATTATTCTTTCTTTTTTAGACTGCGAATAAGCATTTTTTTTTTCTTATTATTGGCTGACTATTTTCGATCCTAATCGAATTGTATACTTTGTTGTCCCAATAAAAAAAATATTTATACATAATATGAATCTCTTTTATTACGGTAAGTAGTAATATATGAAGTACAGAAAACATCAATATCATAAGTACAGTATGACTATAATGTTTAAAGAATACAAGCCAAAGAGCAAGCACATCTGGTGTTAAAGGTGCACTTAAACTAAATAGGTATTCATAATACTACATTCACTCTCGATGCATTCTCTGGTGTTACTTTGCAGTAATTGATAATTATTAAGCTAGTATTAGTACACAGCGCTGATGTGTGTGTTCATTTGTGGAAGGAGGTTCTACGCATGTCTTAAAAGATATGGTATCATCATACATTACGCTCGCAGATTGTTACAAAGTAGCTAGATTAATACTATTATGTTATATAGTACATTTCAGTATTATATGTATATTATATAATACTACCTTTATTACCTACTGAATTGTGTAAAGTTAGTAGGCTTGAATTAATTATAATACCACAGAAGTAAGTTCCAACTTCCAAGCGGTTAGAATGGGATTAGAGAAATTATAATAGTCACAACATTACCTAAAGATTGAGATGAAAAATCAATACAATTAAAACTTATCTTACGGTGTATATTATGCTATTTTGTAACAATTTTTAAATCAAAGATCTTACAACCCTTACAAATTATCTTACAACAATCAAATATGCGTAAACTTAGGTTAGGTTAAACAACCGTTTATCTACAATTCAAATTTCAAAGAAACTTAATGGTATCCTATCCTATTAATATTATAAATGCGAAAGTTTGTATGGATGTATGAATGTTTGCCACTCTTTCACGCAAAAACTACCGAATGGATTTTAATGAAACTTTACAATAATAGCTTTTACATCAGAATAACACATAGGCTATAATTTATAAAGATATAATGTGAATTATCCAAAATATATAAATAAATCTTTGCAACCGAATTAAGTTTCCCGAAGTGAAGCAAGGGCGGGTCGCTAGTATTATTATATTAATCAACGAATCTAGAATATAATTAAATTTTGTATCGTTTGAAAGCCTCACGAATAAATTTAACTATAACAGTGTGATTAAATCTAAACGTATTACAGAATTGAGGAATCTTGAATAAATTTAAATGATTACACTGGTCTACATCAACATTTCCTCTTATTGAAACTTCTTACTTGTCCTGTATCTGTAGTATTTCACTCACTGAACCCTAAACATACCACTTGAAATTATATGTAGTTAGCTGTTTATTGTTCTTATTTGATATATTTCATGTTAAAGTTAAAGCTGATAGCTCCAAAGTTTTATCACATTAAATATAACATTTCAAAATATTACGTTACCCCCGCGTAAATTTTGTCTTCAATGATTAGTTAGTTATCATATAGATACAATTTTACTCCACACCTTTCTATTCGGAACACTTATTACACGCTAGAAATGGTACTAAGTACCTTGGCGGGCGGTAGTAGACATAGATATATATGTAGATTTACGGTTTCAAAACAAGGTAACACTAAAATTCTAAGTTAGAAGTAGCTTGGGCCTTCTGTACAATTCTCACATTGGACTGAATTGCTACGAAGATTCTCAATTCCACTCATAATTTTATTAGAACTATTAGTTTCGAGTTACACGGGATCAAATTGTCGAAGCGACTTGTTAAGCGAGCGAGAACTTTCAATGAGAAGGTATGATCGAGTACATCACAGGAACTCAAAGCAAGTCTTAGCTTGGAGTTTCTCAAAGTTCATTACATTGTCGCCGCAAGAAAAGTCAATTTAAACAAAGTATTAATTTTCCTTTAAATAATACTTTTCTATGCGGCAAAATTTGAAAGCTCTGATTGATTGAAATCACATAGTTAACCTTGCTAGATATTAAGCCAGATAAAATGAGCCTTGCGAGATGTTTAATGCTACGAAACATATTTGGCTTGAGCCAAAATGTCTGTATTTTTGTTGTTTATTAGTTAACCAGTGTTATTGAAGTGAAACTTAGGTACTAGCCAAGTACCAATTTGAATCGTCGCCATATTGAAGGAGAATTGTGAGGGATTCTTTTCGTTACGTTCTCATTTTATTAAACGAGAGAGATGAAACTCGTTACTACGACGGCACAAGAGTAAAGCAATAGAGGGCGACACAAATATGTATTAAGAATGATTTACGTAAATTTTGTATTTCTTTGGACTTGCACGTGGCACATGGTTCTCTTCCAAAAATAGCTGTGATGAACTACACTCCAGTACTTTAGGTGCTTTTTTTAAAAAAGTTCCCGATAATCAACGAATTGCGACAAATTTTACCATCAACTTGTGCCTATCGCTAAACGTGACATGGAAACAAAAGAACGCCCATGAAATGTTTACCATTTGCGCGCCGCGCCGACTCTGTTGTAATTACTTTTACTAGATCACGTGCTCTTTTGGAATACAAACCTGTGTTGAGCAACATCGTAGCGATGTCGATCGTAACTATGTGTCTATGTCGACAAACAATGTTTAACGTTTTAACATACGCTATGTTTGGACCCTATGTCTGATCCACAAAGTGATCCACTGCCATTTAATATTATTTTTAATTCCGGTCTAATCCACCTTTAAAATTTGAATTGATTTGGGCATGTCTTCGATCTGTAAAGCATTACTCGGTTAAGCTTTACTACGGAAATTGTAGATAAACAACGTTATTTCAATTGAATACTTAATAAATTACCTAAATATCTAAATTAATTTTACTTCAGAGAGGCTTCAGTGAAATAGGTGTCTATTAAACATAATATCTTGATCATTTGTAAATATAAATTGACGATTCAAGAAGTTTCTTCGTACATACAGTAGGTAGCTATCCCTTTTGCGAGAAGCTAATTAAAACAGGATTTACTCAATGTATCTTAATTGTTTTAAGTAAAAAGTATGAGTGTGTTAACGTTTAGGTAATTAATTTTTAAATGTGAATTTGACGTTTGAATTCACAAGATGTTTGTGTCTACAGAACCGTTTGTGATCAAAATCATAATCGTAATCGTAAAATGTTCGTTGTAGCTTGAATTGACCGGACGATGTTACCCACACCGGACAGTTTGTGATAGCTGAGGTTGAATAACTTATTCCAACACATGCCATCAAGCCAATTTTCTAATCTGCACTATTCCTGTGAGCTTCTATTGCGTCCAAAGTCTTTCAAATTGTTCAAATTTAATAACATCGTCTCAATGCGTTTCCCAAAACGTTCAATTAAATTTGAATTTCTGATCGACATTTTATCCAGAGCGCAGGTTACGGCCAAATAACAGTTATATTCAGAAACAATGGATCAAATCTTGTCAACACACTGCCCTAAGCTACTAGAACGTTAATCAATCAATCCTTGCAAATCGGCCACGTTTGCGGTTGGCTTGGGTCTGTATTGATGGCCGATACATCTAAAGCATATTGATAATTTATACCTTTTTTTGCGTGCTATTTTTTAATTGAAAATGTATATAAATCTATGTCGTAACCGTATTTGATTAAGTATTTCATGAATTCCACGGAAATTACAATAAAGTAACTATGTAATGCTCGTTGGTGAAAGTGATGTGATGTACCATGGTACTATTCTGTCCCAAAAGTAACGGTTTGTCATCTGGCAACTGACATCTTGTAAAGTAGTTCTCATTCGATTGAATAACGGTCTCATTGCTGTTTCCACTTCATAAAGCAGTCGTTTTTGGAATGGCCTTAAGCTTTTTCGCAGTATTACTTTCACTCATGACTTTGTCTTCCAACCTATCTTAATATATATAAATTACGTGTCACGTTGTTTGTCCGCGATGGACTCCTAAACTACTAAACCGATTTTAATCAAATTTGCACACCGTGTGTAGTTTGATCCAACTTGAAAGATAGGATAGCTTAAATCTCAATTTATAGTCACAACATTATTTTATTGCAAATTATTATTTGTCTATCGTAGCGGGCTATGTCGATGCTGTACGCAAACTAGTGAAACTGTGCTACATTGTGTTTGCAATACGAGTAAATAGTTCAGATCAACTGTTTTGATTGGTTTGATTAAGAAATAAAATACATAACTACACAGGACTATTTAGGTCTAAATAATAGCTTAATTGGAAGTTATTGGTCGAGTTTACTATGATAAGTGCTATGACTGGCACATTAAAAGATGAACGAAATGAAAATGAAAGTGATATTATACTTAATTATGTAAATAAGAAGTACCTACCTAGATATTTCATTAGCGCGCGAAAAGCGGTACATTAAAAGTAGCAAACTAAAGAGTAAGAAAATGCAAGCTATCTCATAGGTTCCGTAATTATCTTTTGCATCCATAGTGACATGCATACAAATGACATTGGAGTGGATCCAAAAATTCAACTCGCGTTGTATGAACGAAACGCACGTATAGTGTTAATATCTTTGCTCGTAATTATAAATGCTTTATCATCAATCATACAACGCGATTTGCATGTTATATCCGATAACATTACTGTAATTACGAGTATGTATTCAAAATAAAAACTACGACAATTAGCCAAATAAGACTGCCTCAGTTGTCGCGCACCATTGGCAGTGCACGTTATCGTTACATAGCTGTGTTAAACCAAGTTCGACGCCGATAGGCTATAACGTCCGATACTCTAGTTGTCCACAACTCTACCATTCATCAATGAAGACCAAGAGAACCGTGTAATCTAACTAATTGAAACGAGCAATTCTTGTATACGTATATTATGTTATGGACCAAGTGAATATAGGACATTTTGATAAATGCCCGCGCAGTTTGAAGAATGCCCAATATGAGCGGGCAATGTGATCACAAACCACACATGGCAGCAGAGAGATTGGATTCGTGAGTCGTCATACTCACTAACAAACCAACCGACTAACGTTCCCCCCCAGTTTGGTAACTGATTAACCACCCTAGTCCTGATATGAGTCTGGTTCTGGATCTCAAAGTTGTGATGGGCGGTAATGGAAGAATGGTGCTCATTTGTTACCTTAAAGCCGTAAAAAAGTTTTATACTTTCTCAATTACCAGATCATTGACAATATGTTGAAGTCTAATTCTTTATGTTGTTTTATCAGTTAACCACCGTGCAGTACACCGCCACTGCTCCAAACACCTTGACCACCAGCTCTGCCCTCAGCGGTCGCCGTCGCTCCGGTGGCCGAGCCATGCCCAGCCGCTTTGACCCAGAGGACGTGTCCGAAGCCCCCACCAAAATTATCAGTAAGTTGTCAAAGATTTGCTTTTTAGGATCCGTACATCTAAATCTAATTAAACAGCGATAGCCTAGTGGGGCCTACATTTGAATCCTATGTTTTTCAAAAATTATGTGCGTATTCGAAATTCATTTTATCATTTGCTTCGGTGAAGGAAAACATCGTGAGGAAACCTGCAGACCAGTGCTCCATAATGTTCTCAAAGGTGTGTGGAGTCCGCCAATCCGCACTTAGCCAGCGTGGTGGACTATGGCATATACCCCTCACACCTCCAACACAACTACCACAGGAGTGACCGTGGACTATGGCATATACCCCTCACACCCCCCACTCACCTACCACAGGAGAGACCCGAGCCCGGCAGTGGGGTTATGGGTCACAATCATATGTATCTAAATCAAAAAAGTCTCTAAGGTTATGGGAAACTCTGTCGGTCGGCAAAATATACACCTTAAACTACTGAACAGAGCAACACAAGCAACCTCTTTGATTTAATGTCATCAGTCTGATGAATATAATTAACTAATTAGGATATTTTTTACTTATCTACGAGTACGTACAACAAGCTTTAAAAAGACCGTTAATGAATAGAATTCCCTCCATTACGGGATTAGTTCTTAAAGTCCTCATTTATCTACATAAATTATGAATCTCGAACGTGTATCTTTACATTGAAGGCAAAATGT
This sequence comes from Ochlodes sylvanus, assembly GCA_905404295.2. Lineage (NCBI taxonomy): Eukaryota > Metazoa > Arthropoda > Insecta > Lepidoptera > Hesperiidae > Ochlodes > Ochlodes sylvanus. The sequence goes on along the minus strand of FR990123.1, from coordinate 11,797,631 downwards.
TGAGAATTTTTACAGTATAATTCTTGTAATAATTCTTTATAATGTTTATCTATTTAGATGTTAGTAAAGAGATGGATACTAAGAAGCTCATTTCGATTTGGTTTTTTTAATTGGCCACCTATATTCTACATAATACACAAAATAAATAATGCCATATATAATATTTATATTGTAATAAGAATAAGCTACATAAAATCGAAGTTACAGGTCGAAATAGAAATAATAATTAGTTACCGAAATTTGGTTTCATCATCATTGCAACCCATAACTGTCCACTATAGGGCTTGGGTCTTCCCTCGCAATGTGAGGGGTTTATTATAGGGGTATACGCCATAGTCTACGCTCTGGCCAAGTGCAGATTGGCAGACTTCAGACACCTTTGCGACATCTTCTATCCTATTAATATTATAAATGCGAAAGTTTGTACGGATCTATGAATGTTTGTTACTCTTTCACGCAAAAACTACCGAATGGATTTTACTGAAACTTTACAATAATATAGCTTACACATCAGAATAACACATAGGCTATAATTTATAAAGATATAGTGCGAATTATCCAAAATATATAACTAAATCTTTGCAAACCGATGGAATAAATGTCCTAAAGCAAAGCGAGGGCGGGTCGCTATATATATAGTTGTATAATTGTAAAACTCTTGGGCTACTGAGTGACTGACAGACAACGCACTGCCGAATCTACGGCATGTATGTTCGTTGGGGAATGTAGGGGAGCACTAAGGGTTTTTGGCACTTGGGTTGGCCACTTACCCCCCCACCAAGCCGCACTGATCTCCTCAGATATGAGGAGAGACTCATGCTCACTAGAGGGCCATTAATGGGTTGAAAACACAACATAAAGTAACTTCAACTTAGGAGCGCACATAGAAACTTTTAATTACGTATTTTTTATTCCGCAACGGCTAATGCAATGTATTATTTCACTGTGTGCTCTCGCTGTGATAGATTGAAGTACGTTGATTGATGTGTGCGCACAAGCGACGCGCGGCATGGGGACCTATTACTTACACCCATGACCCGAGAACAAACATTCGTCTGTCACATAAACATCTGGCCCGGCCGGTAATCGAACACGGGACCCCTCGCTTCGCAGGCAGAGACACTACCAACTAGGCTACGTTGTCCTCATTACTATTACAGTGTGTTAGTTTAATATTATACATTAATATAAAACCATTAAAAATATACATGGCTTATTCGAAGTGGTCTCCATTGGTTGCAACACAGTCCTCGAAACGCTGAGGCCAGTTATCCATACAAGTACGCTGCGTACTTCTAAAGAGTGCGTACTGTACGCACTCTTTCCATGGGAAAAAACTTCACTGCCAATCATACGATTGTTTTAGGGGCTCCAAATTATCATGGCTTTTATGGCAAGCCATATTCTACTCTACTTTCCCTTACTGCTTTGATCGCCTTTTTCGTACCAACACTACATGGACGTCCAGGTCTTTTTCTGTCCCAAACAGGATAAGGTTTCATTGTACCTATCAATAGTTCGGTACACACATATTTGATACCAAGCATATGGAGGGTTTTAAAATTGTATTTGGCCTTCATAAGTCCATACCTACTTTGTGTAACGCAATCACAGCGATTCCGTTCTCAATATATCCCCACTACTTTTTAATGTCACCAAATATTTTACAATGTATTGCCGCGAAAATGAGAAAACACAATGAACAATCAAAGGAACAATCATATAAAAATGCCGGATTTCAAATTGAAATGTAATATTTTGTTTATTTTTAATTGTAACAGTATTTATGACCAGACTATGTATATAATTATAAAAAAGAATTGACTTAATTATTTTATAGATCAACATCATGAAAGCAATAAATTTATCATGAAAAAAACAAAAACCGCACAACCCGTCGCACAGTCCCGCACCGGGGTTCGAACCCGGGTCTCCCGGCACGATAGCCAGGTGCCATAACCACTAGACCATGCGAGATACATTTTAATAGTAGAAAATTGTTGTACACTATGAACAGCTTCAGATATTTTAACAATATAATATCTAGCCGCGGCTTTGCCCGCACTGAAGTATTTGATTTCAATATTAACAATTTTCATGAATATCGGGTTTTCAATGCTTTTTCCCACTAGAAGTGAATTTTCCAACAACTTTGGAACTGATTTTCGAGTATTTCTCTCTCGAGAAACCCCTATCTGGGTGCACAGAGTGCCCCTGCCAAGACGACACCAGCTACCTACCTACCTCTTTTTGAAGATCGTATTTTTAATTCCTAATAGCCTCGGCCTCGATAATGTAAATCGAGAATTAGCTCAACCCTTAGTTCTATGCACCATTAAATGTGGGTTGGGATACTAATAGTGACACTATAGTTGTCAAATTTTATGAGCTAGTAAATATTTGAGCGTTCAATTTGGTATTATTAACTCAATTTCAACAGTTGGAACGTTTTTCAGAAACTACGTCCAATTAACCTCTGGAGTGCTTGGTGATGTTTGATTGTAGTTTGGGATGAAGCCATAGTGATGCTTAAAAATCTTCTGCCGTCACGTGCCGTGTCACCAGTGGGGGCAATCCTTATTTTGAAAGGGGACCGACCACAATTGCGACAATTTCCTTTCAGTTTCAACGTGACTCCCGTCACCATTGACGACGAATGAAAACCTCATAAAGTCAAATTAAGGTCAAACTCAGTGTAATTTCTGAGTTTTACTTTAAGCGACAAAGAAAGCTTAGCTTTTTAACTTGACCAATTTACCCTGCTATGGTTGCCGGGTTTAACGCTCTGTCATCCAGAACTGCACGCGTTTTGATTGTTTTGAGTTCTATACTCATTACAAATTAACAACGCTTCGGTAACGAATACACAGCAAACGGTAACGAAAACCTACCAGCATAATAAAATTATGGTCTATCGATTATGGTGATGGGTCCACTCTGGACCTTAGTAAGGCTCAACTTAATAAGCTGGACCGCGACTCATAAATAGTGCCGTTCGTTTTTTATTTTCTGTCTTCGAAAGTATGACCATATTCCACCAACCGTTCTAAGCTTTGATGGCTTGCGATCCGTGAACGACAGCAACTAAGAACCCTCTGCTCGCTCGCATCAATCCTTTTCAACCCTCTTGTACCAGATTACCTAAAGACTAGAATTATCTGTAGTTCTACCCATGATCGTCAACTGCGTTCCTCAGAATCGTCTTCTCTATCTTCCCCTATACATCGATTTGGCTTTATATCGGAGTTCTTTTGCTGTCCAAGCCATGCTTCTGGAATTCGATTGCTGATGAAATAAGATTGCCCGCTAGTAACATTACCATTAAAAAAAGGCTTACTTGTTAGAAAGTCGGTTACTTTAATTCTATGTCATCGTAACTAATAATTTATTTATTCACGAATGTATATTATGTATGTAGTAGGGTCAAATTATATATCGTATTGTATGTGTATATTGAAAAATATATATCTATCGTATAGGTATGTAGTCGGTTAGTTAGTTACCTAACTTTTATACCGCTGTTAGTGCATTAATGTAATTGTACTATAATATTTTTATATTGTGGTCAATAAAGTTTACATAAATAAAATATAATAATAAATAAATAATTGAAAGTTGTCCATAATGTTTTCAAAAGCCTGTGGAAGTTTGCCAATCCTCACCAGCCAGAGTGAAATATAGCATTTATCCCTCGCATAATGCGAAGTAACGATAATTTGGCAGGGACGGTTAAGACTTGTTATGATGATGACCTTAATTACAAAATCCAATAATGTCTTCAAACTTATGTAACGAACATTGGAGCAAAGCTTCGTAGTATTCCTTCTATTTTCTCCAATTCACGAACGTAACTGACTTAACCTATCAAAATAAAACAGATTTAGCAATATAATTTTAAGATCATTTGTTGTGGTGCCGCGAGAACTCGGTTTGATTGTGTTTCATGAATATTTATACGTAAATATTAGTTCACGTTACTATACTCACATAGGTATTAAAATCAGTCGTACTGGTAACAGAATTGTTAATCGAATAAACAAAACCATGGAATGAATATTCGCCAAGTCGTAATTCACCAAAATCATGAACGAATGGAAACAGCCTTGTGAGCTCAATTTGTAGACAATAGTGAAGTATTGTTAGTAGTAAGTAAACAGTAGTAAGTATTGTTGAATTTTCTAATTTTCCGCGAAATTTCCTTAATTTTTTTCTTTCATATTCTTCTTCTCCTGACAATATCAAACACAACAAAAAGAATTACAGAAATCAGTCCACCCGTTCACGCGTGTGCATCCGTGACCAAGGGCAATTATTGCCCTAACTGTGATGGGTGGAGATTATGGAGTTTTTCCCCAAAAAAAAACCAAAACTTGACCTGCTCTGCGCTCGAAAATTGACCGTAATTCATTTTGTTAATTCATTTTGCTTCACAACATTTCTATTCATGCAAAGACCTCTATACTTTACACGAGGCTGGATTAGAATTTTGTTTTTTGAAGTGAATATCGACGTATTCTCAAGAAATTGTAAAGCGGTAAAAATCCGGCATTATAATTGGAAATCATCCAATCCAGGATGCAATAATTAGGAATTCCATTGTTCCACTAAAAAAGGTCTATAGATTAGACTGCATTGAGATATGGATACACCAGTCTCACTTGCTTAATGATTGTAGCGCTTCACTAGCCTTTTGAAGAATATAATTATATTTTTCATCATTCCAAGCCATTCGTTGAGGTAGCGCTTACGCGTTTTCGCATCAAATTTAATTAAATGAAACCCCAGTTTCAACGGCTGGAATTGAGCACATTTCTGCTAATTAAAAACTTTCGTGTTACACTCGAATCACCGCAGTCCGCAAATGTAAAAAACTTGAACTAAGGCAAAGATTGATAGGTACGTTACGTTCATACAACACAAGTTTCACTTTTGTATAATTATGCTCCGATGACATTACTGTAACTATCTATGGATGTGACAGATAATGACGAAACGTATGAGACAGAAAGAGATAGCTATATGAGAGTAGTATAAGAGTAGGACTCAGGTTTTATTTTATACCTACCTACAGCCATTATACAGCCATTGAGTCAATGCCTACAGCGCAAGCATTTCTTTCTGAAGTACCTACCCGAAAATGATATTTGAATACATTATCTACATTTAGTTGGAAAGAACGAATAGTTTTAGTAGAGTAGTTAGTTGGAAAGAAAGAATGGGTTAAATCTAAAAATAAAATTTAGCCGTTTTCAGGTAGAATATCAAATCGAACCATTTGTTATCTTCTAATTTAACATTTTATTCAATGATATTTTGATAAAAAAGTAGATAGATACCTACAAATTTATAATAAGTCACTAGCGCGCGCGCTGTATACCTACCTATACATAACGCATGTTATAATATCTTTGACTCGTACTGATACTGATATTACTAAAAAAGAGTAGTTTACCGACCACACTTTACTTTGATATACCTACATAATTATGATTCCTACGTTCACAAATAGTAACCGCAGCCTAAAAATATTGACTCGCGTTATTCTCGGGCCTTTTTAACTCTTATGTTTATCCCTTATAAATATCTGAACCTTTCTAGAGACTCCATTGAAATACTTTGTAGGTACATAGAATGTAGTATTAGGTTGAAATTCTAGTTCTACTATTACAATGGGCATAAAATTCGAGTAGTTGTTTTGTGTGTTTGAATATAATGTGTTCGATCGGACGGACAGAAACATAGTTCTGCACTAACTTATTGAGATGCTTTGTAAGTACATAGATCTCTAAAAATTTCTAGTTCTACACTAAAAAGGGCTTAAATAACCGGAAAGAAACATTAATTTACACTAAGTTTAATGAGCAATGAATATAACGATAATTATATAGCTGGATGATATTTTGGTCTTCGCTCATTTCGGTATATTATGTTTGATAAAAATCATAAATAGCGATTTCATTTCAACGTGCCTATATAATTTTTATACTTATTCCTACGAAAGCTGAATTCGACGTCGAGGATTCAATTTACTGTAAAAATGAGTCAATAGAATCCCAGTAGATTGGATTCCTTCAAATCATATCGCACACATTGATATTAATGATTCGAGATGTCTTCTTTTATTATAAAAAATATAATGCTTGATTTATTGATTAATGTTTCATGGGCATTCGAAGCAAAAAATGATAAGAGATACCTATAATAGATTTTCCTATACCTATTTAAATTTACTCTAAGTACTTAGACTTTCATTATTTATGATCTTTGTAAAATTTATTTTTGATCATTGTTATGTCGTTAGTAATAGGTACTCGCAATTTTACCACTCGCGCATCACGAAACTATGAAAGCAATTAATGAAAAGAATTACAAACATAAATATATAAACACATTCAACAGTCTCCTCCTCTAAAGGGGCAAAAACGTAAACCTATTAATATGCCACCGCTGTCTGTTTGTCCGTCTATCACAGGGTCCTATCTCTTGAACAGAAATAGGTAGACACCTGAAGTTTTCATAGAATACTGTGCCCGTTAACACAACAAATAATAAAAAAGGAAAAAGCAGTATGTATAAAAATGTATAGTATGTATAAAGGATTGAAGGATGAAGATCTTTATGTGATGTCCTAATACCAATCGATATTTCAATTTCCCCCGTACACATTTTTAATTATTACAAGTATTTCCTGTAATCATAAAATTATGTAATAAGAGCACAGACAGCGGGATCCTAGTAATAAGGTGCCTTTGAATAAGGAACCCTAAAAGTGGAATACGATAAGTAGTCACAGAACGCTAATTGAAAACGAAGTTATTGAGTGGGTGGGCGATGCGAAACAGGGGGTCGGGCCGTGGGGCGGACATGGACCGTTCGCGTATGACTAAAATATCGTGTTTGGTTAAGCCAGTGATTTCTGTCTCTCCTCTGCTTTCTTTCTCGGCTGGCAACGCGTTGGTGATTGATAATAGTGACCATGGGCGGCTGTGACCATTTCCCATCAAGTGTGGCCCTTTCTTTATTTTATTAACAACTAATACAGATAGAGACAGATAGACAGATAGGTGTACCACATTGTTCTGGTATAATAAAGTTTAAATAAATAAATATATTTCTTTCTGATATTTTTCTTTAATATACTTTAATATATATAATATTCTTTAAAAATCTACTTAGGTTGCTAATTTAAAATACTTACCAATAATTGGTAATATACTCAATAATTGATAATTTCTTATTACAATAAAACCTTGTAGAAATACTGAAATAAATCAAATATACTTACTGTGTTCTGTTCCCTGCAGCTTCTGTACTGTCCAAACCGGGTCGTGGTGCTGTAAAGAAACACGTGCAATTTCCTGACGAGCAGAGCCGCATTGAAGAAGGTCTCGAGGGTCCATCCGATGCGCTTGAGGGCAAGTCCGGTAAGTAAGAATTAAAAAAAAAACACACGCTAACCCACTCATACCCCCGCACTAGGATTCCCTGTGTCGCGGGTGGAAAGGTGTGAGGATGTAGTCGTCGCCGATAAATAATTGGCCGTAAACGCAGTCAATTATTGATCTATGTAGCGTTACCAAAGCTAAGTGTATTGCAATAAGTTTTCTGTATTTGATTGATTGTCTGGATTGAGCGTCACTCTGTCAACGATTCAAGGAAATAGCGTAACCTCTTAACCTATTAACTTAATATCCTACGCATGGTTATTTAAATTATATTTAGGTTTATAATTTTGCAACACTGCAGTTTAACCATAGGTAGGTACTTTACAGATGGGAAAGCATACAAAACTACATACTACATATACTACAAGTTTTATTGTAAAAATATTAATCGTTTAGTAAAATTTTGTTGTTATACCTATATAACACACGTTTCTTTTTCCTTTTTGCTGTCAATATTACTCTCGAATACAAGCCTTATAAGTTTAAGACGAAGGTTCTGTCCGTGGGAAATTGTAATGTATGTAGGTAAGCTTTCTTCGAGTTCAAAGGACTTCCGTACTTAGCACTGGAATCTATTCTGTGCTTTTATATTATCTTATATATCAACCTTCATATTTATAACCACGTAACGCAAACGCAGCAGAGCCGATAAATCTATGAAGGTGAATATTTACATACGAAAATAGATATGAAGAGCCAGGGTAACAAAAGCTTATCTTTTCTGTACACAGACTCACAGATATTTTTATCTGACACGAATACAATTTGTTTGTTGGTAGGTACTTACTCGTCTTTCTATTTGTTACTAGTAAACCCGCCCTCGCTTCGCTTCGGGAAACCTGTCCCGAAGTACCTTCTCTCGAAAATTGTTAGCCGTAACCAACGCACGCATTTATTTTCACGTGTGTTAGTTTTTATTTTTCGATGAGTCCTAAGATATTCATATCAATCATATGGTGTAAATAAAGGCTTATCATAATGTGCCTGAATTTTATAAGAGGAATATTCCACCCATACATTGTTTTGTTATAATTATCTCAAAGGGGTTAGGCAACGTTTTTGTTGAAAGCGTCGGCGGCCTGATTTTTTCCGACTTCACAATTAACATCAACAAAATTTATTTTAATTTTAGTCTAATTTATAAGTTAAATTTAATTTATTTATTGTTAAGTTTTTTAATAATACATTATAATCAAATGAAAAAAAAAGAATTATCATATTTCAACCAATTTACACAAAATTTTAATATACATAACTAAACCTTTCTCACGAATCCCGCTATCTATTGGTGAAAACCGTGTGAAAATCAGTTTAGAAGTTTTTGAGTTTATCGCGAATAGACACAGAAAACCCCGCAGTGGGACAGTTAAGGGTTGCGATAATGATGATCAGATGATGAATGATTCGTGATGGGAGTGAAATAACAAAAAACACTACATGTTATTCCAAACTTACTATAAATCGCGTAGTACCTATACCTATAGGATAAGGTTTTCCGAATTTAAGTGAGAGCGGGTTACTATTTTATTTATAGGACACATTAAAGCGTGCGTGGCGATTTTTGACGTAGCTCGGACCGATAAAAGACATATTTCAACGCTCTTATATATAGGGTTGCCGCCTTGATTGAAAAAAATGCAAAAATTACTTCAAAGAAAATAAGGGAAAATAAAATAATATATGTACACATTTATTTCAACTTTATTTTGCTGAGTTTTAATTTTTCGGTATTCATAACATAAAGAGAAGTTTGAATTTTATCAACCTCAAAATCAACATATTCACCGATTGAGCCCCGTGAATATGTTTGGTTACAATTCTATCTGTTCTATCAGTGTCTACAAAAAAGCGCGCTAATGAATAAGCGATGGATATATATTATTTTGTGCCTACTTTATCCTCTATCTACAATATAATATGTAGTACATTTCATTGAAATATAGTATAAAATTATACAGCTGGCAACCCTGTTCATATATCACATTGTGTTCGGATCCCATCGGAGGAAATACTTCTCTAGAAAATGAAGCATTTTGTCTGGACCTTAATAAATGTCAAGTGACGTAGATCTTTAGGTTTCTTTGATATTTTGTCTTTATGTTATAGGACAAAGATACACAAATTATTGTTATGGAATCTATTGCGTTAATAAATATGTACCCTACTAATAGCTTTTGACAAATATCATCTATGAACAGACATTGACCACTTACACTTTTATTAAATACGTAAATACTCGTATCGATCTGTCACCTAATCTGCTCAGCCGGGCGTCGAATCTGGAACGCTTCGTTCAGTACGTAGTGTCACGAATAGCCTGTTGAATGTAAAAGAATAATTAGACGTGAAAATAACTATTTTAAAATGAGAATAAAATTAATTCCGTGGAAAAAGCCACTTTGGGATCCTACCTGCATTTGTTAAATTTTTCCCAATTCATTCTCCCACGTCTCTTCCTCAATATAGTCTGAGTGTGTTAGGGAAGAGGGAATTTATCGATCCAAGCCCTTGACTGTGAACGTTGTAATTACCTGAGGGTTGATATACGCGAATGTGAGTGGTTTATATATGAGGTAACTGTATGCTTATTGTTGTATGTCGAATTTTAGATAGATATGAATGGATTTTCTTTTTCACCTAATCTGCTCAGCCGGGCGTCGAATCCGGAACACTTTGTTCAGTACGTGGAGTCAGGAATAGCCTAAGTATTGAGTGTAAACGAATAATTAGACGTGGAAATATTTTAAAATGAGAATAATTAATTCCGTGGAAAAAGCCACTATGGGATCCTAATTTCATTTGTTAATTTTTTCCCAATTCATTTTCTCACGTCTCTTCCTCAATTTAGTCCGAGTGTGTTAGGGAAGAGGGAATTTATTGATCCAAGCCCTTGGCTGTGAACGTCGTAATTACATGAGGGTTGATATACGCAAATGTAAGCGGTTTAAATACGAGGTAACTGTATGCTTATCGTTGTATATCGAATTTTGGATAATATACCTGAATATACCTGAACAATTAATACTGCCTAGTCATGCTACATTCGTCACAAACTTTGCTGGGCTTTTTCTTGTAGGTAGGTGCTTAAAGAACTTTTGATTAAGAAAGTTTGGAAAGAATCGTGAGGGTCAATTCTGTATCTAACGGATCTATGAGGGGTTGTTTTTGGGGAGTATTCTCCTAAATTTAAACATTGCGTATAACTTCGGAGTAGAAATAGCGTAAGTAAGAAATTATTGAACTAAAATTTAACTTTGCTTTACGTACATAATCAGTAATTTCCAATAACAAATGTAATATTGTATATTTTAAGTTAATCTTATACAATCTGTTAGACTAATGAACACCTGGATGACCGAGCTTTGCTTGGTTCTTTTTACATCTGGACTCGAACTGGGGTCTTTTGGTTTTGGGACCGCCCGATTTCTCACCTGGGCTATATTTACATATTACAACCTTGTAGATGGTGGCGAAATTTACCTTATTTCAATGATATTGTAGTAGTTTTTCATTGCCCAAAACACGGATAAAGCGACGTTTTCTAAAGATTAAACCTAGCTAGATCGATTTATCAGATCGACCGTACAGGGCGTCTCAAAAATAGTGTCAAGCGGAAGTCCAGAGATAGAGCACCTTTTGGGATACCCGAAACGACCACATGTATGTTCCGTATAAGTTTTAAAAGCTTATTTTTTATAAAGAGACTTCGTATTAATTTTCTCCCTTTTTATGCGTTCCTCTAAATATTTCCATGAGTGTAGAATTGTAGATGATTCTGAAAAAACTGGTTCTACACCTCTGAAGCTTTTTCATTAGTTTTATCTCGACTTTGCTATCGACCAGGTGCTAAAGGTATGTGAGTGTGTAAAATGTGACGACGGAAATCCATCAATACATTTGAGTTCAGAAAAGTTCAAATATCCCGATTTTCCCGGTCCGATTTTTGTCACCTTTTTACCTCTCCGCTCTTGTTTGAAAAGGGAATCGACTGACTGACATCATCGCTTCGCCTTTTACAATTGTATTTGAAACCCTTTGACATAGATAGCTGAAGTTTTGCACACACGTTTCTTTTATGCACTCACTTTTTTTAGGCAAGGGTCGAGGAGGGATACGTTTTGCGATACTACAATGAAGTATTATTAACTTATGGGACTGTATTTATTAACCGAGGAGGCCTGGACCAAAGGAGTATGGCGTGGTGGAGACCACGCTGCTCCAAGGCCAATCCAAGAGACAGAAGTTTTTATGCCATCCGAGGGCCTCCGACGTGGCTTAACGACTGTTATTTATCACTTATGATAGACTCAAGCCGCCGGCTTATTAAAAACACTTTTCGTTATAATTGGTATCAGCTATTAAAACTATTATAATGTTGTTGATTATTTATTGTTTATGTTTATATTCACGAACGCCCAGACAAGGTGAACGTTGTCTTTTGATTACTCTCCGCTGTAACGTGTCCCAAACATACATACAACATGTCGATTAAATCAACAGCGGCTTCGCTTCTCACGTATCGCAGTTCCTACGGGCATCCGATTCCAGCCTCGTAATAAGTATAATGGGGCGATATCATGCCTGAATAATAAATATTTGCTGATCATTTTGTACGTTGTGTGATAAAAGTGATTGTTGCGATATTTTTATTGATAGGTAAGTAACGTATCACTGGTGTGCGATGTATATTTTTGGTCAATCTCAGATTGCAGTGCCTTGATCCTGGGGAAAGGGTAGAGCTCATTCGTTGCTCGTTTTTACGAATCGAGAATCCTTTTAGCAATTTGATTGATGGTACACTTAGCATCGCTGCTTACCATCAGGTGGGATTATAGTCAAGCATTAAATTATTATACCTAAGTAAAAAAAAGCAGCGCGCGCCTTATGTGTACGTAGCTTGAAACGCACACAAAGGTTTTCATCGGAGGCCTGAGGACGCTATCTTTCATTTGTGTGCGTCCAAATGCGTTCGTACATTACGGCTTAGCGGCACGCACACAAACCTAGTTACCTACGAGAGATGATGACCTGTACGTGTTGTTTCAGAACGCATGCCCCAGATCAGCTCGTTGTGGATGGAGCTGGAGACGGAGACGCATGTCCCGGAGCGCTGACGGCGTCGCAGCGAGCAGTACTACCGGCCGGTGTCCCGCGCGCGCCACGAGCGCCGCAAGATGTCCGCCGCCGGAGTACCGCCCGCTGACCCCACCGTCAAGGACTCCTACCTGTAGGCAGCCTCGGACACGGTATTGCTAGACAAAAAAGTCTAGCCTCAAGTGGAAATGCTCGCCACTTAATATGCACCATTTTCACGACCTGTAAGCCCATTTCTATAGATAAGTAACGCTACTCTCTGATAGCCCCAAACGCTTCCCTGTATCTTTGGTACCATACCAACATACCATGGTGTGCATGGACAACACATAGACAATACACACCCAGACCGAGACTGGAAATCTAAAGTCATCGTTAAAATCGACGGGAATCGAACCCGTTAACCATCTCTCCATACTGGTCAATGTGAACCTGCCTGTACGCTGTGCGCGTAGCGAGTGGACATTACTATGTAGGTTCAATTTATGTCTATAGGTGTCTTATTATCTAGTGTTGTCTACGATACAGCCACCCCCGACAAAGGGAGTACTTCTGCGGGGGTATGAGTGTGTTAAGCATTTATTATCGTTATTATATTGTCATTTACCTGTTAAACGTGTAACTATATATTATGCAACATACCTACTACATAGTCTACAATGAAATTACACTCGAGAAATAGCATCTTAGATATAATTATTTTGTTTTTAGCTATAGAATGATTTAAGTTTAAATATTGTCTATTTTTAATTTAACTAAACTTAACACTTCACGCCTCAACCTTTTACTAATTTATATTTATAAAATTCCTCTTGGAGCGAAAACCCACCAAATATGTTCTTTTGACGGTGCTATCTTTCGAGTACCGGGTGTGTTGCCACTTTAACATTTAGCGTTTGCTGTTTAATCTTTATTATAATTAGGTACTTATCACTTGAAACGTCCCGACAACTATAGGACACAATGTAGGTACATATCACCTACCATGTCATAATTACCACATCTATACCAAATTATGGTATGGTAGAATACTACAAATATAATTTTAGTACTTTAAATGTTAATCTAAATATGTCAGTAAATAATATAGATTATTCCTTTGTGATGATGATGATGATGATGATGATGATTCCTTTGTGGTTAACAATCAACCTTAAAACGCTTTTCTTAAAATAATTGATGCTAGCATTCAATATTGTTTATGGTTTTTATTTCAGCCGAAATATTTATATTTTGCTTGTAGTTATATATACATATATATAATTATGTATATGATTTAACAGGAGCACTGTTTGTTTCTTGTAGTTGTTAAGCGTAGCCTACGATTATAAAGACATATTAATTTAGTATTTATGTCAATGGTGTAGTGACTATAATTATCAAATATTTTACGCAAATAAGAAGTAAGTACCTAGATACTGTATCCTAAGATATTATTTGTGTCAAACAATTCAAACACTTCAGAATATTTGTAGGTAGTAGCTTGGAACTTCATTGATCATGAGAAATGGGCATTTTTGTTTTTTTAAGTTATGCAAGTATTAATCACAGTTAGCTCAACTTATATTTTGGTAGCAATGTAGGTATTGACATGTAATGTATGTGTTTCATTATGGAGTTATCGTAATGATGTAAGGAGTGGTTCTAGGTTTGCTCCCTGGTTCAGTATGGTTTGTGTGTAAAAATTAAGGAGGTACATGGATACACACATTCAAGATGGCGGCGGTGCTTAACATCAGTAAGACATATCAGTCTGACAAGTCATGCTTAGCGATGGATAACAGAAGACAAGTGTTTCTCATCAATAATAATTTGTATGAAATTAAGACACCTAGGATGTCATGAATTAGGATTATCTTAACTTCACTGTATCTTAATCTCGCTTTTGAGTGTTGCTAGTATATAATAATATCGTATACGGTTAATGGCTTATCATTATTACTAATTGATAATCTAAGAATGAAAATAAGCCGTTAACCATAGGTACTTAGGATCCACCGGATGTCACATCCAAATTACATTTTTTGAAATAAATAATAAAATGAAATATTATGAATAAAAAGCATACATATTGCATTTATTATTTACTTATATAGTTAAGGCTTCTTGGTTCATTTCATGTGTACGAATTGCTCATAACAAGATAGATTATTTGCAATTTAATTTTCCATATTTTTTCTTATTCTTAGTATCTACTTAATAAATTTTCAATATGTTGGCCTAATATTGAACAAATACTCATGTAGAATATATATAATACTAATAAAAAATAAAAAATATATAAAAAAACGTAGTATAGGTATTAGTGATGTAACGAATGTCATCTTTTGAATATTCGTGGATGCGAATGCGAATGCAAATACCTGCTACCGACAATCATGCGACTGCGATTGCGAAGATTCAGTTTTTTTTTTTCAAATTTAGCGCTAATTATCTATGGCTTGGTGGCAGTCTTTTAATCTGTTAAACTGTTGTTTGGCATTATCTCATATTAAGTAATCACATATTATGTACCTTGTTAGGCGTAGCACTTTGGGAGAGAGGCTGACATTTTTATACTGCTTGTCCTAAGAATACCTTAAATTGTAATGTTACAATTATAAGTAATTATAATGTATTACATTTTAATTTTAATTCATAGAAATATTATTTATATATTGTTATAACAAATACATACCTACATAATTTTGCAAAGCTGAAATTTCAACTTTAGAGTACCTACTTAATTAATTTGGTATAACATGAATTGTTTGCGTCTTAAGTAAATTTATTCACGCTACACTAGGTTTTGTAAATAAGATTTTTACTAAGTGTTATTATTTTTTTTAATCTTAGTTTCATTTTTTGTCAGGTAGTTTATTATATATCTTTATCGTCATTGATGTGGGCCACAGCTGTATAGATTTAAGTTAGATGTAAGTTGTGCGAGTTTTTTCCCATTACGTGATTCATAACGACGTCTTTCGTCTTGACGTACACTGCTGGGTATTTTCTCACAAATTTGCATGTTTCGTAAATGTACACATAAATGTACATGGTATGGTCGGAAATTGCCAAATTTTTGAAGTGTTGTTTGCAGCTCTCTATTGGTCTAGTATAATTAAGTATACGAATACATTTTTTCTGTAAAAAGTAATAATTTCTTGCAAAAAAGTATCTACTGTTATCTTTCTTAACTGATATCAGTAAATTGACCCAAGGTTCAAGTTACCTGGTAGGCTTACGATCAAAGTAGGTACGTATAGCCCCACTCGGTCCTACACATTTCATCTAGTTATCATGTTTAAGTTATGTCTGGTGGTCCTGGGAAGTTGCTTTAAAAAATAAAAACAAAAAATAAAAAGTAATTTTATTAGAGTCGATCTTGTTGGTCAAGAACTTCATATGCAATTAAACGATGATGTTTTATTCAATCTTTGGATAACATTTGGATATACCAAAATTACGTTATTTTTTTAGTCGTCTAGGTAGACAGACATCTACAAGCAAAGGGATCCGGTACATTTTAACTTAATTAGTAAACGGGCCAGGAGTCGTGCGAAGAAACAACTTAGTAGTAGTTCCGTTCCAGAAGCAATTTCATTAAAAGTAAGTATGAATAATTTCTGGACGTAAAATCGATATCGCGGTAAACTATTAACCATAGAAGGTACCAAACCATTCTACCATACCATTCCATTACGAGTAAACTATACCATAAATTCATTCATCCAAGGATACCAATATCGTATGAAGAACACAATGCATATAGTTACGTATCTACAAAACTGATCGCGCTCACTTAAGTACAGAAAATATCAATCGCATTCCAACTAACTCTCCGCGAAGAAGCCAAATCATAATAACAAAAGTTTAGTCGTCCTTTCATTAAAGATCGTGTACCAAGTGGTGAGTCTGTTGTTGAGCTAATTAGGTACTACCCCGTTACGTCACCTTTATAGCAGCAAATAATGCTGTTTATGTACATATATCTAAGCAAGCATAACTGTCTACGTGCTTAGGATCTAATATCACAAATCAGAAACTTCTGAGTGATTATGTTAGCTGAACTGATTTGTACCACATAACACAATAAATAATATCACAGTCACTTAAATAAACAATGTTACTGAATAATTGTAGAATGGAATAATATAATTATGAATAGGTACATACATACAAGTAAATACATGGAACAGAACAAAATAAGTATTTTTTTAGACGATGTCTTTCGTAAAAATATCAGCGACATTCGGAAATTCTATAAACCTACACGCACTTACCAAATTAAATCATGCGAAAGTAAATTCGTGACGAAATCTGTGTTTTGCTATAGAATCCACGGCGGCCGAGGAATGATTTGAAGTCGCGAAAATTCGATTCAGACTGTACAACGACATAAAATCTGATCGGCTCGGACGACTGGACTATTACTAACAAAACTAACAGGACTTACTAACATTACTAACAGTCCCTGTTCCAGTCCTCATACTTACTAACAAACCAACCAACTAATGTTGTAACACCGTCTTTTAACCGGACTAACTATCCTAGTCCCCATTTGAGTCTGGTTCTCGGTTGGTCACAGTTTTGTGACCAGTGGTTGCATTGCAAGTACCCCTTTAATAAATAGTGATGCAAAATCCTATCCTATGCGGAGGTTTGGTTGCTGTTCTCGTTTTAAATGGTATCTAAGTTGATCTTAAATTAATCGGATCTCCTGATTATATTTAATTGACAGATATCTTCCCTTTCATGTAGCATAAAATTTATAGCTTCTTTAAATAACGTAGATAAATAATAATATAATTTTGTATGATATGTTTATTTCCATACAAATCTTAAAATACATTTTTTAAATATGATGTTTGACTTGCGATTCCACGCTTATACTTAGTTATATTTAGTAAGAATTATATAAATTCGTCATTGACGATTGTATGATACATATAATATAATACGTATATTGGTATAATATATGTAAGGCGATTGATATACAATCAAAGAACAGGGTATAAGCACCGCATTGCTGGGAAGGTAAACGGTAAAGTAGGTTGGTGTCAAGAGACCTTCCTTTATAGGGCAGAGTAATGGATCGGATCCATTGAGTCAATTTTTTGCGACTACGCAAAAACGTTTCTTATTTAAGGTAACGTTGAGTGACCTTTTGAGGCTTTTAGTACGAAGACATAACTTTTGTGAGAAGGAACCAAAGAAATCGCTCGCTCAAAACATATATATATTATATAACATCAAGCTAAGACTGTATTCAAAATATTCAGTCTCAAATTCGTTTGTCTAACATCTTTTCCTTTTAATAGATTTCTTGAATTCATTTTAAACTTAAATTAACGTAGTCTTCTAAACACCTTTTCCTATGATCAGGTGCGACCAGCACAGATATTGTAGGCCAATATTAAGTTGAAATGTACTATGTATGTAGTAAATAATACAATTAAATATTATGAGTATCTTTGTAGTGGTAAATATTAAAAATATTTATACATTATATATAATTATGTATGTATATATTATTTTTGTCTTAAAACTAAGTCCCAATTAACCCTTAATTACTTAAGTTAAATTTGATGTTTAGACAATTTATTAATAACAGTTAGTAATATTACTCATGACAGTTATTACTATAAGTACAAGTACCAACATAGTATATGTAGCAACATAAGTACTTTAATTATAAAACAATAGTGGATTAATTGTACCTAATCACGCCTTCGTAGGAACTATATACCTCCATACTATTACCAAGTACTTTTTAGTTTTTCGCCTAATGTTAGCCGCTAATCGGTTAGGATTTCCACGTATGAAACTATGGATTATTATTCACGTCATACCTATTTATGATGATTTTTTAATATTGAATAAGTATTGTCAAATATATTATTTAAATTGTTGATATAATATTATGTATAATATCTTTTTGAGATGACTTTGTTTGACTGTTTACCATAAAAGTTCGCACAATGTTTATTTATCCATAAGAACTAAACAGTGTTGTACGCAGGAATTATATTTATTTATTACAGCTTTCACAAAGTATTTCAACAATTTTTAACCAAAATAATAATTAAGAAGCATATTATCAAACATTATGAAGTTAAAACTTGGGCGTTGCGTACACAACTTTGGCTAACGCAACTTTTGCAAGTTTTCGTTAACGGTTCCCAGGAAAACTTTGCTAAAAAACAACAAAAAGTTTGTTCGCACTGGTACAATAAAAAAATGTAACGATACCTTGACCAAAACTGATGCTGCATGGGACGGGATAGGATTGATATAATTATGTAGTTTCAAACGTAGCAACTTTACACAACTGGTTACTGATTGCGGTAATTTGTAACTGACTTTGATCCCAGATGCAGTAACCGAATATAGTTTTCAATGTTCGAGACTTGTTACTGGTGTTGTTTTGCTAGTTTGCTACGCTGTTTTATTACTTTCCATCATAAACATGCTGTTACTTGATTGCCTCTTGCCGAAACTAGAGAGTCGTCTGCGCAACGCTCGAGTTAATTGTTAGATATCACTTCTTATATCCTGCATAGCAGTTTTTAATAATTAAGACAGAATCATTAATTTCTTGTTATATAAATTATATTTTAAGTAATAACTTAAATTAAAAAATACTTAGTTATATTAAAAATATATTATTTAATAATCAATCTAATATTATTGTATTATAGATTACTAACCCATTTAACAATATAATTATTTTCAATTTGTTAGAATTTACCTACTATGCATTAATGTTTTTCCTTAATATTTTATTGTTGTTGCTGATAATGAACCAGTGATATTTATTTAAAAGTGTCTACCACCTATTTCAAGCAATGTGTTACTAAAGACTATACCTAGTTATTTTATCATCCAAGATGTTAATTTATTATATTATTATAACATTATTTGTGTTATCCTAATGTTAAACTTTATAAATATAAAGTTGTCCTATATGTTGTACGACAAACTAAAATAGGTATTTCAAATATCTGCTCACTTGTGGAATTAGCAAATAAAAGTAGTGAAGTAGCCTAATTTCTGAAAAATAAAGGTGAAAATTTCAAATATGGTGACACTTACAAAAGTGATTTTTTGACATCTGATAGGTCCATCCCCAAGCTATTTATCATTCCAGTTTTTCGTACAACTTGGACACCTGTATACACCTTACCTAGCTACCTACTTAAGTTTTCTTCTATTATATTCATTAATGAAGGTAAACTCTATAATAATATCTCTATATATCTCTTCATAATAACTCTTCTTATTCACAAGCAGATGTTTATAAATAGTTCTTGTTCGCACATACACACACAGTCGAGTCCGAATTGTCCACAAGAAAAGTTACTTATTAAATTCAAAGGTTGAAAACGCTTATTGAGCGACAAAATAGACCACAAGTGTCACAACTTGTTGTAGCTTGGCTCAACGTTGAAACCACACACTTATTTCGTTCAATTAGCGTTCTCGATCTATTTAGCGTACATATCGACTGACAAGGGGTATGAAAATCGCTTTCCGGCCATAGTAGCACCGGTTTTTGTTGGGTGCGGTTTTAGCGGGTATCAAAGTTGCTGATGGCTGGTCACACTTTGTTTCCACTTTCACTGCTGCGATATCTATGGTCGGCGCGCAGTGTGGTAAGGATTCCTTTGTTGTCATTATTACAGCTCTATGTCTCTATTGTGGCTGGAAATCGGTTAAAAGCGCTTATAGACAAACACAATACACATGTTTGATTACAAAAATCACTTCTTACACGAATCTGAACGAGAATGTTTTATTATTTTTACAATGTAGGTATGTATCTATCTATGTAGGTAATTATGTTTGAAATATTGTCTATTTCATATAGCACATTATAATTATGAATATTTAATGGAAAATAAACAGTAGAAGGTAATAGGAGTCTAGATTAAACATTTTGATCGCAATTTGTATAGCTGTTTAAAATTCTGACTGTACTATTTATAGATGTGTACTTTAATAAATATTGATATCCCGCTCAATATTCTTTTTATTTAAACTTGAAACCATTCATCACAATATTATTATTTAAATCTCTTGGTTTGAATATATGGTTGGTAAGTCTATAGAGTTCACCTGGTGTAGTACCGTCGCCCGCCACGGTACATATTATTTCTACCGTGTATAATTGTTTTAACAGCAATGTTGTTCCGGTTAGAAAGATGCGGATCTGGTTACACTTTTTTAGAGGCGACCTAGAGTCCTCAAGTGGAGCAAGCAGCAACACTTCTGTGATGAAATTAAAACGAGACCTAATAACAATCACTATCAGGTTAACCAAGAACTAATATGACACACTATCACTAACAGTCTCTGTCTGAGTTCGAACAGAGAACTTATCAGACCGGAATAACTCACGTCAAGAACAAGTCTCCAGATGCGGAGCGAGGTCGGGTCCACTACTATTAAAATAGAAGTAAACAGTTCATTGCATGTAGGACTTACATACATTAGCATATTGCATGTAGGACTTACATACATTAGCACCATTAGCATATAAAAAGGTCTAAACACCAAAAAAATTCTTCCATGTACGAGTATTCCAATTAAATACTTTTGTCTAAAATGGGATGGGGTAATCTAAATGATCACATTTAATCGCTTAACGTTCAATATAAGCTGGAAACCTCATCGAAATAGGTCAATCAATGAAGGTGCGATAAAGTTGAATCGTTAAACAAAATTGCCCCCTATTTCAACTCCTCTGTATTAATGGGCTCTTAAATCTCTTACACTTCACAATGAATATAAATTGCTGTTATATAGGTAGAGAGAACGTTAGGTACTACATAATTATAAACAACGAGAGACTTGAATCACAATTCGAGTATAAATTATTTTATGAAAGTAAATAATTGAATCATCATTTCCTGTTATTCTCTTTCATGTAAACAAACCAAACCAAATTTATCAACGTTCTAAACGAATTGAAGTAACCGAATAAGATACGGTTTTTTGTTTGAAAGCTGACTAAAGAAACTAACCTACTAAGTACTAACGTTCTCTCCTAACCGATCTAACTTTCCTATAACCCATTTGCGTCTTGTTCTGGTTCTGTCACAGTTGTCATGGGCGGCAGCGGAAGGGTGGTGCTGCATGCTCGTTTGCTATCCTTTTACATAAAATAATAAAGGCGTGATCGACATGGTTACAATTTATGAAGATCTGTTCAGGCGTTTAATGATCAATATAGGTTTTCTTAGGCGGGGGTTTTAATGTAAGTGGTTACGCCGTTGTAAAACCTTTAGGGAGGAAGTGCCATTTATAGAGTACATTGCGCACCTTTTTGCTGGAGGGTCGATGGGCCGAAAATAAAAAAGAAAAACTATTATTGACAACTGTCAAGGGTGAAAAAACGCTTGTAGAAAAGTTTCATGTTCTGTTTTTCCGCCGCTCTGATAATTGTCACCGCATATAAACCCGCTTGTGAAGATTTCCCTGGACACCAGCTAAAGGTAAGTGCAGTTGTCTCTTGATGTGCCTTCTGACCGGGGTTGATCACGGCTAACCTTCCAACCCACTCATTATCTTCGCATCGCTCTACCATAAATTTTTGGTCCATTACGAGCCGGATTCTGAATCTACCTATATTTTCGTCCCGCATCCGCATCCGCATCCGCATCCTGAACTACCTACATTTTCGCCCCGCATCTCACATAATTATTTTACGTTGTAGTATAAGGTATTGACACAACAACAAAATGGCTGCGCTTGAATCAAAGTTAAAAATTGTAATAGCTAAAAAACAAGCTATTTTTTCCCGTATAAATGACTTGCATATATCCGCAAAGAAAATAATGAATTCTTCATTATGTACTAGAAGTAACGCAGAATTTCTAGCCGCTTCTTCAAATATAGACGCTTTGTATAAGACTTTCAACGACTTGTGTGATAGACATAACAGTTTGTTATTAGAAGTTAACCCTGATGCCACTATAGATTTTAACAATTTTGCCGCATTCGAGACATTGTTCGCTTTCATTAAACACACACGTGATAGTTTGTTAGAATCTCGTGTGAATTTGGAGGTTTCAAATAAACCCGCGTCGAGTAAGCCTAACAATACCTACACTTGCCACTTGCCGCCGCTTGACTTGGTAGGCTTCTCTGGGCAGCCAGAATTCTGGCCGCTGTTCTATCAGAGTTTTAAAACTAATGTCCATGACAACAAAAACCTAACTGATGGTCAACGCGTACAATACCTAGTAGGCAAGTTAAGTGGTACCGCATTAAATGTGTGCGCGGGAATTATACCTAATGAGGATAATTACGCTACAATTTGGAATTCTTTGGTTACTAAATATCAAGACAAAAGACTACTTGGGTCTATGTATTTAAATAATATTCTCGATATTAAACCTACTACTGAGTCACCCGCTCAATTAAATAATTTTATCGAACGACTTCATTCGTCATGGGCCGCGTTAAAACAATTAGACATTACCGACTTATCCGATTTTATTTACATGCATATCGCTCTCAAAAAATTAAATCCGCAATTGGTGCAAGCTTTTGAATTATCTGTCCGCGATAAAAACATACCCACTAGTGGGGAATTAATTGATTTCGTTCGACATCGCATAAAAGTTCTCGAACGAACGACTACCGTTCATCAGAGTACATCATTCAGTCAGGCGTCCTATTCTCATAACCGTCCGCGTCCTTCAGTATCGAAAGTTTCTCATAGTTTCGCTATTACCGAAAATGATAATAAGTCATCTTGTATTTTCTGTAAACAGTCGCATCATATTAATTTATACGAGTGTAGTGAATTTAAAAAACTCCCAGTAAAAGAGCGCTTTAATTTTGTTAAAAATAATAAATTGTGTATTAATTGCTTTAGTGGTAAACACACTACCATAAATTGTCGTTCGCAAAATAAATGTAAGCAGTGCATTGACATATGATATTACTATGGACGCACGGTCCGCGCTAAAAAATGTCCGAGCCAACTCAACAACAATACGCAAATAGAACAACAATGCCCCGTTAGTCACTTTTTGAGCGTGCTGTCAACTACACATCAACGATGCCGTATTGTATTTTGAAATCGTGTAAAAACTACGCAAGTAAAGTGAAAAAAGCCGATGGTATATCATATTTTCGGTAAGTAAAATATTGTTTTATCTTTTAAAGTATTGGTTTGCTACGAATACACACTATTTTATTTTAAATCGAATTAATTTCGTAAATAAATCTCAGAATCACTCAAAAGAATCAAAAATATATCTTTGTCTTTGTCTTCTCGCTATACAGACTGTAGTCAGAAAGAGATAAACATAATCCATTACTTTAGTTTAAATTATTTTGCACGATTTCACGATTGCACAATAGTAAACGAATAAATGCAAGATATAGAACAAAAGTTTCCATAGAGTCGCTGTTGATGTTATATAAATAGATTGTGTTTAAATTTTTTTTAGTACAATAAAATATATTTCTTCTAGATTTCCTTTAGACCCAATACGTTGTTAAGCATGGAGAAGTATTATTGCTACATCGCGACAGGGAGAATATTTTATGCCGAAAGCAGCCTACGTTGTATGCTCGGATCATTTTAAAGAAGATGACATGTACATAACTGGCAAAGGCATAAGAAGAATAAAAAACACAGCTGTGCCAACATTGCAAGTAAATACCACTTGGTTTATACCTTACTCTTCAAAAAATTTATGTTTCTACTTAATATTTCAACCGTAATTATTTGTTTCTTTATAGTTAACTGATGATGCTAATAGAGCGACTGTCACTGACCTATCAAATGAAAATGAAATTACAAGTATAGATGATGATAATGCGGTAAGATAATTACAAAATAGCCTGTAAGAACGAATATATTAATAGAAAAACCATTAAGACAGATATGTAATTTTTGATAATGTTATCAAATGTACTTTAAAAACAAATGTACAAATGTACGTTAAAAATACTATGACAGTTTCCTTAAGAAGAGTGATGTTCACGTGATTAATACTAGGAACAAGGCTAAACTTCAGACTTAGACTGGTGGTTAAACTGGTGGCTCGTTCATGGGTAGATGTATTAAAATCTATAATAAAATTCCGTTCGAATTGACGGAAATGCCATACTGTAAATTTAAAATTCATGTCAGTCATACTTATGACGAAAGGTTATTACAAACTTAATGTTTATTTTAAAGATAAAAATGCTTGTACATGAGTTTGATATTCTAGCTAGTAAGTAGTAGTAAGTGCTATCTGTAATGTGAGTAGCAAAAAAAAGCTTCTTGGAAGTTTCTTGCCGCTTCTTCTTCCAAGACTACTCACGGTAGGGATTTGTTAAAGCGATGGCGTAGATTGACTTTCGAAAAGTGTTTGTAAAAAACCAACTTCGAATAAATTTCATTTCATTTCATTTCATTTCATAAGTTGTATCTTTTTCATTACTCTTTTTCGTTTCATTAAATCCAATTCATAACGTTCCGAAAAAAGTTTCAGTTAAAAAATGTAATTAATGTGTAATAAAAAAATAAAAATAAATAATGTATTATTTTAAATAAACACTACTCTATTACTTTATTAGTCGCGTTTTATTTCACTATGAGCTGCATATGGTGATTATGGTGTGTTGAGCACTCGAAGTATCATAAGGTGTCATTGATGTATCAGTGTTTGTTGCAATCGAAATGAAACCGTGATGTAATGATTTTAGTGCTTAAATTACCTTGTAAACATTTAAATTCTTGTGATGTCAAACTGGGACATTATTTTCGCGATTTTAGTAGGAGACCCTAAGTCCATAGTATTTATGTCAATGAAGCAGTGTCAAAAATTACATCACTCCTTGATACATTTCGATAATCAGAATCGAGTTTTACAACAAACTACAAATATCATAGGTTCTGAGAATAACCGCCTGTCATTCGCTTCGGCATACGAACAATATCCGACGACGGCAGATGCGGCCGCTGGGCCCGCTGGTTCGCGTACAGGGAAAACTCAATCTGTGTGCATGCATACGCACACAGACGCCTCGCTCGTAGGCTCGCCAGCGAGTTGCGACTCCAGCGCCCTGATGAATGATTTTACCGCGAATAAAAATGAGTCTTTCCCGCAGTTAAATAAAAATACTATTTTGCCTACGGCTCAAGTTTACGTAACTAATAATAATAGCCGCTTTCTAATAAGATGTTTAGTTGACAGTGCGTCGCAAAATAATTTAATTACGCTCGCATGTTGCAAAAAACTTAAATTAAATATTAAACCGCTTATTAACTCGTCTTTGAAATCAGTCGGGTCGATATCGGCGCCTATTAAAGGTTACGTATCGCTCACTATTGAATCGCGCCTTTCTGACGCTCAATATAATTTAACGCTTTTGGTGATTGATCATATCACTGATAAGCTACCTACTAGCGAAGTTCCCGCTTCTATGTTGGAATATTTCCACGAATTACCGCTCGCTGATGAATATTGGAATTCGCCTGGTAATATCGATGCCATTCTTGGTACTCAGATATTCGCATTCATTTTACTTGGTGGTAAAGTGATACTACCGCCGCTCGCTCTATCAGCTGATTCTCCGGATGCCGCTCGCTCTGTACCTCACGCCCTTGAAACAACGCTTGGCTATATTGTGATGGGTGAGATACCTTCTATCAAACCTGATGGTATAGTCTGGTCCTTCGGTCCGCTATTAGATAATTTAAATAAAAATATTTTAAAATTCTGGGAAATGGAGGAGGTGCCTTCTTCAGAAATTATAAATCCGGACGTTCAGGATTGTGAGGAGTTTTATAAATCCACAGTCAACCGAACCCCTTGTGGTCGATATGTGGTGTCGCTGCCTTTCAAAGGCGATCCTAAGTCCTTAGGGAACTCCTTCATTCATGCGCAACGTCGGCTGACGGCGTTAGAGCGTAAGTTTACCGCACTTCCCGCTTTACGTCAATCATATAATGACGTAATTAATGATTATATTGATAAAGGTTATTTATCTGAAATACCTTATTCTCCCTCCGCTTTAAATGAAGGTTACTTCATACCGCACCACGCTGTTGTTCGGCCTGATAAGGCGACAACAAAAGTACGTATCGTTTTGGATGCAAGTGCTAAAACGGATACAGGTAAATCTCTTAACGATTTGTTACACATCGGACCTAATCTACAGGCCGATTTATTTTCGTTATTGTTAAATTTTCGTTATTTTAAAATCGCAATTACTGCAGATATACGTCAAATGTATTTAAGAATTTTATTGTCAGAAGAGGATCGCAAATATCAAAAAATATTATATCGCTTTAACGAATCAGAACGTAACCGTATATTTCAGTTTAATTCTGTAGCTTTTGGTCTTCGGTCTAGTCCATTCTTGGCAATGCGCACTGTGCGTCAGTTAGCTGAAGACAATCGCGACCGCTTCCCTCTCGCTGCCGAAGTAGCCACTAAAGAATTGTACATGGATGATTTGACTACCTCTTTACGTTCTGTCGAAGAGGGGATCCGTTTATCAGACGAGTTACGTGCTTTATTCCAAACAGGTGGATTTGAACTAGTCAAATGGGCAAGCAATTCTCCTGAGCTTCTCGCTCATTTACCGGAGTCGGATCGCGCGGCAATCGAGTTTACAGACGATAGCGACACAATGAAGGTTCTAGGTTTGAAGTGGATACCTGCTTCTGACGTATTCTCGTTCGCTACTTACGCCCAATCTAATGGCAATAGTAAACGTGCCATTCTATCCACAATCGCTCGTTTATTTGACGTGCTCGGCTTCGTAG
This sequence comes from Ochlodes sylvanus, assembly GCA_905404295.2. Classification (NCBI taxonomy): domain Eukaryota; kingdom Metazoa; phylum Arthropoda; class Insecta; order Lepidoptera; family Hesperiidae; genus Ochlodes; species Ochlodes sylvanus. Next base: position 11,770,331 of record FR990123.1, on the reverse strand, counting down.
CGCCTGTCATCCTATACGCAAAGCTACTTATACAAAATCTCTGGCTCGCTAAAATAGGATGGGATGAGGAACCTCCTCAAAACATCACCGATTGTTTTATTAAATTTAAAAACGAGTTACCGCTTTTGTCAACTTTGCAAATCCCTCGTCACTTGGGTGTCGGGGAAGGTTGCGTTGTAAATTTGCTTGCTTTTGGTGACGCTAGCATGAAGGCGTACGGTTGCGTCCTATATCTTCATGTGACGCACCCCAACGGTGACATTTCAGTTCACTTGGTTGGGGCCAAGTCTAAGGTGGCGCCACTCAAGACTGTGTCTTTAGCAAGGCTCGAAATTTGTGCGGCGTTAATCCTTTCTATCCTTGTCAAACAAGTATTTAATATTTTTAATAATCGTTACCCCATAAAAGAAATATTTGCATTTAGTGATTCTACGATCGCTCTATCCTGGATAAACTCATCGCCACATAGATGGCAAGCATTCGTTGCAAACCGCGTTACAAAAATACAAGAAAACTTATCGCCTGACCGCTTCTTTCACATAAAGGGGATAGAAAATCCTAGTGATTGTTTGTCGAGAGGTTTATTGCCCTCACAAATTATTAATCATCCGCTCTGGCGGCACGGTCCGTCTTGGATTCGTCGACCCAGTGTTGAATGGCCAATTGTGCCATTTGACTCTTCCCGCGTTAAAGGTCCTATACCTGAAACAAAATCATCAGTTACGCTTACAACTATATGCTAACGTGGATACTTCTCCTATTCTAGATCTCGCTCTCCGGGTATCCTCCTGGAAAAAACTATTACGTATCACTGTATACGTCCTACGTTTTATTAAAAACTTACCTCGTTCGCCGCTAATTCAAACGCTTGATCTTCACGCCGCGGAACTCGCGATTCTTCGTGAGTTACAAAGCAAATATTTTGCTGATGAATTAAAAAATATTTCAAAGGGTAACTTACCTTCACCTTCTTTGCGAAAATTAGATCCATTTATAGACGACAATAAAATGCTCCGTGTTGGTGGTCGTTTAACAAACGCTAATATACCGTATGAAAATCGCTTTCCACTTTTACTCCCCCGCCGTCATCATATTGTTGATCTGATCATTGATGATTGTCACCGCTCCAATTGTCATACCGGTTCGCATCTTGTCATGTCGTTGTTACGACAACGGTATTGGATAATTTCCGCTCGAAATATTATTCGAACACGCATTCGTCAATGTAACTTTTGTTTCAGAGTTGCGCCCTCTCATCCTACACCTATGATGGCTAGCTTACCCCCTGCTCGTGTGCAAGAGGCTAAAGCTTTTACACATACAGGAGTTGATTACGCCGGGCCTATAAATATTACTCTTATCCGTAAACGGGGTATTAAAAGCCAAAAGGCATACATATGTCTCTTTGTGTGTCTCACAACCAGAGCCGTACACATAGAAATATCATCGGACTTGAGTTCTGATGCTTTCCTGGACGCTCTTAAGCGCTTTTTAGCTAGGCGAGGGCCAGTATCGGTAATTTATTCTGATAATGGAACAAATTTCATTGGAGCGAAACGCAAGTTAGACGAATTATATACTTTTCTATCATCGAAAAATATGTCAACCGCTTTTCAAACCGAATTAAATAACAAGAAAATTACGTGGAAAAACATACCCGCACGCGCACCGCACTGGGGAGGAATGTGGGAGAGTAACATAAAATGCATTAAAACGCATTTATATCGATGTATTGGGCAACAGTTATTGTGCTATGAAGAACTTCTAACAATATTGACTCAAATCGAATGCATACTAAATTCGCGTCCTTTATGTTTACTTTCTGATCAGCCTCATGAGATACTAACACCCGCACATTTCCTAAATACGACACCATTACAATCATTGCCGGCTTATGAACTTAAATCCTTAAGTCTTTCTAATAGAAAACAGTTATTAGATAGCTTGGTTCAAAGTTATTGGAAGAAGTGGCATAGAGATTATCTGCACACGCTTCAATTAAGACAAAAATGGAATACTCCTGACGTACAAATTAAGCCAGGTACACTTGTTCTCATTCATCAGGATGATTCACCGCCGCTTCGCTGGCCTACTGGCATTATTGAACAAATATATCCTGGTAAGGATGGAGTCGCGCGTGTTGCATTAGTGCGCACTACAACTGGCACTTTCAAGCGCCCAGTTGTAAAGCTGTGTCCACTGCCTTCCCAATAATTCCTTTCTCAACACTATTCAACTTATATATTAGTAGTATTATATACATTATAATTATTAATATATTAATATCAGCATCCTTATCTTTTTTAAATAATTCATTTGTTATATTCCATTTGCCATTATCCGCTCCAGCATTACATCTTCCCCTTCGCATTCTCTCTTCCTTTTTTTTCTTCTTTCTTTGGAAATCCCATGGATTCCCAAGCCGGGGAGGATGGTTACGCCGTTGTAAAACCTTTAGGGAGGAAGTGCCATTTATAGAGTACATTGCGCACCTTTTTGCTGGAGGGTCGATGGGCCGAAAATAAAAAAGAAAAACTATTATTGACAACTGTCAAGGGTGAAAAAACGCTTGTAGAAAAGTTTCATGTTCTGTTTTTCCGCCGCTCTGATAATTGTCACCGCATATAAACCCGCTTGTGAAGATTTCCCTGGACACCAGCTAAAGGTAAGTGCAGTTGTCTCTTGATGTGCCTTCTGACCGGGGTTGATCACGGCTAACCTTCCAACCCACTCATTATCTTCGCATCGCTCTACCAGTAAGTATCTTACTTACTAACTAATGCAAGGATCTTAACATATTAGGTCTACCTTTTAAGAATAGCTCACTATAGCCATTATAGATTTTTTTTTAAATGGTCACGTACAATGCGGTAATTGGAAAGGTATTTAGAGACATGTAAGCTGGTAACAGCTTACATGTCAATCTATAGAAATAAGTAAAATTGGAGTGTTTGTAATATTAAAATAACCGCTTTTTGCACATCATTATTATGCTGATTTTCAATTAAGACAAATACAATTCAATAAATATTAGAAATCGCGATCTAGAGAACACAGTCATAAACCAAAAAAATAACACACATTAAGTACATGTGAAACTTATCTGAGTTTTATAATTTTATGTTATTGGCTTTACACTAGATCCCTTTGACGTATTTACATTATCAATACTAATAACATATTATAATTTTACCTAATACCTTATACAAAATGGTTATCTAATCGACCTTGACGATGACATTTAAAACTGTTGCCAATTATTGGTACGTATATAACAATTATAAGGATTATGACTCGACTGGAACAAGCTATAATTATTTATCTTTAAACATGTTGGGATAGAAAATTGATTGTATGGACATTCTTTGGCCCTCCTACTGGGTCTACTGACTACATTAGTGGGAAAGGGAAGCGTTACTGACGCAGAGACAAAAGACGAGTCAAGTTGCGTACCTACATAATGTATGTACTCATGCACTTTCATTGTAGTATATTGCGTTCTTTCTTCATTAACTATCGTCCAAATTTGTACAGTTCCGTCTCGAAAATGCAATATGCAAATGGACGGTGAGCATTTGATTTTTTTGGTCATTCAATATACAGTAGTGTTCCCGACGGTTCAATTTGTCTCTCCATCATCCAAAACTGATTAGATATTATTAAAAAATTTAAACCCGATTCTTCGCTACCTTTTTGCAGGGAAGGGGGGGCATGACGGGGACCTTAACGTTTGAAGGGGATTAAAACGATCAATTTTAATTATTTTGAATGATTATTTATTTAGAATAACTCTTACATTATTAATCTCTCGGAATTAGGAAGTTAAGACACTTTACTTATGCCAGAAAAAGAAAAAAAACATTTTTTCCTCAAAGACATCCAACACTCGATTTTGCCATAAGGTAGGGTAAGACGGGGTACCCTATGGGGCAAGATGGGATACGGGGAGACATATTTTAGTTTTAATTTCAATACTCGCAAATAAATACATTAATTAATAATACATTATTAATATTAATAAATAATACATAATAAATAAATACATTTCATTTCATGTATCTTCCGTTGCAGTAAAAACAATGGATGTTATTTTCATTGTCATCCTATTCTGGTGAAGCGTGGATCTCTTTATTCTTCTTATTAATCTTCTTTTACATTCCTTTCCAAAGTAGTTAGTGGCACAAAAAATGTTTTTGATGCTATTTTATACCCCATTTTCCCTTCAATGACCATAATTATCGCATTTTTCTTCATCCCAACTCTCTCTCTACGTCTTACTTTTATAATTCTTCACCATCCTAAATAAAACAAGTAAGTTATTAAAAGTTAATCAAAAACATGTATTTACTTAAGTCATTATAAAGTCATATTTTATTTTGGAAGGGCAAGATGGGGTATCTTACCCCGTCTTGCCCTTCCATGCTTTTTTGAATGAAATAACGTACCATTAAAAAACAAATCAAAATATTTAAACAAACATATTCATACCTGCTAGTATAATTATTGATGAACAAAAATAACTTTCAGTGAGTTCTTGATAATGCCTATTGAGGTGAAAAACACAGGCCATGCGAAACGCGAAAATGACAAGCAATTTGACAAAAACAGAGTTTTTGGCGCTAGGTCAAAAACGCGTAAACTCACAAACCTATCACTTTGCTGATTGATAAACAATACAACGTCGCGTCATTACGAGCCAGAGCTGCTGAAATTGGTGGTTCGTACGACACGTGAGGCCCTCTGCCCCGTCTTTCCCGCTACCCCGTCTTGCCCCCCCTTCCCCTACAACATGTCACGGATTTCAGTGACTGTTTTCAGTGTTAACAATATCCATGGGCAGAGATGACCATGGTATAATTATGGTAACATGGCACCTATTTACACAAAAATACGAGTACATTTGGTCTCTTGTTGGCTATTTATATAATAGTAAGTCTGAAGCTTATTTGTGTAACAGCTCGGATAAAAAACTAAGAATTTATTTTAAGATGATATTGTTGACTGCAGAATCTGGTGTAATAAGAACGTCAGAAATCTTCACAAGAACCATGATTGATCCTAAACATTATTCAAGCATATTCAAGCATTCGTGTTATAGAGTACCGATATTAAGTCCCGTTTGACCGCGAAGCTGTCTTCTTCGAAAAAGGAGGGGGAATCCATTCTTGACATTCTGGATTACTCTCGAGCGGGGATCTATCTCTGGAAGTCGCCGGGATGTGGGTCCAGGCTCTACTGAACAAATTGAAAGTATTGCTGCGAGTCCTGCTAAAGACTGCATTAGACCCAACCGCTCTCCTGAAATTTTCAAAAACTTTTAAAATATTTATTGAAACAAATTGTTTTGAATAAAAACTTAAAATTAATGACTCTCAAAGCAAACATGTTTGTTAGTAAAAAGTCTTAGTTGCTGCAACTGAAACCAATTATACTTCTCAACGGCTTTCATTGTAATTAGCAAGCTAGTAATTTTATTGTTTTATGGAAAGTATAAGAATTAAATAGGTGGTAGAGCTTAGATTGCACCCGGGATTACCATCGCCCGCCACGTTACCTAGTACATCTCTACGATATAATCATTGTTAAATAATAATAAAGAGCAATTGTGTGTGTTCCGGTTGAAAAGGTGTGGATCCCGTTACACTTTTAAGAGGCGTCCATCTCAGTCCTCATGACTAGCAACACATCAGTAACTGAATTACCTAAAACGAGACTCTTATTTACAATTATTATTATTAACTGGACTGTTAGTAACAAAAATTAACTAGCTTTTAGTAACAGTGCTTCCCTAGTCCTCATACCTACTAACGAACTAACCATCCTAGTCACGATTTTTTAAAGGCAGCAAAGGGATGGTGCTGCATGCTCGTTTTCTATCTTATTTCCATGAAGAAAAATAACAGTGGCCTCACTACATTAATGTAACTAAAAAGCATTAGATTAGTCAAGTATCTCACCAATACAAGCTCGAGGCCCAGCTCCGAATGGCATGTAAACGTAATTATTATTTTGCAGAAATTTCTCTGGATCGAAACGATCCGGCAAAAATTGATCGGGTTTTGTAAAATATTGTGGATCATTTTGTAAAGCTTGTGTGGGAATCATGATCCTTACACCTTCGCCAATCGTCAAATTCAAATCCTTAAAAGTGTAAGGTCTCACGCATTCCCGAATTATAATTCCCACTGATGGCAGCATCCTCATTCCTTCCTTAAAAGTCCAATTTAAATAAGTCATTTCATTGATTGCCTCATAACTAAACTTATTATTATGTCTCGAAAGCACAGTGTCAATCTCATCCTGAACTTTCTTTTGTACAGTTGGATTAAAAGCAAGTTGATGCAGGGTAAAGCTAGTGGCAAATGAGGACGTTTCAAATCCGGCAGCAAAAAATATAAAAATCTGGGCAGCTATTAAAAGTTCATCAAGTTCTAGTTCTACTATTTCTGGTTTTCCATCTGAATTTACTTTTTCAATGGATGTTCCGACGATTTTGCCCTGCTTCTTGCATTGTAACATCAAGTCGATAAAATCATTTCTTTGTGAAGGTTCATAATTTCTTTGCCGTTGAATCTCATCGATGAGACTTAACATTTCATTTTCTATGTCACCAAGGAATGTGAGGTGTTCAAAATATTGTGGAAATATTTCTTTGAGAAGCGCTTTCGCAAGTTTTGAAAATGTCTGCTTAAAAATTTTAGATCCTAGTTGACGAAAAGCCGAATTTTCATCGCTAAGAGAATCAGAATCGAGGCCAAAGCCACAAGCTCCAATGAAATCTGTAGTATAACGCGCCATTAAATCGCGAGCGTCAAGCTCACAGTCAGCGGTGGCAGCTGCAACAACGCGATTCTGCAGTTTCTCTGCACGTTCCACAATAAGAGGAAACATCGCCTTGAGCTTACCGCTTGTAAAGGCCGGAGTCATACGCTGACGCAACAACCGCCAGGTATCACCTTCCGCGAAAAACAAATTACGAAATAGTGGTTCGATGACTTTCCCTCGCATTAGACCTCTCTTGTAGAAATGGTTGAAGTCTGTAACGAGGATTTGTCTTATTATTTCTGGGTCCCGTATCACCAGTTGAGGCCGTGATCCAATAAAAGATCCAACAACTTTTTCTTTTGGATACATCCAATACGTTTCGACTGCCTTGCCAGTCAAATCCTTCTGAGCGAACAGTACTCTGGCATTGTTGCCGAAAAACGGGATCGGTTTATCATGTGCCACACCCCTCTTTTTCCAATAATCAAAATTTCTGGTGCCATAAATATATAGCACTAACAATGCAATTACCACTAAAGCTAAGGCAATCATTTTGACTACTTATTAAACGTCTACTGCATCTAATTTTATGAGTAAAAGTAGTACCTAATTGAAATGGCAGCTCAATATAATCAGTGAAAATTGCGATAAAAGGACGCCACACAGATAAGACGATAAGATATGACTATTGTAAACACATCCTGTTTGCAAAATGCAACTCAAGTAACATGTTTTCGTGTGGAATGTAACTATAATATATATTTCATCATTACACCACTTATATACGTTTCGTTAGTATGTATATTACATAATAATAGTGCAGTAATGCTTGTAAAAATTGGCGTTCGACACTTCTATAAACAACACTTCGACACTAATATCTTGTTACCTCTTAGTTAACTGTCAACGTAGAATACCTAATATCTCCTACTTATGTACTTATGTAATTTGTGTACGTAATGGTTGTCTAAATAATTCGTGTTATGTTTTTGTACAGACTAAGTAAGTATAAAAATGTATCATGACATATCACAGACACATATTATTACTATGATTGTATAGATTAATTCGTGGCATACATTATGCTGACATATTACACACTGCAGGTTATTAGGTTTATGATTGACCTTGGTTTTATAATTTGCGAGTTCTTCTGAGGCTGGTAACACTGCAGTCTAACGAGTTTTGATTTTTAAGTAAAGGCGCGAAATACGAATGGAGTTATACCTAAATACAGTGTATTTGAAGAAACCAGAATTTTTGGGAGAGTAACTATTTTGGTTGTAAACCAAGTTTATCCCGTGATAAAACCGTACATTTTACCACGGGAATGTTATCTGTTCCCGCGGGATATTAAGCGGCATAAGTTAATATGGATGAAAGTTCTATAAAGGAATAATAAAATACTTACCAAATACTTTGACTCCCTTTTTGTAACCATTGCCATAAATTATTATCCTCATAATTTATAAAACAACGAAATATGTCCACTCAATCTATAGATTGAGGAACACGAAAAGTCGTTTGGAAGCTGACTCATGTCAGGATACCTTCGAGATTAAACCGGATGGTAGAGTCCAGCGACCTCTGAAGAGAGGGACCGGGCACCGTACCCTCGTTCGTTGTGCAGCAGGGTTTATCACGAGCGGGGGAGGTCGACTTGGACTCAATCTATGTAGGTGCATTGTACCGCTACAAAGGCATCGTTTTACGGAAGAGAAGCTTCCTGAGCTACAGTGGGTTTATCTGAAACTAACAGATGTTGATTTTCATTTCATTTGGATAGCTTACATTTTGACTCGGAGTCGGGTCTGGACTAACTAAGCTAACCTTTAAAGACCTCAGAGTTAAACAATGTTAGGTACCTTTATTTTGTCAAGTAGGACAAACTCACTGTTGCTTCAATACATTAATGGCCCACTATACGTACCTATGTATGTTACATTTGATAGTAGGCAGGTACAATAAGATGGTAATATATTCGCATCCCTTGTGCACCTAAGGGCTTTTTGGGCTTCAGTACAGGGCCCCGTGGATACAAAGGACCCCCCAGCCCCGATTAAAAACATTAAGCAATACTTGATTCTAAGTAGGTAGGTAGGTACCTACCTAAAGAAAAATATGTAAAGTAAAAATAAAAACCGGTCACATACGACTCAGACTTGCCAGTAGCGTTCTCACTCTCACAACTATAATTATTTGGTCAATAAAAAGATATGACATGATGACAAATTTACCATGTCAGTTTACCTTAGTGCTTTGAATATTTAATACTTTGGAAACAAACAATATTTTCGCCTTGTAATTTATCACTGGTGTTGCCTAGTGGAAAAAGCACCGGTCGGCGACCCCGTAGGTCGTAAGTTCAAATTCAAGTTTTTACTTAACTTAAACATAAGAAAATTTGTTATTTTCAAAAATAGGAAATATAGCTTTCACCCCAATTTTCAAAAATTGAGGATTTCGGATTCCGTCCTGTAGATTTTCAGAAATTCCAACAAAAAAAACGGAGAAAAAAGTGGTTAAAAAGATGTTTTTTTCAAATAACTTTTAAATTTACTGTATGTTTCATAATCTAATTAGCTCTTCTATTAAAAAACGGCACCGAACGCCATAAAGCGCTTCTAAATCGGCAACAAAACAAAATATATCTAAATGATGATTTTTTTTATTATTTCAACGTACCCTACTTTTACATCAATCCACTTTAAATTTCTTTTGTCAAGTCGCCTAATTATGTCTAATCAAGTAGTCTATTAAACCTTCTTAGATGTAGGTAATCTATCCAGCGAACAATAAAGCACTTTGAATCTATCACCGAAACTGAACTAATAATATTTTATTTCCCTTCACAATTTACTCGGAAGTAGAACCCACCCTCATCTCGCTTCAGGAAGCCTTAATATCCGCATCCGAAACCATTTCCATCCATTTTTAACAGGGATAGAATGGATCGAGTAGCGGACAACTTAGTAAAAAATAAAGAAATCAATTTATCGCTGCAATTGCACGAATTCTGTTGATATATTAATGCGGTACTTACTGGCAGTTTTACAGAACCTCATTACAAACTATTATTAAATAATAGAAAATTAAATAATAGAAGTCTATTAATTAATAGAAAGGACTGATTCGATTGTAAGAACCTAATTACCTCGAACAAAAATATTCTGAACTGTTACCATTTCTGTCTTTCAGTGGTTAAACTTTTTAATCCCGATAGTAGCCATACATTGTGGAAAGCTTCAACACCTGGCCGTCTAAACAATACCTTCCTGTTAGAACCGATATTGAATTGAGGTCAACGGTTTTGTTTTAATTCTTTTAAAAGCCTCTGTCAACTTCTGCTGAACCTGATATTAGGAAATGTTGCACACAGCGTTCTCCCTTGACAATAAAATGAGGGTCCATTGATAGAATTTACTTTTTACCATGCGTCGGTCAGCATGCTATCTAATTCGTCAATGTGAGATGTCTAACGTTACGGATTTTTGCTGTATTTGGGTGACCTGAACTACTACTACGAATACTTACGCCAATTCAATGCAGCATTCAGGATGTCTGGAGGTCGCAACGACGACATAGGCCGACTACTTAGACAAAGGCAGACTGTTTAGGCCTACCGGGCATGACGTAATTAGGTAAATGGTAGGACTAGGCGTGACGTATTATCATTACTATTATTGTCACTAACATTACACTAGTGTTATATCTACCCTTGAAGCCTGCTTGGCTCGTTATCACCCTCGTTTGAGTCAGCAAAACGACTCTCGTGTTTCAGCTAATGTCATGAGAGCCAGTACCTTACATCTTTCTACTCTCTTCTTTCTTGGCAGACAACGCATTGGTGATGTCTTTGTCTCTCTCTGATGTCCTTCAGGGACTTTGACCACTTAATTTCAGGTGGCCCGCCTGATCGTTTGTTTTGACATTGACATTAAAATATGGTTTACAAATTAAAACAACTTCTGTAAATAGTATGATTATATTCTTAAATCAAAATGGATACAAGTGTTAACAAAATTCGGTTTTAACAAAGATCATTTTACATGTTAAATTTGAGGCTAAGTGAAAGATTACAATACTCTTTGAATACCATTGTTTACGTAATATTAAATATAAACCATGTACTATCGCACATACATATTATTATAATCAAAAGTTGATCGGCTCGATACACGAATAATTATTAATTTATATTTGATATCAAACACTATTCGATTTAAATGTTAGACACGCAAAGGAGACCGCCGCATCCGCTATCCGCCGCAGCCGCATCGGCTAGGCTTTTTAAACAAGTTCTTAGAAGAAAAAAGATTCGAAGACAGACACGCCAAACTGTTTAATTACGTCGAGGGTTAACAATAAGTTACGTCAAGAAGCATGAGAATTATCCATGCAGGTGGCCAGGCCGAACTCTAAAAAATACCGCCGGTCTCCTTTGATGACTATTATTAATTTTGTGCAATACATTTTACAATTAAATTGCATAATTATGTAACTAGTGAAATATTACTTTATAGTTAAGTATAATCTTCATAATCTTTAAGATTATTTATTTAACATGAATTAATTAAATAAACCACAGAAGCCTATTATTAGCCTATTATTACCCATGTATTGTAAAGATTTACTATGATTAATTATAATGTATAATTATGATAATACAACATTTGGTTGTTTTAGGCATTAGTAATATATATTTTTTCTATTGAAAGTGGATACATTATACTTCGTAACTTTCTAGTTAAGGCTTCTTACTTATAAGACGTACATAAACTTAACGTATAGCATGTTATTAAGTTATGATAAACATTTCTAGCCGTACACTTGTGGAATAATTCAAAGAGCCAAGCTCTCAAATTAATATAAGCATCTTAAACACATTATAATTTCGTTAATGATGGGAGCTGACGCTTATTCGGTGGCTCCGTCATTGGGATCTTTCTATTACCTAAAATATGTTGGATACAGATACAAACGACATGTCTTTAATTTTATTTCCCACCACAAAACAGTGTAGGTACCGGTGAATTTCCCTTGGGGTAATACCTTTCGGCGAAAAGATTGTACACGGATGGTTCCCCAAAGTTGAGTAATAAATATTAAGTCCTATAGGTACATCGTAAGTAAAATTAATTAAATTCCTGGATGTCTAACCACTGCACTGGTGTCTATAATATGAATACGTTGATAGGTTTTACCGATCAAAGTGGAGGTGAGGTGGGGTGAGGCGAGGGGAGATGATATGTTTGGAACACCAAACATAGTAACCGGTAACCGATAAATGTTACTGGCAAGTGAGCAGGCCATCTTTAACAAGAACCATGTCATTCTCAAAAACAATGGATGAGGGTTTGGAAGTTGTCAATATTGTCATTGAATGCGATAGTTTGGAAGACGGTGAAGGAGAAGTTTTATTTCTATTCATACTTGTCTCATTAAATTTTACAAATATGACAAAAAGTTTCAATTAAGTTTTTTTCAGAAGACACATTACGATTTAAAGTTACGTTGCCTTTTGAAATAAATCGTTCATACCTTAAGATTTTCTATGTAAATCTGTGTTTAGATAATCAGATAATTTATAAATATTCCGACACGATGCCATTTAAGAGTATTTAAATTGCCAATTCGGATCTCAAATCATTAACTGCGGATTATGTTGTCAGTGTAACCAGGTCTTAAAGCTTTAACCCTGTCAAAACCCCATCAGTGTCTGTGCGGCTTAGAAATGTTGACAAACAGTCGGTTTCAATAAAAACAAAATATATTTTCCTTTTTTCCAGCCATGATTTTTGTGACACGATAATAATTATTGTTAGTTTATATAATAAAACACATTCGAAATTTACCTTAATAATAGTAAAGTAACATTATATCGATGTAAATGTATTCTTGTAAAATGTAAACAGATTTACCAACAATTAATTATTTATTTTTTCATCCAACGACTCAAATCCTGATAATAAACTACTCAAATCTTGTTAATAAACAGCTCGTGGCTTTGAATTTATTATAATATAATATTACCGTTGTGACCGTATTATCACTGTACGTATAAAAGACGCAAATTAATTTGTCACCTTAAATACGTCGGCGGCGCAAATTTGTCTTTAATTAAAGCTTTTATTATCAATGGTCCTATAAAAATAATGCCACAAACATATAGCGTAGCATATCGTTTTTAAAACCTCTTCAGACTAATTATATCCAATAGAAATAGCATAATGTTGTTAAATATAATGTAGATGTTACAATATAATATTAATACAACGAAAAGCTTATCACTTAATTAAAACTAAAAATAAAACAATTCCATGTTGAATATAGAATAACAAAACATTAAGTAAACCTACTATTGTTCATTGGCTAAAGTATTCCTTATCGTTACATTAATATGGTAATAATATATTTTTATTCATTATAAAGCATCAGTAGCACTTGTTAATAGCACAGTTGTAACTTTATTATAAAAAGGGGGAAGCACAACAAATTGAGATTATCGGTACGAATTGTAAACTTTAGGTACGATATTATTACTACTTGCTTATAAACATGAACTATAAAATTTCATCCTGATAGCAAAAAAAACAGAAATGTAAACATGCAATTGCTAAGATGAAATAATTGAAATGAATTATCTAAAATTGTTTGTTCGATAAAGTACAACACTAAAACTCATTGTCCATAACGTAAAACTAGCAATTTCAATACTGTTACGTAGTACAGGAGGGCTAGATGTACACTAGGGAAATGACTATAAACATAAATTCGCGATAGTATACAATGGAATTAAGCTATCTATGTTCCTGCTCAAGCGAGACATTAGTATTTTATAACTATACAATTTGTTTTATAAATAGATTAAAGAATTTAGTACATTAACTATGTTTCCGATTAAGCTAGAGATTTCCGTATAAAATACTGCATGACAGCAACGGCTTGCTTAATTATTTTCGCATTAAGTGCAACATTCTGATAGTTATTACTAAAAAACCGAATAAATTTGAGTATATTTCGATGGTAAATTAGGTGTCAGTTAGGTGTCAATATATAAAAACGTCGTAAGCGCCGAAACACTGCCTGTAACCAGATGGTAATAATTATTGAATCTCACAGACATAAATCCGTCATGTGTCAGTCTTACCGCTTTAACGACAATAAATTAATCCATGATGAATAATTTGACAGTTCGATTATTAATATAGATTATGTTTCGTGATCTAGTGTGTGAGTTTAGAGAATCAACATGCAGTTCTCACTAGCGTATCTTAAATCAGTAGTCCAGAATCGTCCACAATCAGTATTCAAATCACGAATTCCATTTTTCAAATCTCAATAATCAAGAATATTCCCGTGCGATTTTTTCCGGAAGATATTCAATATGCGCAGATATAAATAAATTGTATAATAAGCTAATAAATTAGGAACTCCCGACGGAGTTTCAGAATATTCGCGAAATTTCGCATACTTTCCGAGTGGGATTCTGAATTTAAATGTCGAGCTTTTGCGGTTTGTTATAAATCTTATCCAATCCAAATCTTGAATTCCCATAAGTACCTACCTACTGCTGAATAAATACGATTTTTTTGTCAATTCATCTTTCTTTCTTTTAAGAGTCGATAAAAATGAACGTATACAACCAAACTAATGAAATGAAACATTCAAAGCACACTTTGATATAAATAAAAATTCCGTTAATCTTCTACCTCACCGATACCGCACCGCAACCGCATTCGCAGAAAATGATAACAATAAAAACCGATGCGGTCCGCTGCCGGTATGCGGTTTTGACTTGTGTTCGGCGCTTATTAGAACTTTTTTCTTACGCAGAAAATACACGTCTCCCTTACATTTTTACTTCGGACGTAACTAATATTGTAACCAACGTATTTAGTTGGTCCTTAGATTTAAACACATCAAATGCTATAATAACAATATGACTGCAATGATAAAACAAAAAATGTCGCGCAAATCAAACGCGGATGCAAGAGAATTCTCACAAACATTGTCAGTTTCAGCAGTAATTGTTACAAAAATATTCAAAACATATTCATACCGCCACGGGAAATTATCAAGCTATTACAATAAAAAAAATTGCAAATACGTGAAGTTCGCCACATGCGTGCCTTTCATTGACAATGATGATATACTCACATTTACGTTTTAAGCATACACGTATATATTTAAAGTTGCATGACACATATACGCGCGACGTGAAGTTTGAACCGTGAATTTATCAATAAAAGCATAGCTATATGTATATTCAAGACTGCAAACCGTTGCTTTATTAACTACACGAAGCAGTGGCCACGTGGGCCTAGACGGGTGGTATGGTCCAGAGTACCGCGGTCTTATCCGCCGATGTGGATAGGAAGGAAAAATCATCCGGGTGCCATCGCGCTGATATTACCTTATCCGGATGGCGTGCGACCAGCACGCTGGGCAGCGCACACGTTAAATCACCTGTAAAAAAAAGAAAAATAAATAATATGCTAATAAGAAATATTAAACTTAAAACTCAATTACGCAAAAACGAGCTCTGAAAAGCTTTTCATTTGCGCTATTTACGACTTTCCTTTGTCGTATTGAATTAGTGTGACGTCACACTGCCTATAACTAGCTTGCGATCTAATAGGTTGTTCGGAAAGTCATTTCGTTTTTTCCCGACAAAGGATTAAATTATATTTTTATGCACCCAACTTCACATTTAAGCCGTATAATTTTTAAATGCTTTGAGAGCTCATATAGCAAGGCTTTTGTGTGAAAAATTCCAATTAATTCTACGCAGTAGTTTTTAAAGTGAAACTTTTATTTCATCGTCTCAAACTTTTTGTTGCATGTCGCGTGACGGTCGGCCGCGGCGTAGGGATAAAGTGAAAGGCGCTCACAGCACAACAGGTTCGCAGCAGCTGACCATGTGGTTAGACTATTACTCATTTGTGCCAGTGCTCCACTCTATTTTGTTTGTTTTTGTCAGTATTTAATTTAATAGTCTACTTTTATTATTTCCCATTATCATTCCAATGTTCCAAGTATAAAATTGAGATTGATAAAGCGATTTTTATACCCTTACCCTTTCCGAACAACCCAATAGATACTTTCACCTCAATTATCGAATCATCGTAAGTACTTTAGAAGTTCTAGTACAGACGGATTTATATACACATCCGGGATGGGATCATAGCCGAATCCTATCGGCTGAGCTTAGTCGGGTAATTATATTGCCCATAATATTGATTTGTTTTAATCAAGTCAAGATCGTTAACGAACGATCAGTACTCTATCGGTGGGGCGAACACCGGTAAAATTTGAGCGGGTTTTGTTTCGGAACGACGTCGAGCGTCCGAGCGATCGGTTTCATTTATCATCCAATATCAGTCGCCAATCCTGAATGGAGCCTTTTAGCGGGATCAGTTTTCCCGTCATTTAGATTGAAACGGAAGCGCGTCTCCGCTCTGCACTGGAGTAGCGTCGGTGCGTCGGGTTGTCAATGCGCTCAAGGCATTTTCAATCAGCTGAATAGACCCATTGTAGGTCATTATATGATTGTAAGTATTATTCTATACAAAGGGTCCTCTTTGTTTAATACAAAGAGGACTTTTTCAATTAGTAAATGATCAACAAGTAACTGCTTAATAGAATCTTAGTTTCCTTCGTTGTTTTGGAAGTTACAGGATCGTAACCTCACTGCCGCGCCCAGGTGGATTGCTCCATACGAGTAATCCTCAGCGGTCAAAAACAGTCACTTTTCAAATGTTAATATCGTTTTTATTGTACCTCTACAAAACTCACTCACCCTGCAAATCAGTAAGCACGACGCGTCCGTCGTAGCCCGCCGTGAGTAGATAGTACGCGCCGGGCGAGAACCGCACGCTGCGCACGTCGCCAGAGTGCGGCGTGAACCGCTGCAGCGCCCGCGAGCCGCGCACGTCGTGCAACGCGCACGACCCGTCGTCGTGCCCGCACACGAGCAACCGCCCGCTGGGGTCCACCGCTAACGACGCTACCGCTGCTCCCTGTCATAATACCAAGTCCCGTGATGGGCGAAATGTATTCATCATTACGGATTACAATTACGTAAGGAGGCTTCCGGGCCTCCGGGACATTTTTGGCAAAATGCACCAGATAAAATTGTAATCTGACCAAGTCATCCCATTCCATACCAGTCTTGAGCGAATCGAATTGACAATATAGATTTTTAAGAATGATTTCATTAGATGATGGATTGGATAGGATTTCTAGCTGACGTGAAACTGAATTGATTAATTTACGGTGAAACCAATAAAGATTCACAATCATGTGAACTAAATTTTAATTACCACACGGCAGATTGGAATACAAAAGGGAATAAAAACTTTTGGACAAAATTAACATACAAATCATTGTGCAAGTGTACCTACATATGTACCTATGTCGAACAACCCGACAACATACATCCTTAACTTTCCCTATCTCCCTTACCTTCCCGGCGCCAGGAGGTGCTGATATAACGTTGACGCAACCGCCGGTGCGCAAGTCCCAGAAGCGCGCCGACTTGTCCTGGCTGCCTGACACGAACATCGCACCGCCCCAGTTGTACAAAGACAACACATGTCCGGAATGACCACTCAGCGCCTGGTTAAAGTGAAAAAATTGAATATATACACCCCTTCCATCTTACCACTCCGTAACTCCCGCTACGAAAAGAATCTAAGCTACCGATTGTACATTTTATTGTTTAAATATTTGTATTCATATCATATTATGTATTACTACTAAACCCGCCCTCGCTTCGCTTCGGGAAACCTGTCCCTTAGTACTCACTCCAAAATTGTTCTCCACTCCACCAACTCCACTCCAAAAACCCGCGCACGAATTTATTTTCACGCGCGTTATTTTTCATTTTGCGGTAACTTCTAAGATATTCATTATTCTCCTAAGATATTTAAGTAACCATACTTACCGCGCTATATGTCATGGACATAACGGCCAAGCAGTATTTAAAGTTTTCATCTCCCGAATGCCTTCGAAAGTTAAATAATGGCTTTCCAATGATAGCAATCGTGATCAGTAATCAACGTATTCTCTGGAGTATCAACTTATTAATGAAATTGTGTGCTAGTGCCGAAGTCATCCCAGTAATAAAGTAACCTTGTTGTTCATCTAAGTTATACCGAGCTCAATCTAGCTTAAGTTTGTCAATCACTGGGTTGATATAAGCCGCAGGGCTACAAACGCCTTATTTAAATTACCCGTAAGTATAGCGACGTACCATGAATACGGGAAAGGTCCCTCTAAATTTACAAAATAGTATCCATGTTGTATGAAATAGATTATGCTTACAATCATATCTTATCATAGATGTTCATGTTTACTCCATTTAAACATCTGATATAAAGATATTTAATAGTGTAAATGCGCGTATTAATAGTATACAATACATTAGTATTGTATACTAATGTAGTATGTTAGTATTGTATACAATACTAATCACTAATACACTATTAATACGCGCCTTTACAATAGTGTACACACGTACCGAATTGAAACTTCTTATAGACATATTTATTTGTATTAATTTTGAAAGTTATTTTGGTTTAACTTTGACTCCGACTCCGTTTAAGACAGGACTCGACTCCGTCTCGAAGCCGGCTTCGATTTCAACATAAATTTTGACACCAACTTCGTACAACGTACCGTACGTACTCAGTTGCTCTACTTTGTTGTTGTTGTTCTAAATTCTTCAGACTAGTGAAATAAAATAAGAAAATCTATACTCTGTACCTACACAAATCCCTGTTTAGGACGTGATATACAAAATTTCAACTAAAAATATTCAAGATTGATTTTGATCGGCTTTTACGAAAAATATTTACGACACGGCCTTATTTCAGCGTATAACTAAAAAGTCATATGTATAACCGCTTAAAATTTATAAGCAATCACCCAAATGTGTCATGTTACCCAGTAAGTGATGTCTATTTACTCTCATAACGTCGCACCCTTGTCCGAAACTTATGGAAAAGGCTACCCACGTAATCTATAGGCACTGATTTTTTCATTACTTATTTAAATAAAATGTATGTACGAACTTCAGAAAAGTGTGCAAAGCTATATAATTATTCAAATTATATTCATACATAGGTGCTTAACAAAAGCAGAATTTTAAATACTTGTACGAAAACACTCAATAACTTAAAACCATTTGATTTTAGTGTGTTTATCATTCCAGTGTACCTAATACTATCGTATATGGGACCTACTTGTCCAAGTTTAATAAATAAGGAGGGTTTTTATCCTAGCCAGCTAAGACCTTAAAATAACTTTTAAACATAATATAAATCTTACCTGGAAAGTCTTCCCTGTAGCACAGTCTGTAACATAAATCTTACAGTCGCCGGCTCCCCCACTGACCAACAAACTCGTCTTGTTCGATGTGTCCTCGATGAAACACACGTCGCGCACCGTTCCATCATGCATAGTCAACTCCACCTGCCAAAAATATAGAACTATCAGCGGAAAACGCTTCAACGCATTCTTCATACGATAACAAACAACTTTCGACTATTCCTAATTGGGGTGTTTTGTTACACTTTTTATGTATATTTATTTTCCTTTCCTTTATCCATCCATCCATCCATCAGGCTTTAATGACCACTGCTGAATTTTGACTGCCTTTTCAACCAAGCGAACTCCTTTCAGATAATAAATGATGAAATGCCGATTTCATGAAACTAGTTCGTTTTGTTTAAAGTGAAATTTATTAGAATTTTACGTGAGCGTGAATAAGCCCACGGACCTCATGAGGATTCCGCAGACCATTCTGGAACCCAGCTGTCACTTAACACCATAATATTGGGAATAAATCATATTGTCAGGGGAAAGAATCATGCCAATAGCCAGTAGACGGATCACAAGTCGGTTAAATTGTAAGGTGGTGGCCACCACTAAAACAGTTTTAACTATTTTAGTGTTTTATTGTAGTTTTAAGTGTATTTTATAATTTATTATATATTTATTTACCATATGAATCAATGATAATAGATAAGAATGAACCTCCACTAAGTTTTAACTACCTCTAGCAAGAAGGACAATAGATTAGTAGATTGGCTTATGTGACTATTATGACCATCGTCAGAAAATCCTTAAATTTGAGATTAGTTATAACAGACATCTATTATACATTAACTCGTTCAGAACTTTCCATGTCAATAAATTAGGTACTAGTACTTGGGTGCGCGTAAATGAAGGTCAGGATAAAAGACAACTAAGAAAAAATCCCTTTGAGATTACTCACGTAACTTCTAAGCTTTATACGACTTTACGACAATTCCCTCGGAGCGAGTAAAGTTAGTGTTCCATACTCTACGCCACGAAGAGAACGTCGACAAATTGAACGGAGTATGCAACTGGGGATCTTAAGACCGAGCAATATGGCCTATTTTAATATTAAATCAGTATAGGGATACGCCAAATGGCTTAATTAGATTTCAGTCTTGTGAAAATAATTACACAGCACTGTAGTAGCATAAAAATTAATAAAGCCCCGCGTTAGCTGCGTACAAAGGATATAATTATGTATATAATTATTACAGTGGATACATGTCGAAGAATAAAATAAATCCTTTAAGGGAATAGTTATGGATATTAGCAATTTATAAGATGCCTACAGGAGCAATTCAATGTGATGCACCAGTCTAGTTATGCAATGGGGGTTGACAGAGTGGTTTATCAACCCAAGTTTCTCCGACATGATTATCGAGAAGAGAAGAAGCGGTCGGGTTATGAGTGCATTACGTGCCCTCAGAAGCATTGTAATGATCAAGTAATCTCTACAACCGATCACCCATCCAAACACTGAACTTTACTTAGCTGACGCCTTAACAACACAAACCGTCTGGCTACGTAAGCCCCAATATAACTTCGATATGAACTCATTTAACTATGACACGGGTACTCATAATTTTGTAGTTCGTAGCTCGTGTATGTATTGTATTTAGTTTGTAGTAATGTAATGTAATGTATCATAGTAAAATATGCAGTCTATAATTAGTTGCAAGTCACGTATTTGTAACTCGAAGAAATTTCAGTAACATGTACCTAGTCACAATACAACCGTATAACAACATATATGAGAACTATTTGATATTGTCATTTTAAATGGTTATCATGATTGTAAGTCGTCTACATCGCAAGAAGCGTGTGATTGAGAAAGATGACACAATGCAATTGGGTCAAACCTCAACGAACACATTCATAACTCTGGTTATTTCTTTCGATCTCGCATCTTCAATTTATATCCCTTTAAGACTGTATATTGTAGAAATGCAAATACAATTCCGAGTATGTACCCCTCTCATAATGATAGTAGAGTCTGAGTCTACTACCATTATAAGAGGGGAGCATGGGGGATAATAGACTCAAAAAATTTATCGCAACCCATAATTATCCCACTGCTGGGATCTCACGATGTGAGGGGAATAGCCCATAGGTAGTCCCACCACGCAGGCGAAGTGCAGATTAGAAAAATCGACACCTCTTTGGTAACATTATGGAGAACTCTTCGGTATGCAGGTGTCCTCACGATGTTTTGCTCCACCACTCCACTAATTAATTTATAATAGGAAAGAAAGCATTTTTTGAAAATTAGGGGTATGCAGGATTTGAACCCAAATTTACTAAGTTGATACGCAAAAACAATAATAATGTGATAAACCCAAGTAAGTGAAACAATTATTATTTATGATTTTCAGGTATGCTCTTTTTTGCACGCAAATATTTTGGCCTTCATTTACTTAATAGAACTACAAAATAACTGATGTAGTATGACTAAGTAATAATTTCACATTGTATGGTAGAAGGTTTTACTTGTTTACGTCGTATTTGATATTTTTGCCGAGAATTAGTAAAAATAAATTAGTTTCGTCATATAAAATTTTTAAATAAAATCGGCATAATATCGGCATACAATTACTTAGGCACGGATAATGTCAACAATACGAGGTTGGTAACAAAATAATGTACCTGCTGCAAATTATGAGTTCATCTCTTTTTTTGATTGCCTCAAACCATTGATATTCGTCATGTAAAAACATCGACCCCGATATTTCTTTTTAAATTTATATTATACATTGAGAGGGCTTGCAAATATATTTGTAACTACAGCAAGTTCAAGACTTAATTCTACAGACACGGACTCCCCGTAAATCCACGTGAAATAATACCAGCAGACTTTAGTAAAGTCAGCCATTTTCACAATTAGTTAAAGTTGATTAACAAATTAAAACTTTAGAACCCAAGTACCTACCTATCTATGTATATATCTTTCCATCATTATTTACAGCTAGAACGTTATTGATAAAATTAAATTGTATTTTCTTATGCAAATAGGTAACTAATGAGCAGACTAATCGCCTGATGATAAGAACCTAGTCACCGTTATCACCGATTGCATCACCGATGCGTTGTGAACCAAGAGAATGAAGAAGAAAGAATCAAATTACTGGCTTGCAAGCTCTTAGCCGGAATACGACAAGCTGTTTGACTGCTGACTGAACCATGAGAGTGGTCACCAGCCAGCAGGGATTCGGCCCTAGCTCCAAGCAGGGACCCTCTTCTGTGACTTCTTACAACACATCTGTCTGCATGGATTTGGGGTCAGTATTCTAGGCCGCCCCAATACACCACATAGTAATCGTCATAACATTGGGATTTACTTACTTCCGGCACTTTGCACACAATCATTCTCCCGTGGAATAGTAATACTATTTGTTCCGGTCACCGCTTTATTACCTGTTAAATAACCTAAAAAAGTGACCGCTGCCGATGCTAAAGGTCGAGCCTTTAGCATTTAAAAAACACTAAAAGGCACTCTGAGACTGCCGCGGTAAAGCTATTGCATAGCATTTTTTATCAACTTATGCAATTATAATTATTACAAGTTATATAGTTATATCAGAACAGCGCCATCTAGTTTGTAGAAAACATACGTACCATACCTTAGTATTAAGGTACTAGATGGCGCTGATTGGGGGTGTTAGGTTTTTTTCGTTACGGAATTTCTGGATTCGGTCCCCACGCTCAAGGCCCGCGATAAAAGCTATGCAATAGCTTAAAAATGCTAAAGGCTCGACCTTTAGCATTTTTTAATATAATTGTAATAAAAATTCTGCAGCAAATAGTTGGCACCAAAACAGTCTTTATTAAGCATATTAAGATAAATAAAATTAATTAAATTAATAATAACATTACATATTTTTATTTGCGTGCACATTTATTTCGAAATAAATACAACAGCAAACGCTAAACAGATCCTTGAATATTTCACTAAAGAGCTGGTATTTGTCTGTAAGTGGTCGTTACTAATGCAGGATGATGCAACCGCGTAATCTATTTTTAAAATCTTACAAAGACAATACATTATGTAATAATTGAAAGATTCAATTACAGCTTCATACACATTCATGCAGAAACAAGTCGCTTATCCACGGTGCTAACAAGCCGCTAATGAGACAATAATGTTATGATGTCACCGTATTAGATCATTCATAATTATAGATCATATTCGGAATATTCTAACTTAGCCTTTTGAAAACAATCGGTAGCTTTTAGATAACACAGCGTTAATTTCCTAGTAAATTGTTTGGCCAATATATTGATTACATAGCTAAAGTTGGATAAATCGAGGTGTTGTGTACTATTATAACCCGTCTAGACCAGATACCACGAATTTAAACTTTTGCAATATCACTTGACGTTCAGTGGTTTTCAAGTCTTATTAGATCAACTAGTGTCTGAATAAATGGAAAATTCAAAATTGCTTCTTTTGTTGTTGGGAGAGGAGTCTTCATATGCAACTCGGCCTTCACAAAAAGGTTCCACGTTATATGGCATGTCGGTTGCAGTGCGGCATCCTGCTTAAACGGTAAGATACCGGGATTTCATCGCAGCCTCTCCTACGCAACCCCCATTGGACCCACGTCCAGACGTTCCAAACGTCCCCTGGAAGGCATAATTTTTTGTGGTTCATCCACACATTGTTTGTGGTTGAAACCCACCCCGCAACCTAATTTATTCCCAGCAGTTCTGGTGAAAAATTCTGTTTAAAGAACTAGTCAACCCCGGCCGCACAGTCCAGTGACCTTTTCACAATCGTGGTGGTCTCACGAGGGATACTTTTCGAGGGCAAGCTGTTCGTGGTCCCGATCTCCTCTACTGTGGTGCTGTTTTTCCGAAACAGCCACGTCCATGTCAACCTCTAGAGTCTAAATGGCTATAATGCCTAGCCAAATCTACTATGCAGATCACGTTACCATTTACTCATTGTCCATACATTTTCTTTGGTCTGGCTTCTAGTACCTATTTTATTTTAATAGTTGTACAATCAACTGATAAAGCTTAAGTTCATTATAATATCGAATGCCCATTTTTGACCATTTTGCCCATTTTAATACTACTCATAAATGGTGTTTATCATACAAAAAAAGTTTAAAAGAAGCAAAAAGTGTGCTAGGTGTTCTAAAAAAACATAAAAATAGTGGACACTAAGGAGATACCGTTAAAGAATGATTTCTTGTGAAGCAAACCGTAAATATATTTTTCTCGTTTGCCTGAATCCAACTATCTTTTTTCGTAGTACCACCGGCGTATCACGTAAATTAACCCAGAATAAAATGAAGAAATGATAATACTCGTAACTCTTAAAGAGTGGAGTTAGTGAGGAAACCTGAAGGTCTGGAATGATATAATGGATGACAAATATTTTTAAATCGTTAATATAAGTCCCGTAACAATTGCTACTGTTAAATGTTATACACGCGGCACTGATGATGTCGAGTCTGGGGTCGTCACGCAATAGATTATCTATATTTTTTACAGATACTGTAAATAGTAAATGGATTACATTCCTATTGGTGTGTGGTCATTGCAACAAGCGGTAATCCGTTATCAACCTTATCACTACATAACAAATAACAAATTAGCTCTATATGAACGCGACGATTTCCAAAAGTATGGATTTTCATATGGTATTTTCACATTCTACCTATATAATATACCTATACAGTGTTTTATAAATTATTATGAAGGTTTAGGTGTTAAGAGTGGACATGAAAAATGTATGCCTGAGAAAATCGAATAGCAATTGTTTCGGACGCGGATGCTAAGACATAGGTTTGCCAAAGCAAAACATGGGCTGGTTATATACTCGTATTGAATACAAATTATTCACTGCTTATATTTTGTCAAGTAAAGTTGTCTCAGATTGTGGAATAGTGATAGGGATCGCTTCCCTCGCCTTAGTAATTACGGGAATATAATTATTATTAATGTATCATTTCCCAAAGCTAAGTGAGGTTGGGTTACTATAGACAAGCTGCAATACTCGACTCTCCCAATGGCTAACGGGACGCGAGGCGGGTAATGAGTGCAATTACACACTTGCGAAATAATTACCAATATTATTATACTCGTATGCATTTATATATAATTGAAGCGTCAGTAGATATGGGATTTCAAAATGAATGTTTTCTCAAGTGTGTATACTTAGTTATTTACACGATACTAAACACAGACTTTTTTTAAATTTTGTCCACAATATGTCTTTCTGTTTAACCGAGCTAATCTCTGAAACGGCAGAACCGATTTGAAGAGATTTTTACTGGAAGAAGAAAAAGAAGAACACTCCCTCGAAAACAAACAATCGCGGTCTAGTCGTTACATCAGGTGCCATATCTTTCGTAATATTGTTTTTAACTATTGTACGAAAGATATGGCCTATAAAGATATGGGTATACATACATATTGTTATAAACTTATTCGCTACTATCGATCGGTGGTTTACTACCGTTGTTTATTACCAGTAAAGGTCTAGCTTCGCTTTAAGTTGTTATCCCTAAGTATCTTCATCCTAAACGAATTGCTACTCATTAATATTACGAATTTATCACCTTTACACCATTGTTTATCGTTTTAGGGGACAGTTTTCATTAATATAGAAATAAGACATTCATGAATTACAAAAGAAGAACAGACCAAAAATTCCAACAAAAAAGTTTATACTATATCGATAACACATACATAAAAATTCTCCAATATGAATATAATTATTAGTATAGAAGTAGATTAAATGTTCCCGTGTAAACGATTGCCATCAAACTTCAGAAGCTTGTACGACGCAAATCAATAGACTGAACAATACATGAAGCTTTGCATTAAACAAACAAGCCTCGTGCGTGATTGTTCTCGAGTATACAGAGATGTTGCATGTGCTTATGCAAGTCCTTACACGGAAGGTAACATACTAGTATCAAGTTGATGAAGCTAGCATAATAACATTCTACAATACCTTACTTGTCACCAAGGATGTGTACCTATGTAGGTACGTCATAAGTTTTATTTGGTTACTTTTAATACGTCATATTTAGCGTCACAATACGCAAGTGGTGTCTTTTCGACAAAGCAATACTTCAACTCAAAAATGCTCCATTGTGTTACTCCATAATCATTGCCTAAAGTTATATTTAAGCCCACAGCGTTCACTTGCTGTTTGTGTTCTTAAATGTGTTTCCAACAAAGTGTCAGATTCAGTTTCTGAATCATCTCGTGTCTCTCTCTTTTGTCTCGGAAGTTTTGCCGTCTACATCCCTGTTTATAACATATTATATGAGGGGGAAGCGTTATGTATTGCACACATATATTTCTTGAAAAATAACAACTAACATAAGTGTTTCAGAAACATATTACCTTGTTTCAGAAACACGTTTATACTAAATAAATCTAACATTATCTTTCCCTATAGTAAAGTGTTGTGTGTTTGTCAAATAAATTACCTTGTTTGTGAATATATTGCCACGCTTATTTACGGGGCGTGCTGTTGGATTTATAATGTCGTAAGAGTCTGTTAAATAAAAACGCTGAAGCTAGTTCTGAAATCCGAACGTTTCAAGTAAATGTTGATAAAATAGGTTCCTTTTCAGGGAATGGGTACCTCTTCGACAATATGATTTAAGGTCGAATTTCGACCACACAGCGGGAGGCAAGTGTTGATGAAATACGAAACATGATAAATGTGACCTACAATTTGAAAAGATTGTTAGAATATAAAACATACCTCTTGTCCCTCAAGCTTGCAAGCGTGGCTATTGAATCTCATCAGCTTCACCGTCTTATCATTGGATCCGGTTGCCAGTAGATCGCCTGCAGGGCTCCACGCTAGACAGTAGATGCTTCCCTTGTGATGTTTCGTTCGCTTCAGTAGCACTGTAGGCGCCAAGGGCGCTATGTTGTCTCTGTGTAAAAACGTTAACAACATTAGTATATCTCTACGTCCGCAGGCTGAGTTAAAACATTTTTATGAACTCTATGCATAGCGAATCTTTATGGAGATCTATTTTTAGCCTTTTGTGAAAAACCCCACGTAACGCTCCCGGAAAATCCCAAACTTAATCTATTGTTAATATTTAATGTATTATTTTTTTTATTTAGCGCTGTCTGTGTCACTGTGTGATTGTTCAGCTACGATATTTCTCTATGAATAAAATCTCCTCTTCGTAACTATATTATTTTCTTTATGATTACAGTTTCAACAATCTGGTTTTTATCAATGTGTGAGTTAATTCCAATGACTGCTAACTTCGCCGAGAAATTCCTTACTACATGTTTTGTCTATTACGCGGAGTTTGCTCTTAATGCCTTTGAAACGATGTCATTAAACCGGTCAACTATCGTAAGACCATATGGTGTAGGTGGATTATAGTAAACAATTTTACTTTGTTATAACATCATCAGCTACAATTCTTAAATGTCAGCTTTGGTTTACAACCAAATTATCTATGTACGTATGGGACAACATAAATGCTTAACATTTTTTCTTAAAGGCAAACAAGTTTCGCAATAAACAACATTAAGATATGCACAATACAATAAAATGCAATGACAAATCACTTAGTGGAGAGCGCCAATGTTCTCATTCAGACACGTACATAAAAGGTTTTTAATAGTTCAAGCTTAACTCAATATAGGTATCCCAAACTGTTATACACTTGGGTATAAACACACTATACTTGGACAACACTTGGGTAGAAAGTAATCACTTGTAAATTGGAGATAATTTTAAAAGACTGAGTATTATTATTAACGACCATTATATAAAGCTCTAATTTCTATAAAGCATTTCGAAATTGTTGGTAGCATTTTCCTTTGAGGTTATTAATAACAATTCTAAACGAATCAATCGGAGCTACGAGAGGTTCAATGAAGTTCGTTATATGGTTATTTTGGACCGACATTACTCTACAAAGAACTTAACCCTAGGGTGGTCGCGCCTGTAAACATAACATAAGAGGTCGCGTGGATGACAATAGTCATCCATTTGCAAAAAATAATAAAGCCAGTGTTTAGTGTATATTTTTTATTTCACAATAACAAAAATTAAATAACTTTCATAATGGAACAAAAAAATTAACAGTATTTTAATTATTTAAAGAAATTTGGTACATAAATATTAATCTTTATGAATTCTCCGTTTCTGAGATCCATGTTTCACATAAAGTAACATTAAAATTACAAAAAGTAAAAATTATGTGTGGTTTTTGTTATAACTACGGCACGTGTACTTTGCAATGATCAGGACAAGTAAATTATCAACTGACAACTTTCAATTTGACAAAAAATAATAAATCTGATAGTGGTACCTAGTCCTCATCCGTGGGAACAATTACAGGGCTTGCGGAATGACCGCCTAAGTCTTGATCACCATCTTCTTCAGAGTCCGAATTTCAATCTAAATCTCTACGTGATCTAACTCTTCGTCATCAGAGCATAAAGAAGCGTCCAAATCTTCTTCATCTTCTTCCGATATCCACAATTCGACACGCTGGTCCTGATTTGCCATTTCCGGTGTAAAATAATGATTTATTATAAATTTCTAGGCTAAAAATATGTATTTCATGTGAATTTATATATATATTATGAGTAGTTATATAAATACACGAAAGTATATGCAGAATCATAAAAAAATAAAAAAATATAATAGTCAAAAAAACTTACGTAACAGATCGCGCGGATGACATGTGTCATCCATCTACTAAGTAGAAGCTCTCTTTACTGAACCGAACCACTCAAAGGCATGGCTGTCACTGACGCTATGTAGCATACCATAAACAATAATAAAATCGGCGCCAGCAATTTTTTTCCAAATAAAAATCTAAAATTACCACCGGTTAAGTCAACGTGGATGACTAATGTCATCCGCGCGACCACTCTAGGGTTAATAACTAACTATCTAACTACTACCTACAACATCTCTACAAAATAAACAATTTCTTGTCATCTAAATTCAAGGTATACTGGACCAAGTCTTTCGTCGAAGTTAATATTTATTAAATGCCAAAAGTTCAAGCGTTTGAGGCTGCCCACAACGAAGCAAAATGATAAAACAATTAGGTAAGGCGTCTCATCGTTATTTTACTGAATTCTGTAACGCAATTTGAGGATAAGCTAGTTAAAATTCGAGAAAGATCTAATTGTTATTCGCCGTAAGATATTTATATGTATTTAATAAACAGTTTGCATTGTATAATTATCGAGCCTCGTCATGTCTACGAGATTACCTCTGAATGAAGTGGGTAAATCTCGAACTTTATCCGCCATAATTTGATAAGAAATATTATTATTTTAACAAGAGACAAAGAAAGTAAGAATGTAGTAACAGTCTGACCTTTTTAAAACACTAATTTTGTGGTTTCTTATCGTGCTAAGTATATAAAATTAGAAAATAATTATGTATGTACCAGAAACATCACAGTTCCGACTATCATAACAATTGAAAACATTATAACATTAAATTGTAGCATAGAAAATACAACTAATTAACTATTAACGCGAACAAAGACCCAATAATATTTTTAATACACTTGATATTATGTTAATGCGTTACATTCCGTTCATTCATACGGGGACAGTTCAATACGAAATGCGATACAATAAATGTAAGCTACGAGCCGACCAATCGGCCGACATCCATAAAACCAAATGGTGGCAAGGCCTTCCCTTTGTCCGCGTAATCACCGCACCTTTGTTCCTCACACAACTAAATCGCAATTATTCATTTTGGAAGCCTTCATTATTCAACCTGTCGTATAAATGTAGCAATTTTATTTATAAACTGTATGAATTTATTAATTGTCGCGTCTCTTTTAAAAAGTAACTTATGATGACTTCACCCAAAAAGGACATAATTATATGTACACACAATGTCATTGTTCATATCAACGACAGGTTGAGCTCGGGTCAAAGTTAGCGACAAATTACATTTTTATAAAATGTAATTAGTATTATTCAAATATTGTTTAAGGTTGTTGAGGTACAGTTATGTTTACTAGCAGCTCAATTCATTTAATTGTTCGTCTAAATGAAAAAATGCTATTGTATAGGGAATAAAATTAAAAAATATTTAATATTCACTAAGTTACACCAAAGAAAACAAGTTGTAGCTGTAACATTACATATAATATATAAATCAACTATATTTCCACATTAAATCACCACAATCACCTCATCATTCTTATAGGTTTTGCAATTTATTATATGCGGAATTATTTCTGGTGGTCGGTTACCGTTAATAGCGTAAGTCGATCGAGCTACGTAATCTTGTTTCGTAACACTGTACCTACTCGTATTTATAAGCGATTCACATCGTCTTAGACGCACCGCTTTCTAGCCGCATAGTTTTAAAGTTTCACCAAACTTCGAATCATACGTCACGTGTGAGACGGACACTTAAAACGATACTGTGTTAATTTTAAATTCGTTCAAAAAGTTGCCGCACAGATTCAAAATATAACATTAACTTTCGGATCAGTTCAGATGCCCAAGTTTGCTAATACATAATATATAATTTATAGATGGTCCCAGTTCAAAGTTATTATCCAATTAATATGTCTGGACTCTACAGTTTGATCATAATTATCAATACAAGGTAGGTAGCTTTTCTAGTAGTCCTTGTCATGCTACATAACAATAATAATAATCATTTGTTTCATATAATTTATTTTTTCTATTTATTATTTCATTTATACATCTTATATATAAAATTCTCGTGTCACAATGTTAGTTACCATACTCCTCCGAAACGGCTCGACCGATTCTCATGAAATTTTGTGTGCATATCGAGTAGGTCTGAGAATCGGCCAACATCTATTTTTCATGTTAAAAAGTAGATATGTAAAATTAAGTATATACCTATGTCACTAACATCAAATCGAACATTTATTAATTACTAAAATAATTAAACATAAGTTAACAATAAAGAACTAATTAAAAACAAGTTTGATTTGATCAGGCAACTTCAAATCGTTTTCGGGATTGGGCCAACTGATCACAATTAGAAATTTCCCTTGATGGAATTGCGTGAAGCCAGTGTAATATCTACATTCTGCCGCCCTTGAGCAATAATGGGGTTACATCTGTTACATTATTTAAATCGATATCCACTTAGAAAATCCTCAACCTGTACAAATACAAACCTTCTTTACATTATTTTGTACACCAAATCCAATCAACTAAAGACAAGGTAGATGAAAGTCAAGCTATAAAGTAACGATATATTCCAGGACAATCTAAAAATTTTAATCGGTACGTACCTATATTAAGTAATATATTTTTCGGTCTTATACCTTGTTGACAACGAACGATATTTTTCTAGATACGAAAATAAAAATCATGGTTAAAACGACACTACATTTCTGTAACTTTTATTTCCATAGGGAAAATGTTATTTAGCAGATGGCGCACTATGTCGTGCATTACTCTCACATTGGTTTTACAAGCAAATCGTGACTGGCATTTGTGAAATACTAAAGTCATACATAGTCGCCTGACTCAGCTATTTCATACTTTTATTTTATTTACTCAATAATTGAAAGGTACCAAATGTTATCTGCTTACTCATACGATGTACGTTTTTAATATTAAAATCTCTCCAAATTAATTATATGAAAAAACTAAATACACGCTTTAATATCGAACTAAAAAATAAAAAACCGATTCAAGGCTTCTTTCCTTTTAAGTAAAGACGAATCTAAAGAGCCCTTACCCGATGGGTTTACTGTTACGCATTCCATGCTACCGTCTATCACCTCCCATATCGACAGTCAGATCAACTCCTTTAATAATTACGCTAAATTATTACGCTTATCCTTTAATTGTTAAGTTTAAGTAACTGATTTCCTGAGATAAGCAAGAACTCATAAGAATCAAACTGATAAATCGACAAATAGACTATAGTATATTCTACCAATCATTGTTATACTTATAATGCCTAATCCCAATAATTTTTCAGTTCTTACATTGATCCGTTAAAGATTTATTATTGCGTACAGATGATGGCCAGTTAAATTTCCTTCACGGAAATAAGATAAGTAATTACAAAAGTTTTATACTTGACAATTTATTTTAGATTTAAACGAGCTTTTAGTAACTTTTAGTAATCGTTTTGTGACCATCGCGCGTGTCTTGAATTTTGAAAGTCGTGAAAGTTGACATCACAAAATATCACTTTTGCCAGGCAAGGTTATGTTTAGCATAATGTAGTTACCATTAACTTAAAGTTCACTGACCTAATGGGCTTTCTTAATGTCATAAGTGATAATGAAGTAAAAACATATTCAATACCAACTGGTAAACCCCGCTTTAGTTTCACTTAGGTAACATATTTAACCTTATTATACGTTTGTTTATAACGAATTGAAAATAAAACCGCAATACAACTGTGAAACCCCTATCGAAATCAGTAAAGCCGTGAAATCAGTAAGTACGCGAGAACAAACGCACTGGACAACAAACGACGGTTCTTAATTTCATTTTTATGTGAGGTACAGTTTCCACGTTTAGATTTCGAAAACTTACCAGCTTCTTTTTATATATAATTATATAGATGATACGCAAATTAATCTTATTCAACATAATATACATCCTAAGTATGGAGTGGGAGAATACGTTTAATATTTAGAGATTAATATCTCTTACTGATTTTATTACATTCAATTAAGGGTAAACAGTGTGCAGAATAATTAACATAGAGAGATTACATAAGCCATTTAAACATAAAGCATAGAATACATACATAGGTATTACATGCAGTATAGACTAAACATACAAATCATGACAATTTATAGTCAATAATAGTGCAAAACATTCGAAACTCATGGCCACGAAATGACCGTTTCCATAACAGCGACATTGAGTGGAGTACAATTTAGTTACGTGTACATAGGTATGTACATAGTTAGTGCGCTCTCTAATGATTAATATGTCGGGGTTAATTGCTTTGTTTTCAATCTTTAAAGTTTTTGAACTCTCAAGAAGCGAAATGGGTGTATTTGAACTTAGTTCTACAAATACAAAATATTCTTTATTTGTACCCCAGATATACCTATGTATATACAGTGATACAGACGAGTTACGGTATACAAAAGGCGACCTTGTCGTTACAATAGCGATCTCTTCCCGGCATCCTTAGGATGAAAGATAGAACATAATAATTAAGAAAAAGTATAGCTGTGTACGAAAAAGTATACAATAAGACTACATAATAATACATGTGGATGATTTTGTTTAAACCAATAAACCAATAGAAGACAAACCTAACTGAATGTATACATATATGTACTAACCTAACCTAACTGAATACATTCAGTTAGGTTTGTCTTCTATTAGGTATATGGTTCATAAGACAAACCTAACTGAATGTATTCAGTTAGGTTTGTCTTCTATTGGTTTGGTTGGACATACATGTCGAATTTTATATTATATAAATATATAAAAAAAAACAAGCATTTGGAAACCTGTCGCCATTCAATATCCTTGTATCACAACGATATACTCGTACTATTAACAAAAGCCACAGACTGAAGTGTTGATTACAATCAAATAACCGTAATTGGAAAAACGATCATGGCAGCGTATTTCATTGATCTCATTTATAAATCGTCGTGCATACAAACATCGACATGGACAGCAAATGATAGACACGAAATTATTACAAGCAAACACCTCATTTTCGTGGTATTAGCTGCAAGATTGGCTTTATACGAAGTAACATAATTCGTGTAACCCAAATAGGTACAAAGCTTTAGTACGAAGAAAATCAACCATGAAAAGCGTAATAGTAACACGGGCGCCAATAATTCGCTGTATTGTATGTCTGGGGAGGAGTCGATGAACGTTCTCATACTTGACTCGGAATGGCAAACGGTCTCATACATAAACAAATTTACCGACGGGTCATTGACTGCACACCGCACTCATTGTTATACTCCATTTTAGGTTTGTGGGTATTGATTGCAAGTTAAAGACATCTCTAATGATATAAATTATTAACGTAACAAATTTAAAATTGGAACTGGTAGAGTTAAACCTATCTACGGCAAAGGCTTGGGTACACGACTAGTTTTTAAACCATTAGAGGCTCACTACGAGGCCCGGGTTTATTGTCATATTGTTCTGACTATCTAACGATAGGTATGACTTATTTATTAATGAATTTCTATAAATCATAATAATATAACAGATACTTGAAAATTAAAAAATGTTTCCCTTTGGACCTTGCTAGTTTTTCATATTACACGATCAAGTATTGTATAGTAAGTAGAAATAAGTAAAAATAAGATAAAATATGTAATATTAATATCTACGAAATCCACTTACAGAGCAAAGAAGTTGAAGAGGTGTTATATCTAAGAAATTATATTACTAAAGATTACGTAAAAAGAAATCTCGTGTCAAGAGAGTCGCCGAAAACGCAATTCCTGTAATTGGTCGTGAATTTCAAGAGATTATCAGATAAGGTAAAGTATAGGGTCAACACAGATTTAAGATCAACATACCTGACACCATTTCTTATAACGAAATTATATTATTTTGCAAAATATAATCTTATTTTATAACTAAAGCATTAGCTTTACAATTCAAATTATTTTACAATGAAATTTAGCTTTCAGGAATCATATCTATAATTCAATAAAAGATCCTGCACACCTGATAAAACACGATAAATAACAAACTCATTGAATTTTCATTATTAAGATTTTAATTGAGTGCAATGAATGATAAACTCGTAATAAACTGTCTTCGGCGAATTGTTGTTAACAAAAAATGTTATGATACGAGTGTATCTTAATGAACATTTCACGATGTGCATAATCACAATTCATTACAAATAATGCTAAATTCATCATCAGTGTAGGCTTAGCATCAAAATTAATTCTATAGAAAAGCCCTCATTGAAACTAAATAACGATTAGGTAAGTAATAATAAGAAAGGAAAACAAGAAATAAGTTTAAAAACTAAAAGTCGAATAAGAAAACATTTATATGTAGGTACACTAGTTGACCTGGCAGACATTGTTCTGCAATATATTTTATATTCTATCCGAGGACCTCAAATGTGATATAAGTAGGTACCTTTAGGAAATGCTCATCAAATACAATAAAATATTCTATGGCAACACTTCAAGGTCTCCAATAGTTTAGCTGAAGACAATGACGTCACCTATCGGTTTCAATTGTGAATCTAAACCATTCTCGGATCCAAATCGATACAGCCATTTAGGAGGAGTTCAGTGACACACATGCATAGAAGAAATATAAATATTATTAAGATATTTTAACCTTTAAAGTGATCATTTTTATTAAATTCAAATGCGTCTCCCCAGGGCCAGCTTTTTTTGGTTTTGTATACGTGAAAAATTTAAGATAATACTCGACAAACTTACTCATACTACTACGGCCGCCTACTCTGCGCTTGGCCTGAAACGCTTGTATGACAGACATGTCGTCTACAGTTCTACACAATACGGGTCTGGAGCATAATTACCAATCTCTCGCAGTATTGATAGACGTAAGTAGTTCCAATAATCTCCTGGGGCGACCGTAGTCCTAGCCGGTTAACGACTGCCATCGACAACACAATGGATAAATATTTATCGTCTCCACTGACTACGAATAAGGAGTTTTGCCGATATCGGTTACAGATCATCTCGGACCGCACCAAATATAGTTCGTCGATTACCAATGATTAGCAAAAGCGTAGGTAAACTCGCCACCACTCGTCGAATAATCAATTTCCATTCGTATCAAGTGCACCAATCGTACTAAGTAAGTTAAAGTAAGTATGTACT
The DNA here is from genome assembly GCA_905404295.2 of Ochlodes sylvanus. NCBI lineage: Eukaryota > Metazoa > Arthropoda > Insecta > Lepidoptera > Hesperiidae > Ochlodes > Ochlodes sylvanus. The sequence goes on along the minus strand of FR990123.1, from coordinate 11,734,404 downwards.
CGAAAATTGTGGAATTAACTTTCTTCGACTATTGCGTTGGAGACGTAATAATGCTATGATATGGAATTTTGTATAAAAGGCATAAAACGCCTTTGCAGAACTAGCAAAGGCATAAAAAGAGTTCTCCTCAAACGTAAAAGGCTGTACTAAGGCGTAAAAAGGCGTAAGGCGTTTAACACAAAGTATTACGCCACTTCAGTTTTAAAATAAAAGTGACGATTTTTTGTTTTACCCCCGACAAAATTTCTCGTGAGTAATTTGAAAAAGAAGTTTCACTTCAAAATAAAAACCGGTCACTTGAACCGGGCACTTGCGAGTCGAGCTCAGACACGTAGGGCTCCATACCACTCAGCGCTATTACTAACTATTATATTACTATAGCTCTTATAATTTGGTCAAAACAAGATAGATGACAAATGATTTGTTGTTGTAGAGGCCACAGTAACACCTATTCTGTGAAAATTTCAGGTGTCTACCGGTTTTCGTTAAAGGGACAAAGCCCTGTGACAGACAGACAGACAGATATCGCGGAGGCCTTTTAATAATGTTCCTTTTCTTAACCTACGGTACGATGCGAAACCGTGGAAAGTGCAAAAAAAAACTCAAATAAGAACATACTTGACATCGTCGATCTTCGGATAGGTACATATCCGCAAGGTCTTCGTGTTGGACCCGACCGCGTAAAGTTTCCCGTTGGGGTGGAATTCAGCGCACCGCAACGCCTGTAGGTCCTCCAGTACTGTGACCGGCTTGAAGGTCGGCCGAGTGCCATTCACCTCAGCACCCACTTCAACCCCGGCTGACAGTGGCACATTCTGGTGACCGCCGTTTCTGGCCTGTACCTGAAACAATACGTCTGTTAAAGTAACGCATCAACAACTTTGCCTTAACTGAATTTGTCCTTTGAATTCAATAAAAAGAAATTATTATTTAATATCGAGCAACTCTATCCCACTTATCCTAATCTTTTTCAAAACTTAATTTATCTCGTCTGTTTACAAAAGTATGCGCGTATCAGTTTACACACGTACGAAGTAAAACTTCTTTACGACATATGGTTTTATTTAATTTTTTAGCCTCGTCTCCGTATTAAACTTTAGTATAGAAGGTAAGTTTTGCAGTTTTACTAAAATAAATAGGAGTAAAAACAATATTAAGCAACGGATTTTGCTTTTTCATTGCAAAAATTGCGTTACATTCAAGGTGAAACTTGGTGAAACAATAAAAGACCAATGACTACAATTCGTGATAGATTTGTACTTAGAAAAACTGAAATACCTACTAATGCAATTAAATTACTTGTTCACCGTCCGCTCGAAAATCGACAACTGATTTGATGGCACACGCAAGAATGAGGATGCTAACCAGGCAAGCTTCACAATAAAAATACAAGAGATAATATTAAGGGCTTAATTACGTACAATTTATCTAGCATGTATGTATGTAAAAGCAGAAGTTTAGATTTATCCTGCTACAAATTTCTGTCAGTGTTTACCTGTAATTGCTTAAATTGCGATATTCGCACCACCATATAGAACGCCTTCTATTAATTATCACAGTTTAATCCAGTTGCTTATATCGTCAATTATATGACCAAGTTCAAACAGCATCAGAAAACTAGTTTCATCATTATTAAAATAGTACGATTACAACAAAGCTTGATTAAGTAAAATAATACTACTTACGATAAAATAAAATCACTAAATTTGTCGATTTGATTTCTTTTGGTAGTTTATATGTAGAATAACTTTATATTTTGTATTACTCAATAAATTAGAACACTTCTAATGAACTTCAGACATATAATTCATCTTCAAAGAACTTTTCTTTTAATAAAATAAACTGTAATTCTATCTCTATATTATTATTCTCTCGAGTCTTTGTAGTAGTGACCTCTGTGCTCCCTATTCGTCCTAAAGGATAACCTGCCACTACATCCGCCGTACATTACAGTTACGTAAAGCTTTCTATTTTGTGTGCGTTAAGTCGAGCGAAAATAGGTATATGTACATAGAACAAAACGGAGGGTCAAAAAATATCCAGAACACGACCTACATAATTCGCCTTTCCTTTCACCTACTTCGTAAATCATGAGGATGAATGAATAAACTCTTTGTTCACACATTCAATCTTACTTCCTTCATCCGCCCGACCACGCGATATGGGTAATATATACATAAATATTACGCCTCGTTTAGATACTCTGCCGACAGTAAGTGATACTTTCTTGTTGAATGTTCGCTCACGAGAACCGCCACAAATACACCCACCCGTCGATTATGTATATTCGTGACAATATCTCTCTCTCATAGACCTTTCAACATTGGATAACATAGAACTCACTGCCATGGCTTTATCGAATCGACTTAGAAGACAATCTTTCATCATTTTCACTATAAATTTCTTAATCTTTGTGAAACCGATGTTTATCATCAATTCGTTGCAGCAAATGAAACATTCTCGCGACAAAGTTCACGAGTCTACAGAACAATGACGAATATGAAAAGGCGCGCACAATGATAACAAACCGAGAACGAGCGAATACTCGTTGCGAATATCGACTATGCACAAATAGGCCGTTTACATACTCGTATTCGGGCCCGCGCGCGCTCGCGTTCTTGCCTCTTCTCGTCGAGTATCTTAACGGGATGTTATACAAAGCGAACAAAGAAACTCTTGTTCTATGCGGTAAATTTAAGAACTCTTAAATTATAACACTTAATTCGGCACGGCATTTATGCACACTTTGTTATGGCGCCTTCTATCTATCTCGCTCTGGAGGTCTATAATAGAAAGTGTACCTTGACGTTGTTTCTTGCGAGCGCGCCTTATTTATCTTGAATTGTTCCGTTGAGATTCCAATACGCTTAATTTCACGTATAGCCGAAGCTCGCTAATTCGTTAATTGTGTAGAATTATGCAAATTTTAATATTGCCAACATAATATTTAAGTTTTACACAGTTTTACAGCACGGAACAGATTTTATTTCTAACTAGTAACCCGCCCTCGCTCGCTTCAGGAAACGTCCCTTAATACTCAAATTCGGAAATTTTTAGGTTAATTAATTCTGTAAACTCACGTAACTTTTTTATTTATTTACAGATCAGTAACAGATTTATTATACGAATAGATTATTCACGAAAGGTGTAAATGTGTGCTTGTCAATATTTCAGGTAAATTGAATGGATCGCGCTCAAAGGAAATAGCGTGCTGGAGTCAAACAAAACAAGACATAATAATAATGTTGGATTGACAGATGATATGATGATGTTCATGATGTTCAACAAAGATGATTGTTACATTTCGTCTTGTTCATTATGTATATACGTGGGAAAATGTCGCATTGCAATAAGGTGAAATGTTATTAAAATCATTTTTGTTATGCAATACAAGAAAGTGCCACTAAACATATTAAAGGTACCCTTAGTGTCAAGCCTAAAGCCAAACATGACACTCGTTATGTGTAATTTACGTATCTATAGGTAGGTATTTTAACATTTTCTTCATATGAATACACGATAATTATTAATATATGTGTATATATAATATTATTTATATTCATTTACTTTAAATTCATACCTCACGGAATCACAAAATTACAATTAATTAGACAAGTCAAATATAGTGACAGATTGTCATTTGTCTGCTAAGTCTACACCAGTATGCTATTCGTAGTATTTAAGTCTATACAAATGAAACGTTAAATTTGTTTTAAATATTTTATGAGCATTAAAGTGACTAGGATATTTAGTAACTCAGTAAGAAACATAAATAGGAAATCACGATAACGTTCACTTACATAATAAATGCAAAAAATAATATAGACATTCCTTACAAATGTTATGCAAGAGCTACTTAAAATAAATTAAAAGTTTTAGTAAAACAAATCATAAATCAAATTGAGGAAAAGTGTAATTTATGTAGTTATTTCTACGGTTATAAATTCGACTCGTAAATATTATAATATAATCAATAACATTACGAAATACAACTTATGTAAGACTTCATTCCAATTTCTCTCAAGATACGGTTGGATAGCAACAAGTTGCCGTTATTAATCATATATACATAAAACCAATGATTTTTCTGAACGCGTCAACGACATTGAAGTCATCGCCCGAGTCACTTGTGTTGCAATGAATATCACAAATGTATGCAACACGAAGTAAGGTAAATCGGGTTCACCTATAAAATCCTATCAGGCCATAAACCATCTGTTTAAAAAGTTATATAGCATCAAAAAACAAGCATCTATAAATTACATTGACATTTAAAAAAGCGTGTTAAAAAGAAGAATTCATTTTCTTACGAATCTCGATTTGATTCTTTTGTTTTAATATATAACAGATACTTGGATAGTTGGATACTTGGTTGGATTGGAGACTTGGATAGTAAAACAGCACTAACAGCCCAGCAGCTTGTTTTAAGTGTCTCTCTGAGAGACACTTAAAAGAAGTTTGTGTTACAACCTAACTTAATCAGTGATACGTTTAAGTCAGTTAATCACACTACTTATGTAGAATGGAAGTATCATATTCGCCGTTTGTAGTTCTCAACGGAATATTTATTGAGCACATGCAACTTGCTTATACAACTTAAGCGGTATAACAAGTACACTTGAGCTCATAATTATGCATTTACTGCATTAGAATAGTTCTAAAATGCATTTTAATGTGTAAAGATTGTATAATCCTAAACAAATCAGGAAGAATAGTAATACTTGTATATGCCAGCAAAACCCGTTGTTTTCTGATTCGGCTGAACAATCATTATCTAACCTTATATGTATTGTGTGCTTCTTTAAAACAAGTAATCTGAATTAATTACACGTCCCCTCAATCGCGAAATTATTTAACTGCATAGTTCATAATAATAAAATTCACGAATTCGCGTTGCTGATTTGAACCATGTAATATTCTGGGTATTCAATAATTTTTGTATCAGTCTTAGCTGTTGATCACAAAACAACTTTTAGATTCTGAATTTACAAAGCGTCCATGGTGTTTAAAATAAAAACATGTATCGAACATCCGTTACACTGGTGTGCGCAGGGCTGTGCGTTGCGGTTCACCGGAGCTGAACGGAGCTTGACAGCTCCACCGCTGGCTAACCATACTCATCCCAATATAACAATAACAATACTAATTGTGTTATACTCGATATTCGCTACAGCCACAGACACTGGCTCACTTCGCTGAGCATCAATGAGGTAACCCAGCACATACAGAAGGATAGAAAGTTCGCATGAATAAATTAACTAACACATTCGAAGAGACATGTTGGGTAATTTAAGCGGAATTTAAAACACACGATACGAAAAACATGTTATCGTTGAAATAAACCACACAATGAGTACGCAATAACTGTAGAAAGTCGTTCAATTACCTGAAAGCCGGAGATGCGTTTCGGTGGTAACACTTGTGGAGATCTGTCGGCCAAGTTTTCCATGGAATGTCGGGTGAAATATCCTTGTTTTTGGAAATTACTAATCGGTTTATACGACGTGTGGTTAAATTTGGTAGCGGCGGCCACAATCCGGTTGCCATTTTCGTCATCGTCTTCCCATTCCGTGACAACTTCGGTACGGACGTCTTCTAAAGAACGTGATCGACTGCACGGGCAGGCCGGAGACGAGGAGGTGGGGTTCCGCAACTGTCGAGATCGTTCCCGATTGACGTATAGATCCGCATGATTGCTCGGCGTAGGCGCACCCGCGGACCGGTAACTGGGTGACAAGAAGTAGTAGTCCCGTGATTTGTTGCTGTACGCGCTCATTCCAGAGAAATCAGTGTAAGTGGAGTCCTTCGACGATGATGATTTGAAATTTCTTACATCTAGTGGATCCGGCGGCCGAAAGTAAAAGTTGGGTTGCGCTGGGCGGGAAAGCGGCGGCCATGGCCTGAACGGCGCATCGATATAGTGTGCCGGTTTGGACTTCATGTCGATTCGCGATAGGCATTCGACCGCAGTGTGTCGGCCCCGTGCGGATGTAGCCGAGGAAACAGCGCTACTGTTGCCGTCGGCGGCGAGAGGTGTACGCTGGCCCACCACCGATGTTGCACCGCCAGCGTTGAACGTTAGACAGAGATGAGAACATAGAGAAAGGCATGCAAGTGTTCAATGCAAGTGAAAGGGGTAGCTCACGCGCGTTAAACACGCTCAGATAGCACTAGTCAGCGGCGTATGGGCAGAAGACACATTTACGTATAAAGCTACTTTTAATACGTAACGCTACGTCGTAAAATCGGACGTCACTGTCAATAAGCATTGTCGTCCGTTCTTGTTCAACTACAAACCACGTCGAAAGATTACTTTTATGTACATTTATCCTACTCTACTTTCTATTACCTATGAGTAACAGCTGTTCAAGTACTCTTTAGAATCTAAAATTTAGATGATTTAGTTATTATTTTTAGTCGTATTATTTTTAGTCGTATCAGTAAGACACTTAAATAATATTAGGTATCATTTTACATTCCTATGGAACAAACCGATTAACACATACATACATAGCTATGTTAAGAAGAATCCTTTGAATTACATTTTCCTGATTCTCGATTGCATGTATTCAAAACTAAATCATAAACAAGGTAAGTGTGTCATTACATGATACTGTAAGTAGGACCATAATTATTTTATATAAATGACCGAGTATGAGGAATGTGTAGGTAGGTTAGGCAGGTATCAATTACATGTAGAACAACAATGATAAATTATAAAAATATTGCGCATTGGCACCCACGCCTGTGTTCAGATTGTGCTGGAAAATTCAAACACTTAATTAGTCTCCATATACGTGACGGTGGAAGTGGAACCCAAGGCTGTGCCATATATAGTTCATATAATAAACAAGTTTGTTAGAAGAAACTCATCATAAACTTAACATCAACCTACGCGAGGAAAATTAATTGTTAATTATGACCGCATCTAAGTACGAGTACGTCTAAAGTGATCACAAGGACGTGTCATTAATCATAATAGACGTAAGAACAGGCAAACAATACGCATCAATTTGTAATCAATTGGCCTGATTATTATGGCCTTCAAGACGACGACATTGGAAAATGGATCAAATGCTTGATGGTAGCGATTACTGCAATCGTATCTTGTAACGGAAAGGATTATCTAATTGTCGTGTACCATTAAGTACGTACTACTAAACCATAAATTGGTTTAGTAGGTAGGTGTTTCAATTTTACAATTCTCCGTTACACAGAAATAGTGTGCTGTGTTTAAACACTATTGCGTTATCTACCTATATTGTACCAACATTTTCGTCGGAAATATAAATACCAACACATCGCTTAATTTTATAAAGACACATTAAAATTCAATAACGATTAAGATAATTATTGTATAACATATTTAGTAATCAAACACATTTGTATTCTACTCCAATATTACCGTTTGAATATTAATATAGAAACGTTTTATATAACATCGATTTCTAAAAACTTACAAATGAAAACTCTTTTAAATAATGTTTGATACGTAACCAATTATTCAAATTGTGTTATCTACAAAACTTTATGAACGTGCCATTTATGTATCAAGGTATAGTTAGTTATTGCTTTGCTTTATTATTGGAAAACTATGCCTGTGCAGTCATTCAATTCGAAAGTGTTTGACGTGTTAGATTAGGTATTTGTGTCGTGCTCCAAATGTTAACCTGATTGGAATGCTCATCGATTCATCGTTGGCGGCTGATATGATGAAATGTGTAGACAAAGGTTGAAAAAAATAGCGCACAGAGTCATTCATTCAATTCCAGTTATAACTTTTTCATCGACTGCGCGACAGCAGAGGGTAATCTGTTTATCAGTCTAACTACGCCTCTCACATAATCACAGTAAAGACGAATAATTTCTCTCAGACCTAAAAGTCGGAAAAATTAAATGCTACACCTATTAACCAGTTGGTACAGTTAATAATAGTAGATAATATACCTAAATAATATTATTAATACTAGCTCATTATTATTAGCTCCTTGTTCAGGTGACAGGAAATCAATTAGAAAACCCTTATATACAAAAATAGTGTATGTAGGCACAATTTAATTGAATAATAATAATTATAAAAAATCCCTTGTAAACCGTTACTTATATCAGAGAAACACGGTACTGACAATATTGATTGTGATCAGTGAGTGATCTAGAGACAAAAGAGTTGCTACAAAAGACGCAAACCCACTCCTCTGTAAAGTTCTGTAAACTCTTCCATTATCTCGTAACTGAGAAGATTTAAACCGTATTTTATTGTGCTGGTTCAATGTTAATTGTTCACATTACTAACCCGAATTGCGTAAATTCTTATACAGCGTTTCCTACATAGTTTAACGACTTCCATCCAAAGAGAATATTGTAAAGCTTACGTTACGTTACACTTTTTTAAGGCAACCATCTCAGTCCTCTAGGGTAGCAACCCATCTGTGACCGAATTTAAACGAGACTATTACTAACAACAACTAACAGTCACAACAGTCACATCACACACAGGTCCCTGCCACAGTCTTCTTACTAACTAATAAACAAACCAACTAATGTTCTGCTAATCGGATTAACTATCCTAGTCCCCATTAGTGTTATTCTACGTTGGTCACAGTTGTCATGGGCGGCAGCGAAAGGGTGGTGCTATCTGCTCGTTTAAGTTAATTCGATATCGTTGCTATCTTAATTCGATATAAAAAAAACGCTACAAAAACATGGCTTATGGATATCAAAATGGATGGAATTAATAAAAAAACACAAAATATATTTATTGGTCAAAGCTTAGAAGAAGATCGGTCTGAGAGCCAGTGTGACAAACGTCGTCATCGATAAAACAAAATTGTCCTTTTTGTGTAAACCGGTTATTGAATATGTCATGTTTTCGTGACAAAGTATGACTAGCACATGATGACAAAAGGCTCACATATTATTATGAATTGAGGTATAAATATGAAAGGCATCAAAGATATGAAAGGATCTTTCACGCCTTGCCGATTTCGTCCTAGTTCTGCGTGTTCTGATTTACTACTGATTTTCTGATACTGCTATACCAGAATTTCTTGTTAACTTTTGTACACTACTTAACTTTGCTTCGGGTAAAATCAGTAAAATGTAAGTCAGACAAAAGTAATTCTTTGTTTTAACACCCGAATCATGAATATATGTAAATAGCCGTAAAGTAATGTTTCACAAACAAAAACAACACAAGTACCTATTATGTAAATTTTAAACTGGATTATTTCCGTATAAAATTCAAAGACGGTGACTTTATTGTATGATGCATTCTAAAACATTGGATTTTTTTTTAATTATTATGCTCTGTCGCATATAGTATTGTAGTGTATACCATAAACATAATTATAATACATACACTAATGAAGGGCACCGAGAAAACCTAAAACCCAGAAACATTGATCACATAAATGATCTATAGGGAATCCCTATTCCCTTCGCTGGTTTCATTCCCCATGCCAAGGACTTTAAATGCTTTTTCTACAAAACTTTATGTCCTACATAGCTGCCAACTATACTTATTTTCTAATAGGCACTCGTGATTACAGAATCTGAATTGAAGAAATGGAGGATTCGTCTTAAATAAAATATTTTAACCAAAAATATTATAACTGCAGATGCGTTGCGTTCATACAACACGAGTTGCACTTTTTGATCCGCTCCGATGACATTATTGTAACTATGAATGCGAAAGATAATTACGGCACGTATGAAACAGAAAGAGATAGCTAAATGAAAGTTACGACAATTAAGAATTTGACTGCCTCACTTTCGCGAGATAGTGCCATATCTACTTTTGTACTAAAATTGGTTTACGTTAGAACTTGTAACCGTTATTTAATTAGGTCCGACACCTAGTAATACCCATTAACACTGATACAATAGACTGTCAGGTAGTAACGCACCGCGAAAACGTCCGTTCCATACCAAACTACATATGAAGTCATTATGAGTCATAAATATTCCTATGTGGAATTTCAACGACGGTAAACATTGACAAAATTACATTGAAACTGAATCACTCAACTGGATCTTATTGACTGATTAAACGGCACGGGCCCAGTCAAACTCAAGATTTATGAGGCATTCGAGTTTCAGGACAGGCTGAATTTATCACGTAGAATTACACAAGTTGTGACTAACGACATATTTTCACATTATTTATTGTCTGGAACAATAATAACATGGGTGATACATATATTTGTCTGAGTGTCATTATTGTCGCCGTATCAAAGGCCTACTGAATTCGTTGGGTTTGTTCCGTTCTATTTAATTCAGTCACAATGATCAAAGCTAAATATGTGTATGCTTATCTATGTCACACATCTTACACGTTACGTAAGAATGAGTGAGTATGAACTATGGCAAGGGAATTAAATTTGGTTCACGTTTTTGGTTCTTCCCTAAACTGGTTATGTTAGAGTTTAAACTTTAATTATGTACTCATTGTATATCAAGTATACCTATTAAGGTATTCATTCATTGTGTATTAAGGTGACTCAGTTACGATTCTAGTTAGATTTTTCCAGATTTTTTTTATCTGGAACATATTTCTTGAGGCCTTTTTGATATGAAACAAAAGATTTGTACATAGTTATGTAGGTATAATTGTATATCGGTATACCTACCATTTGTCTCTTGCCTTTATGATTTCATAAAATTGAGCAATAAAATCCACCGTATTAGGTAAAGTACGTCAATTAACAGTAAAGGATGGATGGGTTATAAAAAGGAGTCGTTATACTGTTTTACGTCGCGTCGCGGTGTATTACACGGCTAATACGATTAAATTAGCGTTATATTTCTCTTGACCTTGCATTTAAATTAAAAGAAAATTAATTAAACGTTTTTATTTAACAATAAAAAGGAAAAATAAGTGGGTACCCTGTCGACACAATGAAAATATGTCCTTTCTACTACTTACTAATAATTACGACTAATTTTGGTGGATCCCACATGAAAATCTAACCAGTCAGAGCGAAAACGAAAAATATTAACCAGCCCGAGCGAAAACGAATACTTCATCACAATTCCCATAAACTTTTGTTATTCTAACACAATTATTCTGTAATTGTTACATTCTCGTAGCAGACGCAGCGCACAGCGTACGAATAGCGAATAAAACATTTACTACATTACATTTAATTATACTTACAAAGGAGGGTAAAACAACAAATGTATGCAACACAGACCACTCCTTTATAAAACACATGTCGTGTCCGGTTTTCTCTTTATTACTCACCTAGCTTTTACCCGCAGCTTCGCTTGCGTAAATTGTGTACCGAAATAAAAAAGCCAATCACTAAATCCATGCCCTACAGCCATTGTATTGAAAACGTAGGACTTAAGATCCAACACATAAACTTTACATCGTCACCACACTCTCCCACTACCGCCATTGAATTGTAAAATCAGGACTTGAGTTCACATACACCATCACACACCGTCACAACCCTGTACTACACTCTCGTGTTACAGCCGTTGTAATGCAAACATAGGACCTAAGTTTAGTCACACCGTCACAATATGTCGCACACAGTCACGGTCCTTGACCACATGCCGCCTAACACAGTCACACACAGTCAACACGTATGAGTTAAGTATGAGTTAAGTTCATCACACGATCACATCATCATCACACTATGTCGCTTCATCCGTAGTATTATCGATGATGAACTGGTTTTACACTGTTAATGTTACCATAACAAATAGATCATAAATCATAGTTCAAATATTTCCATCCATTGAAATGTTTTGACTCCAAGACACATCATCAGACCTCAGGGTCTGATGACCATCTCAAGATGGTCAATGATGGACTAGTTTTGCTGTGTTCATATTACCATAATCAAATATCTTTAAACACGGTTCTTATACCTATATCGGTAACCTTTATCTCGCGGGAACCGATTCATTTACCGGGATAAAAAGTATCCTATAAATTAAGTTAGGTTATTAAGTATCTGTGTGCTACATTTTGCTTTAATCCGTTCAACCGTTTTGGCGTGATTGATCCACAAACATGCAAACATTCAAATATCCCAAAATCAAAATATCCAAACTTTCACATTTGTAATAATAGTAAGATAAGATAAATAATATTCGTTTGCATATCACATGAATGCACTTCATATAAACTCTATTAATTCAGACATAAAATAATACGATCAGTACCGTAACAGCAACTAAGACCTTGGCGGCTTAAAATGTCAGTAAGGTCAATGGAATCAAGCTTTCGAGCCGCTGCTATTATTTTAATATGTAACGGAAACCATTTTAGTGTCAAAAGCGTCTTTGACGCATACAAACTTTTTTTTATTTTTTACTTAATATTATTTACGAGCATAATATCAACATTGATTTTATTTACTTAGTATTGAGCATAGGTAATGAATGCAATTTGAGAATGCAAAACAATTTCATCGAGTATTTATGTATAAAAATATTTCTTTCAGTAGTATGTACAAAAATACAGGCTTATTAAAAGCGCTAAATCAAGTACGTGTGTGATACATCTAAGAGCATTCGGATAGCATAATAATACAATTAGGGCCCATCGGTCGGTATTCACTAAAACAGAGGCGGTTATCGTAAAGCCGAATGAGACGAAATGTAAATATTGACATGATTTAGTCGTGACTTGTGCGAGTCGACGGCGTCATGTCCTTTTATGGTCGTGTAGGTCGCTGGGGACTGCGGCCTGGGTGCCAGCGAGTCATGTAGATCGGCCGACTGGAGACATTCCAATTTGATCTTATCGAATTTCTATTTGCATTTAAATATACCCATCTGTAAAACTTGAGCGTATGAGGTTAACTTTTATGACAACCTCGCGTTATGATTGTAACTGGTTGCTACGAACAATCCTATTAAGAGATAACGGCGAATTAAAAGGCTGACGATGTTGTCAGTGCCATTAGTTGAATTATGTATGTAATGATAAGCTAAGATGCCATTCAACAGGTAGTAGAGCGCACCTGTTAATTCTACAGTAATGCAAGTCGATTCAAGCAGTTATAATTTGGTTTTAAGATTGTTGGAGCCAGCACATTCAAATGGGACGAGATAGACGTAATTCATAGTACTATGGCACTTTCATAAATGCAAGAAAAATTACCGCTTATTCTGACAATCTCTTAATCAAACTGATTAACTTGGTTTACTTAAATAGACAAATGGTGTGTATTAGATTATTTACTTTATTTAACTCTCAACTAAATCAGATGTAATAGGTACTTTCGAGCGTTTAAATTGACCAAAATGATTCTACAAATATTTTGGTACATGAAAAAACTTGGTAAATATAATTTTTTTCACAATACAAATCCAGATTCAATAAAATTTATCTACTTTAAATTACAGTAAAAATAACGTGTCACCGAAAAACTGTAACTCTCTGTAATATTTTCGAGTATTAATCTTTAAGGTCATTGTACAAGTTTAAAACTTGAGAAGTCATTTGCTACACCTGAAATGGCATTAAAGGACAAAAGCCCTTCTAAGGCAAGCGTATGCTAATGCTCACGAAAGCGACGGCTATAATGTATTTAAATGAGTTCAATTTTGAATATCTTTGGCAGATGAAGAAAAAGTGACCGTCCTTTGACAGCAAAAACTTGTTGGCAGTGAAAATTTTATTTTGAAAAGTTAAGTTAATTTACAGAACAGTATGCCAATTGTATAAAACAGTTGCAGTACATTCAACTTTATGAACGAAAGCTGATTAAATTTCTTTGTTGTGGGTTACAAAGGATTTGTCAATACCTCTCAGTGGGTTAGGTACTTTCTCATTACATCACGCCTGCGAATAGCAAAATTATGATCAAATACACAATTTTGGTACCAACATTGGGTACCAACGCCTTCTTTTCACAAGGTTTTATTTAACATGCAATGTACCTAATGTGCCGGTCAAATCTTGCGAGTTTTAATTCAGTTAAATCTACTTCCCCTTACTCTAACTTGGGCTTGAAATTTTTAATATTACTTTAGTTCCGATGACAATACAATTTTATGATAATCATGGCCGGATAATACGCTTAGGATTCGCTCCATACAAGGTAACTCCTAAACTGTTAACAGCCTGACTATTCATTAAGCAATAAAAGTTACACTATGGAATGTTTTCTCTGGAGCAAAAAGAAAATCGCGTCTTCTACTTTTTACAAAGAATACGTTTGCCTTTAGTTTTGGATTTAACAATAAAAAGCAAATTAAGAATTATGTAAATTTGCAGATTATATTATACATTTCAGTGTAGTATGGATAAGTTTAGACAGATTAAAACTACACACGCCTACCAATATTCGTTCAGTTGTAGCAATAACATCATTCGTGTAATGGATCCGAACAGCTCTAAAAGCTCGTAATATTCATACCAATATTGCAATCTCGGCCGGAGGGCACAATGACGCATATAGTGAGCAATAATACAAAGCATACCGAATTCTAATATTGTCTGAAATATGCAATTATAACAAAGACTCATTAGAATGTGACACAAGTTTTACAACCAAGTTTGTATGATTTTAACGAGAGAAACATTACGCACATTAAATAAGTCCTTGAAAATTGTACGACTGTCCCGTTTAAAAATACAAAATTGTTTAGAATTGATAAATATAAAAAAAATATTCAAAATTTACAATATTCTGTAACAATTGTAATCAATTGCATAATGTATAATTATGTTAAAAATAATGTAGATTATGAAATTGATTGTAAAATGTTAAAATTTTGTTAAATTATACATCCTATAGTTGCAATAAATGTCATTAAATGGGTCAAGTTATAGTAAAGATAATTCAAAATAAGTACCTAGCACGATTGTAAAACTATCGCATACATTTTTTCAGCTTATATTTTTTTGTCGATCAATGCAATTAAATATACAAGAATCGCGTGTTGTGGTTGTATAAATGGCTATCATGCAACTGAAGATCAATACATAAGTATTAAAACGTTACACAGCTTTCTCATAGTTAACTTATTAACGAATAAAAAAATCGTTCCGGGACGTTAGCAAATCAGCTAAAAATATACTTAAGGAATAGGAGTATAGTACATTAACACAAAAACACCGATGCACTCATTCAAAAGAATGACTTCATCCATGATATCAATGTAACTATGCATTACATTTTCCTTAAATGACATCTATGGAAACAGGCAATAACATAAAAGGTTTTGTTTATGTAAAAAGATGACGAAATAGTTTAGTTACCTTATTATGTCCACATGAGAGTCGGTCTTCATGCGCCAATTGGGGAACAGAATAATTTCGATCAGTATCCCAAGTCGCGTGCCAATTATCCAGAGAATCTGTAGAAGACTTTTTTGTGTCTATGGAACTTTTTCTGGATAAAGAATTCGTAGAACCAACATAATCTCGCTTCATATCCCTAATATTGGTGCTGTTGAAAGAATCCCGTCTGTTGTAGTTGACAACATTAGTTCGAGAGAGATTTGGGAAGGAACCCATGGAGTGTCTTTTGCTGTTGTATTTGTGCGTAGGGCTCGGAGTATCCCTGCGAGGAGGGGTTTGAGATTGGCCGTGGCGGTCACGTCGCAAGATGCTCGGGAACGTTGAAGGATGCTCCAATTCCCGCGCAGGTGACCTCGATATACCCAATGAATCCCGTCGCCTGTTTATTACATTATTCATTAATCAAGATATAAATATTTTATAAAATGAACCCACTATAAAAAATAAAGTTTAACCGGACCTAATTATGAGTCCATTTGTTGGCGATATTGATTCCCTGTGATACCCCGGAGTGGATTCCCGGCTATGGAGATAGAGCGACGATCGGTATGGAGTACTGCAGCGGCCGTGGACATCACAATGCGGATCGTGCTCTATGGTGGAGCTGACGAGCGGCGAATGTCGACCCCCTCCCTCGAGGGTTAAGTTGCCAAACATGGAGTCTAACTGACGCATCGCCAGGGCCTTCTTCACAGCAGTCATTTTCACTACTAATCACAACTTATCTATAGCTAATACTTTTATGTCACAATTAAAGAAATAACTGTTTAAAAAATTTCGGAAATGACAAACTTGTAAGCGTAATTAAAGTGATATGTATGTCCTCTAAGTATGCCGCGCCGCGACTGGACTGTTCAGTTCGGACGGCATTGTGCGCAGAACGCTTGCCGGTGACTCATAGCGGCATGCGCGCGCGCAACAGACTACGATTATCAAGTGTCCTACAATTACACCGTAGTTGTATGTAAATATGGGTGACAAGGAGGTAAATAATAGTTGCGTGGTGCTAAGATCAAAGTAATCATAACCGGGTCCCGCGTTTTACCGTGTAGGCGTGATACCAAGTTGAGGAGAAATCCGTGTGTATAAACGCGGTAAATTAATGATCCTCCTGTAAATATTATTTGCATCGTCATATTAAATTAACATGATAAGCCCTTGTTGTTATCTAATATGAGACTATCGTTGTGATTGACAGTACATAGTTAATTAATTTACATTACAAACTCTAATCAACAGCTCGTCTTTGTGTTGTATATTTAACTCAATTAACTGATCTTCCTAACAGAGTTATCTTGTCGTTTCTGTTGCTCTTTTAAAAGTACCCAACTTGTCCACAAATTTAACGCCAAAGTTTAAAAGCGGCTATTAATAAAATAGAACAACTGTATGTCTAAGCGTCCCCCGGGCAATACAAGGGCAAAACAATTTTCATTTTAGATAACAACTTGAGCGCCCTTATTTCTTTTGTCAACATAACATCAATTTTCTAATTAAATATTTAAAGTTAAACGAAGCAATACATTGTGTAACATTTTGTTAGTTTTCTAGTTCAAATACGCATTCCGCAACGTGAAATAGAATTTAAAAAGCCTATTAGACATGCTTCGTAACTCTCAAGGAATTCTTTTCAGTGCATAAATTAAAAATTTTTCCTCCTTCAAATTAAAATTTGCCGTTTCACATACAGAACGCTCATTAGATTTCTATTCCGAGACACAGTCACACACAATTTTTGTAATTTTCATAAACAACAACAACAACAACAACCGTGAAACGTTTTAATTCTACAACATGTAACTGTTGTTATGGCCTGAATACTAACGGAAATCGGTAAAAGAAATTAACGTTGGCATGATAAAAATAAATGTTATAAGGCACAGTTTAATTACCCTCAGTACAATACTTATATTGATAAATAAAATATGAACCTCACATTGTGTATGTACAAAAGATGTTGATTATAATATCGTAACATGCATAATTTCCGATCGTAACAACAGCTGTAGTAATGGAGTATACACACCACTGTATTAAAGTGAAACGTTCTTGCTAAGTCGAGAGACGATGACGTCACTCAAAGATTTTAATGGAAACTTATAACCAATATTTCCTGGTTTCGGATAAGAATCCGCAAGTTACAAACAATACCAGTGCAACATCACTATAGATAAAGTTTCGACAAAGCCAAAGTGAAAAATTCTTGCCAGTGCAGTGCAACGCCATAACGATGAAGTCGCTCAAAGATTTTTAATGAAAACTTATGATCAGTAGGTATTCCCTTGTCTTACGAAACAATCCGCAACTTACGAACAACACCGAGCAACATCACTGAACAGTTTCGAAAGCCAATCCATTATAGTAGTTTGACACGACGGATATTATATTTCTTTGGAAAGGTGTTTAGATGAGTAAAAATATATATTTCAAAACTTATACTTACTGTTATATGGATGTTGTCATACATTTACTCATTAGGGTAATGAAAATTTATGCCAATAAATATAACAGTTGACCGTGTCGACGCATACGGGCTACATCCAACCTCGAGTCAAGCCAACCTCGAGTCAAGCCAACCTCTGCACGGTACATTACTAAATAATCGAGATTTTACAACAGAGATCTCAAACTTATTTCATCTACCTAAGGCGCTTTTTTATAGTAACGAAAGATATGAAACGAAGCGCCCCACGCTTTTTACACTTATTTTCCGCTCAGTTATATCTTAATATATATAATTCTTCTGTGAGTGTGTATGTCACTGAACTTCTCTCAAACGACTGGACCGATTTTGATGAAATTTTTTGTGTGTGTTCAAGGGGATCTGGGAATGGTTTAGATTCACAATTGGACCCGATAGGTGGCGTTGCTGTCGATATATCACCAAAACATTTTTTAATCATAATGCGGTACGAAGTACGCTGGGACAACTAGTTACTTATATAAATGTGAAATAATTAAAACTTTTAAAGTAATTACACTATACCAGCTGTGAAAACGCAATGAAAATGACGAATTTGCAAATAAAAGTAATTAATCAACATTAGGTAAACAAGGTCGAAAACGGCAAGCAAAGATAAAGTTTGAGAACCTCTTTAAATTTTCTGCTGGTTCAAAATCACGACATCAGCGCTATTTCGGTATATTCCGTAAGCATTATGAAATCCTTACTATTACAAATGTGAATGTAAGTTTGTTTGTTAAGCTTTCACGCGAAAACTGCTTAACCGGTCTCCATAAAACTTTACACTTATTCTTGGAGGTATTAGAGGTAATAAAGTATACTTTTTTTTTACAGACCAAATTCCACGCGGGAGAAGCCGCGGGCAAAAGCTCTAGTAAAAATATATGTATATACCAATATGGTAAACCCAAAGGACGCAATGTTCTAATCAACTTAGTTATATATACGTAATGCGGAGCACTCTGCAAACTCTTAAAACTGTTTATTAATGGAGACTGCTGCTCTGTGACTCAATACTCTTACCAAAAATAATTCAATTTTTCAAGCCAAAACCGGTGGTACAAACGCGAGCGGGTTACTTCGTTACACAATTTTTTGCGTAATCATAACTTCGCAAGTACATTTATTTTCATTTTATAATGTAGGTAACATGACGGAAAATAGGTACGTTCCTATTTATCAAAGTGGATCAATTACTGGTAGATTAATTACTGGTAACACTTTTTAGAAGCAACTATCTGAGTCCTCAAGGATAGCAACACATCTGTGACCCAATTTAGAACCAGACTCTTACTTAAAATTGCTAACTTGTATTTTATTAACCACAACTAACAGAACTAAATATAACTCACAGTCCCCAGTCCTCATACCTCCTAACCAACTAACGTTCTAACACCGTTTGCTAAGTGGACTATAACCATCCTAACCATCCTAATCCCGATTTGAGTCATATTCTATCTCGGTCACAGTTGAAAGAGTAGAAGTTAAGCCACCTAAACAGTGTACTTTTATATATTAGAAATCTTCATTATAAAAGTTGTATGAAATAGTGTTTCCACGATAGTTCCTGGTCCCGCACAAACGGTAGCAATAACGGTAAGATGATGCGTTTAGCTAACCCCACGTCTAAAAAAACGTAAGTGTTTATATATAACGCAGATTCACTCCGTCGGTATTTACGTAAAGCAAATAAGTGGTGTTTGCGCGAACGACGCCATAAATTTTACTGGTTTGGTAAAGAAATCGGTATTTAGTTCACGGGGATAATCCGCTATACATACGTACTTCAGTCGAGACTTGTCAGACAGCATTTCTTATTGGAATGCACGGTTCTTCTCGTCTTACGAATGCTCTTAATATTCTATCTTTCCATACCTAATCCTCAATCACAGTTGCCACACAGCAGTTGCCACTAGTCCCTAACTTTCAAAAGCCACAACATTGTTCATAATTGCAACCCAAACTGTCACACTGTTGTGCTCCGATCACCCCTCAAAATGTAAAAGCCGTAGCCACGCTGGTCGCTGGCCAAGTGCGGATTTGCAGACTTCACACACCTTTGAGAACATTATGGAGAACTCTTAAGTGTGCCGGTTTCCGAAGCAAGTGATAATTAATTTATAATATGCAGTATTCGGACCAGAGTTCAGGAGTCCAACGTTGAAACCACTTGGCTATCACTGCTTACAATATTGTTAGCTATTATTATTTTACCTGCTAACTTTTCCAAGGATTACGGATAAATAGGTCATGAAAACCAGCCGTTGGTTGTATCGGATTAGTATCTTTTAAGGCTAAGCTCTTCCAGCGCTCTAGCAATTCTCCACAATAAGAGATACCCAAAAAAAGGCAAAAAACAACTAAGAAAAATAATTCCCCACCCCACCTATTCCTGGGTGTTTTGTCTAACACCTACTCAAGCAAGTAGGTGTGAAGACAAAACAACAGGACAAATACAATACTTAATAATGTATACCATACAAATTATGAAATTACAGCGCTGTTAAGCAATCCTAGAATTATTTTGTAATGACGTAAATCAATTCCCAAAGTGGGCGGAAAGCCTTAATATCTGACTAGCCGGATGTGTGTTGGCAGACTTCGCTCCTTATAGAATATCTATTGACAACAATCAAGTATTCTCAGAATACTTTCCTTCGCCAAGGCAATTGATAAATTATGGTGTGGGGTTGAAGCCTGGCAGTCGCAAATGATTGTAAACAAGGTTTCGCGAAAACTTTACATGAAATTTTTAAAAGTACATTACATGAGGTTTTTAAAAGTAAGTGCGTTCACCTTGGACTTCATCGCCACTTACCACAAGGTGGGACTGTTGTTATGCATTAACTTTTTTATGTAAAATATACAAGTTTATTGCCGTTTATTGTATGATTGCGAAGTTTTGATGGTCTCTACAAGGGCAATATCAAATTGTATTGGTACTGGATCTACTGGTTGAGTAGGATCAAGTAAATGTTTTACCCATGGTGCTACTATAATTATATTATTTTAAAGTATTTTCCTCTTATCCAGGTAAATAACATAAGTGAACCTAAAACCTAATTTTCCTTCCATTTTAGTTAAATGAGTAAACTTAAAATGGAAAAGGGGGTGGAGGGGGCATATGCTACCTTTCAAAGGGGGCTCGTCGTGATTATACACCCAACCCATCGAATTTGGGACATTGCGATAGGTACTAACTCGCTTTCTTATAACGCACTTAAGTGTTAATAGAACCACGGGAAAACGAAGTTACTATCGATAGGTTTACGGGTAATTTGATTTGCCCGTAAACCTATAGATAGAACCACCGGCAATAAAATTCCTTTGGATTGACCAGTACAATTTCGCAATCGGACCACGAGCAATAAACTAAAAATACCTATTATTAACAAGCAAATCTATTGTAATAAATATTTTCCTATGAAATTACCGTTTTGTGTAAAAAATGAACGTATTTTTTAATCCAATTAATCATCCATGAAATCTAAGCATCGAGCAATTACCGGCGCAGTGCCAATTTATCGATGCCCTTCTTGAAAAAACCAATTGGACGGGAGGCAACAAACTTCTCAAAAGCATTTTACATTAAATTGCCACAACATTACTTGAATTTCAATCTGTATCCGTTAGGCTTAATTGCTGACAGCAATGTCTGAAATTGATTGAAAAAATGGGCTTTAACCATTGACATATGATATTACTATGGACGCACGGTCCGCGCTAAAAAATGTCCGAGCCAACTCAACAACAATACGCAAGTAGAACAACAATGCCCCGTTAGTCACTCTTTGACCGTGCTGACAACTAGACATCAATGATGCCGTATTGTATTTTGAAATCGTGTAAAAACTACGCAAGTAAAGTGAAAAAAGCCGATGGTATATCATATTTTCGGTAAGTAAAATATTGTTTTATCTTTTAAAGTATTGGTTTGCTACGAATACACACTATTTTATTTTAAATCGAATTAATTTCGTAAATAAATCTCAGAATCACTCAAAAGAATCAAAAATATATCTTTGTCTTTGTCTTCTCGCTATACAGACTGTAGTCAGAAAGAGATAAACATATCCATTACTTTAGTTTAAATTATTTTGCACGATTTCACGATTGCACAATAGTAAACGAATAAATGCAAGATATAGAACAAAAGTTTCCATAGAGTCGCTGTTGATGTTATATAAATAGATTATGTTTAAATTTTTTGACGTGACAACGTCTTAAATTAGGTTAGCTGGGAGTCACTTATGAAAAATAGTAACGCTCGGTAACGTTACGATGAGTCACCGAACGAGAGAGAGGCCCGCCGAATGCCTTGCGTCTCTCTCCCACTCAACTATGATCGGTCTGTCGCGCGCGCAGCACTAGAGAATTAGGCGCATTGAATCGGCGCGTTAAGTTTAAGTTTACATGTACAATGTTTTAGTAAACAAAATATATTTCTATAGTTAAAATTTGTGCAATTCTTATTTTCATTCAATTCCTTGTTCCTATTGCGCAATTTAATTATATTCATATCAATAAATATTCTACCGAGAAAAAGACGTTGTCACGTAAAATCTTCGCCCGTAAAACCGACTTTACAGGCAACCATTTTTTTTTTTTAGTACAATAAAATATATTTCTTCTAGATTTCCTTTAGACCCAATACGTTGTTAAGCATGGAGAAGTATTATTGCTACATCGCGAGAGGAAGAATATTTTATGCCGAAAGCAGCCTACGTTGTATGCTCGGATCATTTTAAAGAAGATGACATGTACATAACTGGCAAAGGCATAAGAAGAATAAAAAACACAGCTGTGCCAAGCTTCTTGGAAGTTTCTTGCCGCTTCTTCTTCCAAGACTACTCACGGTAGGGATTTGTTAAAGCGATGGCGTAGATTGACTTTCGAAAAGTGTTTGTAAAAAACCAACTTCGAATAAATTTCATTTCATTTCATTTCATTTCATTTCATTTCATAAGTTGTATCTTTTTCATTACTCTTTTTCGTTTCATTGAATCCAATTCATAACGTTCCGAAAAAAGTTTCAGTTAAAAAATGTAATTAATGTGTAATAAAAATAAAAATAAATAATGTATTATTTTAAATAAACACTACTCTATTACTTTATTAGTCGCGTTTTATTTCACTATGAGCTGCATATGGTGATTATGGTGTGTTGAGCACTCGAAGTATCATAAGGTGTCATTGATGTATCAGTGTTTGTTGCAATCGAAATGAAACCGTGATGTAATGATTTTAGTGCTTAAATTACCTTGTAAACATTTAAATTCTTGTGATGTCAAACTGGGACATTATTTTCGCGATTTTAGTAGGAGACCCTAAGTCCATAGTATTTATGTCAATGGCTTTAACGCAATGTGCCCCGCTAAAAAATTTAAGTGCGTGACTGCGATTTGACTACAACGCGTTGTCGTAATAAATATATTCAAAGTACTAAAATTAAACTTTGCAGCAATAACAAACAGCTATATGCGGTCGATTAAGTCTATACAAGCACAAGTAACGTCATAATTATTTCACAACGTCAACACAGATATCAACGGGACCCCACTTTACGGGTTTCTCTTGCCGTTTTTCGTTGTCCATTTAAGTTGCGTAAGTTTTTTCATGGCGGGTTCTTCGCCCCCCGAACTCATCCCCACTTTCCCTATTTTTCAGCGCAATATCTCATTAAAACTACAAATTAATTAGTAGATATAAGTATATTTTTATTTCGAAACTGATTTAAATAAAACGAAGCCCTTTATGAGGTTAGCGGAAACAAGTAAACAGATAAACAGACAAAACTTCTAATAATCATTCGATTTGAACGTATTGGCAAAATAAGTACTCGAACGAGTAAATGTTTGAAAATGCTACAAATTAAAATAATTTGCGTAATAGGCGAAGGCGATCCCAATTTATACAAATCGTATCGTCTGCCGTTAGCCTGTTATTTAATCTGACATAACTTTCATATTTATGGCCGATATATTTTTATATTTGCTGTAGAATATTTTTGTATCTCACGTGATTACGTGATCACGGGATGATATAACTATCATCCCTCCTATAGGTAATACAGGAGATGAAATTGTATTTAATTTCGTTCCAGATAATGACTAATATTCTTACGATATGTAAAGTTTACTACCTCAGGTAGAAAGAATACGGGTAGTCTACCTGTATTCTTTGTTGGCAGAAAGCTATTAATCATATTAATCTTACATCAAAAAGCACATTTTCTCTAAAAGATTTCATCAGTGGATATAAATATGCAAATCAGGTTCGTAATTTTTAACAATTTTACCGTATTGGGGTGGCCTAGAATAGGTACTTACTAACCGAATCCCACGTCGACAGAAAAGTGTGCCGTAAGCGGCCAGTTGCATGATTAAACCGTAAGCGTAAGTATTATAAGTATTTATTAACATAATTATAGTATGTTATTATCTATACGAATAATTAATCTGTAATCTGTCGCTGTCTGTACGTAGAAAATATATGAGAATAACTTTTACTGGGGGTCTTTATTAACGCAATTGAACCGAAAACAATTATTTTTGAAATTTTTGTCTGTTTGCTTGTGGTTTTGTCCGCGTTAATCACCGAAAAGGCTTATACAATTTGCTCACTAATATATTGGGGAAAGCTTCACTTAACATTTAGCGTTTGTTTTATTTCCATCGGTTGAGAAGTAAAAAAGTTATGTCAGTTTAAAGGATCACGGACGTACTAAGGGACATGTTATCCGAAAGGAAGCGAGGACGCGGCCACTTAGTCATTAATATTACCTTTTATTTTTCTGTGAAGCTAGCCCGGCTAGCTCCCACCACCTCGATTGAGGGCTTAAGAGTAGGTACTTCTTTTTTTTTATTTTTTTGCCGACAACGAATCAGTGATCCTTTAGTGTTAGTGGGGTCCATTGGGCGACGATGCCCACTTACCATCAGATGGTTCGTCTACTCGTTTATGGAGTATTTACTTATAAAAACATACCTATACCATAGCATAATAAGTCGGTTATTCCTTTGATGTTACTATTGTGCATAGTCACAGTTTCCGCTTACTAATAGGTTATTCGTATGTCGACTACCCATACTCAAATGTTACATTTATGATTATAGTCGTGGTATTCCTTATGTAGTTATAAACCTCATAAACCGATTTTTCCCCGTTAGTTACCAAAACACGCAGCGAAGCCCATATTTGTTACGAACAAAATCAATACGTTGCGACAACGCGAGGTGTGAAAAGTACATAATATTTACATAAATTATGGCTAAAATTGGCCATGCCTATAAGAACAAGTATAACACTAATATTATAAAAGCTATTAATTATTGTTCAGTTAGACATCTACATGCATACCTACTCCACGGGTCAGTATGCTACGTAATGTGTTCTGCTATGTGCATAATAAATAATGTTAGTTTGATATTAATGTTTCGGTCTTCTCATTGGAATGAGAAAACAAAAAATAAATAAATAATCGCGCCTGCCAAACTTTGCTACTAGGTGGCGCTAGTACATTTAACATAGAAAACATTAAAAACGGTCTTTGATCTGTTGATTTTTCGGGTAAAGAAATACCTACTTTTACGAAATGCTCTTTTGTAGTGCGTTCGAATGTAAAACTACTTAATTCCATAAAGTCACAACAACCGAAAGCTGGAGGAATATGCTTTAAAAATAGAACATTTTTGTGTTCCGAATTCAAGTGTGTTCAGTACATTTAAAACCTGAAATTTTAAAACAGAATAATATGAATCATGTTGTTTCAAACTGTAGTAGAGACTTCTTCGGAAAATATGTTACAAAACTTTAACAAAGATTTTAATGAATTAATGTAAATTAATATTATAAAAACGAAAATTAATTAATGTAATTGAGCGTGAAATAAACTTGAGTATATTTAGAGAAACACTAGTAACTTGACATAACATAGATGCGGAACAATCGCAAAGTGTTAGAACTGTCTAATTTTTTACGTTTTATTCAACTTGCAACTTATAAGTATGTATGTCCCGCTCATATCTTGCATGGTGCATTATAACTACTTCCACTTAATCTACGGGCTTAAAATTCTGCATACTGCTTTAGTTCCGATGACAATGCAAATTTAAGACAAGCAGTAGGGGTACTACGTTCCATCCTATTCCTCAGAACAGTTACTATTTTCATTGATTTGCATTAATAATTCACTTAACATTATAAACGCCTCCTACATGCACATACATTAAAAACAAAATAACGTTTTTTGTTTGCGGATGGGATATTGTCCTATTCGCGTCCGTACGGCTTTGATGACCGCTGCTTTTTTTTTATAGTAAGAAAAACAAGAAGCGCTCATAGCCCGGCGGCTTGCGTTGATCTCAAGTGATCGACAAAGTTAAGCAACAGCGGGCCCGGTCGGTAGTTGAATGGGTGACCGCTAGTGGCAAAAATTTCTTAAGCGCTTCCGTGCTTCGGAGGGCACGTAAAGCCGTCGGTCCCGGTTGTTATCATTTGGTAGCAGTCGTTAAGCCATGTCGGATACCTTCGGGCGGCTTAAAATTTCCGACACTTGGGTTGGCCACTAACCCCTCCACCAATCCGCACTGGAGCAGCGTGGTGGAGTATGCTCTAGGCCTCCTCAGGTATGAGGAGAGACCCGTGCTCTGTAGTGGGCCATTAATGGGTTGTAGCCAAGAAAAACAAACCTCTGAGAATTTTTTAAAGCTTACAGTTCTCAATAGCCGCGTAAGTGCAGCGGTGAAACGCAGTAACTGCGACTATGTCTTCCTCTTTCCTTATTCAAAAATAATCAATACATTTCTTCATACATTCGAAATTAAAAGAATACATCATGCAAATTTCATCAATGTATTATCTACTAGTATACTGAAAGATTTATGTTTATGTATACGGAGAGTCAGTCAGTGAAATTATGGGATTACGTCTGCGATTAAAATTGTATTAATCAGGCTGTATTGTATGAACAGAGAAGAAAATCAAAGTTAAAGATGCAGTTCTGAACAACATACAATCAGTTAGAAGCGAGCAGTTACAAATGACTGAAGTGCTCTCAAATTAATGATCATCAAACAACACTGAGGATTTATAAGAAACTCGACATGCGGGTATTATGCGAAATATCTGCTCAATAAAATAATGACGGTGGCGACCTGTCGGACAACGCACAGCATGAATCTGTCTAGGTAAACAATGAAATTAAAAGCTTGAAGCAGGAGCACAAGACAATATTTATGAACATCCCTTCAACGGTTATATTGAGGGATGAAAAGGGAAAAACGCTTGTGTCTGTATGATCATCTACTTGAAATTAAGAACTTACTCTTCTTAACTAATAATTATAGTTTAAAAAACTGAAAACACGCTTAGGCTAAGGCTAGGTGAAATATAAATATGAAACAATAAATTTAGTCAATAAACTGTTGCAAAACAATAAATTTATTCACACCGCTGAGAACTCCTGGAACCAATTCTAAGCGTTGTGTAAAATAAAAACTTGTTAAAAATATAACGTTTTTTTTTCGAAAATTATTCTTACATTAACAATTTGTATGAGTATAAACGAATTCGCGGGTATCAGCACCTGTATAAATCACAATGTCGCAATTATTTTTTACTCCCAACCTGTCATGTAAGTCGCTAGCGTCCATTAAAACTACAATGTACAATTAACACTTCACCTGTTATGCGGAGGCGTGAAGTGGTCGTGATGACAAAATGAAATATAAATTATGAGCAAAACTTTTGACGCTTTGTCCAAGACCAAAGACATCCAAGGCTACCGACAATCAATTAGTTTTTCTTAAGTATGTTTTGACATCAACTTGTCGCGTAAGCATTTTGAAATAATGAAAGGAAGAATTATTGATATCCATTTAGATATCTATGGGTTAATGGGCGGGCTATTACGAGCCATTAAGATTATTTTTTCGGTTCCGGATATGGATATAAAATTAGCATAATTATCCTATAAGACTCAAATAAATATAATCATAATTAGAACAATGTTATGAGTTGCGATGTTGATGAGATTAAGGTTTATTTTGTCATATCATAAATCGGCCTAGTTCCTTCCACATGCATTGGATAATTAAGATAAGTAAAATAAATTACAATAATAGGTATGTACTATTTTAGTACGCTTAATAAAGTAGTAACATAAGTTTTCCTAAAAATTCAGTACTAAGGGAGGTATTATCTCTAAAGAGCGATTTCTTCCAGACCAATTGACAGAGAACACTATAAACGATAACACATGGACGGAGTGTACCATAAATTATTCTTATTTATTTATTGATCGGTCCTTAATTTAACAATATAATTGTATAGGGTACCTATACAATTATATTGTTTATGAGATATTGTTTATGAGATATTGTTTATTATATTGTTTTGGAGTATGTTATTTGTTGGCGCCAAAATAAACGTTAGAAATTATTTTAATAACTTGTTTCGGTTTTATTTGAAATATCCATTGGAGCAGAATAAATGACTAGGAGCTATACACATCACCACCGGATAAAATGCTGATATCAAACTGATCTGTATCGGCAACCAAACAGCAACAAAAATCAAAAAGCGTAACAACTCATATTCCAGTTAAATTACAAGAGGTTAACGCATCGCAAAGAATTAGATTGTATCCTATCCCGCAATGAAATGATCGAGATTGATACCGCAACATAGTGTGACCGGATGTCGTAAAGATAACAAGGAGAATTCATTCCGAGTAGAACACAGTACATAGTAGCAATCGGGAAACTCGCGATAAGTCACGATCGCCGGGTTCAGCCAACGGTGACCGATGCGATGCGGGAGCGATGTTTTTGTAATACAATTACAGTGTTACTTACTTGCGTTGAGTCAGCGATCTCGATCGACTCGGTAATTTCGTTCTTTCTGGAATAGATAACATTCTTAACGTTAATATTGTTATTTTGTGAAGTTGACAGAGTATTTGCAGTAAAACGTTATGAAAAACTGACCCCTTTGAAGTAAAATTGAAAAAGTAAAATAACGGTGGTACTTTAATTGAATCACTTTTTGTTCAGTTTAAATGAAGAAATGAGTGCAGTAATATACATACAGAAATAGCGGCTACTTTCATACTATTATATACAAAAAACAGAAAAGCTTTCTTCATATATAATTCGACAAACATGACATACATAAGAGCCGCACAGCCCAAAGATTTTAAAATTTTGCCATATCTTTCGTGACGAACGCATTGCGAATTATTACGGATTGTTGCATACAGTAACAAGTACTATACCAAACGATCCAAGTGCTTTAAATTACACGCTCCTAGCATCGAAGAACATAACATAATTTGTGAAACATCACTTAGTATCGGTGAGTGCAGCCGGAACAAATGGCAACCATGTCGCGATTGGCGTTTATTTAGTCTACGCAGCAAACATACCTACATAAGTGATACAGCATTTATGTTAAGAGAGATGTAAGAAAGAATGGCAAATAGTTTATAAGTCATTCATTTGGAAAAGAAAACAATAGTCGTGGTTGAGTTAACGAACTAATCTCTTTGAGAAATGTAACTTTTCAAATCAATACTAATAGAACTAAGAATGTTTTTCTACAAGAATCTATGAAGGATAGCAATATTGGCTGTATTTACCTCATAAATTGTGATTGATCTTGAATCTTTTCTGCAAGCGCTTGAGGGTATTTGACGGCGGGCAGAAAAGCAGAGGGAACCTCAGTAGCGGGCTCCATCCTGGAAAAAGATTGAAACATAAATTTAAATTAGCAATAATATACATTAATAGCATTTTAACTGTCACCAAAGAAGTATTTAAAATTAGAATAAATTTGATCATCATTTTCATAAATTTGCTTGTAAAACAGCACAAAAAACGGCTGCGTAGTATTTTTTAAGATCAACGAAATCTTATATCAATAGATAATACATATAATCACGATAACACTTACGTTTTCTGTGGCCTCAACTCTGACGAACATAGATTACGGATATAATCATCGCATTCCCTTTGTTTCTGAATTTGATATTCTTTCAGAAGGTCTCTTCTGAAGTTACCATCTGAATTCAGCGCGATGTTCGGTTCCACCGGTTGCGGGGCGCGTTCAGCGAGCGACGACCGTTCCGTCGAAACAGCCGCGGTCGAGATAGAAGTTGAGGCGGAATAATCATGTCCCCGATGTTCCGGTGTGGTCGCATTCGATGCAGCCACACTACTATCGTTTGTTTTTGTCGAAGTCGTTATTTCTCCGATGGGTTTTAGCTTTTCCTCAATTGGATTTAAAGGTTCATTGAAGTCGTGGTAGATACTTTCGTCGTTAGAGTTATCGAAGAGTCTGTCTACCGACGTATTCATTAGTTTGCTCCCCTTAATCCCGGTCAGGTGAAAACCAGCGAAGCAAGAAGAGGACGGTCCGTAGTCGATCGCAGACAGCGCCATTACAGCTGGGTGTCGCGGAGCACCGTCAGGAAGGGGTCGTAATGATCTTGTCATCGCGTCGGCAGCGGATCGTGGCCTTCTAAAGGGCATAGCCAAGTGCGGGAATGTACGCGGTTTAATAGGCGTGACGAGCATATGTTCCGTCCACGATGTATGCAGCGATGGTCTTTCTAACTTTTCCACATCGACATTCAACATTCGCTGCTCGAAAGGTACACTAAAAGTCTCCGCGGGAATAGACTGCAACCATGACAGCAAGCTCAGATCGGATTCATCAAAGCCGGAACCGTCCAGAAGCCGCGAAAAATTAACTTCATTAGACTGAGCCTCTTTTGACCCTGTCGCTTTAGCTTGGCAGTAGTTTACACATGACTCATATAAAATTCCTTTAATAAGTAATTGCATTAGGCGGTCATTTTTCGCGGATTTCGGCGTAGCCCCACCAGATTTCTTGTCACAGGGTAGAAATTGTTCTACTAGAGGATACACTTCTCGAAAACATTGTACACGAGCATTGCTAGGATTCCATTTCTTAAATTGTGCATGATCCGTAATACTAGGCAGGGTTAAGAGTAAACATAGGTTTGAGTATTCTTCCTTAGATGGCGCAAGTTTTTCTAAATCACTAAGCACTTTGACGACTTCATCGACTATATTCTCGACGTTGTTGTAAGCTTTAATTTCAGATCTGATGCATAAAAGTTCGATGTACTTATGTCTTAGTATAGCATAATGGAATTTGTCAGTCTGGAAAGTTTTAAGTGCGCTTAGGGGTTGAATGAACTCGAGGACATCGTCCCACTGTCCGTCGAGGATAAGCTGTCTTAGAAATAATACGTCATCCGCAAAATTGCCATTTATCACGCCCGTCTCCCTTTCCAATGACAGCTGCGAGATGTGCAGGTCGCGATTGTGCAAAAACTCTAGAGCCAAACGCACCACATCATCTTCGCGTAAGTTCAGATGCGTAGACGGCATAGCTGCCCTCCTCGTACTCTACCTTGAATGAAGAAACAAATATTTAAAAAAAATATCTAATACAATCAAATACAATAATTCTTCGCAATGACTCATTAACAGTAACAGTGTACTGTTTACTGTCAATAAAACATATGGGGTAACATCACATTAATATTCTGGTCAACAGACAACAATACCATTATTCAATTAGAAAGTTTTAAACAAGGTCAATATTAATATAGGTCCTATAAAAATTCTTAAGTAGCCCATTGTTTCTGTACAGTAGGAGTAAAATATTACAATATTATAACATAATAACAATATTAGAATATTAAGCTTAACCTTGTACTAAAGCACTTTTTTGTACTTGCACAAATAAATGTGACAATCCTCAGTAAGTTAAAATTAAATCACTGAATCAGATTCAGTCTGGCAGTACTGTTTTCATACAAATGAAAAAAATCTGGAAAATCTAACGGTCTTAGGTCATATGAATGAAGAGATTAAGGGGAAGATCCACTGTCCAGCTAAACAGACCGGATGAAAATATCACATCAATACGCATTGAAGGTATATAATGCTCATCGCATTAAAGTACAATCCAGACTATCAATTCTAGAGAGTACATGAATGGAGCAATTGTGGCCAGTACAACTTTGATAAGAAGGATGTGAAGCTGATATAGTTTATTAGATGCACAGCTTATATTAGGTACAAATCTATAAATCCTCATTTAAGATAGAAATAAAATCATAAATTTCACTATGAATGTCATGTCTGCTTCCTAAATACTGGTTTTAGAGAATGTTAACTGGAAAATAAGAATATATTTGAATTTTTTTCCAGTTACATTAGTTATGTTACATAAAGCAGCAGTGAAAATGCAAATAAACTTCATTGGAATGTTAAAATCCCCTAATCACCAACTCATAAAACACTTCAGTAGAGAGTGTTCAAATTTTATTTATACTTATAAATATGTTAGATTTCAAATGAAAAAAAAATCTACATGACGTGTACCCTACAAATTATTTGTGTAAAATAAATCACCATACAGGTAAACAGAATTATTTAGATGGGTGTCTTTGCTGCTTTTACAAGGTAGAGACAGCATGAACAAATATAAGGGATAACAATACTTAAGGGAGTAATCAGAACAAACATTTTAAGCAAAAATGTTTACATCATCCTATCAGTTTGTCAGGATTATTATTTTCATTCAGATTTATATCATATTATTTTAATTATTTACATTAATAGTAAAGATCGTGCCCCCTTCCAGTATGAATGACACTCATAACAGCCAACATACAAGTGAGTGAAATATTACTATGAGGAGTTCATGAGTTTCTTAAGAAAGTCTTAACATAAACTTCTTAGGAAAATTGAGTCTAGTGTAATTTATTTAGCAATACTATAGACACATAAGACACATAGCTATCTATACAGTAGAACTTTCACCTGAGCTGAGCTGTGTTTGAGCATAATTAATGATATCATCAGGGGAAAGCCTACAAAGTATGCATCAGTGCTTACTTAGTGAGATTACTGGTGCATCTCTGACATGTCATACATTCCATTGTTATTTTAGAGATTTCTCAGTGCACTGAAATTGATTCAACAATTTGTTAAATTACTGTTGAAATTTATTTCTCAAATAGACCTACGCTCGACTACGCCTACACTAAAATACTATAGTAGTAAAGTACAAATAATGCCGACACAAACTTGCCACCACTTTTTGTTTTGTCAACAAAATGGGCAAGTTTGGCAAATAAACTCATTGAACTACAGTTTTATAAACATGAAGTTAACATTCAGAACAGTTAAAATGAGTACGAAAACAAAAATAATGAAATAATTTATATTGTTCACCTGATGTACAGTGCCTGGTCGTAAACTTATCACTTAAATTCCGCCTCCTAGACGATACTGCACAATTTTAAAACGAAACATTGACAAATTAATTTAATATAAATTTTATGTGGAAAAGAGATCAACTAAGTATTATGCTTCGTATATTTTATGAATTTCTTTTTCATGTAATGATGATATCTGTAGCACTGACCGCAGAGTAGTAAAATCTACGCCAGATTAAACAGAAAGGTTGTTATAATTGTTAATGTTCTTTTGCTCTACTGGTCATGGCTGATGTTTCTATCAACAAAAATTGTCTATGTCTGACATCGACAAAAATTCGCGGTATTAGAGCTTTTTCTTTGTTATTGCTTGACAACAATCCCACCTGAATGATGGTAAGTGGCGATGAAGTCGAGGATGTTGGACGCACTAACTTATTAAAATCCTATTCACTCTCCTCTTGAAGACTCCCACATTATACGTAGAGCTATTGGAACGAAGTTCCTTACGGCAGGCTTGGAGGGGATAGGTTTTGCTGCGGCGACCGAACTGAAAAATATGTGATAGTAAAACCGTAAGAAAAAATGCGTGGAATAAAAGCGTTAAATGAGACGTGCGCAGGCGCGACAGTAGCCGAAGGAACTTCTTTCCTACCTGGTGTCCCACGGCTTATCATTTTGTGCTTTGGCATGAAATTTAGAAAATTGGCTCTTGGAGTCTCTTGATTTTTAAAGTTCAAATTTTAATTAAATGTATCTCTTTTATTTAATAAATAAATTATAAAAATATTTCTAAAAATGTAATTTCTAAAAGGCCAAGTATGTGTATTACGCCATATAGCTTCGTTCATTTAAGCTTGATTGTAAGTGCAATCAATTATTGGATTTTAGCCAGATTAAATTAGTTTAGATTTGAGACCATGATAAGTATGTAAAGAGATAAATGTTGTTGGAAATATTTCTCAGATTAATCGAATTTTTAAGACTGTATGTCGTTGGAATTAAATGGGGTGGTAGTTAAATAGTCGAGCAACCAAAGAAAGAAAGAATTTCATACAAACTTCATGAAAAGGATTCTTAAAGACTCTAGGCGTGGTGAATCGCTGAATCCTAAACATTTCAGAGTAGATAGTGTGTGTCAACCACTGTTACATTACGAACGATGTTACTTACATTATCTATAATGTCTATATATAGTCTATTTAATTTTATTGTTTTGACTTTGAATACCTACCTACTTTTGACAAAGCTAAGCTGTCCGTGGCTGTCAATAATGTCAAAATAGTATTGTACCTTCCTGTCAAATTTTTTTCGTTATCGTCTTCTGTCGGCAGTTAATGGGATTCTGTCATTACGGCGGTAAAAAAAGAAACCAACCGAGAAGAGCATTATCTTCAAGCGAAAACCTAGCTTAAATTATTTTATTAAACCTTTAAAAATGGACGAGGAAGGCGAAAGTCTTCTGCTTGAAGATAACTTTTACCAATTACTGAATGTGTCCAAAACGGTGAATATTCAATCACATGTTACATTTCGTCAAACAGATTACTATTGCAACATTATTATATAATCCCGAATTTACTAACCAAAACAAAGTTTTAATGCATCGTACTTTAATAACTATAATTGGTTTAATGACTGCTAATAATATAAATTACTATGTATTTCAAATTTTAGGTTATAGTATGTTTAAAACTACAAACGTTTATAGTTTTACACTCAACATTATCATAAAGTATTCACACTTCATTTTCTCATTTGAATAATTCGGATTTCAGGCAACTCCGGAGGAGATTAACAGTGCATACCGAAGGTTTTCTCGCATGTTTCATCCTGATAAGCATAGCACAGACCCCAACAAGCAGAAATGGGCTGAACAGATATTTAACAAAGTCAAAGAAGCATATGAAGTATTATCAGACTCTCATAAAAGAGCTATTTATGATACACTAGGTAAGTCTTAACATAGCACTGTTTTTAAATAATGTCATGAGAAGAACAATATCAGAATACCTACTACATTGCATATTCTTATGTACCCATGTATAGCACTAATTTGCATCTTATTTCTTAAATAAGACAAAGAAGTACTACTCATTATTCCCATATACAACAATAATTTATATTAACACATTCACTGCGGCAATTGTAATTTTCTATAAAAAAACACGACATATATACATATGAGCTCTGCATCAAACATGTTAATTTAAACACACTAAAACACAGAAAGAAAAGTATGCTTACTCACACATTCAAATAGTAATCTAGAATTAAGACAATGATATAGAAATGTTATAGAATTAGGAGCTAGTAATAAATAAGTATATGGAGAAAATATTAATAGTGTGTCATAATATGTGTATTACACTGTGCCACGGGTGTACCGAGACTGGCTAAAGTTTCGGTGGGCTGCCTGCATTACGCTAAGTCTATCAGTGAGACAGCCTCTGCACACACATACATCATCATTGCATAATTAGGTCATCATAAATATATTATTGAGATTATTTATGTACATGTTTGTGTGTTTCAGGTAAAAGAGGTTTAGAGGTCGATGGTTGGGAAATCATCTTTCGCACTCGGACACCTCGGGAAATTAGGGATGAATATGAAAGGTGAGACTTGACTTATATTTCTAAACAGTTAAAGTATCTAATAAACTACAGAAAACTAGGAAGCTGCATTAGCCAGTGGGAGCTTCTGACATAAAATACTACTTTCAAATCATATTAAGGTTTAAGTATTCATAAAAATTGTTGTTTATATTATTACTAATAGCATTTAACCCAACATACTGATGAGATGACTGTAAGGAAGTCTTACATAATTATAGTCATTAAGTGATGTTGGATGTGACATAAGAAATTTCGACCATCAGATTTGTTCCTAACAAACTAACGATTCCTCTTTAGGCCTTCCAAAATATGTTGAGATACCTACTATCTGTAATGGGTCACTATTGGGTTAAAGCTTAGAAAGAGGATTTACCCCAATAGCTAGTTTTCTTGCACTCAAGTTATAATGTATGCAGGAAGAAAACCTGACCTGACTGTTAAAGATCAATTTGAAATTTTCATAGAAAAACATTGTGTCATATGTATTGCAATTTGTGTTAATATCAAAATTATAGGGTACTCCAGAAGAAACTTTAATATTTCCAATTCTATTATCTACAGGTTAAAGAGAGAAAGAGAAGAAAGAAGACTACAGCAAAGCGCCAACCCTCGTGGCACCATTACACTCTCGATCAATGCCACTGATATGTTCATGAAGTATTATGATGAATATGAAATTCTGTAAGTTCAATCTTTCTGTATTATTCTTAATTTTATTTACTCATGCACACTTTATATAACTGAATTAATGGTTATTTACCCTTTCACATTAATCATATTACATTCGGTTATTTCATCCATATTGCCTTTTTTGTATATTATTATGTATTTACATGAGCAAAGGGGTTGGGTAATTTTGTATGGACCCGTGGCGTCGTTTCTTTTTGTAGCGGCCACTGACTAATTTATTTACGTTTTGTTGTAATACTTAAGGCAAACATAAGAAAACAAAAATCTATGTCGAAAGTAGTATCGAAGCTTGGAAAAAGATGTTTTTCGCAGCTCCAAGCCGTAGGAAGCCATGTATTGACAATGTTAAAAAGCATGCCAATAGATATCTTAAAATCAAAAGTGGATATTATTTTCGTAATTAGAAAAGTAAGTACAATACAATAGTTATAATATATACACTTTAGTTTATTACAATATAACTTATACAGCATTTATTAGTCAGTGTCCGCTTCATTTTTAATTCTTTGTCGTAAAGTATAATGCCTTTAAACCTCAAGAAATTGCCCTACTAATTCATCTAACCCTTCTAACGTTTTATCGAGGAGTATATGAAGCATTCTGGCCAGTACAGACCAGATACAATCTGAAAGACAGAACATGGTAGAGCGTGTGAATCTCACACTTACCTTACCACCTTACCTTTCCTTACCATATTTCTCTGCAATAAAATATGCTTATATATATATAATATATATATATATAATCTGAAAGTTGAAGAAAATGAGGTAGACCTTGTAATTTCGTAGATAAAATGTTAAACGGAAAAACCCGGCTCCGATACGATAGGCATGACACTAATAACAATATTGTTTTATTTTATATTTATCTTTCAAAATATATAACTTTCATAAGTGGCCACTTAAGTTCAAAACGACGCCGACCTTACCCAATGCCCTTTAAAATAATTTATTTTGTTGGTGGACATTTTGAAGAGCTTTGTATTACAAATATGAAATCTGTTACCATATTGAAATGAAATTGATTATCTGGTGATTATTCAACAGGGAAGACTCAACAATTATACCAAATATAGAAGTGTCTGGGATGACTATACAACAATCTATAGATGCTCCGGTGACACTAAGGAACACTGTGACCTTGTCTGGAAATATATCAACGCAGAATGGAATAGGTATATGTTTATGTCATTGAAACCCAATTTTCGTGGTGCAGCTGATATGAAATTGTCCTAAATTGGTTTGATTGAATAATAGAGTAGACCTTCAAAGATTTTATTTAAAGCGTCTGACAAAAGTAATTACTATTTTAGAATAATATTCTTCAAAACATGTATGAAAATCAGCCATGTAAAAATAAGTTAAGTAACGCTTATTTTTAGCTACCTTTCTTACCCGGTGTGTGTTTCTCTGGTGACACAAGCACGAAGGTATTCAAAGAATATGAGACTCTACTCGGAACCTAAGGTTTCATCTATGTGAAAATAAGTTATGTCAGATCGCTCTGGGATCTTGGACTATATTATATGTACGATACTTTTGGGCGCGGACATTTCACCTTCATATAAACACTGAATGTATTATATACACTAAATTTTTATTCTCTTTTATATAATTTTATTATAATAAGTATTTGAAAACATATTTCTTCTTAAGTGTTATTTTCTTCTTAATACTTCTATTGTTCATGAATTTTTTATTAATATTTCTAGGATCGGGATCCGTCAACATGTCCAACCGCCATCTTAGTTCAGAGAAGGGATGGACAGAGGTGGAATGTGGTATTGGGAATGGCCCACTGTTGGGATTCAAGATATTCCGCACTATGTCCCGACTAACATTCCTTAACTGCGGAACAGTTTTTCAGTTTACTCCTAGAGGGATAGTTCCGAGCCTGGTATCAAGTAAGTTTGAACTTGTATCTTTATTGTAATTAGTTTCAATAATCAGGGTACTTCAATATAAAGAATGCAGTTTCAGCATCATGTTCTCTTAGAAATTAAATAAAATATATTTTTTTGCAATCTATGTGCAGTTTTTCAAGCGTCTTTATTCTACAACACGTTTTCTTTACTATATATCTTGAAAGTTTTGGTTGTATTTGAAATGAAGTATCATTTGCTTCGATAAATTGAAACGTTTTTAAGTTACCTACTTCCTGAGAGTTCTCCACAATGTGTCCTAAGTATCGTGAAGCTTAGCTGCCCTAAAATTGACCGAGAAACGTTACTTTTCTTATCACAATGTCGGAAGACCCGAAATAACAATGCGGGTCTCCCGCATCTTTTTCCACCAGCAATGTATCGATGACGCCTTCGCGACTGTCCAAGAGCGACGGTTACCATCAACACTTACCATCATCTGACTCGGCTAGTCGGTGGTCGGCTGTTTGAATACGCTACTAACATAGGATAACATTTTCCGGATTACAGCTATGGCAATTCAATTAGACGCCCACTCCGTGGGGTACCTCACGTACCGTGCTGGGGGTCAGAGCGGGTCTTCAATGACGTCAACATACGTGCGAGACTCTGAGAAATATCACACCAACACTGGTGTACAGATTGGCAACCCGCACTCTTTCATATCATTCAGTCTCATGAGAAAACTACCTCAACACGAAATGAAACTGAGGTTCGCTTTGAAGTGAGTATTTCAAACTTTATTTAATCATTGTCTTATGTGAGTATGACTTGTAAATAGGTGGTAACTGTTGTGATAACTAACAGACAAACAATAACTAACAGGACTAACTAAAGGAGTGCGCACAGTACAACGATTCCACGACCGACCGACGCCTACGCGACTAAAACCTTGACAAAGCTAACATTCAATTATGAGCCTTATATCTTTGATGGTAAGGTTGAATTTCGAACTTATACTTAAAATACCTATACGGCTCGCCCTACACCCATAGCCGTTCCGTTTCGAGACCAACGCGTCGACGACTCACCGTAGACGAGTAGTCCACGCGTCGACCGACACAATGACGTAATGTACCTAGAACGGAACGTCGGAGTTGAAACGGAGTGGAGACGGAGTCGAGTTGACGTCGATGAAGCGTTGATCGCGGAACGGAACGTCGGAGTTGAAACGGAGTGGAGTCGGAGTGGAGTTGACGTCGAGTTGGTGTAATGTGCGCACTCCTTAACACTAATAGTCCCTGCTTCAGTGCTTATGTGTACTAACGAACTAACCAACTAAAATTATAATAACAGCCTGTGCTAACCAGACTAACTATCCTGCCCCCATTTGAGTATTTTTCTGTGTCGGTCACAGTTGTCATGGGAGGCAGCAGAATGGTGGTGCTGCATGCTCGTTTGCTATCTGAAATACATAAAAAAACTTTAAGTATTTAAGTAAGTACTTTAAGATTTTAAGTAA
The DNA here is from genome assembly GCA_905404295.2 of Ochlodes sylvanus. Classification (NCBI taxonomy): domain Eukaryota; kingdom Metazoa; phylum Arthropoda; class Insecta; order Lepidoptera; family Hesperiidae; genus Ochlodes; species Ochlodes sylvanus. Next base: position 11,694,725 of record FR990123.1, on the reverse strand, counting down.
AACTTACCAGTGTACATTAGTGAAAATCGCACCCATATCGGTTAAGCCGTTTCTGAGATTACTGCGTACAAATTCACAAACACAAGTTCTAACAATGATTGTTTTGCGTTCTATTGCATTAATAAAGACCCCAATGATACTTTTTTATCCTCCAAGGACAGACAGCGCTTTATGAAAAATATCTTTGAGTTTAGGCGGGTTTATGCATAAGTTGTGACCGCTAGTGGCAAATGACCGCTAGTGGCAAAATTACCTTCGGGCGGCTTAAAAATATCCGACACTTGGGTTGGCCACTAACCCTTCCACCAACCCGCACTGGAGCAGCGCGGTGGAGTATGCTCTAGGCCTGCTCAGGTATGAGGAGAGACCCGTGCTCAGTAGTGGGCCATCAATGGGTTGAAGCCCCATGCATAAGTTTACATACATAGTACAAACTGAGGTACCTAAACAAATAAACTTTTAAAAACGAAATTCATGTTTCATGTTTGAAGGCGCCGATTTAGTTGTGAAATACTATTTGTTATTAGATTTTCGTTAACTGAGAATCGCTTTTGATTGTGTTACAACATAGTTTAATTTAATGACTAGCATCAATTGATAGCAATTGCAAATTTTCCCTTGTTACACCGTCTACTACGTCTCGACTCATGTCGTTAGTGAAATCATCAAGGATGCGTCTTCATTATATGTAATAAAGTTGAAAATTGAGCATTACGTAGTGTCTAGAGCTTTAACCGTCTCACTAACAATGCTTTATGACTTACCTGAATACAAATCGCGGTAATTATTAGTTTAAACAATTTCCGTCCTTATGATGTCATTACGAGTAATTGATGCAATGTGATGTCTTTATGCAACACAGCTGTAATTTTCAAAACGGATATAATTAGCTCACTTGACAAGTTGTGCTTTATAATACTTCCTGTGATTAGTGGAGACGTAGCTAAGTTAGTAATGGTTACCTTTGTATTTGCATCGTCATATTCTGACATCATTATCTTAAACGAGTGATTGTGTTAGAGAATTACTATGGTTGATATGTTCCCTCCAAGTTTGCTTAAGTAGAGGTATTTAGCTTCTCCCGATCAATTTTAACTTTGCAACAACTTGTCATCTGTTAGGTTAGAACATTAATTATATCTAAAATTCAATCTTTAAATTTCAAAGACTGTATCTTAACGTAATTATTATAACACAAAGTCCTCCGCTGCGTCTGTATGTCTGTCTGTTCGCGATAAACTGAAAAACTAATACAGAACGGATTTTCATGCGGTTATTAGGTACCAATATATAGATGGATTCACGAGGAAGGTTTAAGTATGCAGTTTATAAAATATTTGGGTACAGTGGTTGAAATCTTATAATTATACAATGGAACGCTGATTTTGTTGCTAAGCGCAAATCTCGAGAACAGCTGAATCGATTTCGCAAATTCTTTTATTCGCAAATTATAGTATTCCTGAAAGTACGAGGATGGTTCTTACGGGTGAAAATTTTAAAAAATTGCCTGAATAAGTCTAAAAACAACAACTATATTCCCATACAAAAGATTCGTAATAGTACTTAAAAGTCAATTTGAACTTTAATACCATACCAATAAGATTAAGTGTTAGTGGAGGTGTTCCGGGAAGGTGTCCCGAATAGCAGAATAAGTAAAAAATAAATAAAAAATTAAAGAATCGACTGTTAGGCGGTACGAATTTCGTCGGGTCAGCAAGTGTGACAATAATTGTCGAGAAAGTCGGAAAAAATCACCTTCGAAGGCGGCCTGAATTTTGCTGCGGCGGGGCTGGAGCTCCCGCTTACAAGGAAAACGCTGCCTAACCCCTTTGAGATATAACAAAACAATGTATGGTTGGAATATTCGTCTTATATAGGTCTTTTTATTTTTATTTTTTATTTTTTTATTATTAGAATGGTTTTAAAAAGTTTGTTGTGCGCTATGCCATTTTGTATTTTGCATGAGCAATTGTGTATGTAGCGTATGCGATTACGCTAACTTTGCGAACTTTAACTTACTGTGTATCTTATTTATACCTATGCGTGATATTGATTGTTATTTAAACCGTAAGTTTTAAATGTTTAAATTATCAATAAAAATAAAAATAATTAAATTGGCCTGAATATAAGCGTGCGTTCTATTTTAAAATCCGCTGTTCGCAAGCTCACAAGTAAAAGTAACTGACTTCGAAATGTTACAAATATTGTAGAAAAGCCAGTGTTGTTACTTTTGCAAGGTATCATATTATGTATATGTAGCATAACGTATTTATACAATAGCTTGCCAATTCGAAGAATGTGTTTGGGGTGCAATATTCATTTAGTTCAATATAAGTTGTAATAGACTGAGCGTGATTATGCAATGAGACGAAGCGTAGTAGGAAATCTGCAAAGCAGTTTGTACAATCATATTCACTCCTTGCCATTGTATATCCTGTTCGTTCGTTGTCGGCTTATTAAACTAATCTTGACAAGTATATCATATATCAATCAAACACCATTATAATTTTGTTTGTAATTAATTTAATATATTGACTTTAATCGCCATCGTCATAACACATAGGTGTTAAACTATCACAAAAGTTACAATTTACCTCTAATGGGTTTCTTCTTTAAGCGTATACCATAGTCGCTAAAATACTGTAATTTTTATCAAGCTGAGTCTCGATCCTACGAAAATTTTTAAATAACCTTTTATTTTAATTTTCTAATAATCCTGACTGAGCAGGTTCTATAGAGATAAATCGATCTGATAACTAAAATTGTGGTCTGATAATAAAAATATTACGTGCACAATTCGCTTCATTGATTCGCTGGCACCTTCTCTGCAATGCAACACTTTTTCAAGAGATTTCTTCTACAATAATCAGGGAATATCATTGTGACAATTTTGATTTATTCTGTTCCTGTGTTTTATGCATAATGTCTGAAGAGTTTTAAATAATATCTGTTAGGAGACACAGATAACCTATGTATCTGTTCTTTCCAGGTTTGGTACATTCGGTGCAATAGCCGAGTATGGTGCTGAGAAGAAAGTGTCACAAAATAGTAGCGTGTCTGCTGCAGTAATGTTAGGCGTTCCCAGTGGTGTTATGTTAAAACTCAAGTGAGTAGTCGTATAAGTAATAGATATCTTATATTGACCGAGTGGCAGACAACATTTATTACACACCCGCAAACGCGTAAATACACCCACACGCACCCTACCTACGCGCACGCACAAATGAACGCGCTCAAGCACTCGCACAACAAGCTATGTAACTGTATAACTTGAAATGGTAGTGACTGTAGCATATAGGTTGTAATCCAAATTTATTTGTAAATGCCTTAATCACAAATACATTTGACTATGGATCTGTTTGCACACATGCACACTTGCAACGAGACGTATCTCGTTATATAATTATCATAATCATAATAACATAAACAGATGCAAAAAGCTCTTCAATACTACTTCATGAGACTAACTACCTCTACTCGTAGACATCACATGCCAAAATTCTAGAAAATAAACTCTTAATTTTCATTACCCTGTCACCACACGATGTGTTTTACACTAAAGTATAAAGAATACTTTAACACATGCATAAATTAAAACATGATTTCTTTGAAACTAAACACACGACAAACATAAAACTGCTCGACTCGCCATTACTTGAATACTTGTTTAACCATATGAATCCCCCACATCTCTATCCCCGTTTAAATCTATCTATGTGTATCTATAATGATTACAATTTTATTCAGATGGACCTGTTCATCGCAAACCATAGTAGTGCCTATACACTTATGTGAAGAGGTAATGCCCTCTCCGGTGTTCTATGCGACCGTTGTGCCTTTGGTGTCATGGATGTTGCTCAAGAAACTTGTGTTGGATCCCATTGCGAGAGAGAAGCAGGAACGTGAGCGGCAAAGGTCAATGGAGGCTAACTTCGAAAGGTCAGTTATTAGCATCGACCACACAGCCACTAGACTCCTAATGTTTGATTTTCCGTATGGAGAACATTCAGACCACTAGCTGAGGTAAGACGAGCGGGAGGACTGGCTAATTCAACGCTGTGATTGGCTAATTCAAGGCCACACGAAACGTTGGAGAGAAATAGATTAATTTAAGCAACGGGAAAGAATGGGACGGCACGAATTTATATCGGTACTATAATACTGCTGTGTTGTTTGAAACCAGTCGCCTGTTATTAGGAGTCTAGTGGCTGTGTGGTCGGTGGTTATTAGTGACTGAGCGTACGCAGTCTGTTCGTACAGGCTAGTCTGAAAATCATAATGCGCAGATAATTTTTCGTCATATTCATATTGGGTTTCCTTAGTTGATGGTATGATATGTAGGTAGGCTTTGCCGCTAGATGAGACTTGTATACATTATATCATTCTCAATTATTCTCAATATTATATAGCCCTACAGCAGTAAGACTATAGAAGACTGCTCTAAATTTATGTAACATATAAATAGTACACAACAGTGTAACATTACAAATCGTTTTCAGAAATCGAATAAAAACTTGTTTGATTTATTAAAAGATTTTAATCTCTATTTACATCCACTACCAACGTTTTTTAACATACATAATTTTCTAATATGTTTGTATATCAGATTGAAAGAAATGCAGCTTCAAGCAAGAGCCACAGTCGAACTGATGCGAGAGACTTACTCCAGAATTAGAAAAGACGAGGAGAAAAAAAAGGGTTTGGTCATAATAAAGGCTTTGTACGGAAAATTACCCTCAGGTGAGTACGTCATTTCGACCCTATGGATTATATTGTACGCTCACATAAATGCAACGTAAAATTATTTATGAATTGAATTGAATTATTATCTCTGAACATGGAGTGGAAGAGAGATAGATGCGTTGCAAGCCGAATGCTACACTCGTGCCTCTCTGTCGCTTGTTCCGTGCTATCGCTTGCACGCTCAGCATAGTCGGAACGTGACAGTGACGTCATACTTCTTCAACACACTGAAGCAATCAAGAATCAGGATGAATACAACCACGAACTTACGCGTTTACATATTCGCGACTATTCGTCTATATTCGGTGATCTTATATCTTTTTAACTTGAATGATTCGCTGTTAAAGGTGTACGTTTATTCAATGTGTATAAACTCACAAAACAATAAATGAAACTCTTCTTTCTTCATTAATTGTTCAAAATTGTCATGTTATTAAATTTATCTTTATGGAGCCGATGGACGTCCTAACTTAGACATTGTTTCATGACGTCAGATGCAACGAGTCATGAGATCGGTGTGGAACAAACCGGCGATGGCGTCACGCCGGAGTCCCCGTCGGCTTATTCTGAAGTGATCGACGTCACTATACCCTTGCAATGCCTCGTCAAGGCCTCAAGATTGGAGCTGCTGGAAGCCAGTAAGGTACAAAATAGGATTAGTTGATAGTCACACTAAATACTATAATACCATAGTACACAATAATAATATAATACTTTCAATAATGCTAACGTTATCCAGTAAAAAAGCAGTGATAGCCGTGTGGTTGAACATTGGACTGCCGAACCGGAGGGTCCGGGTTCAAACCCCACACGCACCACTAATTTTCAAAAATTATGTGCGTATTAAAATTTAATTATTTATCACTTGCTTCGGTGAAGGAAAACATTGTGAGGAAACCTGCACACCTGAGAGTTCTCCATAATGTTCTCAAAGGTGTGTGAAGTCCACGAATCCGCACTTGGCCAGCGTGGTGGACTATGGCCTATACCCCTCACGCTGTGAGAGGAGACCCGTGCCCAGCCGTGGGACAGTTATGGGTTGTGATGATGATGATTTAGAAAAATTGGAAAGGGCAAACTGGATGAGTAATGATTGGCGACCATTAAACCTTAGTTAACGCGATCCCTTCCAGACAAATTCACCCTGAAGAATGTAAGCGTTCATAAAAAAAATCTCTAGCAGGTATTACTTTGTTAGCTTAGGCCCAAATTCTTTGTTAGGTACCTATTCTTAGTAAGGTACCAATTCATACCCAGATACTGTATCTGCATTTTATTTTCAGTCTGAACTGCCTGGTTTCTTCGATCCATCGGTCGGAGAGGACAAGCACCTCACTATCCAGTACATGTTCCACAATAACCTGCATTGCTGCACCATTCCCGATGATCAGGCTGTTGTCTTGCCACGAAATAGTAAGTATCTATACAAAAAAATTAAAAAATGTCTTTTTTTAATATTAAAATAAACGCTTTTTACTAAATGCAGGCATTGCTGATGTCATAAGGAGTAACTTAGCTACTTTTATTTTAGATTTTTTTTGTTAAATGCCACGCGGACGAAGTCGCGTTCAAAATAAAGTCTCATCTATATGAAAGGAGTAAAACTAACAATCGATCAAATCACATGAGCGTAATGAAGGTTGTATTACGTCATTAATATGCGACTCTTCGAAAAATAATTCCTAATTTAAATGAATGTTTATAAATATAATACGTATAATTTCTACTTCCAGATCATCGGATAAAGAATAGATCCTGAAAGTTAAGGACCAGACGCAAGACGTGACTTGCATAGCACGTGAACGTTCACTGCTCTCACATGTAGAACGTGTTCAGACATTAACGAGATAAAGTTCTAACAAAATCCAGAAAATAGTGCTCCCAAAATGTAACCTCTTAACATTCCAGTTTATTTGATGAAACCTACGATAAAACAGCATTATGTAAAGTGTCGCGTACACGTAATAATTGGAATTATTACGTCATCAAGCAATGGATTGTTTGTGCAGTGGCTTGGAATTTATTTTTACAGTGTTTTAAGTAGTGAACTGCGTGCAATAATGCTTAGCGATTATCGTCGGACGATAGGGTGTCAATTGCGATGAAAAAAAGCTCGTTTGCTATGGTAAAAATAAAAATAACGTCTCACGATTGGTGGCATTCGCGTACAATCAGCTACAAAAGACACGGGGACGGCGATTGGCAAACTATACCACTAAGTATTGCTCTTAAGATGATTGGCATCGTGTGGTGTTTCATTTAGAAACGCACCTGGATTGGTTATTTTCACATGATTATGATTTTGGATCGCATGATTATGAGTTTGAATGTAAAAACATACTTATTTCCAAAAAATCCACATCTGGAAAACCAGTGGGAGTAAGCTTGAAACAATTAGAAACGTACACGTTAAGTTACACTTTGGAGTAACCGGGATTTATTTTTGTATTCAAAATACAATAATAGAGTAAACGTTCAATAGACGAAAGTAAACCTAGAATAATACTTTTTTAATTTGTATGTATGTACAATATGTACAAACATACATGCCAAATTTCAGTTTCCTTCTTCAGTACTTCTGGCTATGCGTTGTCCGTCAGTCACTCAGTTATCACATTGTTATGATGTAAGTAAAAATTATGCAAAAAAATTATTAATCAAAACTGAAATCGCCTTCAAATAGTAACTTCAAGTTATAAAGTAGCACTCCAAACAAAAATGACAAAACAAATGTATTATGAGGAAATACCACGCGAACCCTTTTTCAAATTTGGGATTTTTTCACTCAATATCTCTGTCGCGCTTGCGAGCGGCGTGTATGTCAGTGCGATAGGGACAACTGCAGCTCCGTGTAAAAACCCGAGGCAAAAATCATCAAAATCGAGGTTCCGTTCTCGACTAATCCCCCCGCCAAAACTAAAGCAATCTTAACGAAATTTTGAAAATTGAATAGGAAGGAGATATTCTGTGTCGGACCGTTTAGCTTTTTGTGCTAATCATTATACAATTTATGTACTAGGCGTTTGTTTGCGGCATATTTATTTGGCCGTTTTAAGCGCTGTTTGAAGTAGCCTAAAACTTTTGAAAACAAAAATATCAAAAAATCAAAACGTGCCGACATAGATAATGATGATATTATTCTTGTGTGAAAAAATTATTGATCTAGAGTCAAAAACCAGTGAGGGATTAGTCGAGAACGTTTGTATGGAAAAATGACCCGTAGCATTTCCTCTTAAACAGATGAAACATGTTTTGTCAAACTCTATTAGTGCTACCTGTTAAAAGTTTATTCTGTTATTATGTTATGTATTATGTTTATTATTATATATTCTGTTATTAGTTTGATATCATTAACTTCATAGATAATAAAAAGAATCCAAACATGATTTAAGACACGCACGTCCTGAAAGCTATAGATTAAATTTACTACGACTGAAGTACGATTGATCTTACTACTGAGTTAGGTAGCCAATTGTTAACAAAATTGACTTGTAACTAAAATATTGTACATTTTTTTCCTATATATACATACATGTATATTTAATGTTAACTGAATTAGTTAATAAAGGTGCACTTATTTAAAGCAATAATAAACTAAGTTGAATCGTCATAGATTATGTACATGATTCTAATGGATAAGTATTTACTGCAGATATATAAATACATATATTTTTATGCATTATAGTTTATTATAATAGTATAATATTATATAAATTAGTTATTAGAATCATGAACATTTACAGATGTTACATATATTTTTGGCAAATAATTGTTTAGTAAAATAGTTGTTGACATGAAACTATTTTTAGTGATGTTTGCATATTGATTTTATGGATTTTGAATAGGACTGTTATTGTGGATGAACCTGTTAGACGTTACGCTAATGTGTATGTTGAATTTCTTGTTATGGTTAAAGCTGTTTCATTTGATATTGTTTTCGTTTTTTGGTCTTTGTAACATAATGGTCCCAACAGAAGTTTTTATTAGCAACTGTTATATATCACCAAAATATTATTGTAATTAGATTCTAGAGAATATTATATAGCTGTAGATGTTTTCTTATATTTGCAACGCTTGGTTTAGTGAAGCGGCAGCTAGCGAAATAAATAACCATTATTTACAAAAAATTGTGTTATTTTAAAGATATAATAACCCACGCTCATAGCCCTCACTAGAATTCTCTTTTATTCGTGCCTTGGACAATACACAAAAGAACACACACCCAGACTGAGTACAGAAATTTACACGGTAGAAATGGGGCGGTAGTAGTTACTACCGCGGGCAAACTATGCATGTTTTGAACTTTTCAGACTTGTTTAGGTATTCTTTTCCGATCTAGGTATTTTTAAATCTAAAATCCATCCATCCATCCATCCTTAATTATGATAAAAGTTTGAAGTTCTTAGGTTATTTGTTAGTTTATATAAACCAGCCTCGATCTTTACGTCTTGTGCCTTTTTCTAAGATATTTTCATCGTTTTTGTGTTAGTAGGTACTACGCTTTTGTATTGAAGAACAATGGTCTATAAACCCAGTCAAGGCGTGAAGTAGACATATATGTAAGTGTGCGATTCCAGCCTTAGTAGGTACGTTCAATAATCGTTATGAAACTAAGCATAACAAACGTATTGCATGGCTTATCTGCACCATAAATAACATCAACAACTCAACTTCTTTCTTTCAAACCATAATCTTTTAAATCCTTATCAGTCCGCTTTTCGCCCTGGCCTGGCCATAGCACGGCTACTGCTCTGCTTAAAATTACTGATGGACAGTCAGAAGCTCACGGTGTTGGTATTGCTTGATTTTAGCAATGCCTTTGGCACTGTGGACTTTGATATCCTACTCGCAATCATGCTCTAACTTAACATATCTCCGACTGTAATTGACTGGTTTCATAGTTACTTACACGGGCGCCGGCAACGTGTTAAAGTTCAATATAACTACTCTTCTTGGGGTAGCATATTTGCTGGCGTACCGCAAGGCGGCGTGTTGTCTCCACTTCTGTTTGCAATTTTCATTAATTCTATAAGTTCCCAACTATCTTCGCTCTATACGCAGACGATCTCTAAATTTACAGTCAGTCTTCCTTACAAAATCTACCGACAATTATTACTGCAGTGAACACTGACCTGACTCGTATTTTGCTTTGGGCAAAATCATAAGTATACAAGTCAATCCTGCCAAAACCTAGGCGATTATTATTGGTAGTTCACGGCTTATTAGTAGAATCGATTGGCAATCACTCCCACCTATTATCTTTGATGGCGTTATTACTTATTCCCTACGGCCACACTGTTAAAAACCTGGGTGTGCTGATAGATCGTAATCTTTCATGCTTTAAAAAGCTTTAAAAGCCAAGTAAAGATTTTTTTTCTTAATCGTACGCTAGAATCTTAATAATCTTTTTTCTTCCTTATTCATTATTGTACTGTAGTGGTCATTTCTAATTTTTTTATATATATATTTACTAAATTAGACTATTAAATTGATATCTATATTGTTGCATAAGCGTGTATATAGGTATATATTATTATTTACTTATTTATTTATGTATGTATCTATATAGTTAGGTACTAGCTGACTCCGCGGACGTTGTTCCGCCATATAGATTACTTGTACTCGTAAGTAGTGAACGATTTAAATTCTGCTAAACCTACAAATATATTAATACTCGTACTATTTGATTAGCCCGTTGAAAGGTACAAAACAGGCTTGTTTGCGCATGCTCCCTATAATCGTGACCAAATTTTATTAGGCTGCCTGAACCGGTTCAATCAAGATTCAGTTTGGTCATTTTTAAATTTCTCACAACTTGCTTTCAGGGATCATTATTCAGTCATTTCTTATCAGTTCTTAGAGCATCTTTTTGACATTTCCAAACTGAGAGAAGCGATTCTTTTGTTCAACTACGAATTGGGTCTCTAAGAATCCTATTTTTACCGAATAGTGAAAAAAACGCTCTTCCGAAAGGTAAAAGTAGAATATTAATTTACCAGATATATAAAAAATTGTAGGATTTCCTTAGCGAATATAATAAAAGATTTAAAATTCGATAGAAAATATTTGACCAATCAAATATTTCAAACACTCACTGCCAAACTTCCCTGCTCAATGGACCCTGGTGTGCAACGGACGAAACTGCCGCAGAGCTCTGCCGGTCCTTTCTGTAAGAGGTCACAAAGCTGTACACCATCCAAGTCAATCCCGACGGTATTGAAGCATTATGGTACCTTACATTTTTATCTACCTGTAGGTAAAACTCTCGAAAATCAACTGTAAAAAGTTTTTTATCCTATTTCGATCACAATATAAGGCGCGTCCTCGAAACCGGTTTTATATAAAACAGACATCAAAGTCAAAGACAACGGCACGCATTGGCGATGCCTTTGACTTTGATACCTATCTATGGAGACCATTTACCAACAGGTAGCCCGTATGCTCGTTAGTTATCAATTTGCGTAAAAAGTATTTGAATATTTTGCTGGAGAATGTACCTACTGAAACAATATTGAAAGTGTTTGAAATGATGTCAAAGCCCTATTTTGATACTGATACATCTGGGCATGCGCGGGAATACGCGTGCATGTGTATTGTATCAGTATACTTAAATACTGAATTAAAGGGCCTTTCGGGCAAAAACCAAGCCTCAGTAGCAGGATAAATCTAATGGAGTGAAGTCGACTTCCATAGGATCTATCCTGCTGAAATAAAAAATGAGTTGATGAGTTGAGTTGAAAGAGTACACCAATTATTCCATATCCTTTTTCGCCACTCAATAGGTGTCATAACTCAGATGGTAGAAATGCCGAAAGTCAAAAAATCAATACCTCTACAACCGCCACCTGAAAAATGTCTCACACGCCATATCGAATTACACTACATCGAAGTTCATGACATGGAACACGTATATCGATCGATAAATGTTTCATAATTTAGCTTGAATTTTTTTGGTAGGATAATAAAATAAAAATACAGAACTCAAGGTATTTTAAGCATGAAAAGCTTAGGTTTAGCTGTATGTACCAGCATTGCGACAGCTTGTTTGGTATTTGATATAACTATTTTATATTAGATAATCAATATACTTACCTACCTACCTATGTACGAGTATTAAGTCGATGTGCCGGTTTGCGGCTACTTAGCTGACTTGCCTACTTTGGACGAGACAAAATATAAATTATCTACATGCAAAATGGTTTCAATTTATTTTTATGGATCCCTTACATATAGTCAATATTAAAAAACACACTTACATATTAGTCTATGAATTTAGAAAAATACTAGTACCTACCTATTAGAAAAATTTATAAAAGTGAATAAATGGCAATGGTACCAGATTGCGACCAAAGGGGTCGCGTCGTCAGCTTGCGACTACCAGTGTGCTACTTAGTCTAAAGTTAACGTTTAATGTTTTTTTTTTGCATATAAGTAACTATTTACTGAACATATTTTTTATGTGATGAATTGAAAAACAAGCTGGCCATCTTATGGTGGTGATGGTACCATCAGCTCTAAATAATTTCTAAACCGGTTGTAGAATATAAAATTGATGTGCGTAAGTGTCAGTGATACATACGAGTTTAAAGGTAATTGGGAATTTGAATACCCAAAGCATCACCCATGCGTTGCGGGCCAAGACACAATACTGAAGAATGAAAGAAAGTAGCTACTAGATCATAAACCCCACTTCCAGAACATGATCAGTCATTTAATCATAGCTTCAACCGTTAATGGCTCACTACTGAGCACGGGTCTCTCCCCATACCTGAGAAGGCGTAGAGCATACTCCACCACGCTGCTCCAGTGCGGATTGGAGGAGGTAGTTGTATTAAAATCTATTATAAAATTCCGTTCGAATTGACGGAAATGCCATACTACTTATAAATGCCATACCTACTGTAAATTTAAAATTCATGTCAAAGGCATTCTTATGACGAAAGGTTATTACAAACTTGATGATTATTTTAAATGCTTGGACATGAGTTTGATATTGTAGCTAGTAAGTAGTAGTAGGTACCTAAGGGCTATCTGTAATGTGAGTAGCAAAAAAAAGCTTCTTGGAAGTTTCTTGCCGCTTCTTCTTCCAAGACTACTCACGGTAGGGATTTGTTGAAGCGATGGCGTAGATTGACTTTCGAAAAGTGTTTGTAAAAATCAACTTCGAATAAATTTCATTTCATTTCATTTCCTGTTCGCTGGCCAGTAACATTTTTCTGGAATACCTGAAACCTTTGAAAGACTCCCAACTCAATATCTCTACTCTCCACTCTTCAAACACGCACCTCACCATTCTCTCCACGCCTCACCAGCTCGCCACACCTCACCTCGCCTCATATCATACTTATGCATTTTTTTAATCCTTTTCATTAGTGTAATTATGTGTAAAGAGAGAGAATAATATTAATGACGCCCCTCTGGATCTACCCCCCTATTCTTAATAACGCCCCCCTTCTAGATCTACCTGTCTCTGTGTATTTATCAGCATGAAATATCCCAGGAAAGTCTACCGCACTTCATGGGATATGACGTGCTACTGAGCCTTGGAACCTATCTAGAACGCCCTCCGATTTAGAATGTAGAGCGCATGTGCGTGGATTGACGCGCATGCTCAGTCGGGCCCTTGCGGATTTAGGCTGATAATACAGTATCAAACCAGTTTAAGTGACTTGATCCGTATGAATAGGCAATTCATAATATTTTATAACGTAAAACATACATTTTTACATGATACATCCCCAATTCCCACTTTTATTAAAGAGCCCTGTTGACTAAGTAGTTTAAGATTACTACACTTGTTTTATTTAGTTTTTATAATTCACGTCACTCAAATCAAATCCGTACTGTGTAGTGTAGGTATGAATCTGACCTTATTAGGGTGCACAGTAAGTAGGTACACAGATTATAAAGAATCCCAGGTTGTAAAAGTACAGAGAAGTACAAAAATATATTTAATATTTTCAATTTATGATTGTTTGATATCTGTGTATAATATTTAATTTAAAACAATGCTTATTAATCAGAATTAAATGAAACTATTTGAGTGTTTAGTCCTTGTAAGCAAAACTAGATGGCAGTACATGCTCTAATTAAAGCTTAAATTAAAAATAGTGATTAATATAATTTCTGAGCTTTTAAACAAAATATAATATTGGGATTTATATCCCTCGAATATATACACTTTTTAGAATATGAAACACCTACTTATTTTTCCATATGCTATAGTAAAAAAATAACAATCTTTGATAACCTAAGTATTTGTATAATGGTTCAATAAATACTAATACTTCAAGACTAAAATGGCAAAATGGTACTATTACTCCAAATTAATGAAGGATTTTTCCATATCACAGTGAATTAGGTATAGGTTAGATAACATTGTTTAGCTATTATAAGTACCTCCTCCTGTGTCTACTAATTCACTTGTATTTATTGTTACTTGTCTGTTAAAAACAAAATTAGTGGCTAATAATAATGTGAGTTGTCAGTTGTCTTTAAGATTCTGATACAACAAATAATTCTTATATGAATTAAAAGTAATAGATCAAATTGAAGTGTGTGTTTTCAACTCTGTTGATTGTTGCTATCCAGTTTCAATTTCCTTAGTACGGATCAACAAGGCTTCAAATCTGCTAATACGACGTGTATATAATCAAAGCTAATACGTATTGAATTGTTTGTTAAACAAGATAGCCAGTCTAGATAGATATAGGTAATCTTAGGATTAGAAATATATTAATATTGATAAATATAGAAAAAGATAAGCAGGACAGAGGAATGAAAGGGAAATGGAATTACTTAGGGGTGATCCATAAATGATGGCACACTTTGAGGGACGAGGTCAACAAAATGTGTTTTAGGGGGCCAACGACGAGTTCATTTATTACGTCGCTTGTATATTTAAGCTCCAACCCAAAATGTTAAAATTTAAAATATTGACAAACTTTTTTTTTAATCCATTTTTTTTACTTCTTATGAGGTAGCGCTTGACAACAATCCCACCTGATGGTAAGTGGCGATGAAGTCCTTGAGGTGTTGAGCGCACTAACTTGGATAAAGCCTATTCACTCTCCTCTTGAAGACTCCCACTCCCACATCATACTCATAGGCGGAAACACTGACTCAAGTAAGGTATTAAGGTATGATGCGTATTTGAATCACAACAGTAACACCAACAACATCAGTATTAATGTGTGTTGTCCTTCTATAACTTCGTAAAGGAGTTGTGGATTGATATACATTTTGGAATAGATTGAGTTGAAAGGCCGAAATTAGTCAAAGGCTCCTTTTTAGGGTTGAATAACATTAAATTCCCACTGGAAAATGCATTGATTCGTGCTTTTGATTGAAATGTCATAATAAATGTATGTATGTTTGTCCGACTTTTACATCAAAATGGTGCTGCGTATGATTAGCTATTTAATATAAAGATAGGCTATGATTAGCTATTTAATATGAAGATAGGCTATGATTAGCTTTTTAATATGAAGATAGAATATGAAGGTGGCGATTGATGTAGGTAGGTTACTTTTAACCGTGGTTTCCCACCACACCTTTTTTCGCTAAAATCCATTATGTTGCGGATTTCCATCAATTCATACTGAAATGTGAGTTTGGATGTTTAGATACTTGGATGTTAGTGGATCAATCACGCGAATAGGCCTGAACAGATTGATGAAGTGGTAAGAACTTGTGTCTCTGTTCTGGTGGGTAAGAAGAACTAGGTCGGAACGTGTTCATTCAGTACATTAGATTATGTTTAGGCATGCAATAAATATGCAATTATGTTTAAACATTACAAGTTAAATGTGCTGATTAATTTTAGAATTATAGATCAATGCCACTATTTTATACGTTAAAAGCGGAAATAGATGACTTTAGTAAAACCTGTTTAAAGTTTGCTTTAAATGGTAATATTTGATCAATTGCTTACAATTAACCTAAATTATTATCCAGCAATGTACCTATATGGCTTCAACCCATTAGTGACCCACTTCTGATCACGGGTCTATCATTCCTAGAGCATCCACCACGCTGCTTCAGTGCGAATTGGTAGAGGGGTTAGTGGTCAATCCAAGTGTCGAAAACTTGTATGTTGCCCAAAGGATCCGACATGGCCGAACGACTGCTACCAATTGGTCAACCGGTCAACCGGGACCGACGGATTTATGTGCCTTCCGAAGCACGGAAGCGCGGAACGAAGAAGATAAAATTGTAATTTAAAAAATCAACTGACTTCAAAAAGTGACTAAAATTTGTGAAATAATAAATCAGGAGCCTATAATATTTGTTTCTGGTATGATTAACTTTATTGCTACCTTAGCCTTAATTAGAAGCAACCACGAGAACAAACCTTTAACTGTTACATTTAACGTTTGCCCCAATCGACAATCGAAACTGGGACACTTATCTACATCTGCTCGAACACTCATCACCAAATTAACGAATTAAAATCTTTTCCATATTTGCTACCTGCTGCTTCGATTTCCCTACGGCCAAATATTCTCCTTACCTTAATTCTTTCCATTCTTCTTTATTCCTCAAAGTTCCCTCCATAATGACCATAATATTATATCAGTGTCTCGTTTAGCAGTTTGTTAATTTTGCAGTGTTCCGCACTTTTTCGAATTAGGACAGATGATAATAATCGGGTTTCGACTATCCACGCAGACAGTGCCAGCAGGCCTATATCTAATTGCCAATTGATGCTATTCGTCACAGCACAGCATTACAAAAACGGCAACATGTTCTATTTATTGTGATGTCGTCATAATGATACAGAGAAATTCGTACCTTAAATTCAAATTCCGCTATGTGAACAACAATGAGTAAACTATAGGCCTTTTAATGAACTTGCAAGTCATTTGGCCAGCTGTACCTACTTACGGAGACACGACTTAAATTAGCTTTAGGTATTTACTATATGGCTAAAGCAGAGCTTGCCCTATTCTAATGTCTAGTAGGTAAGTCATGGAATTCGCGACTGAAGCTGTATGTTGGTAATACTGTTATTTTGATTATTTCATGAATAAAAAATCAGGCTTTCCCCTTTACAGAAATCTTAGAATAGGCAGCAAGTTAAAATTTACTTATTTTTCACCTTTATTATTTATTATTTTTTGTACGGTTTTATCTATTAACTTGTGTTCCGGATAGAGAGGTGTGAAGCCGGCTACACTTTTTTAGAGGCGACCATCTCAGTCCTCAAGGGTAGCACTAGCAACACATCTGTGACCGAATTAGAACGAGAATCTTACCAACAATTTCTAACTGGACTACTACTAACATTCACTAACAGTCCCTGTCCCAGCCCTCATACTTACAAACTAACCAGTTAATGTTCTAACACTGGCACTTAACCAGTCTAACTATCCCAGTCCCCATTTGAGTCTTGTTCTAAGTCGGTCGCAGTTGTCATGGTCGGCAGCGAAGGTGGTGATGTATGCTCGTTTGCTACCTTAATTCCATAAAAAAAACTGTATAAGAACTGAAAATGCGGCATGTGGTGACTTGCCGCACACTTGATGGGCCTCCGTATAGTGGCATAGGTATGCCTGGGGGAAACATTGGTTTGAGCAGCTAGGGGTGTAGAGAGGTGCGGCACCGATTTCACCATCATGGGGGGATTGAACCCCCATGAGCGCGTTTCCTCGTTATTACGCCATTAGACACTTCCACCCCCGAGCAGATAGCTCTAACTCTGGCCGGCCGGTTATAGCAAACACAGAGGTGGGTGCCTGTTCCTTAACCTCCTCTCCACCTACTAAAGATAGGGAACAGGGGGTTCCCCCGGGAGCAAATGCTGCCCTGTGACCTTATTATTATGATTAGCGCTTTTGACAACTTTTTGAATGTAACTTTATGGCGTTTGACATAACATTGACAGAATGCTTATTAGAATTCAATATTCATAGTAAAGACAGGACAACGTTTCTCGGGTCAGCTAGTTTATAATAGAAGTCTGTAATTATTTTTACAATTTAGAAAAAAATACGTCTGCTAGCCAGGAATATTGAAAGATTTATTTACGTTGTCAGGTTATTATTCATTAAAATCAATATTAATTTAAACTCAAAAATTATTTGGTTTGCGGTTTCATACGTTCTCGCAGTAACGATAATTTGTATTGTTACACGTTACACAAAGTTTTCCTCGTTTCATTTAATAATTTAGTACCACATGGCATGAATGACGAAGTGTTCTGAACAGACCCTTGCAATTTAAACTGTGTAAGTGATATAAAAAGGGTGCTCAATTGAATATTGTATATTCTTCAGATAGCACTCATCCTAATGACGGCGCGAATTTCCTTACCACTTCTCTAAACGAAATCCTATGCGGAAGCTCCCTAGCGCCGCTAGCGCCTCGTCCCTCCAGGCGAGTTCGCCCCAGTTGAAGGCTTTATGGCCGTATGGCCAAGGCCATTATCAGGCCTTGGCCATACGGCCAAGTTTAGTTTAGTAGGGAGGCACGTAGGCCTCGTGAGTCCCACATGACCAACGCAGCCGGCTGTGTTGGCTATGTGGGACTGTTAGTTCTTGATAGTAATACTTAGTCCAGTTAGTTAGTTTCAATTCGATGAAACGGAAATGACGCGCGAATGACAAAGTTGATTTTTACAAACATTTCAAAACTCTAACTACACCATTGCAACGAATCCCTACAACGAGCTGCAAGTAACTCCCAAGGAGTTTTTTCTAGTTACAGTTGCAGTTAACACTTATACACTACTTGTGCTTAAACAAAGCCTCTAGCTTGTAATCTTTTTTCGTCGTAAGAATTTTTTTATATAATTTTTAAGATGAGGTACGGTGTGGTATTTACGCCAAAGAAGACATGTCATAATGTGCCTTCAATTCATTGCTGGCTTCACAGTAGGTCTCGTTTATTATGCGAATAAAAAAAATGCCCCGAGAGTGTTGAGCACGGTGGTGTTGAGAGTGGCTCACGACCACACTGGCTGTGTGGTCGGTGAGGAAAACAAAGAAATTGGCGTAACTGAGAACCAATCTTTTGAAAAGCTTCTTAAGACATTGCTTCCATGCTTGCTTGCTTGCTTGCATTCCATGTCCACCAAGGTGCAACGCGAGGTAGACTATAGGTTAGATGGAAACCTTTTAAACGCCTAACCTGTACGGTGCGGTTTCGGTGCATAAATCATGGTAGATATTCCGGTGCCTCGGCGTATCGCGTGTAACAAGTTAAAGCGCAGTAAGTGCACGATTGAGGTGGTGCATAATTAAAGAGTTTTTGTGTATAGGTAATGACTTTTTTTTCAGAGGCCCAGGCTCCGGATTCTTTTTTTTTAACTGGGATTTAAGGGTTAATGTATTGATAAGTAGGAGCGGAACTGTCGTTCAGGAGCGCCGGGCGGGGGCGCAGGCTGTAGCCGGCGGGGTGCGCGCGCGCACATATAGCGGCCCCCGCGCCGCGCGGCTTTCAGTCCCAACTGCGACCCGCGACCGCCAACACGCTTTCGCGACGCCCACTCTCGCACTGCACCGCCGAGCCACAACACGCGATAGTGAACACTTGTGAGCGAGTTGCGCGCCCTTTCTCTCACGCAGAGTGATCGTGCTTCGGTACGTGAATGCAAAACCGGACTAGTCTCCTAACGCGAAACGAGCAACAGAGACCCACGACAGATCGGTCCTCTGAAATCTTCCAAGGGGTAAGTGCAAATTTAGTTCCCATGCCCGGCTCCGCCGATGCGATTTTCCCTGCATTGCGAGTTGACGCTCGACCTGGAAACGGGAGCAGGTGATTTTTCGAGCGCACTTTCCAAAACGCTCGCGCTCCTTGAGTGACCGGCGAACGCCTTCGCGATAAATTTGCAGATATGCGTTGGCGGTTCGCGGAGCCTCGGCACGAGCGCTCCTCGGCTCGGAGCGTTGCGGTGCTGTTAAGGTTAACAGCTCTGACGGTATTCGTAAATATTGTACGCAACAGCGTAGCACGTCTCCGAGATGCAAAATGTGTTTCTCTCGCTACTTATTTGTACACTTAAACGTCCCATATCGATGCCGCTGTGAAAAATGGTTCTCAATTCGACGCGTATGTTTGATTCTATTGTCCGAGAGTTATTCAGCCGCGGCTGCTACGAAACACAAAAACACATTACATTATAACACGTATACAGCTCGCTGTAAACTCGTTAAGTAATAACCAAATTCGCTGGTTCCTGTAGATGAAATAAAGTGGAGTTTTATGGTTTTTTATACACATTATTACCCGTATTCGATTACTTCTATAAGTATCTATTGGATGTGGCAGTGTTCGGTTAAGTAAATATTTTAGTGTACTTTTTGATGTACGTAGCTCGAGGCAATGATCAATATTATTGTGCTGATAGGAAAATTAAGTCAAGCGATACGTTCTCGGTACACAGGCCAACGATTGAACTCTCCGTAAACATTGCAATATAAATAACTGCCTTGAAGTGTATGTATATCATACTTAATACTAGCTGACCCAACGAACGTTGTTCTGCCATATAAATTACTTGTACTGAATGATTTGGATATTGTTCATACAAAAATACTAAAACCGCGATTGATTTAATTTAAAATTAATTTATTTGAATTTCAAAGTAAACATTTGTGGTCGTAGGTAATTTTTTATGCTATATCAACAATAAATAATAAAATAAAATTCGTCAATAAAATATAAAAAAAATCTGGATAGAGACACCTTTATCACCCAGAAGTATGAAATATACTTCATGACCTGTTCCCATACCTACCAAATATACAAAAAAATCATAAAAATTGGTCAAGCCGTTTCGGAGGAGTTTAAACACTAACACCGTGATATGAGAATTTTATTTTATATAATATATAAAGGCCTTAAAATCTTAATGGAACCTGAAATGTATGATGTCACCGTACCACCATAGTATTGCTTTGATGCTGTGCTGATGCCACCGGAAAACTGACTTTGACTAACTCCGAACACAAACGCGAATTCATACATACAAAGAATACAAAGTCGAGTCGAAAAAATATATAGGTACCTATTCACAAAATTTGATTTAAATAATACAAAATAACTTAAAATGTCGATGGAAAAGAATTTTAATTTTACACTGGCATGGTCTTTTCAATAAGTTCATAAATGAGCAGACGAAAAAGGGTTATTCGTATCCGCCTGTTATCGGTTGATAGACAACGACTGTTGGTAAACATTCACTAGCCAGGATGGCTTCAGTGTAGTAGTAGTAGGTTTGTGAGGATTTGATTGGTTGTTAAATTTTTGTGTCACGTTACATTATTATAACGGTCCCATAATCATTTTTATTATAATTTCAAATTTTTCATAGCCCTAAATGTAAAAGGTTGGGTTAACAAAGAAAGCCTGTACCTATAATAAAATAACTCTAAGACACTTCGTAAGATGCGTAACTTACTGTATCTTGTGGTTTTGGAAAACAGGAAAATGTATCGTTATTATTCAATTAACGTCACTCACTTTGCGTAAAGCTATTTCATCAATTAACTGTAATATTGATTCCATCATACCATGATACTCGTACCATGATACGAGTTTACTCGAATACCATACAATAATGAATCAAGAAATATGTAATTATTTTCTAATTTTCTGTCAGTAATTTCGATATGTGTATGTAAGTTTATTAAAGTATGTTTGTTAAATTAATAAGTAATTTTCATATCATGTTTCAAATTAGTTTTTGCGTTTCAAAGCTATTAGGAACCATAACCCACATTCGCTTCGCTTCGATAAACCTATTCCTATAGGTACACAATGAGGAAACATTGCTACTCATTTTTTTCAGGCATTATAATTGTAATTGTAATGTTTACATCATAGATGTGTCGATTACCACGTAACATAAATAAATAAATACCGAGTAATGGAAAAAGTATAGAGTTGGTTTCGCACTCGTTATGTTTTGACAGTGAACTGCTATTTGCAGAAGTCTGTTGTCTCTAGGCAAGGGAACCGGCCGTGCCAGAAAAAGCATTTGTGGCTGGCTTAAGAATGACCAGTATTTTCTTTCTTTCCTCTTCCTTCTTTGTTGGCTTCCAACGTATCGGTGATGGCTTTGGTGTTTTTGATGTCCATGGCAACGGTGACCACTTTCCATCTGGTGGCTTGGCGGGTTTGCGGCTAATAGCGTACAAAGGTAACTTCATTTAACTTTCTTAAACTTAAATGAAAAAAAAATCAATAAAATTATATAGAGGATTACCTGTACTTAGGTACCAAACCATTGTCGGGTAGCACATCTATTAATACTAATATTCCAAAATAAAACTATATTAATATTGATTGTTTTTAAGGTACAAACTTGCTTAGCAGGCGCACGAACACTGTTTAAACAAACAACAACTAGACATGCGCTCGTTCTGATATCAATCGTTAGATTGATGTGATAATGACCCAATGATATTTTTTCCGCAATTAAAACTATTTTTTCCTTGTACTTATTACAGTTACATGTTAAGCGTCGTATTAGTGTAACTTGGCTGCCTTTGTCACAGTAGAATTCATCTCCGAGCCAAGCCCTCGCTATAACGTATTAACATACCAGAAATACGTTATTGTACAGTGTCGTACGTCATTTGACATGCGAATGTGTATAATGGTCTGCCTTGCTGTTTCGAAATGCTTAGTGCATATTATCGGTGGTATTTTCGAAGCCTTCAGCTATTGTGTTATCTGTGTTCGCGGTCGTCTCTGGCTCCTATTCAATCATGTCACACACCTTATTCAAATGGATTATTCTGAATATTGTTGGGATTTGGTACGACCAACCTATGGACTTATCATATTATATCATCCCATATTGCAGTTAGTGTAGCAATAAGGTTAGCGGTCAAAATGGCATAGGTAGTTATTAATTAAAGAATTTTATATTGAAGATATTATGGTTTTGATCTGAATTTGTATGTAATGGAATGTCGTACTTCAACTTTCACCCACTTTCGTTTGAATTTCAAGGAGTTGACGGCAAAAATATTTAACATCTAACGAGTACCTAAACCTAACCCTTCATAGGAATAATGCTAGCACATATGAGTAAGAGATTTGGCAAATATATGGTTTATCTAAATGGAAAAGAAGTTCACAGATATATCTTACCATATTTTTATATAGATAATATGCTATATAAATGCATTTATCAAAATCAATAAAAATATCACATGTGTCAAAATAGGCGTATAATTCAAATAAACACATCTTAATAGTGTAAAAATATCTGTGCAAATGTACTTTAAAACAACAGAATCCGACTATTTAAAAATTTTAAAAATAAAACTTGTAAATAACATATAAACTCATAATATCAAAGTTTATAAAAATTTCGTAAAATTATAACTTAAACGATGTAACAATATATTACTGAGCGTACTCCTATAATTATGTTGATTAATATTAGATTGCTTTAAAATCCGGTTATATCTGAAGTATTTCCCTAATGAACTGGTATAATCAATATAAATATGTATGTAAGTACTTTAAGCAATTCATCGCTGTGCTTGCGATGCGAAGCCTATTCGGAATAATGCGTAGTTATTCGAAAATAACTGGATATAACTGGTGTAGTCCGGACAAGCGGTTAGTTCTATTGGTATTAAGAAACATGGAACGTGGACAGCGTGTTGCATAACTTTGTGGGGTATGCACACTGCTTAAACAACATGAGGTAGTATCTACATAAATTGTACATGCGACGGATAAAAACAACGTGATAACGTTCATGTTTGAAAGGGTTTCCTTTCCTTATAAAATGTCCCACCAGTAAACAAGCCCTGATTCGCTTCAGTAAATTACGCTTATTCCTTACGTTTGCAAAGATTTATTACCTACTCAAAATCACGCGCCATACCGTTATTGCGCCCGTGACGCTATCTATAGCGTCTTGTTTTGCCGAGAACTAGAATACATTTTCGCGAAAAAAATAGATTATTTCACTCTCCAACCCTTTTACTATCTCCATGTCAAAATTAACTTAAATCCGTTGCTCGCGCTTATAATAACTCTATTATGGGAATCTTGTCAAAAATATAATACATACAATGAATGCCGCATATTTTAACTGAAATATTGTTTCTTGGCACTCGGTAAGTGTGCATGGAATATAGTAATGACCTTATTATTATATTCTATTATGGAATTTTCGCATTCTTCAATATTAAACAATTGTTATAACTTTACTTTGTCACATAGGTACATACGTATTTTTCAAAACTCCTATATAAATTGTACCAATAAACGTTGAATGAAACATCTACGTAACGTGATGAATAATTAGCATTTATACAACATAATTGTATTATTAGGTACGTTTATCACTAATTAGTGTCTAGAATTCTAGATAATAATAGTGGATTTACTTCTTTCAGTGCAGAGTGTAAATTAATATTCTGAGAGGAAACCAAAGCTTGAAGATACAATTCATAAAATATTTTTTTCAACAATATTTAAAGTTTGTAATGTAAAAGAAATAATGAAGTAAGTGAAGTTTTTAAAAGTGAAACTTTTATTAATTGTTAAATACATTTAAAAACTGGCCTTTTTGGCAGGAAATGTCACAATAATTTATTTAGTAAGTCATTCCTACTAAACATAAAACCACAATTTTGTCATGATAGCAACATTAGGCACAAACTCCGCACGATGGGAACTGACATTCAAAGAGTCTCGCGAATAAACTGGTTTGCTGTATTTTGTTAATGACTTACAAGGTAAATGCACCAATAAGCGTCCAGACACCGGTTATCGACATGAATTTACGTCAAAGTATGGAGTCTCAACATTTTTTTATGTTATCAACAGTGAATCATAAACAACGGGTAATAATTTATCCTACATCACGATTTTACCTACAAATGTTAGTATTCCGAGAATGCATTAACGCAGTTCTTTATGCTTCAGTATTTTTCATAAAAAGTATAGGGTATCTATTTTTATTAAGTTGGCTTAGCTTAATTCAACGGAAGGAAGTGGGGAACGGAAGAAGGTGGGGACCACGTTGCCCCAGTGTGGTTTGTTTAGTGGCCAACCTAAGGGTCGAATTTTTTACGTCCTTACGTAAGTACCGATGCACGCTTATAAAATCTCACATCGTCCCGCCTGATGACTTCAAAAAGTGATTTAGCGAGTAACATAACAGTACGTCTTGCTAACAAACAATGTCTATAACATTACCTAATGTATTTAAAATGTCCATTATCGGTACAAGTACCATACTACAGTGACGAAAAATCAATCGACCGTAGTAATAGGTGGTGAACCAGAATAAGGACTAATAGGACCTATACCTATTGGTCCATAATTATCTCATTGAAAAAAAATCATTGGCAACACTGTTCTTAACTTAAAAATATTGAAGAATAATGTCCTATCCTATCCATTGACTTATTATGTCAATGTATGCGACCGAAACATTTAGGTGCAATGCAGTTTTGCTCAAAAGCATTGCTCTATAGGAAAACAAATTGATAAATATTTACAAGAATACGAAATCGTTTGCTCTTATAAAATCAATCCCTTTATAATTAAATGAAAATACCTACCTAAATTCTTGTCACCTTAATTTTTTTTTAATAGTTTGTTGAATAAGTTTTCACTTATAATTAAATACAGTGTGAAAAGGTCATTTAATTTATTGTTCAACATTTTTTATATGTTATGCATCTGTAATCAGTATAGGACCAATAAAGACAGATTTGTCCATGCTGCATTGAGAGGGTAATGTTATAATGTATAATTTATTCAATTAGTACTATTTATTAGACCGACCGGCCTTATCTTTTTTCTTTTAGTATACAGCTGATATAAAACGGTCAGACGAATAGTCATGGTAATGAAATTGACGAAGTGATTATGAACAGGTTGGGTGACGCTGTCATTAACCATTAGATCAGCCCTTATCGCCAGTTCCTTAACTAAATTACCGCGATATTTCAACGTTTCTGTCGGCTCCTTTTCGTATTTAAATTAATTAAGGCACATAACTTATCAGATTTTATGAATATTTTATTATGATTACCTACTACAGAAAATAACATCCTTTGTGTTATTTTAGAACAAAATATGCAAAAAGGCCTTTCGGCAACGACTACCAAAATGCCTAATCGTATGAAACTGGAAGGCAATAATTAATAATTATTATAATAAATGGTGATAGAATCACTCTAGTGGACAATACCGTTAGAATTGTAGGCCGTCATGTTATTGCATTTGTTAGTTGATTCGATTAAAATGTAATCAGAAAAGTTGATTGATTTTATGTTACCGGTTTACGATAGTCATTAAAAGGTTTCAGAAACAATTGCTACGGATAATAGTTTAAATATTTATCAATTTTTTCCATTTTTATTTTGAAAATTTATTATTGGACTATTTAGTAACAACAATTTTTTGCAGGATAAGTCTAAGTTTAAAGTAGAAAAATAAGCATGTTTATTATTGTTAATCAGCTTCATAAATATATTATATATAGGTAGTTACTATTAAATATTTAAACTGTAGGCTTATTACGCACACAATATGCAATTCTCACGTGAGTCGGACCTGGGATGGTGTATCGCTATCGCAAAACAGTAATCGGAAACACCATTTGTGGTGATGTATGGAGGACAATGTGCGATGATTACAACTGAATCGCTTCGACGAATAACAATCTGTTGTTTTACAAAGTAATGGAACTGACTACAGAGTAGTTACCATCCGTGGGTGTTTGCACAGCTTTGCCCGATGGAAAAAGCATCGATTTACTAGTATATCTTTTTATCATAGAAAGAGGTACGTCATGTAATTGCAAAGTAATATTTACAAATAAATAAATTTATTAATTATAATTCTAAATTTATTTCCGTTTTTTTTTGTCGGATATGTTGTACGTTGTACATAAGAAATTTGATGGATTTTATATTGTGCGCAGACCGTATGCTGAAAACGCATATAAATAATTTAGTATAGGTAAACCGCTATAGTAGACCTCCCAATAATTTTGGGGACGGGGGGCGAAGATGCGGCTCGCTACCCTCGTGCGAAATAATGAACGATCTATTATTTAGTAAATCTGCAGGTTTAATCTATAGTATACTGAACAGAAATATAAATTGTGTTCCGCTTCTACTTTACTTTTAATGTTAACAGTAAGTTGGTAAGTAAATAATTGTCACAAAATTTTAGGCCTACTTAAATAATTAATTTTAATTAGTATACCTAATTAAGTATTGTAGATAAGTTAAAATTTTTGTGGGCTATTTTTAAGTTATATCTGTCGAATATGTTCAGCAATCTTTCGAAATGAAACATTCGCTGTTTAAACTTTACGGCAGTTCACTCACAAATATTAGTGTATTAAAGTGAACTCTATGTTGTGGAAGGACAGTCACTTGGCCGAACGTGCGGTGGCCTCGTGTCCGGCATACCATTGTGGGGCTAAGTTGACGGCGAGATGACCTATCGTTGATATATTTTGAAATGAATACTTCTATAGTATCGTTGTGATTTGGAATTCGATGAAACGGAAATGACGCGATGGGAGTAAATGAGATAGGAAGCATCGGCATAATGGCGGCTTACGTAAGCAAAGCAAAACATCAATATTTGGACTGACACTATTCGTTTTTTTTTAAGATTCACTTCTAGCATGTGTGAATTGACCACATTTTGTTTTTTTTTGTAATTGAACACTGACCGTATTTCTATTGTCTTTTAACCCATTTTTACGTGTTACATAACACCTGTTGAAGTTTAAGGCATAAGGCTGTTGCTAAACATCCCGTACCGCCTACGTTGATCGCGTACTCACTCGGATACCGGCGGCGGAAGAGAACAGGTCATTATGAGGTCTACTTAACCCTTGTTAGCCGGATAGGTAATGTTTTTTTATACGATGCTAAGTTAATCGTACCCAACAATCCCACCTGATGTTAAGTGGCGATGATGGCCAAAGATTGTAAGCGTATTAACTTAGTACCTAAATACCTATTCACTCTACTCTTAAAGACGACCACTAAATATTAAGTTCTGGTGTTATTATGTCTTACTCTCTTAATATCTTCATTTTTAGCTTAAACTCGACAAATACTTTAATGTATTAGTCATTACTAAGAAAAATATATTAATAATGAATGAAGTTTAGGGATTATGAATAAGTAGGTACTTCAATTCTGATTAATATTACATACGTAGCGATACGAAATATTTATTACCTACCTAATCAGTCTGGCTGAAAGCCAGGACCACTTTGCGAAGAGAGACGACAAGAATACTATTTAGTTATATTTGAATAAATTCAAAACACATTGTAACCGAAAGCCGGTATCGCTTGTGCATAAAGGTGAAATTTGTGTACATTACAATGGTGTCGAGTACACTATAAGTTATGGCTTACAGTAGCTATGGCCTTTTGGTCCTTTTGCAGCGTGCAATAAAGGTCTTAAGCAAGAAATTCGCAAATAATTTCTTAAAGGAATATGCAACAACATACGTGTGAGGAAAAGCCGTTGACTATCACGAATGCATTGAGACCTTCACGATTAGTTATTCCCAACCGTTTCGTGATATTCATGTCGAGGATGTCATGCCATAGGGGCGTATCGGCCGATCAGCTTGCAAAAATACATTATCTCATTTATGACGCTAAAAAGCACGACGTAGCCTGAAAACTCGGTCCAACCTTCGAATGTAAGCCGAAGGCATGGTCCAAGAGCTACTGGCAATTTTTGGGTAGGTATTTGAGGCAAGCTGAAAACTTGTCTGATAGCTCTCCTACTAAACCGCAACTCGGAGCTGCAGACCTGGCTGCTGAGTAGCGGGGCAATATGGACCCCTATAATTTTAAAAATATTATTTTTTTATTCCAAAAAAAATGTTTGAGGCTATATGCAATTTTTATAATGTTGTAGTTTAATGTTTAAAGAATAGAAAAAAAAATAAGCCAGACGATTTAGTCGGGGCTTTGACATTGCCAGGCGCGTGCAAAAATTAAAAAAAAAAAGTTTAAAAAAAGTGTTTGAGGCAACTTGAAATTTTAATAGGGTGTAATTTACAGCTAAAAAATAAGATTCTCAAAAAGACAGATCATTTCGGTGGGGCTTTCTACCCGCCAGGTGATCTAACAAATTAGGGTAAAAAACGGTTTATCTCGATTTCAGGCAAAACTACAAGTCCGATGGAAAAAAGTTTAATGACAAAGTTGTAGGTAATAAAAAGATCTATAATCTTTGTCTTGACACTTTTTTCACATAACCTCAAAATGTATGTGAAAAATTTAAAAAACCAAATTTTTGATTTTTTATTTTTATTTCTTCCAAAAATAATTTTTTTTTCACTAAATTTGGTGAAAACCTACCTTTTTTTGTCTCAAACACACTGTAATTTTTTTGATTTAAAATATTTATTTTTGCACCTTATATTGACTTAATATCGAAAAAGCACCCTAATTTTCAATCTGTCTTCAATTCAATCAAAATTTCTTTTTTTCTAAGTCGGTGGGCTTTTTGTTCGTTGAAATCAACTTTCCGATGGTGTTAAAAAAATATATTATGTCGGCATCAGGTAGGCAGGGTGTTTGTATGGGTTTTCACTCGATTTTACTCTGTGTAGCATGTATTTTCATGCAAGTAGGTATTCTTCATCAAACATCCATTGTGGGATTGTTTCATGCCAGGACTTCAGATTAGGATTTCAAATAAAAGACAAGAGTCCGGACCAACACATAAACAACTCATTTATTCACTGATCACTGTCTGGCTCCGTTTTAACGCTCTTTTACTTTGTTTATTTGGTTATTTACGCGGATCTCCGATTCCGACCTGTTTAATTTACTCAGCGATACGCAATATTGATTTATCGATCGAACCACTCGCTCTATCCGCGGGTTATGTGATAGCACGTTTTATTAGAACTTTATTCACTTTCAGCGATTACTCGCCGGTTCTTAGGTTCTTAGCGACCGCGACGCGCGACTGCGTCCATCTCCATTCAACTACGCGACCATGGTTGCCTGTCGCGGGGCGACCCCTAGATTTCGTTGTCGTCGTGTTCGTTGTCGTTCTGTTGCAGTACGATATGTCGGACAATTTATCCGCAGCAAAGTAAAAGTTATCCATCAGCTATTGGTGTATGAAGATGATGATATTCTTATTATGTTATTATCTATGCCTCCGAAAGAAAGAAAGAAGATTGACTCAATTTTCACATCACCAGAAGTTGAGGGTTGATTTCAAATACTCATAAAACGACATTTAAATTATAAATAAAGAAAAGTTCAGAAAATATTGTAGGTAAGTCATAAACAGTTTGATTTTGTAAACAGATTAATAAATAAAGACATCAGACCAAGAAGAAATGGCACATCAGTAACACGGCACTGCCTATTCAGTGGATGAGACGCGTGGAGCCGCGCGGTCGCGGGTCGTGGTCGCTAAGAACCGAATGCTACTTTTAAGATTACCTTTATAACTTCTCCCGAGAATTCCTTTTATGTGGAACGACATCTTAATGAACTGCATTTTGACAGATCACGCGTTGATCAATGGATCGGGAGTCCCGATCCATTGATAAACAATACCATCGATTAACGCGTATCACAGATTAATTCGTACCATCGATTTACCATCTCCGACATATATTCGAGTATTACTATGGTAAATTTTCTCAGAAAATGCGCCTTTACTGCGACTAAATCAGGCACATTTTGCACATTTCTGAGAAAATTTACCATAGTAATGTATATTTTTTACACCATCAGAAAATCTAATTTGTTAGATCACCTGGCGGGTAGCAAGCCCCACCGAAATGATCTGTCTTTTTGAGAATCTTATTTTTTAGCTGTAAATTACACCCTATTAAAATTTCAAGTTGCCTCAAACACTTTTTTTAAACTTTTTTTTTTTAATTTTTGCACGCGCCTGGCAATGTCAAAGCCCCGACTAAATCGTCTGGCTTATTTTTTTTTCTATTCTTTAAACATTAAACTACAACATTATAAAAATTGCATATTGCCTCAAACATTTTTTTTGGAATAAAAAAATAACATTTTTAAAATTGTAGGGGTCCATAATGCCCCGCTACTCAGCAGCCAGGTCTGCAGCTCCGAGTTGGGGTTTAGTAGGAGAGCTATGAGACAAGTTTTCAGCTTGCCTCAAATACCTACCCAAAAATTGCCAGTAGCTCTCAATCAAGCAGTTGAAGCGGTGATAAGTCTTTACATATCGTAAAGAATAAAAGGTCGTAAATATATCACATTAACGCGCACGCACGTGGCTATTAACCGTTGAGCGTTGTTAGTATTTTCAAACAATTATGCTGGTATTATTGTTTGTTTTGTAGAAAATAATGTATTTTATAACTGTTTTATATCCCGACAGACATTCAGCTGAAAATGGTAAAAATAAAATGTTTAATGATTGTTTGTATATATTTCTCTCGAACGCAAATTTATTTTAAAAATATAATTCTCTCTTTTCATTGCTCCTTCTACAGTCTTTAGTTTCGAAAATATTTGTATTGTTAATGTTACAACCGTACTCTGTTATAACCGTACTCTGTTACAACCGCACCCTGTCTGGCCTAATAAAATGCAGTCCTGAGATAATTTTTTTTATTGTTTATTATACCTACAAGCCACCATTAATTTTATGTTCCGGGAAATAATATCCCAAAAATTGTATTCCTTTGTTATCGGGTTTAAAAATTTCACATCTACACGACGAATAAATTAAGTTTTAGGGACTGTGTTGTCCATCCATACGTACGAATTGGTAGGTACATGGATTGATTATGACGTTTATGACACACGACGTGAATCACCTTTTTGTTAAGGCGGTAGGTATATTTCTTTTTAATTTTTCTGTATGGTGTATGTAGACAATTTTCACTTTTGCGTTATGAATACAGAAAATGGCCAGAACATTTTTGTTTAGGGTAAAGAAATCGTTATTTTGCGGCGCGCAGATAACTGAAATTTAGATCTTCAATGAGATAAACGACACCTCATTTCTAATAGTTCGTAAGCTCATTATATTATGTATGTACCTACTATATGAATTAAGGCGGAATGGTAAAATACTTTAAATAATTTCTATAATTATTATAATCTTTTTTTACGGACAACTAACACTTGCGTGTCTCTTACGAAATGTTCCTTAAAACGCATGTACATATGTGAATAATCCGTTTATTGTTATACACAAGACTTAAGTATTCAAATGTAATAACATAAAGAGCTCAATTGATTCACTACACCGTCAATTTATTTATATCACATTTACAAATAATATTATTTCAAAATCTATAGGTAAATAGTAAGTTACATGTTCAAAAATATGTAAGTAAGTATACACGTTGTAGACATGGTTCAGGTGGCGTTAACTGCGAATAATAAGTAAAGGTCAGTGATAACGTGAACCTCACAACGGTTAACTAATGGTGCATACTGAGGTTGGATGTGAGCGTTAGTGTGTTATAATTAGATGCAACTGCAGTTGACGATACGGTAATCGCCGGACTATTAATTTATAACATAAAATAGACCTGTGTACCTAACGCACGTAAGTCAATAATGCACCTACTGCTCTATTCGTTACCTAATGTAATTATTTATATTAACAAAAAGGGGAGGCCGGCTTGGACTCAAAAATGTATAAAGCCCCTTTCAATATGGCACCTACTACCCTCCTAGTACACTCCTAGTACTCCTAGTACCTAGACCCTCAGGAAATTCATTCTCTTCAGTCATTTACTTATTATTACTATGGACATCTAATCTCATACTAAAATCGCGAAAAAAATGTCCCAGTCAGTTATGTCATGTCATGTCGTGCAGTTAACAAGGTAATTTAAACACTAAAATCGTTACATCATGGTTTAATTTCGATTGCAGTCGTGAACGCGGAATTGTTGCTCTCCTAGCGTTTTGTTGCTCATTTGGCTCGGACATTTTTTAGCGCGGACCCGACGTCCATAGTAATATTAAGTCAATGTCTTCAGCACATATATATTTTTAAAGTGTAGGAACTATTAGAGGTTTAACTGTTTAATTAATCATTGATTTACCTATTCGTCTATTCCATAATTCCATTCTATGTCTTAAATCTGCAGGCTACTTTCACGTGCTATTTATATGTTCTAAGACCTATATCCTATATATAAATGTGGGAAAGAGAATGAGGAGATTGAGTTTTGGTGGGTATTTTGCAACGCCAACGACTTACACATATCCGCTGAGCACGGGTTTGCGTAAATGCATTTCCCAGCGACACAAAACATGTCTTGACTGGTAGGTCGAGATAAGTTTTAAATCTTGTTTGTAAATCTTGTTGTTTAAAGATGTTACACAATGTTTTAAATCTATACGTAAAAATGTTAATTATCCTTTCATTCAAAATCAAAAACCTATAAATAGAGGAGTGTTATTTATTTCGAAGTTCATACATTAATGCGTGAAGCAAAAACTTTGTTACCCCGTTTTACGAAAATTACGCAGACGGAGGAGTATGACATTTGACACACTTACATATAGTTTATATAGAGGAGTGCAGAATTATTAAGCATGCTCATTTCGAACAAAGCACGTACATACTTGAAATGAACAAGTGCTCACCTAAAAGTATGCTTTGAGACTTAAAATAAGCATGTATTACCACCTTAATAAATAATTATATAATAGTACATATTTCTTAAAAGTGGTGGAAGTTTTAGGTATCTGTTTGTGTGTAGGGCACCTATGTATATTTAAATAATGGTAAAAATGATCTTTTCTTGCGAGATAAAAATCTCTGCTTGAATTCAAAACCGTTTGGCATCAATTTAAAACGTCAAACAAACCCTACTTATATAAACGAAAGCAAAAATTAAACTATTGTGCAATTTGAATAAACTATATTATCATTATCACAATGTGTGTTATTCAGGTGAATGACGATTCATTTCCTTCGTGTATTTACGGGTAAGACTATGATAAAAATCAGTGGAAAATTACGTAATTATTTCGTGTTGTGATGTACCTGGCACCGGGCAGTTATTCGATGTAGAAAACTGCCAACATAATATTAACTAAATTGATACGTTGCTGATCCTACGCTAAAAAAGCTTCTATTGCCCAGTGCGGTGACATATTATATATTACTTATGTATTACATCTAAGATGTGTGTCTACAATCACAACAATTCTACAATAATTATTTTTTGGTGACGATTCATACAATGTCGTGGAATAAATACATATATTTTATGCAAGTATAATATTCAAAACAGCGCTTATTTTGTCACCGTGCCATTCAAGGATACTAACTAGTATTCAAACATCTTCAAGTTGTAAGCTGTTTCGTTTACATTGGACACAGGCGACACACACCGACACGAACGGACACGATTGTGTCCGTGTCATCCCGTCTCCGACAGAATGCTTCTGACACGTCTTACCGTTTGTTGCGGGCGGTCAACTAATATGACCATCTAATTATTATTCAAAGTGCTCGTGATGGTGGCAGGAAGTAATTAACACATAATGCTATTGTACAAACATCCTTTACCGGTGTTATGAGAGTGTGAAAAATGTAATTGAGTAGTAGAGGCACTGACTATGAACTAGGTAATAGTAGGATTCGGATCTGTTGTTTACGCCAGGATTGCTCACACAATAACATAACACACACGAACCCGTTTTGATTTATCATACAACTGCTTTTTTGCTTGTTCGAAATAAGTTTCTACTTGCTTCACTTAAATATATACCTACCTACCTACATATCTATACTAATTGTGCAAGTAGTCTCTTACGTTATAAAGAAACAAACTGAAAAATTACATTGTCAAACAAAAAGCAAAAGCAAATTACCTCCCTAGTTGAGTTATGATAAACAATACGCAAAATCTATTTACAAAATTGATTGTAAACTTTTGTATTTTGTATTTTATTCGTGTACATGACCTATAAAATAAATAAATATGTACCTTATATTCAGAATGAAGGAACATTAATTTTGTACAAAAACATGCAAGTAAATGAATGCAATGGTTCATAACCGTGGAAACTTATAGCATAGGTACATCGCTTACAGGTACATAGCTTATGTATATAATATGTATTATTACGGTACCTACATAGCTTCATCACGCTGATTGGTGGAGTAGTCGCTAACCAAAGTGTCGGAAGTTTACAAGCCGACCGAAGTCATATCTAACGAAAAGTTGTTTTCTTCCAAATAGTAATTGCATAAAAAATTTCAGTAAATATTGCACAATATGTAAGTACAAAGTTTCAGTCCGTTAATTCATGTGAATAATTTATGAGGTAATAAAAATATTGATTGATAGATAATTGGTATCGATTGTGGAACTTGATGTTCAATTACAGACACATAAATCTGAATAAAAGTAATATTTATTAATAGATCGATGATGATCGAGGAAGATTTACTTACCTACCTCAATGGTTACGTAAAGAAAACCTTTAGGTACCTACTCTTATTACATTGAAATACTTATAAAAATGTAGGTAAGTATCTCAATACCAATGTATGAGCAATATAAATGGGAAACTTATAATTCACTCCTATATTTAATTAAACACATTATACATTACCAATTACTCTATGCACACTTCCACGCCACTTTAAATGTTTACATTCATAGTGTCAATGTGAAGTAATTTTAAGACTGAATGAATTGCGGTAGATTTGCGAACGCAGAGCGGGTCTCTATAATGATTACCTATAATATTAAAATATAAAGTATAACTATGACATACATAATATATTATTTAAACACACAAGCATACATAATGTCGTGCCACCCATATAAGTTTAGTAATCAACTATCAACGTGTTCATCATGCGATAAACAACGTGTAGAATTGTGCGATTTATTTGCATACTTTCATGCAAATGAATGTATGAAAACGTTGTAACCGTGTCGCATATTATTTAAATTCACATTTCTGAAAACCATGTATCAAAACATCTGTTAATATAGATGTCACTTGTAAGAATTTAATACAAGTTTAACGCCAATAAATTATACTACAAAGAACACGGTCTCATAGCTAACTGATGTAAAAAGTAGAAACTTATTATGGTTTCTTTCCTTCAAGACGAATCTAATGAGCCCTAACTCGATGGATGTACTTGGCATTCTAGGGTTCGGTCTGCTTCGTTCCGTCGTAGTAGGTACTAGGTACCTATATCACCGTCGACCCGTATGGCGCTGAGAAGCGTTGGCCGCTGCGTGTAGCGTCCTTGGTTCGGTTTCCAACGAGGAGGAAAGATGTCCAAAATTTGGCTTTTAATCCGAGAAATTCCAACAGAGGTCATTTAAATACTGCCGAACACAGGTTCTAAAATTAACACATTTATAAATTAAAGAATTTTTTAGCCCCCCGATATTAATTTAACAGATCAAAGAGAGCACACGATTACAAGAAGAGAATAGCAGACAGCCTAACCGATATGAAACTGTTGAATTGACGTCGACATAATTTATCATGAAATAAATCGCTATAATATGGTTTCCATTAACCTGTTAGTACTGCCATATACTTATATTTTTTTTCTAAATGATTTTGCAGAATGAAATTATTATTTGGTCTAAAAATAAGTTATTTGCGATTTCTATTTTCATAATTGTTTGCCTTTGTGGTTCGATCGATGTGGTGTGGTGGATGGATCTGGTTACAACTATTTGAGATAAAGGCCCAACCTCCATACAAAAAGTAGACATCGCCTTTCAATGATGAGGTTAC
Source organism: Ochlodes sylvanus (assembly GCA_905404295.2). Classification (NCBI taxonomy): domain Eukaryota; kingdom Metazoa; phylum Arthropoda; class Insecta; order Lepidoptera; family Hesperiidae; genus Ochlodes; species Ochlodes sylvanus. The sequence continues at coordinate 11,658,253 of FR990123.1, read as the reverse complement.
TGATCTCGGTCTGAGAATTTATGCCCTATCTATCGTTATCACAATAGACCTTCAAAAATTAATTAAGTATCTTTTTTCGTTTTTTGAATATCCGCCAACATTAGACATCATTGAATAAAAATTTCAATCGGCTTAGTAATATTATCACGGGCAAATAATACGAGTAGGTATATACCTAGACTAAGGACTAACGTATTACTCGTATACCGAATAGAATTTTGCGGCACGTGTAGAATTATTATATTAGTCTGAAAATTCTTATTTTCTCATTAAATATTCGAGCTTATGGCCGGAATAACTCACTACACCCGTCAGATAAATCATGTTATATCAATTTAATACCCGATACAAACGATTCATCAATTGTCCGTTATAAATTACAAAAGTAAAGGTGTAAGTTGATACAAAAAGTGAAGTCAAGTGATACATTATCAATCAATATCTTATTTAATAAAAAATAATAATGCTAAATGTACCTATCTTATTAATTAATATTGATTCCCGGAAACAATAATTTCGGCTTAAACCTAGACAATAAATTATCGACACTGCATAATGTTCTCAATTTTATTTGCAACAAGGACACAGAAATAATCACTAAATATGGAAATTATGTAAACAACCGTTTGGTTCCGAGATATTACATTAAATTCCTGTTAATTTCCGGAAATCAAATTGTACAAAAGTATAAATCAAATATTTATAATAAAAAATTTGTTTGCAAACTCTAGGCAAACTACGACTGTCTCTATTTGGAGGTTTATTTAACCCACATAAAGAGCTATACGTACATATATCTACGCGTAAATCTTGACTTGAGAGAATACAAGTGAAAGAACAAGCATAAGTATCTATTATTCTGTACGGTATCACGCTAAGGAGTCGGCGACTTTAAGAAGAATTAACGCGAACAAACGCACGAATATTTACATTATGTGTAAACCATGCGCAAATTCGTGTATAACTTAATGTTTTTATATGACGTGTACGACGTGTAGTTATTGTAATATGTTTAGTTGTATATTAGACAATACATATTTGTTGTCGTTGTCGTTCACATTGCATGAACTCGCAGAATGCACTTGAGTACTCTGCCTCACATTCGCTCTATCCTCTCTAGTAAGGCCGACGACTTACAATTAGTATTCTAATTTAGTCGATCGAAGTTCCTATTGAATGACATCGTTTCTGTTATAAAGGTTTTGTTTATATACACGTTGGACTTGTGCAGGTGTTTCCTGCTAGTGAGAGTGTAGTTGTCTATACAGATCGTTATCATCTCATCAATGAATTGTTATAATAACAATAGTTTTGAACTACAACAATAACAACATTCTGCCACCTTCTAGATACATGGAGACAGAATGTCCCAAATAAATACATGGTAAATACATGGTTTCTTTGCGAAGCTTCGCCGAATCGCGCATTTCAGTCCAAACCTGATTGCGTGCAGCAGATCTTCAATCAGAAGCTTAACGAATCCTGTAAACTTATATTGTAACTCTGACGCATGAAGCCTTCAAAGAACTCGATTAAAATCACTATATTCCACACATATCTTCCCAACTCCAACTAAACCAAAATAAAGATATATTGGCCTTCTCGAAAAAGGTCCTCAAATTCGGGGGGAGATCTTATAATACAAGTCCGGGCATGTTCAAAGTACAGCTCCGCTCAACACAAGTACGGCCCTGTGCCCAGAAATGCATCGCTCCGCAGATTAGCGTTAAGTGTAACCCGAGCCCTGTTTTATTAATGCGATCAAAATGAGTGCCTTAATGCACCGAAATTTTTAAATTAATGAATCGAAATTGTTGTCAAGATTAGCCTTACCAAGTGTACACCCGATTGGTGCGAGATGTCCCGAATTACATGGGTGTTTTGCCTCGATTAATATAGTACTCTTGACCGGAACATTGAGTGTTCCGATTTTTCACTGACCTCCCGTAATCAGTTTCCGTTTTCAGGAAATGTGAATAATTAAAGTTTTTTATACTTTCAAATTATGTTGTGCTTCAATTGTGTCGTTTCAGAAAAATTTGACACTTTTGGTATAATAACATAATAATTAATATTCCAACACGACGTAATTCAAGCTTTAATAAATTAGCGGAGCTGGGCCCCTGGCCTAACCTAACCACTAGGCAACATCGAAGCCGTTTCTCTTACGAGATGAATTTTAACGCTTTTTGTTACATGCCGATGACATAGTGATAGATCTTAAGACGTGAAAAGCAAACATCCGTGGCCCGACCGTTATAAGTCGGCACAGATAGCCTGACATCGTTTAGTAGACGGATCGAGGTCTCGTTGGTCTTGTGAGATATTTAGAATGAGTATTATCCTACAGTTAGTTTGCTGCAGACATCCACCTATTCATTAAGATTTTTTATCGTGCCTTGCACGTCTGTTTCACCGAATGTTAGTTACATATTGAGCTCCGCGAATGTAACGGATACTTAAATCTATGTTATAGCTATATGGTGTTCAGTTAAGTTTAAGTTATCTCAAAAATGTCAGTTTGTAAGACAATATTCTTGTTTCGTCGTCTATACGATACTATAGCGATTTTCTAAGGATACTTAGGTAAAGTTACTGCGTCAGTTTCCTAACTGGTTACTGGTGCTTAAGAAACTTACAAAGATTTGTTAATCAAATGAAATTCTAGTATAGGTGTAAGGATTGGTACACATACTCGTATATCGAATCCGCTGGCTTTGAAAAGTGGATATAAATAACACAGTTACATACAGTTTTTAACTTATATAGTTTTTTTTTAATTATATGCAATAAATAACGCTACACATTCATATCCCCACACTAGGATGCCCTGTAAGTGCCATGAACAACACTCAAAACAATAACACATACACCCAGATCAAGAACAAAAAAAAATCTCGCTGGGAATCGAACTCGGACCCCTTTCGATCGGCGGTCCGGCATGGTTACCATTGCGCCATACCGCTCGCAAACCTTTGTAAGGAACTATCTATCATATAAATCATCATCATATTTTGCTCTTCTGCCCCTGCAATAAGATATAATTTTTGCATAATTTTGTTGATTATCCCTAATTTTTTTTTTAATCTTGTTTATTAAAAGTACCAGCTACTGAAATCACTACTCTATGTAACGTATTGTAGGTACACTACATGTAGATACATGTACCTATATATCTCTACAATAAGTAATATTTACAAATATTTACATTCATGCTCAAGTTCAATTAAATCCAGAATTGATCGAAGTCATGGCGAATTGTGCTGCATTTGACATTGGGAGCCAATGTACCTACTTCGCTCGTCTGAAGGTTAACAATATTGCGTATGAAGTAAATTACGGAGTCACATTGTTGACTAGCTCTATACACTGACCTCCATAAATTAAATTCAAAGATGTCACTAGATCCAGTCTGTATCCTAGATCTGTCATTACTACGAGTAGCTTAATTTTATCCGAGCACGTCATGTCTCTTCTATTATATTGCCATTTATATTTATATTACCAATTATTAAATTAAAATCTAAATCTAATTAATTTAACTTTACTTTACTAGAAATTAATTCTTATAAAAAATGTGACGTTTTAATAATAGTTAATATGTATACGCAAGAAGCTGAAATTTGGCATGTAAGTTCTTTGTAGAGTGAGTGCACAAAGAGAGGATTTTTGGAAATACCCTCCTAAGGGCATAAAAAGGGGATTTTTTTACATAAAAATGTTTTTATTTCTTCAATGGATTCACTTATGACTTTGTGTATAGGTTCCTTAAGTGACGCAAATATACTGAATGTCTTAGTGCAATATATAGTCAAGACAGGACAACTTCTGCCGGGCTGTGCTTGTACCTAACAAATATGATAAAACTGATAGGTAATATTTTTTTAGCATAGTTTTAACATTTGAGTTGAGATCTATGACGTCATAAAGCTTAGGATGTCACACATTGTTGATCCCCTTCCGCCCCTTGTGATGTTATAGCCCCTCAGGATAAAAAATATCATGTAATGTATTTAATATTGATAAGCTTTGTTACCTGTTACGTCGGAAGTAGCGAAAGAATTACTCGTGCCGACATAAGAACAAAAATTTTGTTTACGAAATCACACGTTACGCGTTCTTTGATAACAGCAAACTGGTAGTATTACACACGGTTTCACGTTTTAAATTTATTTGTCGTTTATATGTATACAGGCCGACCCTTTTGACTGTACCGTTTACAGGAAACCTATACGGCTGAAATTGTACAGTCTACGAGTATAACCTATCTATCAAGTATCTACTACCGAAATTACGTAATGATAGATACTATACTCGTAGAAACGGTTATTACATTTAAGTGCGGATAAGTGAAGATAGATGATAGAATCCAGCAGACATCCATTATTTCACAATTCGGGTTACGTTCCGATGACAAACCAACTAACCAAAAGTTAAAATTGCATGCATACATAAAACTTGAACTTGAGCCGTGTATTTAGAAACAGGTTTTTATGTGATTCGCTTATCCATAAGCCGACATAAGCGCGTGCGATGCGTGTCGAGTGTACTTGTAACCATTATGTACAATTTTAGTCTTTCTGATTAGTTTAATACGTACCATGTTAGCAAACAATCCCAAAATTACTCGGGTAATTCTCAAAGGAGTACTTTATCTTCATTAATTTTTTGTTGTTGCCTTAAACAATAGTCTGACGTTGCTGGGTTGTCCGGTGCTGGTAAAAACTTCAACAATGAATGGGTTATGTGAAGAAGAATTGGTTAAATCCTTCTTAGAGTCAAAATATCTCTTTTTGTTAATATGGAAGTACCTACGAGTATTTTTTGTTTATTCGATCTGCCAGCAACTATGTTGAAGTTTGCGTTTTAAAACCTTTGCATCTACGGTCCTGCTACTATCCCTGTACCGTAAACGATTCGTTCTTTTTGTATGGTTATCAGCATGTTTGGGGTACCTGTTTATTTTTCAAAAGCAATTTAAAAAGCTAACAAGTTCTCTAATTCCCAACTATACTTATAGAATGATCTCACGAGTGTTTTGTTAGTTTGAACGCGTATTAACCACGATATCTCTGACTACTTACTTACTTATAATTAACCAATGAAAATAAATTAGGAAGGGAGGTAGTCAATGAGTAGAAGACGTTTTGTGATATTTCACCATTGAGGTAGGTAATAATATACATACAAATAGGCGTTGAAAGTTTGTTCGAAAATCAATTAAAAGTAGGTACCTACTTCCGTCAACACCTAGTATGTTTGTGTGAGTGAGTGAGCGAGTGCATGACGTAGAAAATATCAACAAGAACACGACGACGTCCTATCTTGAACACGTTGATTTCGTACACGAAATACTTTTTTGCCGAAAGTTAACGTCACATTACAATGTGACGTTATTATTCGGCAAAAAACACAGATGATGGTCTTTAAGTTAATACTTGGGGTATTCCAAATTACCTGCAGTATTATTGCCACAATAATATATGCCACTCTATGTATAATTTTTCTTTTATCGAAAAGCAAAATTCAATTTCAATGATACAGGTCCTCCGTTTTGGTGTGAAAGAAAGACAAGGAAACACATTTTCTCATCTATCACATTACTTCGTACGGATGATATATTATTTTTATTATTCCTTATCATACAAATGACTAACTAAGTAATGTAATTATTATTTTTGTTATGTAATACACTTGGCCGTATACTCCACAACTACACTTATAATAACTTAATGTGTTTCATGTCGGGAAAACAGATCTTAGATCTTACGTATTCATTAGGCCACACGAGCAACAAACCGTGTAATCCATGCGAAACGTCTTGCTAATTTCGCTCTTATACGATGTGAATAAGCACTACACCAATTGGCTTACATAACTATTAATATAACTTCATGAAGTCGTTATATGTACCTATGCGCTAGTGACTTCATGGGATACTATTATCCATTGTATGAGGGAAATATGTAGGCAATTTGTATGTAAGTATAAATTTGTATCCCTGACAATACAGAATTAGTGCTTTAGGTGTTCATTAGTGTCACACAATTGTGTGATTAGCCGGACGCGTAGTTAGTTACGTAAAATAGTAATAATGATATGAAAAAGGTAGGTTTCCGGAAGCCTAAGCATAAGTATGGGTTCGAGTAATCCCACAACACAAATTGTCTAAATATTGTGCATATTAGAAATAAATTATCACTTGCTTCGGGGATCGAAAATGTATAAGAATTTTCTGTATGTACCCCTTACATAGCGAAATAAATGTTGATCCCGGTACTGGGGCAGTTATAAATTGTGATGCTGATGACGTAGGAGCTTAAATCGTATATGGTATAGGACTAATCGGGCCGCAGCGATCCCAGTCACCTTTAAACTTTAGGAGCTGGTGCCTTAGTAAAGACAGTAAAGTAAAGACAAGAAGTAAAGACACTTAGCAGCCTCATGTCCCGGGAATTTCAAGTCCCCCTGAACCGGGCTTACTGGACATGTGTGTGTGTAAATAAATAAAATAAAAATCACTTCATCTTTATAGGTACTGTAATTTTCCAGTAAAAATTTATAGTAGACCTATAGTACCTACTATAGATTTATAGTAGAGTAGGTAATACTAACACGGCTATAAATAATTTTGCTTCATAGTTCATATATTTTACCCGACATTAATCATATTATGTTAACAGTGTTCACACTTATCTACTAAATTAATTGCTACATAATTTTACGAAACTAACCAAACAAAAACTATATTTGATGTAAATGTTCGGTTCGTCGATTCGTAAAGGTTGGATCAATCAAAAGTGTTTATTTAATTAATTATGCGTTGTAAACACAACAGGTAAATTTGAATGTAGACATCGAATATTCCGCTGCAAATCCTTGAAAGGAAGGAAGCTATCAATATTCCTAATTATTTTTATGACCCCGTCCAATAAGCCGTGTATTGTGAACATTCCATATACGTCCGGGTTTATGGTAAAGATAAGTATGTAAAGAACGCCCACACAGCCGCCATGGTGCGTCACGATGGAATGAAAACTATTGCTAGTAGACTTAGGGTTACATGAAAATGAAAATCATCATCATCATCATCATCATCATCGTCGTCAAGGTTTACATGTGGGTTTTGATCAAAACAAATTACGTCATTACGGAGGTGTGGATGTAACTATGTTTCTTTCAAAAGCAAATGATGTCATAAGGGCAGTGTGGATGGACTCATGTTTTTTACAATCTGTCAAAATACCATCAAATCCAATTATGTTTTCTACTACTTTGTTTAAGGTTACTGAAGAAAAAGCGTCGAATTATGTACATTTTTTCAGTAAACTTTATAATTTTTTCATAAAATTTTCAAAATGTCATAACGTGATAAATATTAACATTACAAAAAATGTAGATTAATTAATAACCGTATTAGTTAGTAGAATCCGATTCTAATAAACTTGGCACTTAAAGCCACACTTTCCGTTTTATTTCCATAGTGCGCGGGCGTCTACAAAATACACCTTCGCGTCCAAAGAACCACCTACAATATTTTCTAGTGGTAGTAAAGTTGTTGTTGTTGGTTGTAATAAAATTTTATTCAAACTCTTTATTTCAAACGGTGCATGGCTGCTTATAACAACCATTAGGTTTAAATAAAAAAGAACTTGTTTATATAGGGAATAAGATGCCAAGAAAATATATATACAAAAATACAAAATGTATTCTATCAGTTTCATATTGTTTGTATCGGATAAAATAAGTTAGCAATACTTGTAGTACCAATCTGGTAGATCTGTGACCAAAACAAAGTAATAAATTAAAAATTCAAATAGTTTTCTTGCAATATCATGCCAAAAAGCACTCTGAATATTTATAATATTTGATTGGTCGCAGCATCGGATGAGTTCGTATGTCAAATGTTTTCACATGGCCGACGGAGGTATGCGGTAACTCTAAAAGAGCCTTGCAACAAGGTTGTTTTGGAACGATGCTGCGTGAACGGAATCTGTAATAGCCTTGCAGGAAAAGAGAAGCCGATTACAGTTTAAAAATAAAATCACAGCGTTTATCAATAATATTTATTAATATACGACTATTGCAAAAACCGTCGCTAGCGATTTTAGCCATCTTGTGGAGATCCGCTACGATGAACAACCATCTTTTACATCGAAAATATTTTAAACCAGCCTTGACGTAGCTTGGCTGTATAGTTACGTGTATACGTAACACGTTACTCTCCACCCTCCTAACTATCTCCACACTCAAAAATTATACCATGATATCGCTCCGTTGCGACGTGAAAGGACGAACAAACACTTTCGCGTTTATAATATGTATTAGTATGGATGGAAACGTATGGGGCGGCTCTGAATATGACCCCAATCCCTATGCCGACCAGGGTGCGGGTGCTGGACTGGCTAGCCACCGGGCCACCGCCCACTGGCTCGAGTCAGTCGCCAAACAATTTATTGTGTTCCGACTGGGAGCTTGAGCCAGCATTTTCTTTCTTCCTTTTCCGACTGGCCGACCATGCATAAGGGTGGTGTGGATGGAATCATATTTTTTCTACAATCTTCAACTAGCCCCTCTGCTTGTTGAAAAGCAAGGCGACATGTCACTTAGAAACGGCACATTTTATTTTCGGGTTTTGATACGAATCGTCAAATAACATTTCGTTATATTCATGGTTGAATTTCTAGTGTTATGTTTATCGTAAACATTAAAGTAGCCAGGTTTTAAGGTTGGGAAATAGGTGCTAATGTAAGCCTACTTTACTTACATGACAAGCCTTCTTCTTCAAGAGTTCTTTTTTAGTTTGATGCGGAATAGTTAGTTCCCATTTGGTGCCACAAAAATTTAATATAGTTTGGCCCAGTAGATTTTACTTTATGAACATTTTTTTGTTATGTATAGGTTTTTATGTACCTATATACATATACACCGATTACATAATTCGATTTACGTGATTCTTCTTTAGTTGTATGTCGAATCGTTGCCATTTGGTCCCATAAAATATTAACATAGTTTGGCTTAGTAGTTTACAATTTATAAACATTTTTAACCGACTTTAAAAATACTGGGAAAAACCCAAATCGCTAAGTTATTGCACTCTTGAACGAAATCCGAATGCTTAAATCAACAAGACCAAAGGCACACATTTGCGTCACGTTTATGTAACACATACAAAACCGTGATTTCTAGCCGCACCCCGGCGGTTACGAACCTCAGTTTGCAAATTTGATAAAAATTTAATAGATATTATTATTTAAATTCAATAAATTTGATGTAAAATCTAAGCGAACTTACACAAATCTAAACTTAAGTTAATAAGTTTTCATAAGTTTTATGAACTTCAATGGTATAGTATGCAAAATACAAAAATGGAAATTTCAAATGTGTTCCTCTTAGTTCGATTAATTTTTTAATTATTAAATTAATTATAAAAAAACGAATACAGAGAATAAAGAAATACGGTAGCTAGTGTGACACCGTTAACTTCGTTGGTGTATGTTTGTGATTTCTATACGACGATGCGAATGCAAACGGCGTGCGAAATTTGCAATTTTACATAACCATCTCTAAATGCAATAAATTGCGGCTCATATATTTTAGCCTTGCCCTCGACATAAGCCCAGATAGAAATCGCTCGGTGGAGTCCTAAGCCTTACATTGGCTGGTTATTATTCAATTGGTCTGAGACGAAGTTTTCTCCAGATCCCAGGGAGGCAGAGAGACCGGTCAGCGGGGATGAGGTAGGGCTATCAATTTTATGTATCTTGTTCAAATATTCAAACATTTTATAGTGTAGTCTTCATAATAATATACTCAATGTAATCATCGGTGTGTGCTAAAGTTTTCTTGTAAGTACTTATATTCTGAACGGCTTGGTTGAAGTGAAATTCAAGCAACATACTTGTATTTGTTTTGTTACAATAAATAATTATGGAGATACAGACGCTATAAGATTTGATTAGCTGCGCTCGTGTATCATGCATCAAGCTAATGTATTATATGCATTTAAGATAAATTAAACAACAATTAAAAAATATTTCACAGAACCGAAAACCTTTTTATTTACAAAAATATTGCACAAAACTTTCTTTTGAGTTATAGTACAAGTACAAAAGTACTAAAAATATGTTATTTTTATTTAGTACTAGCTGACCCGGCGAACTTCGTACCGCCTAACAGTCGATTCTTTAATTTTTTTATTACTTATTCTGCTATTCGGGACACCTTCCAGTTAACGTCTTCCTTAAACTTTATGGTATGTATTAAAGTTCAAATTGACTTTTAAGTATTATTGCGAATCTTTTGTATGGGAATATATAAAATTGTTGTTTTTAGATGTTTTAGATAGACGTAGATGCTATAATGATCTATTAAGATTGTTTATTTTTAGTAAATATTTATTAGATTATGAGACACGGAAGTGTGTACCTACCTATACCTAGTCAATAAATATTTAAGTTATGATATAATTGTTTAATATAATAACGAGATACATATTATGTAGTACATTTAATGCATCCGTTATAAAAAAGCAGCAATAAAAAAGTGTATAAAATTATTATCGTAAAACAATACATGTACATAATTATGTAACACGTGTAATAGGATGTCGTAGTATTAATGAAAAGTGGAAACAGTCTGACTAATTACGCAATTAATTAACACTTGCCTAACCTAATGCGTAATTTTTTTTTTATGTTTACAAATTTAAATTTTATAAGTAATCATGTTTATAATTTTAAACCAATATCATTCAATAAAATGCCTGCATGACTTTTGTTTTTCATTAAATTTTATTAAACGAGATGTACCTATATTAATAAAACTGAAAAGTCTTAAAATATTGTTACAATGTAGGTAAGTCGACAGCCCTATACGGTGCCACTACTGTGCTATAATTATTGAAGATGCATGTACTGTGCGTCTTACCGAGGCGTTTGCCGTCTTCGTCTGGAGAACAAAACGTATACATTTGTACATCTTTTTATCCTTTTATAGTTTGGTGGTACAACACTCGCTGCGGTTACAACACATTCTTCACAATAACGTTGGCACTTCAAACGAATTTAAGCTCAATATAACAGTTCAATAGACTAAAGAGGAATTCATATAAATAATCAAAATCAACTTCCGCGGAGGGTGTTTGTAGTTAATATTATTGTATTTCTAACCTGATATCATTTTACGTAATGATATTTAATTACTGAATGTGTGTGTTATTATTTTGCACCGTTCAAATACTGTGTGCCAAGCGTTAACAAGCGCATTCTGTCCAACGTAAGATGGCATGTACTTGGGTCTACAAACGGGCTCAAGTCAGTGAGTATCAACGTCAACCACACAAACATTAAATACCACCTTATCGAGTTGTAACAACCCGTTAATATACAAAACATATCAACAAATAACTCATTCAAACGTACCATTGAATTTAATTCTATTTATACTCATAAGTCTATAGATGTACAATCTAGATGATGTGTAGGTATGTCGTCAAGGAAACTGACATGTTAGGAGGTTGACGCACTCGACCAACAACTATCTGATAAAATAATAATATGTTCCTGCTTAGGTTCGGCTTTTCTTTCAACTAGAAACCAAACATTGGCCTCTGTATCTTCGAAATTAGACTACGGAACAATCTGTTGAAATTTAAATAAATACCTTAATAATCTTAAAATTGCAAAGGAAAAATTTACATCCTCTATTTTACATAATGTAACATACCTTGGGAATTAATCATGAAATTGAAAAATGGTGAAACATGAAACTCTTCTATTCTGTATGTATGGAACAGTAGTAATTTTCAACAACCCTCTCTTATTACTTACGTATGCCACAGCAGGTACTTACTATACAGTTTTCGTTATAGGGCTTCCTCTTTGTCCATATTAAATTCAAATAAACATAGTTTACTAGAGACTTTGCCCGCGGCTTCGCCCGCGTGGAATTTGGTCTATAAAAAGTAGCCTTTCTTAATATATATAATTCGAGTGTGAATGTGTATGTCACTGAACTCCTCCTAAACGGCTTGACCGTTTTGTTTGAAATTTTTTGTGTGTCTTCAGGTGGATTCGAGAATGGTTTAGATTCACAATTGGACCCGGTAGGAGGCGTCGCTGTCGATATATCACCAAAACATTTTTTAATCATAAAGCGGTACGAAGTACGCCGGGACAACTAGTATTACTTCTAATACCTCCAAGAATATGTGTACAAAGTTTCATGATGATCGGTTCAGTAGTTTTCGCGTGAAAGCGTAACAAACAAACTTACATTCACATTTATAATAGTAAGGATTTTACCGTGTATTAGTTCGCAAAAATAAAAAGTTTCCGTACATTTTAAATTATAAACGGATTTTACGACTCCCTTAAAATAAAAGCTACTGAAGGCTATGATTTGTGAAAATTAAATGGTCCTTACCGATTAAACGAAATTGGTTTTAGCCACTCTACAGCCATTACATTAATTTTGTTTTGACCGTACATTAATATTAGTAGGTAGGTATAGTGATTGGTTGGTGGTTTTATTTAGTGTGTAATTTAAATACGGCTCAATAGATTGAGCTTAATGGGTTAAATATTGTACAGTATACCTATAAGTACTAATAATAATTTATTAGATTTTTTAAAAACGATTATTTACGTGATTTTTGTTGTAAATAATAATTGTATGGATTCAACCCATTGATGGCCCACTACTGAGCACGGGTCTCTCCTCATACCTGAGGAGGCCTTGAGCATACTCCACCACGCTGCTCCAGTGCGCATTGGTGGAAGGGTTAGTGACCAACACAAGTGTCAGACATTTTAATACAACAACGACAACTAATAATTGTATAATTACATATTATATACAGTAATTAATATTACATCTTATTTGAGTCATCCTTTCTAATTTCTGATAATCCTGTGTATACTGTAATTTATCAGCGATAAAATAAAAACATGTTATGTTAACCGAGTGCCGAGTCTCTGCACGAATATTAGACCATGCACGCGTAGCCGGCGCCAGTCAACGGTACCTTAAACAAGTTTGCGACTGAGATAGATGTCCCGCGAATACATGATTTGCAGTACAACAGGCGCTTACTTTCGAGTTTTCCTTGTAAAGTTACATACTTATTCGATACTGCTTTTGTTTTACAAAATTTCGTTTAGAATTTACGTTACATTTTTAACATAAATCATAGGTACTGTAATATTGATTTTTATTCCGTATCAAAATGATAATATGCCTCCGATGTTTGTCTATCTGTTTGTCAGCCACAGGGCTCCATCTCTTGAACGAAAATAGGTAGACACCTCAAATTTTCACGTTTTTTACGTCACGGTTTTTATGTCAAACGTATGGCAGTGTGAATAGAGTGAATTATACGTATGAGTGTGTTTTATTTATTCATGAACGTGACGTAGTTACAGAAATTATCGAAGTTTAAAGACTCATTTGTGCTTCGAACTCGAACACTGTATGGATGCTTTAACGGGCCACACACTGTGCTTTGATCATATTCACATCACACTCTATAATATTATGAGGGTCGCGTAACGTTTCACAATGGGTAGTTACAAGCTGGTATTGTTGCACGGTGATCGTTGTTACTCCTCAGGCTCCTCTACCGTTGAAGTCGGAGTATGCTAGTTTATTTTGTCTACTATTCTTTGAGATTTCTTTACTATAATATAATTTTATATATAAAGATATATAGGTATTTTTTAATTGTTTAAATATAAACATTTTATAAGAAACTAAGCGATGTGCTTACTTTACTTTTACTAATTTATTTTTTACTTATTTATTTACTCCAGAACAAAAGAAAGGTAAAAAAGATAGACAAAAGCAGTGCCAAGGAGTTTCTTTCACCGTTTCCTCCCCTCTAAGATTTAAAATTTAACATTTAATATTATACCTTTGCGAAACGCTGGTAAATGCAAAGATTGACGTTTTTAAGTGTATATAAATATAACATGATGAATACCTACATCAAATTTGAGTTTGAGTGGTTTTGTTTAGTACTATTGAAACTATAGGCGCTCAATACCCCGCGAGTCCCGAGACTAATAGGCTGTAGGGATTGACGACATAGGGCATATTCGTAGTTTGATTATTGAACGCTAGGACAGACAGACCTGGACCAGTTCCAGTATAATAGGAGCCGCCCCTTGCATCGCATGTAAAAAACTCAATGTCGATTTGGTAAAGTTTTTGTGTATCTGTTGGTTATTACAATATATCGAACTGCGAATACCGGCGACAAGCAATTTACAGTCACACATTTTTGAATTATAAAGCAGATACTTGCAAGCAATGCATACCTATTAAATGATACGATACTATTATGACTTATTACAATGAATACATTCACAATATTTAATGAAACAGTCATAATGCTTTTAAGATATTAGTAGGTATTGCAGAACAAAGTTAACCGAGCCGAGGTTTACTAAAGTTGTGAATATCGTTTTAAATATTCATATTTAACATGAACACTTATAATGCAATAAATGGCCGTCAACGACAAAATGATTGGCGCCGCTACTCATTTTCTAATCCTCCAACGGTTTGTGTTTTGTGATTGATTAGACACAACCGAACAATGGATAAACCAACATGCTCATGACAAAAGTATTAAATAAATTTTAATGTTATAGGTATGGAACATGTTGTAAAACTAGTCGATAACGTGTTTATGGATGCATATTTTACACGCAACCGCTGATAATATATATTTTATTACCAACAACGTCTAGTAAATTGAGTTAAGTTTCATATTCTACTCGTAATGAACAAGTATTTGAACAAACTATTAATTCGTCAAGTAAATTATTTTTTTACTGTCTTTTAGAATAAATATGACATGAAAAATAATTTCATTTCATCATTATATTTTATGTAGATTTTAGCTATTGCATTTACTATACACACATGGAAATGACGACCCCGGTACCTAATTGGTATTGGTCCCGTCTGTGAAGCGAGGGATCCCGGCTTCGATTCCCGACTGGGGCAGCGATTTAAGTGTCAAATAAAAGTTTGTTCTCGGATCATAGGTGTTAGTGATGTGTTATTTGTGTGTGATGTGTTATTTGCCCTCGCTTCGCTTCGGGAAACCTGTCCCTTAGTACCCAAGTCCAAAATTGTTTGCGAAAAACTTTAATATATTATACATATAAACTTTCCTCTTGAATCATTCTATCTATTAAAAAAAACCCCATCAAAATCCGTTGCGTAGTTTTAAAGCTCCAAGCATACATAGGGACAGAGAAAGCGAGTTTGTTTTATACTATGTAGTGATTAGTATTTTAACAAATACCTACGCTACAAACGGACACAACATTTTCAAAGAGAACGGGTACTCACGATTTTGTATCGTTATAGCATTTAATAATATAATCAAAGTCGTGAATGCCCGTTTGCATTTAAAATACAATTCCATTCAAAACAATCGCACAAACAGTGTTTGCTGAAGAACATAAGAGTCTAGATGTGATCGTATTAATTCTAACTTGATATCTTGTATGCAATCATCTGCAGTGTGACGTCTACCGCATCTAGATAAGGTGTTACTCAGTATAACAATATTCAACGTTACGGTATGTTTATTATTCAATTGTTAAATAGTTAAACTTTTCATTTCATTCAGGTTGGTAGTGTGAATAAATCAAGTAGTTACTGAAACCTCATTGGCTTCATTAATGGCCTACACTACAGATTTACTACGGATTATAAAAAATGAAAAACATCGTGGAGCAAAGAGAGGATTGATTACTATTGTTTGCATAAATTATCTTTAACTCTAGAAGGTATTGAGCGTGAAATATAGGTACAACATCCCTGTAAACAATGCGTTTTAATTTGTTTCCGTTGCGAAATAAATAGGTTCGCAGAAACGAAGCGGGCGTGATTACTCTGACATTTGTTCAAGGAAAACATAAAAATCATAACCGTTTTCCATACTTATTAAAATACGTATGTAGATATAAATACTTTACATTATTGTTGTTATATTGTGAGTTTCACAAATGACCGCTTACAGTTTAAAACTGCCTATTGCCTACGTAGAAATATCATTAAATTTACACATTATTCATCGTATTTTAATGATTCAAAAAATATATATAAATGAATGCGAATCCCCCTTTTTGAGATAAACTATTAGTGCCCAGCTACGAGTAAGTTAAAAGGTGCAACAGGAATGAATGAAAAAGGAACGAAGGTATTGAGTTAAGTGTCAGTAATAGACAAAAATTTCCATAAACAAAACTTTATTATTTTATACATATAAACTTTCCTCTTGAATCATTGTATCTATTAAAAAAACCGCATCAAAATCCGTTTCGTAGTTTAAAAGATCTAAGCATACATAGGGACAGAGAAAGCGACTTTATTTTATACTATGTAGTGATAATGGGTAGGTAGTACGAAATTACCTTTTAACTTTTTTTCAGAAAATACCATACCTTTACTGGAAATAAGTAATGGCGTGTTAGGTACGGTTCCTACCTACGGTTAAATGAAGTAGTTATCTTTGCATGAGCATAATAAGATAATATAGCAAATGTCACATGTCATGTTAAAATTACAAACGATAAGACGAACGCCAAACTGACAAGTGATAGTTATTTTTATATAGCACCACAAGATGTTACAACTGCATGGCGTCATTTACAGAATAAAAACCTTATGAAGTAGGTATAACTTCTTGTTTCTTGTAGATATAACGTCCGTGTTTAATCGCTTGATTTCGAATTTAATCAGTTAATAATTCTATCCTTGCTCCCTCGTCATTATTAGGTACAAAACCATCAATTGGTACACCCTAACAATAAAAGCAGTAACTTTTAAGTAGTAAACTCATAACATTTAGCATTAGTTCACCTACAAGTGAACCGCTTTTAATTTCGTGATTTCATAACTTTAACTGCAGAACGGCAAATAAAGTAAATGAAAAACAACAGTCTGAAAATATGGTGTTGAAGTCACGTCGTGATATTGTTGGTACCAGAAAGGAAAACTAGTCATGCCTCTTGAATCGTTAACAATATTAAAATGGCGCCAAGCCGCAGCATAATGTATTTTAATATCACCACCCGTCAATAACGCAAAATGCAAAAATATTGTATTTCCTTAAATAGCTATTGACACGAAAAGAATAAAATCCTATAAACAATGAGGAAATACGACCACGTTGACGGTGTCGAATGATTCGGCCGTGAACGGTTGCCAGCGGCACTCAAATGCTTTCTTGTTATGCAACTAATGAGACTTGTCTTGATTTCATTAGAATATCGCGCAGTTTGTTTACAATTCGCATTAATTCGCGTTCTGATGAACCGATTGACTTAACATTAAGTGAGTAACAGCGCTTTCGCTCCCATTCCGCTTGGGGAGTTGCGACATTGGACCTCATTAATATTACGCCTGTATATGTGTACAAAACATTCATTCCAGATCCATTATTATTTGATTATTTCTCATAAATGCATGACTTAATTTAAAAAAAGTAGTTTATTACTAAGAAGTATTTCCTTACTTTTCCTCATACGTGGTTATTTTAACATCATTGATTTAATTATCCTAAGTCGCCTAAAGTCGCCGTTTTCTGTTGGTCGACGAGTAATTCTAGATTACAAAAGCAAACAGCAAGAGTTACAGAAATATGTATAAGCATGTAATAAGGTCACAGAAATTGGAATGCAGGTAACGTTCTGTACCTACTCGTTGGCAGGCAATGTTGCTCTTACACCTAGCGTTGCCTGGTGTCCCGTTTAGTGCGGGTCTGCGGGACGTCCCGATGTTCAGGGCATGGCTTTGTAACGATACCAAATTCACACAATAAGTATCGTTAAGTAACGTTATTTTCAGTGTTAAAATTTCTCATCTGTCCTGCTAGGCTCGAATCTCACAATGTGAGAGGCGATGCGGCGGTTAATTTTCCCGATTTTTCATTATCCTTCTTAGTATATAAGCACTTTCTTCGCGAGATTTACTGTTAAACCTCTTATTATTATATATTTATAATTTTATAAAAGTATTCTTATTGTATAAAAAATATGAACAGTTTATATTTTTGTAGCAGTCCCAATTTGAAAACTCAAGTCTCGATTATTTTATTCCCGTTTGATATTTTCGTTCTGAAATTGAATTGTGACACTGGATCTAGCAACACTACTTACTTGTACTACATACGAACCAAGCTCAACATTGAAAGAAATCGATGCGAGTTAAGGTGGAATATATTTTAGTTGAATTGAGTACTTATCGCGAATGGTCTTGGAAATTTTACTAGGTCACCTTGATTTTGCTTTTCAACGTGTATTTGCCCTGAGAGCGATGATAAGTCGTAAGCAATTACGTACTAAAATGTAGGGTCGTCATGAATTTTGTCTACGCGATCCTTTGTGTATTGGCATGTTGAAGGCGAATATTTGTACTTGCGCAGGTCATTTACTAAGATTTCACATTCACTTTCTCCGATGTACTGTTTTCTTTTATTTGCCACTTACGGAATCAGCTGCGCACAAACCATCCTTTAAGAAGCGACAAGCCGTTCTCAATATTATATCTACATAATTATATCAAGTCACTTGCTAGGCATCTGTCAAAAGGTTAGAGCATGTTAGAATGTTGCATTTATGTTATTAGTACAATTAATAATAACGTAAAATGCCAAAATTTAGTAACTTATTAATATTCATGTATACTCTGTAACAAATCTACTATAACAATCAATGGTCGTTCTACTGCAAGTAGGTATACCCAAAGTATCTTTATGCTCAGAGTACCTACTTATGTAGGTATTTCTCGTAACTTCACCGATACCGAGGTTCCGTCTACATCAAATGTATGCATGGCGGTCTACGACGAACCGGTTTTGCATTTTCGTTTTTGCGGCGCACGTGCAATTTGTGCAATGCACTCCCTGCTGAAGCTTTCTCAGTGTGAGATGATTTGGAGGCTTTGGGGATTATTCTTATTTGGTGACTACTCACCATGTTTCTTCTTGATAACAATGTAAATTGGCTCAAGGTGTCGTTAAATTGATTTGTGCTTACTTATTTATTCATTTCGACTTTTTTTGTACCAGAACAAAAGGCGGACTTAATGCTAAAAATATTATCTGTCAGTTACCCTTTGGGCAGTGAGTACTTAGGTACCTATTTATATATACATATTTGACATATTCTATACTATGATAACTTAGGTACCTTCTTACATACGGTATGTACATCGCATAGGTACACCTTTGTTTTAGCCTTCGCTTCAGTTACAATTCTTACGTTCAAAAAATTTTACATTTTATTTATAGATGATTATTATTTATAGATAGCGAAATTTATACATTTTATTTATAGATGTTTTTAAGTATGTATATCTTGTATATCTACTCTGTAGAGAAGATATAATTATGTAAACTTCCAAGATACCAAATACCAACTACAGATTGATGACGTCATAAAGGCCATTGAAAAGACGCAAATCTAAAACAAACAATTTTTTAACAAGTATTACGTCAACCTCAGATCCCGGGATTTATAATAATTGTAAACAGGTGTTAAATTCGTGCTTAAGGTTATTTAATTGATTACAAAAACTTCTCAGAATTACACATAAAGCTCGTATGTTAAACAAAGTTGTACAAATACAATATTCAAGCATGAATATTCGCAGTTTTCCGCATAAACATCGCTTTATGTATAAAAAACTAAGCCAAGGAAGGACCGAGGGAAATAATTATAATGCCATCGAGATAGTATCTAGGTGCACACGATGTGTTAAGTATAATAAGTTAATAACAATGAAGCTCTTACTTCTACGGTTTGTATCAGACATCTGGAGGAATTGTCTTCATGATGCATAATTGTGTTGTATTGAACGTCTTATGTCCTATATTACAGGATACGGGATACATGATTGTAGGATCAGATCAATCTTTGGGATATGGAAAAAATGTATCTACTTCAATCCATTATCATTGTAACTTATAATTGTCTCACTGCGGGGCTCCTGTCCTTTAATGTTAGGGGTACAGTAGGTACCACCATAGTGCAAATTCTTTCTTTGTTGTATTTGTTATTGTCGGAAGGTTCTATGACGGAAACAATTAAGAAAACTGCGCGGAAAATTAGAAAATTTAAGAAAACCTAAACATCATATCAAATTTTGTAATCTAACCTTAGCGCTTTTAAAAATATAAACTTTTTTAAGGTTTATGGTGTTTGACATAACATTGACAGAATACGTGCTGCAAATATTTGAATTCAATATTCATAGTAAAGACAGGACAACGTCTGTCGGGTCAGTTAGTATACATTAAAAACTGAAGGTAAACTTAACAATGCTAATTCTTACCTACACTCGTAACTTGGTACGAGACCTTCTTGTGCGGATTATTCTTAAAAAGATACCGAACTTTAACTAAGTAAAATACTAGCAAATGCACGTACTGTCGAGAAAATACCATCAACATCCGTTAAACTTAAATGGTAATCAAGGTAATATCTAAACCTGCAAATAGAAGGCTATGTATAGATCAGACCGGGTTGATTCTAAAAATAACTAATCTCGCTGCGGCTGCACTCTGCTGAAGCTAGTAAACTCTCGGATAAACACAGATAATTATGCTTGTTTTAATTTGCCTTATCCCTAATTAGATGAAAAATTACACATATTGAGCTAAAAACAAGTCATTACGATAATTCTGCACTAATTAATAAGCACTATTTACAAATACAAAAACCCTTAGTTAATATTGTTAGTGATTTTGTGAATTTTGTACGCAATGCTTAAAGTGGAGTACATATATGTGTGTTGAGGTACAAAGATTAGATTATTTCTTCGTGATGTTCACTATGGCGGCGCAGAGTAAGAATAAAAACAATAATGTATTATGAAAATAGATTATCTGTGATGTCAAAGGATTGATTATACTGTAAAAATATTATACAAAACGTATTATAAACACAATCATGTGAGAACACTGCTTGAGATCTTTCTTATTGATGATATTCCACATTTAACTTAGCGTTAATACGTAACTCATTATCTCATTGCACTTAAAACGAAATGATTAAGAGAGCACTAAAATTGCTTATGAATGTGGCGACTACACCCATCCATAAAATATTATTTCTTTATTGACCATGCCCCAACACCATTTCAAAAACAATGCTTTGACGGATAATCACAATGCTAAGTAGGTAAACCACTTTGAACCATCATTGACGCACATCCGGTCTAATCTATGTACCAAGAATCGTTGGCGTTCAATTTATCAGTAATTTTGAATACTTTACACTATAACTAGTCCCAACTTTAAAAAGCATTTATTTTATAATTCGAGTTGTCCCCGATTTTAATTCAAAGTACTGAAAAAATTGCCAATCAGACCTAGCTGCTATCAGGTCTATCATTTTTCTATAGAAGTGTAATATTTTTAATTGGAACCTAATTTAGTAGCCAGGACAAATTTTTAAAAATAATAATTAATAAAAAAAAGGCATGTTTACGTGTTGCTATTTTGTGCTCTTGCATGCCGACGAACCAAAGTTGACTCATGAACTCCTAGTATAATTTCTTGTGTTTGCAACTAAAACGGCGTATCTGCAGCAGCGAGCGCTCTCTCGGTGGTTGGTGGCCCAGCCATCGTGTGCCCGCCCGCTTGTGAAATAGAAAATTATTTTACCTATTTTTAGATTTTAAAAAGTTCTTGTTATAAAAAAAATGGTTGCCTGTAAAGTCGGTTTTACGGGCGAAGATTTTACGTGACAACGTCTTTTTCTCGGTAGAATATTTATTGATATGAATATAATTAAATTGCGCAATAGGAACAAGGAATTGAATGAAAATAAGAATTGCACAAATTTTAACTATAGAAATATATTTTGTTTACTAAAACATTGTACATGTAAACTTAAACTTAACGCGCCGATTCAATGCGCCTAATTCTCTAGTGCTGCGCGCGCGACAGACCGATCATAGTTGAGTGGGAGAGAGACGCAAGGCATTCGGCGGGCCTCTCTCTCGTTCGGTGACTCATCGTAACGTTACCGAGCGTTACTATTTTTCATAAGTGACTCCCAGCTAACCTAATTTAAGACGTTGTCACGTCAAAAAAATTTGAAGCTGTCTTTCTATCTCACCGGCATTATATGAACTACTTGATTTGATCAATCTATTATTAAATTGTCGAGAAGGTCGTAAGAAATCCATACATGTCATAATTTTGCTTTCCTCAAACTATACAATATACATACCTACATTGTCTGTCATTGAATTGGTCTTTAATAAATACATACTATGAAATGAAAGTCCCTTATCTCTTATCAGCAATTATTTTATTCGTTACGTTATTCGTACTTCGATCTGTAATTCTGTAATCTTACAAATCAAACTCACAGTTTCCGCTATGAGATAATTTACCTTAATCTCTGGCTAATCTCAGCATTTGTTATGGTTTTACGATAGCAATTAGTAATGATTATCTTTAAAACGTAAATTATCATGCTTAAATTATCCGTAACACTAAACGTTCGTAGTGTGACGTATAATTTATTTAAGTAAATTAACCATAGTAATTAGCAATGATTTATCTTTGAATCATTTAACATGCTTAAATAATCCGTAACTGAAGTTTGATCCCTGATTCTGTCGCAACGTCTTGTCAGTTATAATAAGGATTCCCGGCTTTCTTTTCGTTAGTCGACGAGTTAGATAAAAAGTACATACTCGTATAAAAGTAGACGGATGACAAATAAATTAGTCTACAACATACAGCGTGTCTTCGATATGATAAGGCCCAGGAACAATGCGTATCGTATGTGTTGTTTTTCAATTAGTATAAGTATATATCCATGCAAGGATTCACGTACATGGTACAGGTAAAGCGAGCACATAAGTGAATGAATGTTTTTGCACCATTGTATTGCACGGAAATATCATTACAACTTAATGAGATGACTGAGATGAGCCCAGTCTTCCCAGTCACGAAGCCGTGATCAAAAATGTACATTAAAACATACCTCATTAAATTAAAACATACCTGAAGTTTAGAACAGGCAAAGATATGTGATTTAACATTTTATAATTAATTAATCTCGTTTTGACCTCACTAAATCTTGCCAATTTCGTAATATAAATCTGAAACAAAAAATAAAATTAAAGGCGAGCATAATTATATAGTTAGCAGGAACACTTTTTATTTTAAAATTCAAACATTAATGTATGTTTGCTCAAAGCAAAACTATCTAATTTGTATACAAATATGAGTTAACGACGTCTATAGTTGGTTATTATCTTTGGCGTATTTTAGTGAACGTTTAAAGTGTATAAAGGAAACCTCACGTTATTCAAAATAAAATTTAAAGTCGTTTTAACTTATGAAAGTATTTTTTGCTTCTACCACCGTTTCGCAAAGGTGTTTTATTATTGTCATATCAATAAGGAGAAGAAACGGCGAAAGAAACTCTTTAGCACATATTTTAAAATCATTATTAATAACAAGTCAATGCAAACCACGTTAAAATTAAAAAAAAAAATACTAATTTGAGTGATTTCCTGTCATTTGTGGAAGTCACAAATAAATTTCGCGTGTACTGCTTCGACGCTTTGCGTGCACCATAAGTACATCACAGTAATAATTATCTCTTTACCTCGACACGTTTCGTGTTCTAAGCAAAAAGTTGACAATGATGGCCGGCGTTCTGCGGTACCTACGAAGATAATACAATCGTAATCTTTCTTTAACAAAATATTGTAATTGCTGGTGCTAGATGATTTTGTAAATTGGAATAGGCAAACCTTCCTATAATCTAGCTGAACCGTCCTACCAATGCCATCGACCGCTGATACTAGGTAAATATTTGAAGTACGAGTTTGAAGCAACGATTAAAAAACTAACTTTTTTTATTTAACTAATTAGGTACTTAACTAAGTTTTATTTTAACGACAATGAGTGTGCTCTACTCGCGCATAACTCCGAAACACCATAAACCACAACGATCGCCCGGTATTAGGAAATTACACGAAAACATTCTGAACTGTCAAGCATACCACATTGTTGATATTGTTTTCCTTCACAAATGCTAGCAAATAATTCAATGCAAAGATCCAAATGTATTATGTTTTTTTTAGATGTGACTACAATTTCAAATCAAACTCTCGAGGTCGAGGCTGATATTCTAAAAACTAAAGAAACATAATCTAACATATACATACATAAATGAGAAAATTATTGAACTGTGCTTTAAAAATAATGCTAAGGTTTATTCAATTTGGTTAAACCGTCTTTTTATAACAAAAACTGTCTAATTTTATTTTCCGTGCAATCATTACATTTTCTTTATAGTAATTATTGTCTACTAACTTAAGCAAATAATGACGCAACTAATGCTGTATTTATGGACAAAAAGCGAAGATTAAACAACACCAATAGTAGTTTTTGTTAAGTTTTCAGCGCCACTGAAAATGTAATACGACCTTTTCAGTTGGCCCAAATAAACGAATACCTTTCTAACTCAATTGTTTGTGATTTTTTAATGTAATGATAAATTTAAGTTAATTGTGAAGGTTACATAACCGGTTATTTTGTAAACAACAGTTGGATATTGTCGAGTACTCTTGCGTAACAAAACTTAAGTTAGTTTCGAATAAAATTATAATCAAAATAAAGTGTATAAATAATTTTGCACTAAATATATCTGTATGATAGGCCTTGTGCAGTCAAGACAGTGTTTATATTGCAACAACTGTTCGTTGTTGGAATCTAAATTCTACGTTATTTTGTAACATCTTAGCTCAATCTGGCAACTTATTCTACTGAAGGCATTATTTTAGTTTATTTGGTATAACACATTGTCCCAATATTATTAGGTACATACTAATTCTTTGGTTCGTGCACGGCTCCTTGCAAATTCGTCTTTGAGGGGCTAACATCATCAGTTATTATATTTATAGTCGGGAAGTATTTTCGTTTTTTTTTCTACAAATATAAATAGAGAAGCTTTGCGTTATAGTTTCACTGTTAATAATTAGTGAGCACTAATCAGTAGAGGAAGTATAATATGA
This sequence comes from Ochlodes sylvanus, assembly GCA_905404295.2. NCBI lineage: Eukaryota > Metazoa > Arthropoda > Insecta > Lepidoptera > Hesperiidae > Ochlodes > Ochlodes sylvanus. The sequence continues at coordinate 11,633,185 of FR990123.1, read as the reverse complement.
AGAACATAATTATATAGTTTCTCATAATGTGTTCTTTCGCATAATTGTCTATGATTCACTATTCAATTAGGTACTAATTACAAGATTCTTTAACTATTAGTTTACCCGTTATGTTAACTTTCAAATTTATAACTTACTAGCGAGCCACCCTCGCTTCGCTTCGGGAAACTTATTCCTTCGGTTTGCAAAGATTTAGTTATATGTATATGTCGGAGATTATCGGTTGATTGTTATTGAAAACCAAAGAGTGACGTTGGCAGTCAGTTATGATCCCGAACCGTGTGACCTACGGGATCTACACACTGATTCTATACAGAATGATATGAAAGATACCAATAAAGGGAAACATTAAGTAATCCATCTCGATTCTCCGATATATATATGTATATACAAAATTTTAAAATAAACATACAAGCATTTATAATATTAATAGGATTTGTTTATAATGTGACTATACATTGATTTTACGTACTTATAGCTCTATTATATACGCACGTTCAGTTAATTCATAAAAAATAATACAACAGGTGGACAGATAAACAGATACGTCAGCCTTGAACGTTACATAATTTGCTAAGATGGGTATTTTTTTAAATAGCCACCTCCTATTGTTCATTGCCAAGTGGTACAGCAAAGACAACCCTGAATGATATCACAATGGCTCCCATGTCTGCATCACAGAGGCCAAATTAATTATCATCCCTTTTTAAAATCTAAATAATCGCAATTTTCAGTATGGTTTAATATAACATGACAGCATAATTTATCCTCGTACTAAATAATTGAGTTTTGTACGAGGAATGTCAATATAATACCTACGTTTACGAATATAACAATTAAGTTTCAAGCTGTTTTTTTTAAATAGCCTAAAATAATTTACCTAGGAGGTACCTTACAGTAAAAACCGATGTGTGAGAAATGCTGGCAAGAATCTTGGAAATGTGATTTATTAATCTTGATAATAGTGATTATTATCGAATATCAATTGATATCCTTTACCACGCGGGAACAGATTCAGCCATTTTAGCGTGATTGAACCACGAACATCCTAATATCCAAACTTAGGTACACATTCACAATACGCAGTAGGATTCCTAGGAATCAATACAAAACAATTTTTTGTGGATTTTAATGTCCTAATAATCTGCGTACACTAAAATACTTAATATAAACTATTAAGTATTACACAAAGATAAAGGATTTATATTGATTCCTAGGAATCAATTTTTATAACATATGTACGTAGGTAAACTATGTACTTATCACAAAATGCATCGCTACTGTCAAACATAATTAAACATAATTACGTCAAACATAAATAAACCGCTGTGGATATTTGAAGAGTAGGTATATGTAAATAATAATAATTATTATTATAGAAAGTAAGGTTTCGCAATTCTTCTACAATCTCGCGGATGTGACATACCGGAAATAAAGTATCGTAAAATGTAAACAAACAGATAACATGTATACTTCAAAAGCGGAACTAAGTACATATATTATTGTCATTAATTGTCTCGTGTTGTTTTATCAACGATGCGCACGGCGTCAAGAACGTTTTATTATTAACGTAACGTTTTCCGTAGTCGCATCTTGCATATACAGCATATATCGAAGGATGAGCCCAGACAAGTCCGGACATAGAATGCCCGCTCGACTAAAGGTACACATACACATGCTTTTAAATCCATGCTTAAAATGAGCATACTCTATAGCTGTACATATATCTATTTCGAGCAAAGCATGTATACATAATTACAAGTAGCAGCAAAATCAGCAAGCAATAAGCTTGAATATCCTTATAGATATTCAAGCTAATAGCTTAGACAAATATTGTGAACCAGCTTAGAACATTAACGCGCTAAATGCGATTGCTATTTAATACTTTGTCGCGATTTCCTCAGCCGATTTAGTCAAGTGTTAACATTACCATAAGGTACAAAGTCGATTGTAGGACGGCTTTTTTCCACAGCGTTAAGGTTTTCGCGTGGAATTCATTCGACCTTTAGGCTGTGTTTACATTGAGGTGGAGATGAACAGACCGTTGTCTAAAATTAAGTGACGTCGCGCTTGCCCGCTATTATGTGTAACATAATATGTTAATTTATATGTTACTAAAATCTTTTCTGTGGTAATAATAAATAATCGATTAAAGTAGGTATTCAATGACGTAAAAGCTTTAACGAGCATTCGAACAGACTATACTATCAAAAATAGAAGAAACTCAAATATTTTAGATAACTATACCTAGGTACCTACTTAACCTTAAAACATTTTCATTTTTTATTTACGTAAGTTAGGGTGCAAATATTCGTTCCCGGAATTGCAAACCATTCGGGGTCCTGTCCCAATGTCCCACGTCCCAGACATCATACTTAGTAACAAAGTACCCAACTAATGTTCTAACACAGTTATACTCGTATAACAACTCGTATAACTTCCGTGTCGTCTGTGTCTTGGTCAGTGTCGGTGACAGTTGTCATGGACGGCAGCGGAAGGGTGTTGCTGCATGCTCTTTTGCTACCTTAACTCCATAAAAAAGGGAATGTAATTTTCTATGGAAAAAAACCACGCACCTACCTATACGTGCCCCGCAGCGAACGTGTTAATAAATAATTTACGTAACAACTACTACTCAAATATTTCTCTTTATAGTTTAACAGGGCTAGGGATCACCAATCTTTCACAATGCTTGCCCCAAATTGGATTAAAGAAAAGCTAATTAACCCGTGAGCAGATTTCAAACCGCTTGACTGCTATTTACAATTTAAAAAAATATATATAATTCATCATACATCACGAACGTCAAAACCATCGTAGTCACCTTGCTTGCAAGTATAATGTATAGTAAGTAAACCGTCCGAATTGATACTTTTTATAAGTTAGCGCCTGACTACGATCCTACCTGATGGAAAGTGGTAAGCAGCCCTCAGATGGTAAAGCGCGCTATCTTAGAAAAAACCTATTTACTTTTCACTTAAAGACCACACATTATAATCGTACGGAAATATTAGTTATGTATCTAAATTGTTGAGTTATTCAGGTCTGATACACCAAATTGATCCACTGCCAATTATGTTAGTTGCTTTTACTGTATTTTTGCTAAGCATCCCTATTTATTGTGTTATTGCGTAGCTGTAGATACAGCTGTTCAGTTAACAATAGGTAAAACGTAAGTTTTTTCTATGTAAAGTAGTACCAATATTTTTTCTGTAGATATAAAATAGTAGAACTAAGAACTAGAACGATATTGGTACGCGTATAATACTGCTATTGTGAAATTATTTTTAAACCGTTGACAGACAAGTAACTTCCAACTAGAAGATATTATTATCATTATAATATATTTCTTATAGATTTGCATACATTAAATACAACTATATTGTATTGGAAACCACCGAATTCTATTGTTTTTCTATTGGCGCATCAGCCGTAAAAATGAGATACGAAAATGTGACTTTGCTGTTCGTTTCTAACATGACTAACTCACTAACGTTTGCATAAGTGCATACCATTGACTGATAAACCAAAATTATTAACACACTTATATGATGCTGGTACCAACGCAATGCATTTGCTGCGCGAAGTATTTTTACCGTTCGCTTTGCGCCGACTTATTTGCGTCGCGATACTATGTCCCGCTAGACGCCGCTAGAGCCTGACGCATTTTGCGTCAATCGTAGTGATGGATCGTGAACTTCAGGCGCGGTCGGTAGTCCTATGGGTGACTGTACCTGGCGAAATTTCTTACGCGCTTCCATGCGTCCAGGTCATGTTAACGTTCTCCCCATACTTATCGAAACGGAATCGGAATAGGCAAGGGTTGGCGCATACATACCTATCAACCCGGAAACCACTAAGCACCGCCTAAACTCGAGCCGTTAAGTATTTTTTCTATGGAACTTCATATAACCACGTACAAATATCCGAGGCGATGTGATGCAGTTACGATGCGTAACAGCATCACCTCGCCTCGGAACAACCTCACGTGATGCGAGGCTATACGAGACTTTGCCGAATTGTTTCCGAATCGATAAGTGTGCGCCAACATTTATCGCCGTCACGATGAAGCAGTGGTCACCCAGTCTTGCATAGTCGGCTTAATCTCATTTCACTTCTATAAGTATGAGGAGACCCTTAGTGTACGGTCCGTGTAAGCTATTTCGGGAGTCTTTTGGCGTCCTATGTCCTCCTGACACTTGGTCGGTCATTAACCCCTCCATCAATCTACGGAAAAGGCGTGGAATGTGCTCCTTGTTCCTTTAACGACGAGGAGATATGTAGTCCTAATGGGTTACTAATAGGTTGATCTTTGTGCGTTGCGATAAGATTACGTTGCGTTGCGAAAATGTACGTTGCGTTTGTTGGCGTTTCGTTCATTCGTGGGTTCTTGTTGTAGCTGCCCAAGGGCTGGCCTGCCACTCGCCCGGACCCCGCCGCCACTCCGCGGGGACTCTACACCGACCCAGCGATAGCAAAAAACACGTAGTATGTATAACGTATTGTTGACTACATTTTTAACTTTTTTAAACACACCTGATTTATGCTTGTTGAAATATTCGTGCGGTTAGGTACAAATGAGTATGATTATTATTGTTTACTAGGGCCATGCATTCTTCAGTAAATTGAAAAATGTTTATACCAAAGAGTATACGTATAAACACTACGTTTTATTTTATACTAAACAAATATTGAAATATTGAATAATAGTTATTTCAAAATAATGAATAATGTACCATCATTACAGTAGCAAATTATTATTTTTAATGGTTGGTTAGTCGTTGCAACCCTGAAGTAAACCGATTTGAGATTAGAGATCTCCCGCCGCGCAAGACCAGATTGTTGGCGAGGTAACGTCATCTTCCCTTTGTTGCGAGATCAGCAAATTGATATGCAAATAGGTACAATACAACGCAAAACTTAAAATTAGATACATTAAAACAAAAATCCTGGCTTAAATACGAGCTATGAATTTTCGAAACATACCTACGTATTCATTTCAATACTCGTATACATGTACTTAGGTAGTTACTTTAATAATCTTTAACAATAGGTTAAATAATTTGAATCCTGGTTTATTTTCTTCATTAAGAACGACCTTCATACGTAGGTTTGAAACACTTATTAATGTATCTCACGCTTTATACATCTTATATGAAAATCAATAAACTTTATTCACCTAGTAAAGGTAGTAGAGTTAATTTTCGTGAATAAACCCAAATAAGTCTACGATTAATCTTAACTTATTCATCCTCACCACTACTGGGCTTCTCTCACAATGTGTGGAGTATAGGCCATAGTCGACCACTCTGGCCAAGTTAGTGCTGACGTCATACATCTTTGAGAACATTATGGAGAACTCTCAGGAGTGCAGGTTTACTTACGATGTTTTCCTTCACCGAATCAAGTAATAAATTAATTCTAAGCACATAATGTTTGAAAAAGTAGTGGTGTTCAGAATTCTATCCTAGCCCCACATGTTCGGAAGTCCAACGGTCAAACCTAAACGAGAGAAGGTATCAATGCTACTGAAGTCGTAAGCGAGTGTCATAAATTAATACATACGTAACCTACGTATTAAATGTGTAATTACATTAAAACGGTGTTGGTTTTCGTACACCTATTAATATTTACACACTTGTACAATATAGCGAGGCCGCGCTCTCGCCGGTGCAGGTGACAGCAACCTTGATATACTTAAAGTTTTACGCTTCATTTGAGAACGGAGAGAAGGTATCGAGTAGCCATTTCGTATCGACCTGTAAGCGCCATTTTTTGGCAACCAAATGTCAATCAAGAATGCAGTGCGACAGGTGTGCCAGATTAGGGGTAGACAGAACATATCAATGGATAAACATAGTCACGGAAAACAGATACAGAACTTATGAACTTGTGTGTCTGACTGTCTGTGAATGTGAACATAGTCGGCGATGTATTTAAACGTATATACTTATTGTATGATTTGATGTTTCTGCATATTACGAGTCGATTTCCACTATTCTTAAGATGAAAATAATTTGATATTATGGGGAATTGCTATCTTTAAAAGTATGAACAGTTATAAACTAGTAAGTAGTAACTTTTGTAAAATCTAAGCTGAAAAAAAACGAATTGGGGGGTATAAATTTGTTAGCGTTTCAGTTCAAATAGCGTACAAATTTCATTCAATACTTTTTGTGTGATATGCGGTCAAACAGACAAATACATAATTTAAAAATTATAATTTTTGGCTTCGATTCTCCTTAAAAAAAAATTTTTCATATCTCTCCTATGTACAGAAGTAAATCAGTTACATTTTATTATGTTAAAGATATTTTATCTATTGTCAATAATGGCGAGAAACTGTGAGTTAAAAGGGAACTTTGATCGTACGCGTTTGTTCAAATGTTTGGACCTAAGTGGTTGATATAACGACTGCGCTGAAGCAATTACCTGCACGTTAACAGAGATTACCATTTAATTGGTTGAGATTGTTCTCGCATATATTGTTCTACTAAAAAATATATAATGCAAAACTTGAACTAAATGCTGGAGTCAGCATAGGGGCCGTTCAAGTATTATACGTAAATTTTTTGCAATTCTTAACCCCCCCGTCCCCCTCGTCAGCAAAACTAAGCAATTCTCTTACCCCTCCCCCATGCTTACGTAAACATTTTAACTTGCATTCAATGGTTTCCTTATTGATTCAAGTGAATTTTGTGAAAAAAAAATGTGGAATATCAGAAAAAGTAAAAAATATATATTTATACTGCTGACGTAATCACCATCCAGACTCCCCACCCCCCAAGTCATCTAAAATAAGCAAAGCAAGGACCCCCCGGCCCCCCTGTCTTGCTTACGTAATACTTGAATCACCCCATACTATTACATTTTTTAATCGATAAACGGACTACGGTGACCGCTGCCATGTTTAAAGATGACGCCAGATCTAAATGTATCACCAAAGCCTTACCGCTTCCTGATACTGCAACTGGAATGCGTATAAAGCATTGAAAAATCTGCGAAACCTTCCACAAAAGATCTTAATTTCTCATTGAGGTACCATGTCACTTACATGAGAAAAATTACTTTAACGTAAGCCAAATTAAACAGTAGATACTTTCACATAAATAACGCAGACGTAAGAGAAGTAACTTGAACGAAGGTAACCTTATATTACTGTCGATAACCAACAAAAGCAATCAATAAACACATAAATTAAAATACTGACGTCATCTTATATTTATGTTTGGTTTACGGCGTCTACGACACATTGCAGTAAGACTAAACACGTTATCCTCGGCTAAAAAATGTTATAAAAAATATGCGTGCCGGTACAGCATTCCTGCGTACACACTTACGTATTTCGATGTGTACATTATTGTATACAAACTTGTTGATTAGCCACTCAGTTTGAGATGACCTTTATCGAGATGTATGTGTAATTTTGGTCGCTATTGGGAATCTTATAAATGCACTAAACACATAAAAAGCTTGTTTTGTATTTAATATTAAGTTACGAGGCGAACAGGTTAGTATTCTTAAATTTTACTCCTGACATATTGTCTTGTACATAAAATTATCAATTTATATTATACTGTTTTACAGTTCATATTGTATATACTGATAACGTAGACATTTCACCTAAACCCTGTAAAGGTTTGGGAGGCAATTGAAACGGCTGAGCTCGGTTATAAGACAATAAACAGCTTAAATAGATGAATGAACAAAGAAATATTATATAATCACACCTCCCTTATTGGAGAAAAAAAATAGAAATGTACGTACAGTGGTAAGACAAAAAAATATTTTATGGGGCTATTCTGAAGTTTTTCTTATTAGAACAAAGGATCGGACAGTTAGAAAATGATTGTATTAGTGCATATCGGTGAAGACGTACAATACAATACAATAACTCTTTATTGTAAACCAGAAAATCAAACATAACAAGATAATAATATGGTCACATACATTCTTACGCCGCCTAGAAGTCTTAAAAATATTCATGATAACGGCTTAACGTGCACTCTACAGCCCAAAAGCCACTAGAAGGTCTCCCTTCCAGCGAATTTAAGCATTGGATTAGGAATGGTTCAAGTATCAGTTAAGTAATATTTAAGTTGTGGTTGAGACCGACTATTGTACAAATTGCCACCTTGTCGTTTGTCTGTGCAGTAAATATGTACCTAGTAATCAGGTACTAAGTGCACGTAAATTAATAATATTACTCTTATTTCAAAAAATGTATTCGAAGATAAATTATTTCTAAATACCTAGTAGTACCTAGTTAGACTACTATTTGTTAAGATAACTGATTTTAATTATAATCATTTGATATAGATAGAACCGTGCCAATAGTCAAAATCGCAAACTATATTGCCTCAGAAAGGTATGTTATTAAAAAAATACCAAAAAAAGAATAAGTTACAAAAAATAGCAGTATCTACAATTAAAAAAAGTTCCCTCTAAACAAATTAACAAAATACGTACCTACATATTTGTTATTTACAAAGTTTCAACATAAAACGAGTAGATGCTGAATCCCTGAGTCACATTTCTAAGTTTTCAATGTAAACACCAAATATGTAGTCTATGACATTCGAAATCTGTTTACTATCCGCAAATAGACATAACGGACGCAATTTGTTCGCACTGACCATAACACTCTCATTATCGTCTGCGCCCCAATATTAGAATAGTATGTTAGCGGCGCGCTAACCAGTATATTAAATAACTATACTTACCTTAATGTAATGTAGGTCAGTAGAATTATTGGAGATGTCAACACAGATACCGAATGTTACACAAACTTTTATTTAACGAACAAAAAGTATTAACAAATAGAAACATATTTTTAAGCCGGTAAAGTGTGTAAGTGGCTCCATTCATGCTTGAGTAGGTATAAGGGACATTGTGTAGGGGTTTTCAACTTCTTGACTCGCTACCACGCTAATTTCTTCTAGAATCAACCCGTTGCAGTGTTAGCTATTTACGAGTACATAGATAAAAAGAACTTCTTCTAGAATCAACCCGTTGCAGTGTTAGCTATTTACGAGTACATAGATAAAAAGAACTTCTTCTAGAATCAACCCGTTGCAGTGTTAGCTATTTACGAGTACATAGATAAAAAGAACTTCTTCTAGAATCAACCCGTTGCAGTGTTAGCTATTTACGAGTACATAGGTAAAAAGAACTTCTTCTAGAATCAATCCGTTGCAGTGTTAGTTATTTACGAGTACATAGGTAAAAAGAACTTCTTCTAGAATCAACCCGTTGCAGTGTTAGCTATTTACGAGAACATAGGTAAAAAGAACTTCTTCTAGAATCAACCCGTTGCAGTGTTAGCTATTTACGAGTACATAGGTAAAAAGAACTTCTTCTAGAATCAACCCGTTGCAGTGTTAGCTATTTACGAGTACATAGGTAAAAAGATGATGTTTCGGAAATAAAAGTAGATAGAAGAAAATAATAAGAATTATCAGTGAGTATTGACAGCAGCGACGGGCGGAAAACGTGCAATTAATTACAAAAACAATAGAAAAAGACAATGTCGCCACCTCGGCACAGGTCTACAGAATTAATTATCTGTAGGGGATATGCGTTGAAAGCATATGAAGGAAACTTAATAAAACTAAAAGAAAATAGGAAACTATAGATAACTTAATAATACCCTATCCTTAAATCTAGTTATATTTAAGGCGTTTCAAATCACATTTTATTATTGAGGACATATTTTATTGAATGTTTACCTACCGCTCATGATCGATGACTTTGCAAAGACTTTAGTGAATAACGTATCTACATATAATATATGACTGTTTATTTCATAACTGTGTAAAGCAACTGAGCTTTTTCCAGAAAATATTATAGTGATATTAAAATTTGCTCCAGAATTTTGCTCTAAACAACCTTTTTGGTTTAAATGTTTTTAAGGATGACTAAAACGTATAAGTGACATTACTACTGTTGTTTACAGAATCAGAGGCTCACCAAGCTAGCAGGTAAATTGAATACCACATAACTTTCACATTAATAAAAAAAACCACAACCGTGTGTATTTGCTTCTATGAAACGTCAATATTTCAGCGGTTTGTCATAACTTCTTCAATTTCTAGAACAAGATATTATTCATTTAAAAAGAAGGAAAAAATACTTTTGACTATGAAGGTATTTTTGCTGATGAATGGTCGTTCCAAATACGTCAATTATTGTTAATGCTATCCTTATCAGAAACGTCCGTAAGAAAGTAAAAGACAATTTCTAACGTTATCGGATCTCAGCACTGAGGTCAGAGCCAGAAATAAAAATTTTACTGATTGAATCGGCAACTAGGTCAGAACGGGACTTTGGACAGTCGAATGGTGTTAAGCGTGTTCAGAAATAACTTATTATACAACAATGATTGAGATGTTTGTGTATAAGTGTGCCTCCGACGGTGGAAAATTGATAAATCCATACATTTCACGTTTGTAATAATAATTGAAATTATTTATATTTCTATAAACTCATTTCATTTAATTTGATTGATGTATAAGTTTGTCCTTTGCAAATTGAAATATATGGAAACACTACGTAACACTGGACATATTACTTGCGCAATAGGAAGTAAAAATTGATGAACTCGTGGGAACCTTTTAATGTACATACAATGAAATAGAAGCTATAAAACAAAAATCAAGGAAAAAACAATCTATTAACAATATCATGATATTAGTACCTATGGTACATATATGTTTTTATCAATTTTATTAATTTACATCATCTAAATTTTTCTGAAGTGGATAAGGCTTTTCAATAAAACAATTATTTTCATTTCAAGTAATATCGAGCTTTGACCGCAGACTTATCGTAAGCGACATTTTTACCTAAATAGCGTTTTTATCGGACAAGAGAAAGTCGAAATTTCTCCCCTAGATACTTTCACTTAGAAATTATAGCAAAGCTAAGTGTATCGTTAACACAACTATTTTTCGTATTTTAGATTATCCGACATAATCAAATTTATCGTAAGCTCATATTTATCTACGATTTGATCCAACTTACTATCGCTAATTCGCAAACGACATAAGTACATCATAATTTGGTTGAATAAAGGAGTGCGCACAGTACAACGACTCCACGACCGACCGACGCCAACGCGACTAAAACCTTGACAAAGCTAACATTCAATTATGAGCCTTATATCTTTGAAGGTAAGGTTGAATTTCGAACTTATACTTAAAAGCCCTGTACGGCTCGCCCTACACCCATAGCCGTTCCGTTTCGAGACCAACGCGTCGACGTTGCGTTGACGACTCACCGTAGACGAGTAGTCCACGCGTCGACCGACACAATGACGTAATGTACCTAGAACGGAACGTCGGAGTTGAAACGGAGTGGAGACGGAGTCGAGTTGACGTCGATGAAGCGTTGATCGCGGAACGGAACGTCGGAGTTGAAACGGAGTGGAGTCGGAGTGGAGTTGACGTCGAGTTGGTGTAATGTGCGCACTCCTTAAAAGGGTCAAAATCAGCGCGTATACCTGTATGACCTTCAGGAAACACCATTTGGATATTCTGAGAATAAGGTAAGCTACCAGGTTGGATGCCAGGAGATTTACGACATTTCAGGAAGAAGTGGGAGTCGTGCTATTTTTTCGCAAAATAAGCGCCTAAAAACCACAGCTTTTTATACATTTTTACCATGATATACATATAAAGCTTAAAAATTATGATTATTTGTCAAAAACTAAACCGAAGAGCATGTATAAAGGGAATAATGAAAGTGGACGAAGCGAAACAAGTACCTATGTAAGGTTCTTAACAAGTGGAAAGAAATTGTCTCTGCCTACCCCTACGGGAAAGAGGCGTGATTATTATAATATGTATGTATGTATGTATTTGTAAAAATATTAAAAAAAAACCTTCTGCAAAATTTGGATTTTGTCAGTTACCATAAGTCTGCAGTTAAGGGTCAATATGTTTAAGTAACGTGAGCCGCAAACTTCATATAGTATTTGTAATAACAACAGCGCGTATATTTTTAGTGTTCCAAATAAGAAAGAAGTATAAAAATTAATGCATGTAATTAATAGCACGCCATTACCAGCTGAATAAACGGTGCTATCAAAACGCTTCAAACCCAAACAATAGCATTAATAATAATATATTTTCATATAATAAAAGCAAATCAACTTAACCCCATTGTCATGTCGCTTTAATGTTCCGAGAATCAATGAAAGGTGGAATGTCATTACTTAAATGATATGTACCTACGTTTATTAGACAGTATTATAAATAATAACGTGACAACAACATCCTTATTGTAAGTAAAACGTAAATGGGAGTTTTCTCGTATCTGTACACCTACACATACCAGCTAAGTATAAGAAAACTAAACACAAAGAAAATCGAAAACTAAAGAGCCACTGACAGATAAACTTATTTAATTGAAACATAATATTTTCAATAATAGTTAAGTATCGTAGATCGTTGATTTATAATAATTATATTGATGAATCTAATAGACCTAGCCTTGCAACATTTCTCATTGACGCACCGCTCCTAATGGTTGTAATGCTAGCTTACCCTAATGCCCTCCTTGATAAATGGACTATCCAACACAAAAATATTTTTCGTACGTTCCTGAGAGTAGTCCATACAAATAATCAAACAACCAAACAAACAAACTCTTCAGCTTTATAATGTATGGATCGATGTCGACGATAAACCCGTACGACGTGACGACGACGGGTACCGTTCAGTAATGTAAAAAGTAAAAAATAACAAAACCCACGGACACACAGATACATGATTGTTATTTTATCTGTAGATGAAATATTTAACGATGGAAAGAATTTTAAAACTACTGGCTTCAAAATAAATGTGACATTTGAGTAACGCAAAAGATAACGATGTTTGTAGAAGGTGCGTTTCATTTTTCCACAATACGTGCACATTAAACAAAAGCAAATACCAATATTATCGGAACTTATCGTTTTTAGGAATGTACTAAATTAATTTAGTTATTCATTTCAGTAAGTTAGTGCAAATTTACCTTCTACATAATTATGACTGTTCTTAGGGCCGATTTCACCAACACAGAATTTACACTAGAGTAGCTTTCCCAGTATAACTTTACTTTGTCGATTTAGGCGATGGTTAACACGTTATTTATCTCTCGCATAGTTATTCTGCGACTTTGAACGAATGAATTGAATGAATGCGTAATTCACCCAAGTGAAATAGACAGTTTGACGTATAATACTTCCGCAATAGCGCTACGTATTCTTTTATTTATTCGAATAATACGTACCTGACAGTTGAGTTGACCGTGACTAGTGGCAGAGACAGTTACACTACTTGTCTACGAATAGCAGCTTACTCGGCCGAAATCGGCGGTATATGATTTTACTCTAGTATATAGAGATTTTATATGTTGGTTTACGTATCACCAACATATGGGCTTGCTTATCCCAGGAATAAGACTTATACGATATTGATGAAAACGGCTCTTAGTCATATTATGTAGAACGAGATATATCACCACCAGATATTTTTGCGTCGATATGTATTTTGACACCATCATCCATAAAGTCGTACGTTGTTTATAAATTAAAAACATATTAAACGTTTACGCGAGTAACTTAGGAAAATTAAGTTATTTTTTGCATTTATTATACATATTTTTCCAATGGGCTTATTAATTAACCACATGATATTGATATAACTTATTTACAATAATTTATTAATTGAGTAGCAGAAATACTGGGGGATTTTTATTTCACTTGACATACTCGAGGACATGAAAAAACATTGACATAGGTAATGATTAAAAATATAAATTCAAAATTCTACAGGATAACTATTTCAAAAATGGCAATCAAAATTATCTAGAAATACTCGGAATGTTAATGACCTTTGGTGTAGTAGTTAAACCGCGCGCTCAGTTTATCCACTTTATGGTTTGTAATGGTTAATTACGTCAAATTTTATGCACCCTTTTTAATTACATATTATTTGGAATGAGAATCGAATACTGAGTACCCGCTATCAATATGTCAAGTGACTAAAAATCACCTTGTATATACCATCAGAGCTGAAAAGTTACAAGAAACTTCATGAAGTTATTTATTCTTCTGAACGTTATCTAATATAATTAATAATAAACAAATTCCGAGGTCTCGTTTATAAGTTGAAAACATAGTTTTCTCAACAAATTTTGAAATAATGAGTCGACCTCCGACTTTGACGCATTATCACATTCGACAAGCATGATGGCCTCCGTTCATTAACATAATACGCGTTGCGACGGCTAGCTCAATGTATGCCGCTTTATACGAGTATAACGTGATTTAGGTGGATTTTTGAAAACTTTAAGCTTAGTTGCTCGTTATGTATTGCCACAATTGTAACTGATAAGTATATTAAGATAAATACTCCCTTCCACTTAGCAAAAAGATTCTAAAACTAGCATTAAATTTAAAGAACGTTTAAACATTATTTTACGACCGTCCTCTAGATTTGGTACTCATACAGCACATTATTTTAATATGAGGAAGTTAAAAATATGCTGCCGTTATTATTTCATGGGAGAGTAATATAATTAAACATCGATTTTGTTTATTTTATCTTAATTATTGTAAAACCTTAAAAATGGTATTCTCTACCAGTCAACTCAGGTTGTTGTGGAGAGGATATGGTAGGTGTTACAATATGTAACTATTTAGGGAATATATAAAAATTTAGATAATTATATTATACAATAATAAAAGATATGATTCATAAATATATAATATAAATATATTCCTTTTTATTGGTTATTTAGGATAATATCGACGGTTAAAAGGCGAATTGATTCAAGCGCCATCCTGGGCGATATTGAGTTATATACATCATTGGAATCGGCGAATTTTTCCGCTTCGATTGAGCCAGGTTTGAGGTTAATCTGAGCACTTTTTTGGCGCTTGGCTCCATGACCAATTTGGGTATCATTTTTGCTTACGTGGTATCAAGTGTAGCGAATTTGGTTGTTTTTTTCAAAGCATGTATATAGACCCACGAAAAAAAAGGGTTTTTCTTACTATTTGTAATTTAAGCCATTTATCCTCGGATGGAATGAAATGGTATCGGCATTTAAATTATTTTTACTTGATCTAAAATAATTAAACAAAGGATGTTAATTCCTTTTTGCTTGAACCATATTTATTAGTGTATGTAACTTAAATCATTTTGCCTTGAACATTCAAACAATATCTCTGTCGCTTGAATCAATCTTACCTGAACTAGTATGTTGAAGAATATGACTTGTGCTAATTTTCCTTGACCAGTTTTAAGTCATATCATTTAGAATTACGAGTAGTGCCAATATTCGAAGGCTGATTATTACAAATATTACCAACGTTTAAATATACTTAAATTTAAGTAAATGAATAATTAAAACAAAAGTTGATTCATGAAAAGAATTGTTTTATTTTAATTCTTTCGTTGTATAAAATCTTGCGATTAAAACAATTTTTTTAAAATCTTATTACATCACTGTGTAATTTGAGTCATTACCCCTTGAACAGTTTACAACTAGGTGAGCGGTTTAAATCATTTATCCATGAACAGTTTACAACTAGGCGAGTGATTTAAATCATTTATCCCTGAACAGTTTACAACTAGTTCAGTGATTTAAATCATTTATCCATGATCTGTTAAAGAAGTCATTGTACACTTGAATTATTTTGCTTTGAACAGATAAATAGTAATCGTGTACTAAGATTCCTTTTGCCCTGATCAGAGAATTGTGCAAAAAGGCTCAAGTTACATCTAACTCCGTTAAAAAACACCTTTTATTTGTTATATATATACAAAAAATTAGCACAAAATATGCCGCTTTATGATTGGGGAGACTCGTCAATTTTTATTGTATACTTTAAGAATAGTGATTTTTTTTCTCAAAAAATAAACTTTAAAACGCTCTCCTTTAAAGTTCTCAAAATGGCGCTTGAATCAAGTCGCCTTTTAACCGTCGATATATTTTAATGCACTCCTTCCTAAGACAATTTATTGAAATTTCCGGAAGCCGCTGTTAATATTAGTACAGCTATTATTAAGATATGTACTATGTTACGTATGTACTAGCATGTAGGCAAGACATTATAACTTTTTCGTTTTTCGAACATCGTTTTTCGTCGGTAGGTAAAGGTAGGTTCTAGGTATTTGCGATTCAATTGCTATAATTAAGCTGTATTTAATACAGATAATAATAAAATGAAATATGGACTCAGAATACAACACCTACCATTAAATTTATTGGTAATTACTTGCATTTGGTGGGTTAATTGATTTATTTTTCTTTATTGCGTATGAGTTAGGTATTGAGTCATATACTTAATTAATATTCAGGATCATTAAAAATCTTTATGTAAAGTAGGTACCTGCTTGTATATTTTACGACGACATAGATGTGGTCACGCAGATAAACGTAACACCAAAAGCGGGGGATTCCCTAGTGTTTTTCCTTTTTTTTAATATATAATTTGAAGCTTCGAATATTTATAACATAATATACCGTAATTTATGGCTCTGTTCGAAAACATATTGTTACACTTTAAGTGGTTATAGCGTTAACGTCATCGTGACGTAAGCAAAGCGTGTGTACCGACGTCACTCGCTAGCCCGGAGACCTAATTTGTTTTCCGATAATGTTAATAAAATGGCACATTAAAATTATAATTAAATTAAACTAACTGTGCATAATATATACGAATGTGCATAATAATCAAATTTTACATTATTGTATTGTATTACGTGTGATTTATAATAAATTTTTGTAGAAATATTCAATGAAACGATAACATAGTGCCTATAATTTTTACATTCAACATGGATTTTTGTTTGTTACTACGTATTTAATGACGCAGTAAATTTATTACAGTCTACTACGTGCACTTGTATCAACATCGCTACCTGTTTCTCAATGATTAATTTCATATCAATGAAAGTATGTTTACCATCTTCAAATCTATACACGAAAATATTTTAAAAATTATTCTATAAGGTAGGTATTCAGTTCTACATATAAACTCCTCCGAAACGGCTTGACCAATTTTTATGAAACTTTTTTTTGTATATTTGGTAGGTATGAGAATAGTTACATAAGTGTATTTCATACCGCTTGGTACGGCTGTTCCTAAACAGATTGATTTTTTAAATTTTTTGATGATAATTTTTATTTTTATAGATTAAGCATAAAAATACATATACCTACCTAACCCAAAATTTTCACTTTCCTACCCCCAATTTAAATCGCACTTTTTGTATTTTTGTATGAACAATATCCAATTCATTCGCTACAAGGTAATCTATATGACAGAACAACGTTCGCTGGGTCAGCTAGTAATTTATAAGATGTTAAATAGAACCCGACGCCCCTTGATTTGATGTATTTTAAAATCAGTAAAGATTAATATACAGGTTCGTTAAGGCCTAAAGAGGATCTACGTCATAAATTTTATTGGCACCAACTTCTTAATAACTGTTCGCTGGACGAAATGACCTTGTGTCGGCATTTAATTATGGTGGAGACTCGCAACGGTACTCCGTGTCTCCGTGCGGTTTAAATTAGGCGACATTCTTAAGGGCTAACTTGCTTGTACCGGATCGCAGCGGCCGCCACTTGATTCATCTAATCGCTGTATACCAGTACAGTTCAGCTCACTCACAACCTTCTAGTAATCATCACTCCGCCAGATGATTGCACGAACCCAGATAAAATCCGCGAATTTCCTTTTAAAATTATAGTACGCTAAAGGCTTTCGTAAACAGTCGGCGCCGGCGACTGCCGCTTTCACTAAATCGTTGTTGGCGTAACAAACACTTTTTCTGTCGCTTATTTTCTTTGCAAATCCTCTTAAAACAATTCAAGGTGTAACACGTACGAGGATAGTTAAGAGTGCACAATCGATGAGTCGGCTAGACAAGAGCTCGGCTAGACATTTTTATGTAAATAGTTTTCGATAGCAATAAAGGTGTTACGGATGATGGAGTAACTACGATCTCTAGAAATATCGCTGCCTTTAATCTTGCAGAAAACTAGTAAAACGTGTCCACGTCACGTCCGGTGGGAGCGTATTAAAAGAACTCTAAGAAAGTATCGCAGATAAAAATAAATTGATTCGTGCTTTGATTATGGTAAGTTAGCTGGTAACTTCTATCTGGAAGAATAATTTATGGTCCTTTTATGAGTGGCGCTGCTCCTGCGGAGGATAATTTTAGATCGTAGATAGTCTATAAATAGACGTGCTTTACAGGCTCGTCCTGGAATATAAGTTCTCGAGTCTGCTCCTCGTACGAACACATCTACGTAGTATTACAACTATTTTTACATACAATCATGCTTATTCAGACTCATCGGCAACAGTAAAATAACATTATAGTGTATAATTCGATATTAATTGTTTGTTTATCATTCTCAACTAATTTGACTTTGTCGGCAACTAAACAGTATTGAAACGAATTTAAAAATGATTAATGAGTATACATAAAGAAAACATGGATACTTGATGTTTAATTTACCTGTTGCCGGTATATACCTTATAAATATAACTACCTAATATTGCAAGTAGAAAAATTATTTTTCATTATGAAAAACAACATAAAAACCAGACGTTATTCACAGTGGACGTAAATCTGCCCCACTTTCCAAAGCTGAATAGCCTTAATGGCGAAATTTATTTATTATAACCATAAACGTTAGTCCATATTGTGGACATAATCCAAAAGATAAAAATAATAAATACTCGTACTTATCACAATCATGCCCTTATTCTTAAATTTGGTTAAAAAAAAACATAAATGTGATTCGCATTAATAATAAAATAATAATATCTATAATATATCATACATTAGGATTTAGGATTTTTTTTAATTTAAAACGACTATTTACTCAGTTTGCTGTTTTCCTCTTTATGAGGACTTACTACTCTAAAAGTTCTTGACCACTTACCTTCAAGAAGCACATCTGATCGTTGGTCAACTATTTACGTAAAAAGTTTAAACTAAACCATAAATAAAGTGTAGTTGTCTAAAATATGTACTTATCTATTCATTTACTACAATGTTTATCAAGACATCGCCGCTGTGGGGGCTAAGTAAATACCTGAGCTTAATTGCATTTCCTACATAGGTTGTGCTAAAATGTTTGTGTTTCAGCTTGTGTAGTAGATTCACAAGGTTAATGGAACAAGGAACAGCAAGTTTTGTACCATTAAATTTTTGTTTTGTTGTTTCAACTGTATGAAATTAATTTTCTGTAAAACAATGTTATACACATTAATTTTGCATTTCATTGTCTTTCAGTAGATTTGAAGGCTATTCATGTTTTAAGTTACGTCTGTACTGTACTGAAGACGTTACTAATTAATGTCTTCAGTATGTAGCAGGTATTTGCAATTTTATTTTATGGTTTTAAGATTGTATACGAGCATGCAGCACCACCCTTTCGCTGTCTCCCATTACAAGTCATGTGCACGACACTGAACAAAACTTAAATAACCCGTAACGGTAGGTAAAGTTATAACATTTTGCCACAACTACTTGTAGAACTAAATATTTAAACATTACAATAAAATTAATGGGAAAAACTAACACATCGGAAATACCGTTATATAACAGTGACTAAATGTTATTTACGTGCTTTATCATTCATTTATTATTAAACTGAAACGTAACAATCCGTTATTATCATGCAGTGGTTTATGTAATTTAAAGTTTTTATAACCATTTAATAATAGTTCCTGTGTCGGTAACTAGACATAAGTATATGTTAGTCTTATTATATACTTAGTAACTTAGGTAATTATACTAAACCGACCCTGCTTCGCTTCGTGAGCACTTGCGTACCTAATACAGCGTAACTTAAGTAAAATCTATTATAGTATTACTCAGACTCAGCGACAATAGCTCTTAAATTTATCTAACTTAGGGTTATAGATTACGGATTCCGATTACATCTGGAGCCACGGCAGTGCCCCCGCCAAGAACGCTCTAATTATTATCTTTTTTCGAAAGGGGCTCGCGTATAATTTTGAAGCGCTGACAGATACAAAAAACATTTTTTCCTAATGTTAGTAATGCTAGTTAATGTCGTGTTCAAAATTTAAAAAGCATAATTGTTAATATTAGTAGACATGAGCTTAGCAGATTTAATGTTGATACTACATAGTTATTACATACACGACACATTACATACACGGTACATAGACGATACATTTCGTATATTGACGCTTATAAAGTTAGAATACTTGCGCGCTAGTTTCAGTGCACGATCTTTGTTGGTTTATGCTGTTTTGAAATAATATAATGTAGTCGCCCTGTTGACAGAACAAAATACAAGGCCCTAAGATTTACGTCAGCGTAATCAACGTCATTGTCGTGCGGTAATTGTCACCTACATATATGTTCGATGAGGAATTAAATGAAAATGATGCAATATAAAATTGCACACAGTTTTTTATTAAACCGGAGCAGTAGAATGTAATGATTGTGTGTAAAGGTATATAATTATTACGCTTTTTATTTCACTTACAAAGAAACTTTGAGTTACCAGAAGCAAGTAATCAGGTCTTCTTTTAGATTATACTGTTTTATCCTTACATCAAAAAATATAATGCATTATGTAATATTAAATACTCTTTGTTTGCGTGTTAAAACATTAGTTGGTTAGTTTGTGGGTATGAGGACTGGGACTGGGACTGTTAATGAATGTTAGTCCTGTTATTTGTTGTTAGTAATAGTCCAGTTAGTAAATGTTAGTAAGAGTCTCAATACAGTTTCATAATTATTTTTTATCATTTTTTTAGTTCTATATAGTTTAACATTTATATATTTTATTTTAAGCCTACGGAACACAAAACCTTTTCAGCAACTTAAATGCCATGACGAATATTATAAGTATTTGGTATTTTAGGCCAATAACAGAATAATATCTTATCTTAAACAGGATCTAGGCGCGGTGTGTAAATATTAGATTTACTTTCAATACATTCCTCATCGTACAAACGAAACACCGATTCGTTTATTTTTTGTAACGTAAAGCTGTCAAGCGTTTTATTTTTTCAATTCAATAGACGTACAAAAAGTTGGCACGTGAAGTGCATAGAGCATGTTACATACAGATTTAAAATACAATATAACTAGCTGACCTGGTAGACGTTGTTCTCCAACATATTAAACATTTTACAAGCTGTGCCAGCGAACTTTGTTCCGCCATATATATTTTTCATACAAAAATACAAACAGCGCGATTTAAATTTGATTTGACCACAAAGAAAGAATTAAGGAAGAAATAATAAGTGAAAATACAATGGTTACAAAATAAAGTTTCGATATTTAATGCTTTCTTTGATTTGGTTAAAAGTCAATGCACGGACGTCAACAAGTGGATAAATCTCAATTTTTTAAGATATTTTGGAACATAATAAAGTCACGTGTCAAAGGTTTCGTTCTTTCTATCATATCTATCTTCTTATATATAAAAATGAATTGCTGTGCGTTAGTCACGCTAAAACTCAAACGGCTGGCCGGTTTGAATGATTTTTTTTTTGTGTGTTCAAGTGGATTCGAGGATGGTTTAGATTCACAATTGGACCCGATAGGTGGCGTTGCTGTCGATATATCACCAAAACATTTTTTAATTATAAAGCGGTACGAAGTACGCTGGGACAACTAGTATATAAATATATAAAATTCAATGCCACTTTTCGTTGTTATTGAACTCCTCCTAAACGGCTGTATCGATTTGGTTGAAAAATTATGTGTGTCTTCGGACTATTTAGTAGATGGTTTATGTGAAGTTTGCACAAAATCGGTCGAGCGGTTCTTCATTTATACATGGCGGATCATTTTGTTGATGGAGATTTTGCTGTCAAGTTGAAACTTTTTTCAGATGGGGACTGTGCTGTCAAATTGAGACTTTTTTTTGTGTTGGCAGTACAAACATGTTGTTATATCATTCATGCGGTCATTTATTTGCAAACCGAAGGAATAAGTTTCCCGAAGCGAAGCGAGGGCGGGTCGCTAGTCAGTTATAATTAATAACAAAACATTTAGGAAGGAGCAATTAATCTATTTTTAGGTTTTGTATTTATAACTTTATTCGATGGAAAGTCTCGTGAGGCGCGTCGCTCGACTGGCCATTACGTGCGGCAGTATGAAACACGCCTTACTTTGGATACGACGAAGGTGTGGCGGATCACGGATGTTTCGTCTGCGCTGGTAGTCTCATCCACTTTTTATTAAATACTTTAGCATTACTGCTTCACTTTATTGAATGACAGCAATAAGTAACTGATTTTATCTGTTCAGTTACTTTTAAAAGAAGCAAAACGGAAGAAGTAAGAATTGATCGTTTCTGAGCTAAAAAAGGTATAAAATCTATGCAACGTTTTAATATAACTTGTATTCAATTTAGTGAAATCATTTCATCACCTACAAATTACATTTACCATTCCAATACTCAGAATGGATTGTTGCTAAGTTACTACATAATTGAAGCTTCGAAAACTTCGACAACGTATTTTTGCGATCCAAATCGATTCCGTTATTACTGAGTTCATCATAATCAAACTGCTTAGGTAGAGTCAGAAACAATTTAAACGTCGTTTTAAAAATAATAACTATAAAATATTCAAGAAATTTTTATAGGTGGACACTGCAACTTTTTCTTCGCGTAATCACCGGCTACACTGTTAATACAAATAATTTCATAAAATAGGTACATCTATCTGTATAATATTAAAACTAGTACTTACATACGTATAAATATTTACTTCGTGTTTTTTCATACGTCGTCTGGATTGTACGTAACGGTATAGGTATTGGGTATATTGGTAATTTAAGCTTGATATAAATGTGAATATTAAAATATTTTTTGACAATTTGTTGCCAACTTTATAAATAATACTTTTTGTAGACGCAGATATAGATTTTTGATTTACCTATGGTTGCTTATTATCCGCAGTGACAACCAATTTCAGCCAGCGTGGTGGACCCGTGTGGTGGACTGTACGCGTAACCCTCACATTCTGAGAGGAGATCCGTGCCCAGCAGTGGGACAGTTATGGGTCGCGAAGAAAAAAATATTCTATTATTAATGTGTATTTATAAGCAAGATTAAATTGGGATCTCAATGAACAGTTTTTATGTCCTTGGTATCACCATTAATGTTTAGAACAGTTTCTTTTGAATAGCTTATGTTTTGTTTTTTGCTGGCCCATGC
Organism: Ochlodes sylvanus; assembly: GCA_905404295.2. Lineage (NCBI taxonomy): Eukaryota > Metazoa > Arthropoda > Insecta > Lepidoptera > Hesperiidae > Ochlodes > Ochlodes sylvanus. Next base: position 11,609,962 of record FR990123.1, on the reverse strand, counting down.
CGTTATTCAGTCATTGTGCGGCAAAAATTCATTCCAGGTTTTTTGTGTACCGTTCTGTTAAACATGCTATCAGGGTGTATTAAGAAGAGAAAATAAGATTTGAAGAGACGATAGAAAGATTTATTCTTCTATGTAGATGGAGGTATTCTATTTACCTATTGTCTTGTCTTGTAACTTGATAAAATACGATGATGAGTAGGCATAAATAATACATAAGTCATAATATTTTTTTTCACGATTATGGGATGTTTGCTATTGATATTTGTTTAACAGCAACTTTTATATGGAATTCACATCGTCTTGGCTGCATTATAACATACATACGTATTTGTAATAGTGTATAAACTATTAAATAAAAAGGCAACCACGTACTTGGCGTGTCATTTTACAGTAGAACTGTGTTTTGTGGGATTACTGCACCATTACGAGTATTTACTTGCCCATCCGTTTACATCGATAGTGACTTAGGTACTTGATGTTAATGTCAATTACGTAGGCAATCGTAGATGTCTAAAAACTTGTCTAGATGATTCCGCGGACCGATGATAACATTACAAATGGTTTGTTCACATGGCTCTGTTAACTTCTCTAATTGATTAATCACCAACAGCTGCATTAGCAGATTATACAATTGTTATTACTTTGAAAACCTTCGGTTGGTTTTCCTGTCTATCTCAATATAACTTGTTCTTGCTAATGGTTTTATTTTAATGATATTTTGATGTCATTTCGGAATGCATATTAAGTAGGTACCTACTAACGATTACAGATATTCGGACGACCAGAAAATAAAAAAATAATTATGTGTCACTGGGGGCGACGAGCCTGTAGCCCAGTTGGTAGTCATAATGCGTGCAAAGCGACACGTCCCGGATTCGATTCCCGGCCGGTGAAAAAATATATATCTTATCCTTCTTAGTGTGGGGTATGAATGAGTTTGAAAGCGAAAAAAATTATATTTAAAGCATGACGCAAAAGATATACTACATTATGAATAGAGTTTTCAACGCGTTAAGCTCGGTGTTTGATGACTGCGCAATTTATAAATTAATTGGCTCATCTTCAACATCCTGATACATATCTAACATCTACGCCGATGTGCGTGCAAACAGTTGGTCAAAATAACAAGTGTAACTGTTCTGGTTGCGGGTTCAATGACACGGCGAAGAAACTGACTTCGTCCTGATCAACCGTTTTATATCGGATTTATTCAGTTCTAACCAGATGCAACCAGCGGATTAATTGTCACGAAGAATTAACGATAATATAGCGGGATGTTGTGCGCGTTAAACTTATTCTTAGACGTTACACTCACTACACAAACCGTAATGTGAATGTAGCCAAGGCTGCGCACGTTGCATCCGTAATTAATTGGCAAACGTGTTTAGGCTTATCGCTGGATAACATGGCATATTGTTTTCGATCACTGACAACATTTTTACCTCCATCCAAGGCACGCGTATCTAATTCGGGACACTACACTGGTTGCGATTAACAGCCTTTTGTAATTGGTAACAAATCGACTTTCATCGACGGTCACTGGCGATTTTTGTCACTGAGTAACCATAATTATGATTTAAGACCTCTGAATGTAGGTATAAGAAATTCCGTCAGTCATGATCACCACTAAAACCACAGTTAAACCACGCTGCACCTCGACAGTAAAATACGCTCTATAAAGGTTTCCTCAATCACGAGAAGAAACCCGTTCCCTTCAGGGGGTCGCTAATGACTTAAGGCCAGCCAGCCGTTTACACACACACTAAGCCAGATAACCTTCTATTAATTTCGTAACCATGCCGCGAAATACTGGGCGGTGAATTCCAATTTCTTCGATGCGCATCAATTAACAAAGCTCCTTCACAAGAAGATTGTGATAGTCGCTGCGCCTGCCATGGGCCCGTTATACGGCGGAACTTTTAAATAAATACGAATTCACTGTAAGTAGGTGTACTAAGCAATAAAAAATACATTATTCGGGACCCGGCGATCTTAATGGCCAACGACAGTTACCAACATTTTCAAATTGAGATATTATTATGGTCCCTGGGCATTATCCTATATCCTGTTTTACATATCCACTGAACTCGTGTGTAGTTTTACAATACAAATTTGTGTTTAGTTTTTGCAGGAACTCGTCTTTTATTTATACACGGTACAATAAACAAACGCGTTCTATTTAGTTAATCTTTTGTTTCATTTTTCTGCACCACATTTATTTTCTCATTCTTTACATGCTCGCAAGAAGTCGTTAAGTCAAATTCTAAGAATCCCACGTCTTGTTCTTATGCTTCGATTAAATAAACCTAACCAAGTGCCATCAACAATTAAGATTCCGACAAAAAACCTGCGCCAGTATTATTAATAATTAAGTATAATGTGTTACTAGGGAGTTCATTTCAAAGAAGAAGCACGTCAATACAAAAGTATTCTCTAGACGTAGAGCTTAACGATAAGGAAATCGGTTGACTAAATAGCAATGCGCAGAGGAACCGGTTATTGTAGTCAGTCAAATGAATCCGTTTATTTGTTCGCAAGAATTGAGCGCGAAATAAGCTACGCCATCAAACATCGTGTTTTGTCTTTATTATAATGTATGTTTATATTGTAACTGCTTTTTAATGGTCACACATTGAAATTGAAGGCGATGGGTAATTCGCTTTCCCCGATATAATATGGCGTGAAATAATTAAGCAACTAACGCATAAAATATCCATGTCACGTCATAACTACTTACCTACCACAATCAATTATCATTTAATTAGCTTTCTTTATTATTCTACGAAAAGCCTAAAAATAACATTTTATTTTATTCGTCTCGGGTCTGCTCTTACAATGTGGTTTAATACCATCCACGACGCTGTACCTACCACTTGTACAGGTGTATAATTGGGTGGGTTACCAGTCATCATACACATTTCAAAATACTACTCTATCCCATTACTCCCATAACATTAGATGGACTTTTTAGTATGCAGATTTCCTCAGGATATTTCCTCTTTAAAACTAGTATTGGTAAAATGTTAATAGATACATAATTCGAAAATCAAAGCGTCCTGAAAAATGTGCATTATGCAAGCTGCAAGACAGCTTTGAAACCCATCATGATTCATGAAGTGGTCGATGATTTTTTTCATTCGTAAGTAATCAACCGAATTCAACGAACTATTGGGTTTTTTATGCCTGCCCTGCGTAGTTCGGATGGCAAATTGTTAACGTTGGATAACACTTAGAGAATTTGGCCTTCATGAGAACTTTGAATGGCTGTGATAATAATATTACCTCCTCCAGTCCACGTGTAGTAGAGCTTAATACGCCTTACACCTTAATACGACAGATCCGACGTTACTGAGCCCATTAGTAGATTCATCAGTCGATTCATAAGTTCAAGTCATCGTTAATCGTTAATGATGGAACCGTTTCTTTAATCCTTTGTATGAATGCGGTGCCACAGAGTACGTATCTCTTATATTTGTCGAGTATCGAGGCTGGTTGAGGAATGCGGACGTGTAGTGTGAAAATTATGTCGCAGCTTCCACTCAATATTGAAATGTATCAGGTCACATTGAATATTAACTTGAGGTTTATGAATTACTTTTGAATTTTCAATGAACAGTTGGTAATATTTATTTAACATAGTAGTGCACTCTGAATTTAACTCGTATGCTATTTTGCTTTGCTATTTTATTGTGCTGTTGCGAGAAAACATGCCTCAATGGTATAGCTAGATTCTAGAGTCTACTAATGAACCTAATCACACTAGACTTGACAATAACTGCCTCAAAATTGAGTTGCATGAGTAATGTATGTACAATATTTTTTTTTTTCATTATTACGGTCGAATTTCGAGCGCAAACCGACTCTCTAATTCTAATCAAATATACCATATGGCGGTGTGAATGGCGACATAGAAAAGAATATTACATTATTATGTCCAAATGACCTAAATAGCTAACAAACAAAAACAAAACAATTATAGAACAAAACAGTAATTGTTGCGTGACTAAAATAATTATGGGCGCGTAATAAGATTCTTTCACCGATAAAAACGCCCCAATTTATTTTATTCATCATAGCATCATCTTATTATTTTTGACTTTTCTTTCCATTGCCATCTCTGCTGACTAAATGTGTGACGTCATGATGTGTATCGATGTTGTCTGTTATAGTTAAAAGTTTAATGTCCTTGATAATTAATGTTTAAAATCATGTACATATGTAATGAATTCCATGTAAGAAATTCTTTTATAATTATCCTAATTTAATTGGTATAAATATTGTCTCGTGGCGAAATACTCTCTCTTTAACCACGCCTCATAGTTAAGGCCAACAGTAAAACTGTTACATATTTATCAATATTGACTATCGATAATGGTTTTTGTGATGTGCTGAGCAAAGGATGGTTCTACTTCCGAACAGCGTAGGTTTGACTTGGATCGCAAGCCTCGGCCTAATGTAACACAGGAAAACAGGGTAAATGTTTACACAAAAAATATTAAAAAAACATTATCAGTCTTATAAATATTGCTAATTTGCATAACAACAATAGGCTATAAATAAGGCTTCAGCCGTTCCAGCCGTTCCAGTGCAAGTTGGGTACGTTAATTCGTTCGATGTGCACATTATAATATATTTTATTTGCTTTATTAGTACACATTTCTGTGGCACTCAACTCTATATTTAGAACTAACATGTTATCAACTGATACGTACGAGTATAATAGAAAAATCTGTTGGAAAGCGGAAATTTACAACTCAGGTATAAGTAGGTACTCTTACTTTTATAGTTCAATACAGAGTACGTTTTAATATTAGAATTATATTATGTTTCTATAAATTACAAAATCATGTTTACTTTTATTTTCGCAGCCCTGATTGCTTTTGAGCCTTAGTAGGGTTATATGGTATGGTAAAAAACGGGTTGTAACTACCTACTAAGTAAATCAATAACTACGTTAAACGACAACCATGTACTTCTACTCAAATCTAGAAGTCTATACCGTATGACGTATTCAGCACAGAATGATCGGAGGTTTTATACATACTGAAGTGATGTCAAGTAGTAATTGAGTTACAACTACATACTTCCATATAGGTAGTTTGGAAGACTTCATATTATAGCATTATGCAGAACTCGAGGTTCATCAATGTTCGTGGGACATCTACCCGGATCCATCCGCGTTCAAACAGTTTATGTCTGCATATCTACCAGTCACAGGATTTTGTAATTATGTTTCTCGTGCTTCGTTACAACTGTGTTTGCACCGATCGTGTACCATCTACCGTGGCCTGGGTCACAACAATGCGCTTAATAAGTTCTTGAGTTTTATGCAACAATACCGATCGCCAGCTGATTTATATCTTCATAATTATTGTGGCTTTGAATAATACATTCATTACTAGTTCTACCGTACGTACTTACAAAGATATATTTCCGCATCGCAGGGCCTGTTTCATAAACTACTTTTAAGTAATTTAAGCATTGCTAAGCACATTGATAAATGTAATAAAAATATGTATGGGATTCGAGAATTTTAAAATAGTCCTGACTAAGAACTAAACATAAAGTTCAATGATATTGATTTATTGTTGAAATACAATATTGTAAAGTTTATATCTCATAAACCATCCTGGCAACGGAGCCACCAGAAGATATCCAAAGCCATGGTCATCAATCATCTTAAAAAGGAGGCTTGTTTACAAAGTAACATTGGAATTTTATTCCACATAAACAAATTAATATAACTATAAACCAAAATTAATTAGGGTACTTTGTGACTAACTTCTACAATCAAGCATCTATGATCAATTGTTTGCGACTAACGGTAGTTGTCAAACTAGTATAAGTAAGACTTGACCTACATTAATTTAAATCGTGATGAGAAACAACACGTTGTTTAAGAACTGGGGTTTGTGAAAGTGTTACTATAGATAGTCGACTTCGCATCGACCCTTTGGGGTAGCCTACTGTATAAGCCATTTATTACGGAAAATATATGACATATTTTTTCAAAGTACACTAGGACTTGCGTAGCACTTGAACTCAAAACTCAAACTCAAACTCAAACTCAAATCATTTATTTCATGTAGGTATTTTTTCAATACACTTATGAACGTCGTTTTTTGCATTTACCACCGTTTCGCTAAGGTCAACTCATCCCGCTTAAAACTGCACGTGAATACCAAATATCAACTCCACTAAAACGCCCTGCAGATGCTAGAAACTTAGATGTGACAGGTGGATAAACAGTTGAATATAAGGATTTACGGAACCCTACAAATAATTCTAAGCCATAATTCGTTGCTTTTGCAATTTGTTGCAATTAACGTACATATTTGATTATCTAAGAGATATAAACGGACATGTTATAAGCCAACAAAAAATATCTTCTAACATCTACAGTAATCGACCTCTTGATACTTCCAATTAAAGTATGTCATGCTTAACAGATTACGGTTCTGCAGGTAATAATCTCTTTTATAATTCGAAAAGATTTTAATTTCTTTAAGTTTGCTATTGATTAACTAAATTCGTAAGAATTTGATTACTCTACTGCATTCATTTACACTTGGGTTGTGGCAGACGAGGAGGGATGGATGATAGGTTAAGAATAATTTAAACGGATATTATCAATCATTATACTAGGTACGGCCTCCTAAAAGTTGGTTGATTTTTTGTCCCAAAATTAGTGTTGCGTAGACATTAGCATTGAATGTACCGCCAGTAACTCTGTGTATGATGGCCCATATGATATAAAAACTATACCCACAGCAGCCACGCAGTCTTTTGGAATATCAAATCGTTAAGTCATTAACGGATGAAGTACTAAACAATATTAGTGGCGTAAGCACATCTAAATGACAGTCTGGTTCCCACGTTTAAATTATATGAACCAACTGCTTATTTTAACTTAATCAGGGCTACTCATACTTTTAGCTTTGCGAACACAATTTTTATTTATAACACTGCTAACCCTATCTTTGCCTGAACAGCTCGCCAGTCGCCACCCTCTTCTACACGTTGTAATGCTTACGTTTAATTTGTTAATGGCACACTTAACGAGGAGACGAACCACCTGATGGCAAGTGGTCACCGTCGCCCCTGGACATCAGCGACACCAAAAAATTATTTATTCAAGTTTTAATAACACATTGTAGGTATAATTATGTGCTTAAAGGGAGGCGGTGAATGCTAATGCATACCAACACAGCCGTCTACATTGGTTACGTGGGACACACGAGGTGAAGCCTGTGCCTACCCACTAAACATCGCCTTGGGGATGGCTTTGGCCTTGTGGCCTTTAAGCCTTCATCGAATGCGACCTCGCCTGGAGGGACGAAGCGCTAGTCAATTAGGTGCACTCAATAAATAGCACTAGCAAAATCCATCCTTTTTTAAGAATAATGCACGCATGTAAGAATGTAAGATTTGGCGTAGATTATAATTGTGTTATAAACACCTAAAAACAATATTTAAAGAAGGTATTCATTACTAACAATGTGTAGTACAATCGACCTCATGGAGGGAGCGCAGAATAGGTTTTTTTTGTTTAGCGCATTTTTGGTGATCTAAAATCTCATTAAAGTCAGCCTCATTAGAGGATATTATTTTTGTGGAATTTAATATTCCATTCCATTGTGTAGGTATTTAATAATGATAATTATATTTTTTGTAATCATGTTTACGGAAGACCTCTGATGAAAAATTTTTATTGCCTTGACCATGTTCCTTATGATTAATGTTGCAGGCATTATATCATAGACTAGTAGGTATACCAAATTATAAAATTTAGTATTTGATTAGTTTTGTGTTGAGAAGAAACGAAAATAAATCAATTTGAAGAATGCTGTGCATTTAGTCGAACGAATTTCAATAGATTTTTAAAGTTGCAATAGTGTGCACAAAGGCGTTGAAAACTAAGCATGTCATGTAGTTTAGTTTAATTAGTGAATAAAAAATAACCAAATTAACGGAACTTTAAAAATTTGTTGGTACCTACTTACTTATCTACACATTTGCCGCTTTGAAACGTGCGATTTGATAAGGCGCGTTTTTAGATCTAAGCAAAGCTTGCAAAAACACGCTTCCTTAAAATGTGTGATGTGTATCAGGGTAAAATATTGTTGTCCTTCGGCATTGAGACTGGGGCCTTCGGGGCAATGGGGCATCGAATCGATGTTGTTCTTAAACATCTCTGTAAGATGCTGACTGAGTACACACAATTATCTGTGAGGGATGCCCACATCGGATTAGGGATTGAGTTTAGCGGTCCTAGACGCTTAGCGAAAAATACACGGTGTGGCTCAATCCACCTTTGAATACAAGACAACGCGTGCTCGTACCATCCTGCTGAACAACACCTTTTATCTTAACATATAAGACAAAGTCGCTATGTTTGTCTTGTAAAATAAAGAATTAAACAAATCTCGATACAAAAAAAATATTATCGTCACTACACAAACCGTAAGTAATTAGAGTAGCAACTCGTAAATAAAAATTTATAACGCGTAACGTTATAATAATATTCTAATACTTAATATTTAAATTAGACGACTGTATCACATATTAAATAGAACATCTGACTCACATAAAGCAATTAAAGGTACTCATAGCCCAACGGATTGTGTCGATCATAAGCGACTGGCAAAGTTAAGCAATGAGAAGCACGATCGTGATGACGACGTGAGCAGGCATTGGGTTGTCCATATTCAGCACCAGCCACCAATAAACCTAAAGTGACGTAGTAACCAGTGGTTGGTTCTGTTCTTGAGGTTACATATCGATATATAACCGAACTATGATGATATACCGAACTCTATGTAACCACAAGAAGCGGTATGGAACTTCTGGAATCCTTATGGGTTAAATCCCTATATGCTCTCATTAAGTATGCTGTTACAGCACGGTGGATTATTATTGACACTTTTATTTGGCCTTTTTTTATATTTGGAGTATTTAGAGACACCCATAGCTGGAATAGACTGCTGGATACCTATAGTTTTTATATTATATTATAATAGATCTTTAAACGAATAATGTATAATCTTAGTGACTATCGTCGTGCCCTTCGATGCTGCAAGACGCTTTCTGGTATTACACGAGTGTCAAACATTTCACATAAATAGAATAAAGGTGACGCTATTCATCTGAACTATGAATATTTAATGTGGCTATGTTTTCTTACGTAATACCATAAGTAATACAAAAGAGATCAACGCGTGGCGGAACGACAAGAATCAAATGGCAACAATACAATACAATAAAATCTATTATTTATCTATTTGCGTAAAGCCGATAAACAGAGTTCCCATAGAGTCAACTTAATTTTTGGCAATTGGTAAAAATATATGATTAAGTAACTTAGCGTTACATCTATACTTATTTTATAAAAAGGAAAGATTTGATGGTTTGATTGTTTGTTTGCATTGAATGGCTCCGAAAGTAGGTACGGGACCGATTTTGAAAATTCTTTCGTCAATGGGTACAATGGAATCTTAGCAGTAACAAAGGCTATAAATTATCCCGAAAAATAAAAAGGATTTTTCCTGGTAACCGAATATGCGAAGAAAGAGATCAAAATTTACGTTTTTTACAAACGCTACTTCAACGGTAAGAGTTATATGAATGATTTCTATAGGAAAGTTGTAAGGCTTAAAAATGGCTACATAAAAACCTGCGACAGCATATGTCTAACTCATTGATATAATTATAAAAAAGATACACACTCAGCGTCTCAAAAAATGAGCCCACAAATACATAGTGCACAATTAAAATGGTGCGCTCATTTTATTTCAAACAGTCTCGCGTCACTGCAGGGTGCAGGCTCGTTCAACATGCCGAAGTGTTCGTTGAAAAATTGTAAAAATATTACGTCAACAACGTTAGAAAATCATGGCATATCGTATTTTCGGTAAGTGAAAGAGTTTATTGATTGGTTTTTGTTGTTTACATTACTTAATATAGAAAGCAATATGCGATATTGATTTACTTACCCAAGTATTAACTCAATGTCTCATAAAAGAAAAATAAAAAGAAATATTCGTCTCCACTCCATGCCTTATCCTACCTGCTAAGTTCGGTCGTAAATTTTGTTGCTTTTTGTACACTGCTTCCTAAAAACAATCAGCGTAAGGTTGAATTTGCAAAAAAATATATTTAAAGTATACCTAATTATAACAACGTACTCGTAGGTATCATTGGTGAGTGTTTTATTTGAGACTATACCATCTTGGCTTCATCAATGATCTAACTGTTATATTATATTTACGCCACAATAACGACTTTTATGTCTTAAAAAGTTATTTGGTACAAAGTAAGTCATTATCTGGGGGCGGATTTACTAGTTACGGATAATAAACAATTTATATTATTTATTATATTAAAATAAATAGTAAGTAGGTACTTACTTTATTATAAATAGGTATACTATCTCGTGAATCCAACGGTCACGAACTAACTAAAGTTCTCAGGTTACAAGAAGTAATGTATCTATACATTAATAATTAATGAATGTAAATAACTATGAGATAACACTATTACATAATAATTAATAAATTAAAGTTTCCGTTGCAAGATACACAAAGGGTTCTTAGGTAGATACTTTTTCACGCGACAACAGCAAAAGCTTAAGTATCTCAATCACATTACATTGAATAGTGATAATAAGATAACATTATGCAAATGAATCTCAGTGAGCAAGGCAATGCAATGAAAAAGCACCGCGCCTTTTTGCCTCATTGCATTGCCTTAGTCACTGACATTTATTCAATCTTTAAACGGATGAATACCGTCCAATAGCAAAAATTTCCATTTTTATTTAGGCAATTTAATGTGTTTTGGTTAAAGCCCACTTCATTTATCTATATTTATTTGTCTAGTAAACCTTCCCTCGCTTCGCTGCGGAAAACCTGTCCTTGGTACCCACGCTCGTAAATTGTTAGGCGTGAATGAAAGGTAGAATTTGAAGGGTCCTCTTTGCTTGAAATCAATAATGAAAATTTCACCTTCATTGCAAAAAATATTCATATTTCCTGATATATAGAAACAAAGGATTAAGATTGACAAATGTCATGAAAGTACGCAGGCTTAATGGAATCAAAACAATTCCAAATTCCAGAGAAACGACTTGTTCGCCTCTATAATCGCGCGGGTGTAACTGGAAAACATCAATAACATGGTCGATAATCAATTATATTGTGCTAATGTCGGATATTTTTATTGTGGTTAGACCACAGTCATATTTCCAATCGATTAATTCAAATTAGTTAATAGCCATTCGCCACAAGAAACCGATTATAAATTGATTGAAATTGGTAAAAATTTGCCTCGATCATTTCATTTCTTTCAAGTTTCGTTAGATTCCTTCCACGATGTGTTGCGGATTAAATCACGAAAACGTATTTTTTTCACAATAACACAATTTTGGTAAAACATAGGTACGTACTCTCTTTATTATTATTTTTAACTTTTACACGGTATATTCCAACGGATATATTCCAACGGTGTTGACCATTGCACCACCATATGCATATTTTTGTTATATCCAATTCAAAAATCCGTTTAATAGCGCAGCTAGCGCTTGTATTGAACAACACAATTGAACCACACGTCTAAATATTGATTATTAATATGTACTTTATGTTTAACCCATCGGTTAAACATAAAGTAGGATATATCTATTATTGAATGCTACAACTAGACGACTCAGGCCTTGACAAAACCATGTGGGATTCTTATTTCTATTTTAATTTAATCTACCCTTATTAAGTAATCTCATTTAAGTAAGCACACATTAAATAATATACCTACTTTGGGAGAATGCTTAGTAAAGAAGATAGTTTTTTAACTAAAAGACTAATATAATCAAGCTACTTGCTTTCAATGTTACAGCGGCTTTTCAGTCAGTTGCAATGTTAAATGTTATACCTAATGATTCAACTTCAGAAAAAAGTGTGTGATTAAATAGCGTCGTTCATTAAAAGAGCTAGCCTGAAATTGAACGCCTATTTCCAAATACATATTTCGGCTGCGAAATATCCACGCAACTTTAAATCCAAAGAATATTGTTGCACCTTCCCAGGTCTTGATAAAAAAATCATCCCGCTCCAGAAACAAAGTACGGCATTGCCGTCAATCAATCTCAGGCCCCCAAATCTCAAGACCCTGACGGTCGCTAAGGATGCTGATGTCTTTATCATAATTAATATATGTCAAACATACAATGTACGAGTACTTGACAGAAGCGTTTTTATACCATTTTTATTCGACATGTTCGTGACACGATAATCGTTTTTTAACTAGCCGGATGAATAAGTCCATGAATCTAGACAAAAAACAGGTGGATGCAGGAATTATATTATTAGCACAAGAGGCCTTGTACAACGTAGATGGGTATAAAATATAGATGGCGATGGCCATTAAAATCCAAAAATAAATACACCAGTTGTTCAACACTATTTCGTGGAATTATTACAACTAGAGGCCCGGTTTTGCGGTCGAAATTTTACCGTAATTCATTCTGTCAAAGGGTTACTTAACATTGACTCTATGAACGATGACCCTATGACACATTTCAAACGGCGTGTCAAACGTATGGCAGTGTGAATAGATTAACATTACACACAATTATATAGTGTGTTGTAGTGTTGGTGTAATGTTTTATTTATTCATTTAATGGTTTTGGGCATTATTTTTAAAATATATATTTTATAATCATGAACCCATATGTACCATACCTTTTTTTTTTTTTTTTTGTTGTCGAGGGGGAAACCTTCAAAAGGTACCCGGCGCCGTGGGAGCGACGCCGGGGTATGTGGGATTTTTACCGCACTAAAACCCCCCCGGTGGCCTTCCTCAGCGCTGTTTGGAGGACTCCGGGATCTCCAAAGGAACGCAACCGGAGTCCTCCAAGCGCGGTGCCCTTATGTTGGGCTCTACCAGCGGGGGAGTGTTGCTCCCCCGGTAGCCGTCGCTGTTATTTACGACGGTATGCGGCCACACATACCGTCGTCCTTCTCGGGGCTGTTGGTGAGCGGTTCGAGCTCCCACTCTAGCCGCCCGCAGCCCCAAAGCCCCCTTTTAGTCGCCTCTTACGACAGGCAGGGGATACCGAAGCTCGTATTCTGGTCCCGAGCCACAGGGACAATATGTACCATACCTACTACTACCTACCTCTCCAATTTGTATAATTTCTAGTTTTTATTATACTTGTATAATAAACATACATCAAGTAACATAAGGCACTGATCTCACTACGGCGCATACAATGGTTCGGATAAAGATTGAGTTACTTACCTTAAAATATGATGAAGATTGAATAAATAAATGTCCGCTTAAATTTCTTGGATAGACGCTTAGATACATAGATCAAAAATTATTCAACTTTTCATAAATGCGTTTCAAATTACGACAACTGCCTACATTAATTAAATTACATAATCTTCTAAGGGCATTGTCTGTCACGCGTATGAAATCATTAAATTAAACACTAGAAATAACGAATGCCTAAACCACGCACTCCACGCAACACGCAATCAGGCTACTCACAATAGTCCCCCAATGACGTGCCTCATGATGCCAATTTTCAAAGGCCTTGGACGCAGAATTAATGGTAATACAGCGATAATAGTAGGGTTAGAAAACTCAGGAAGTCAAAATTTTGCTCGGATGACACGTTGTTCCCATATCGATTCGTGAGTCTAATTAGTTCCGGTAGCTTGTTTCTGTCACTAATTTTGGTTTATGCGAGAAAATTGGCAAAATCCATTCAGCAAAAATAATTATACTTATTGTACGTTGATAAAAATGCTATTTTGTGAAACTCATTGTTTAGTCGAATGTAAATATTAGTTTGTACATTAAGTTTTTTATATTTCATTATAATTATTGTCATAGAATTTTTTTATATCTTGAATGAGAAAGTATGTAGGTATTAATTAGGTAATGATAAGTCAAAAAGAGTCCTAAAATATCTTCCGCACTTTTAAGTATACCTAGTATAAACTTAACTCTACGTCTCATTTAAGGCAACGTATAAATAAATGTCTTTGCTTCTTCTCTCTTCTTCATGAGTGTGATTTTCTTTCTTGGCCCGTAACGGCCTTGCAATGGTGTTACTGGTGTCCACGGGCGACAGCCTCTTGCCATGCCGGATGTCTTTTCTACTCGTTTATCGGCTATTTGCCTACAATAAAAAACTGTTACGCTAGCGAATGATCGTCAGCCAATGTTAAAAAGCATAGTAATTAAGATGCAGTGAAGTACTCAAATCATATCGTATTCATGAATTACATGTCTGAATATTGGCAATTACTGAGTGTCGTTGACTGCAGGCGTAGTATTAAATTGATAAGGTCACCTTAGTTCAAGAGCAACAGAGACTATGTATTCCAAATATTTTTAACTTGCGGTTGTAGTCTTTTTGGAGAGTAAAAAACAGTTCGCGGTAAGTAATGTGTGCGTTCGGCAGCTAATCGGATAAAGCCAGATTAAGCTTCTATCGTATATTAGCCTCAGTTCCGACATAATGTTCCTATGTCGAAGCACAAGTAAACTTCAAGAGTTTAAAAAAGTAAAATAGGTATATGTTATAAAAGTAAAATAATTTAACGCTATTTCCCCCATTACTGACCCGCGGACGGCATTCTCTTCCAAGTTCTCCATGCTCCTGTCGAGGTAATAACGTCTTCGATCACGACTCCTCCCAGTTCATTCTAGTAAATGGTCGCTAGACGCTGTGCTACCCAGTTTAATCCGAACGATACCAGTGCATGATTCATTGCGTAGCTGGTTAACACTCTTCTTGTATGACAGAAGCTGACATTAAAAATAATGTTTTAATTCGTTTGCAGTGTTCTAAGAAGTTAACATTTGCTTTATGGTTGGCATCGCTTTGGTGAAATTATTGGTGTTACTTTCATTAGCGGCGTTGTTGTAGGGCGACATTCCGCACATATCACAATTGATCACCCAGGGCCGCGCGAATAAAAGGGCGATGGAAGCTGGGTCAAGGCTTGTATACATTCCTATACGAAGATTCTAATTACATATATTATAGCTGGTTGCTTGGATAGATTGCTTTTTGGCTTCAACCCATTAATGGCCCATTACTGAGCACGGGTCTCTTCTCATACCTAAGGATGCCTAGGGCATACTCCACCACGCTGCTCCAGAGCGGAGACGCCGCGAGGCGGCCGTGCGAAAGCTATTCGCGTCGTCTAACTGGGGCCTAACTTTGCCGCGGTCTATGAGCGCTTCGGCATAGATTACTTGCATAGATAAAATGCATAGCAGATAGGGTCGGCCCGTAGCATCCCCGTTATAATAGACCATCCGATGACTCCGATATTGCCAAAACTGACCGTAATCACACATATCATGTATGACCACAGCCTTAGGTGTACCGTCTACATCTTTGTGAGATATTGTCATATAAATAATTGTCATATTTTGTAGCAAATCAATCGAATAAACTCTAGTTAGTGTACAAGAGAGCGGTCTTACATTGAATTAACGCAAAATTAATCACAACATAAAGTTAACAATAACAAGGTTCCGCATAGATATGAGATATTACAATAAATTTGCATGCATGAAGAAGCGCAACTGGCATAAAGCGATACGAAGAATCGGGAGAGAGAAGATATTTTGTGACACACAGTCAGTCAACAGTCAAATAGCACAGTACTAAGGTTGCATGTAACTACAATAATGCACTTCGTTTCCAATTACCCATTATCAGAGACAACACTCAACACGATGACAATAGAAAAATCTAATACAAATATGCTGACGATATCGGAATGGGATTAGAAGCCTCGCGTAGAGGTAAACAACTCATACATAGATAACCAATTAGGTCGTTCGAGTGTTATCTAGAGACGTGCCGAGAAGGCACATTTTGCAACATATCTGCCGTAATCGTTTCACACAACCTGCTCAACTTTCCTGATGTGAACAGACCTCACGTACTGTCGCTACTGATATGGGACCTAGCAATCAAACACCCACTATGCTTATCAACAAACACCTTACACAAATGTTTTATTGTTCAGCTATTTGTGCTAAATAATATAAATAAATACTGATACCGATTTTGACGATAAAAAAACATAAGGGAATTAACCCGTCGCCGTCGGTAGTAATGTAACATAATTATTATATCCGCTTAATTATTGACAGTGCAAAATATAAAGACGTATAAGTTAAGTTTGGGTATAGATAGATAGATACACATTTAATTTATCGCGTCTTCTGTCAACAATTTTCAAAAAATACGGGTCTATAAATATCATAATCTTTCGTATAATTAATAAGTTATGTTATTGTAGTTCAGCTAACAAATCGCAAAAATATGTTTATAATTACAGTAAAATTAATTAATACTAGCGCGTAAAGATAGGTGCAACGTGATGAGGCAAATTATCGCAACATTTGAACAATTATTATTTGTGTACTACAGCAAATAAGTATACAATGTATTTGTACTGATAGATAGATAAATAAACAAATCGCTTGCTGGTGTTCGAGCCTAATTCCCTAATAAAAATTATCACTTCAATGTGCCAAAAACTTTTAGAAACATACTACGACTAGACGAGCCGTATGGCGCAAATCACCATGCGGGAACCCTGTTCGCAGGGTCACGGGATCGATTTCCAGTGAGGCTTTGAATGATGACGTTATTACTAGCTGACCCGACAGACGTTGTCCTGTCTTAACTATATGTATTGAATTCGAACTTACGAACACGTCATGACCCGAGAACAAACATTTGTCACATAAATATCTGCCCGGGCTGGGCTGGTCGAACCTGGTACTTCTTTCTTTGCGGCCAGGCAACTAACCAACACTGCTGTTGTTACGTTGCTGTTATTTAGCTATGTGCTATTGTTGATTTCCTTAACTTTATGCTCTCTACTTGACTTATTTTCAAAAACACGAGCAAAATTACATAATCATTTATATTTTCCTCATGTTCGGTACACTTATCAATTCTATAATGAATGAAAGACGAATGTCTTCAGTGTTCAGTCAAAACCCGCTTGGTTTCGCCGTAGCCGCCGATACATAATACGGTAGAAGGCTCACAATTCGGCCTAACGGTGTACAAAACACATTGAACCGACAACACAAACATGTGACAACAACGTGTAACGTGTAACCCATCCAACAACACATACTCGTTATGTTACACAATACAACATTCAATGCCTATAGACCGAATTGGGACTACACGGACGGAATATGTACTGCTGTTTTGCCATGGCACAAATATCATTGATGTGTGTGCTCAGTATAGGATAGCATTGTTCTTTTTTAAAGATGTTACTGAAATAGTCATCTTACATACCCGGATTAGATATTGCGTCATTGCCTACGATAAATGTTTAATGTAATAATTTAAATATTTATTTATTGATTTTCATCTTTATTGAAGCGAATAATAGTATCTACCATTAGTAGACTTAATGCTTATTGCTATTGATTGCTATGTTAC
Source organism: Ochlodes sylvanus (assembly GCA_905404295.2). Lineage (NCBI taxonomy): Eukaryota > Metazoa > Arthropoda > Insecta > Lepidoptera > Hesperiidae > Ochlodes > Ochlodes sylvanus. Next base: position 11,592,465 of record FR990123.1, on the reverse strand, counting down.
AGAACGGTATCCACTGCACCTTCAGGATGTGGAAATAAGTGTTGTATTTTTATTTATTTTTATTTTAGGTATTTAATTATTGTTTTCATGATTAAATATGACTATAATTTAGTACAAGTAATAATAAAGTAAATTAGTTTCGTTATTACAAGTATACGAGAGGAGTGATAACCTTGTCAAACGTCTGCTGCAGGGAGGTCCAAGTTCATGAGAAAACTGCACACATGAGTATCTTGTAAAGTATTCTTGAAGGTGTTAAATCTGCTAGGACGTTCTTAACTAGAACCTTTACAATACGAAAAGAGAGCCGACTCCAGTGGGACCCTGGACCGTATAGAATTGTGATGATGATAAACATTAAACCTCTTTTAAGCGAAATTTGAAAAAATTTAAAATTTGAATGTAACCTAATAACTAACTACCCCATACTATCATTTTATGCCTTATAAATCGGTTTAGAAACCGGTTGAAATATCTTGACAAAAAAGTGTTGCACAGTTGTACAATTGTTAAAATTAAACACTTACTTAATATTGAACGTGAACAAAATATTTACAAAAACAAAAAGGCCAAGAACAAATTTAATGTTATTCTACTGATACGTCGGCTTGTAAACCGTTTCCATTTATGTTATTATCTTCTCTTATATATAAAATTCTCGTGTCACAATGTTAGTTAACATACACCTCCGGAACGGCTCGACCGTTTTTTATGAAATTATATGCATATTCAGTACGTCTGAGAATCGACTATCTTATCTTTCATACTCCTAAGTTGATAAGGGTCGTCCACCCTAAATTTTATTTCATTTTTTGGACAAATTTCTTTTGTGGTTATTTTTTATGGTGCGGTATAAAGAAATACACATAATCCTAAATTTTCACCATATTTGCAGCACGTATTCTGTCAATGTTGTGTCGAACGCCATAAGGTTACATTAAAAAGTTGATAATATTATTAAAATCGCTAAGGTTACATTAGAAAGTCATTAGAAAATTTAATATAGTGCTTAAGTATTCTCGAATATTCTAATTTTCTGCGCAGTTTTCTTAATTTTTTCTTTCATATTCTTCTCCTGACAATTACAAACACAACAAAAAAGAATTAGCGAAATCACTCCAGCCGTTCACGCTAGAATCCGTGACCAAGGGAAATAGGGATTCTTTTATACTACACCGCTGACAAAATTGTTTAAAAATCAACAGTAGATGGCTAATGTAGAAATGTAGGTAGATTACTTTAATACATCTTCCAAATCACTCACACACAAAAATCCTATATTGTACTGAACCACAAGAAAGAGTATTTGGCCTGACCTGGCCCACTATTGAACACAGGTCTCTCCTCAAACCTGACATTAACACCACGCTGCTCAAGTGAATCTGCACTGGACCCGTGTTCAATAGTGGGCCATTAACAGGCTGAAACCAACTCAGTTTTTCTGTGTCCCACCTTTGGTATCAACGTTATGCCATACAGTATTTTCAGATCAACTTAAAAACGTTTTTTTAACAGCTCAATTGTCTTAAATCGGACAGCTTCAACAAAATGACACGCGGTACAGTCGCCGGCTGAATGGAGTGTGAGTCACAAAGTAAACAGCAACCAGTCGTTCATATTGTTATGATATGGAAATTTTAGTTTCACGCTATTAAAAAATATGACACATGGACGTAATTATATTGTTCTGAAACTGAGAACTCTAACTCACGTCGAAGTTGATTTTTGAGTATACCTATTGCTGGGGAAAACTTCAACTTGACGACCACCATTTGCACGGATGAGGTATTGCAACCCAAAGCTGGCCCACTAGTGGGCTAGGGTCTCCTTTCAATGTGAGGTATACGCCGTATACAAACAAACACTTGTGAATATAATGGCGAACTGTTAGGTGCGCACAAGTTTCTAATGTTTTCCTTCGACGAAGCGATATTTGATTCCAAACACGCAAGGCGCACGTAACTTTGATCGTTCAGAATTGCAGAATTTAACCCCTTACCTACCCTTAGTAGGTACCTACGTGAAATCAACGTTCCGATCACTTTGTACATGGATATTTAAACGTACCCTTTCACAGGTTTGTTAGGTAATGGCCACCATTATAAACATCCCTGATACTTCTACGGTAAAGCGCGTTGCTTCAAGCAATCGTTATGTGACAAAGTTGGGACCAGCATCTCTTATTATGAAATCATATCTCTTATTATCAAAGGGTTTCAGCTTGCTAATAACACAGTATGTATTACTCATGAAATTGAAAAGGCATAACTTATAAATATTCATGTATCTGGTATTAAATCGACGAGTACAAATTACAACGGAATGTACAAATTTATGTTTACCTACTCGATAACCACTTGTGATAGCAAAAGGGTAATTATCAAAGGTTAACTTTACAAATTTATGTGTATTTGTGCATACTGTTTAAAAATAAAAATGTGTGCAATTCAAGTGAAAGGACTGTCTCATTTTCTCCCACGTTAAAATGTATCTGTGTCTTTTTCGTTTCCGTTTCTTTTCATTTGTGCGTCATTGCCGTTTCATTGAATTCCAAATCACAACGATACCACGGTAATAGTATCACTATTACCGTGGCGATACTAAAGAAGTATTCACTCCAAAAATATATTGCATTTTGATAAACGTTATTCTTATACACGTAATCGCGGTTGCAGGATTTTTATGCGAATTTACTTTAATTCTTAAGTATATAATGACTTTGGTAGGGTCATTTACGAGAACGATCGTTATTTCAATGTATTATTATCGAAAAAACGTCGAAAAAAGATAGCAAATGTACCATATTTTGACTGCATGAAATGAAAAGTAGGTAGACCTACCTACATAATGTACTATAAACACTTTAATCGATTAATTGCGTCGTTAATCATGAAAACGAGAAACATTTCACTTGTATGGTGCATATAAAATCGTTATGAGTACAATAATCATTAATAATTTCTTACAATGTTCTAAAAAAATTCTCCTTTATTCTGCAGGGCAAAAGGAGATAACACGGCATGACTGCCACGCACGGAGGCGGCTGTGAAGACGACCGCCCGGACAAGGATTCCGTCTACACGATCAAAACCGGTTTCAAGAACGATGGCTACCAGCACGACCGAGACTCAAACGACGATCTCGTCAAACCCCCGCCGCTGCCCACAGAAGAAGACACTTACGCTTCTGGAAAGGTGAAGTTGTCAAGAAACGAGAAATGGCGGATACTAAAGAATATAGCGGCGGTCAGTGCCGCCTTCATGGTCCAATTCACCGCGTTCCAGGGCACGGCCAACCTGCAGTCGTCGATCAACGCCGCCGATGGCCTCGGAACAGTCTCGCTGAGCTCCATTTACGCGGCGCTCGTCGTCTCTTGCATATTTGTACCCACCTTCCTTATCAAGAGGCTAACAGTCAAATGGACGCTCTGCCTTTCCATGCTTTGCTACGCGCCATACATTGGCGCTCAGTTTTACCCAGCTTTCTACACATTAGTCCCAGCTGGAGTAGTGGTCGGTCTAGGAGCGGCGCCCATGTGGACTTCCAAGGCTACGTATTTGACCCAAGCCGGCAGCGTCTACGCAAAATTAACGGACCAAGCAGTTGATGGAATTATTGTGCGATTCTTTGGATTCTTCTTTCTTGCTTGGCAGACTGCCGAACTGTGGGGAAATTTAATTTCCAGTTTAGGTAAGTGGAAAAAATATCATTGAATCGTGTATTTCTTGTAACTACATATTTTCAATAGAAATCTGTACAGTCCATTACAAATAGCTTTAGTGACAAAAACTAAATGAAACAGATGAAGTAAATAAACCAAGATGAGAATAAAATATACCACTCGATTATATTAGGTAAAAATAGAAGTAGGAAATTGTTATCTCTATTTTAATTTTGGGGAATACGAATTAACGTAGCAATGTGATCCTGTCAATCTTACTGGTCAAACATCGAAAACCGTTTTCAAAAAAATAGGTTTTCAATTCGACTTTATACTTTTGTATCTGTTACATCATAACTATTTACTGGACGTGCCAATTTTGATGATTCGAAAGCTGGTGCTTGTCAAGTGGTCCAACGAGCTATAAACAAATTTAAATGTGACCGAAATCTGACGAGAAGTTCTCATTTTATTACTTGTCTAGTTTGAAGTGGTTTTTTTAATTGTTTACAAATCATTATATTTTTAATAATTTTACAGTTGATTAATTTATCCCCAGTATTTTCGTCGGGCGTGCACAGTGGGGGCGCGTCGAAAGACAACACGAGCAACACGTTGCTGACGTGCGGGGCCAACTTCTGCATGATCGGCGGCGGTCACCATGACAACCACAACCTGCACCGCCCGCCAGAGAGCGAGATTTACGAGATCAGCGCCATCTACCTCGCGTGTGTCGTCGTTGCCGTTCTTATGGTCGCTCTGCTCGTCGATCCACTCTCTAGGTTAGTAACTTTGGTTTTATAACATTTCATACACAAGAGCCTCTCCGGCCGGCTCCTATACCTATACGAAAAGCGATTCGTTTGGCTTACAGATAGAAGAACTATCTACGAGGTGTAACTTAAAAGTGTTACTTTAGGAAAATATTATAAGGAACTTAACGAGTTTAAAGACTTGTTGCTGGTTACTTGAAAAGGATCGGTTTATTAACAACCGGGCATTATTGGTATCATTTATAGAAAATTATATTTAGACGCCCCCATAGCCTATTTAATTATGGCCCTGCCTGCGGATATTTATGTGGCTACGCTGCTGTCTCAAGTAGAGAACGTTTACTTGTAGATACCTATCCAGTTGGTAGAATGGGGTCCCGGGTCCAAACAGTAGCAACGGGTCCCAGGTTCGAATCTTGGCTGAAGCAGAAACTTACGTAAAAGATAAATGTTGTTACTCGGATTATGGCTATACGCGATAATGAATACAGAACAGATTTAAAGAAATCAGTCTAAAAAACTACCTAAACATTCAATTATTTCAACCGGTGTTAGGGATATTATTATTACAATTAAAGATTAAAGCAGCCTAAATTAAAAGGTAAGAATAAATAACGTACCTACATCTTTAATTTATTTTGCAAAGTAATTTATATTGTTCCATTAAAACCCGTCGGGCTAGTGATTTTAAAATTCAGATTCACTTTACAATCTAAACGGTTATTTTTTTACTATTCGTATTCCAACAATCATTAATCTAGTAAAAGAATAATCTAGAAATAAAAAACAAAGATAATTATTATGTCAATGATAATCAACACTTTAGTACGAACAAAAAATTCATCGTATCACTTATTAAAACTAGGTCCTATCGATGACAGATAAATTATAATATGGTTTCGATAAAAACGGAGATTGTTAGAAAAATTGATTACTGTGAATTTAATTACGTCGCAATCGCAACCGTAGGACATACATTTACAAGCGTCGAAATATAACCGGAAAAGTAAGTAAATTTTTTACAGCCTTAAGAAAAAGACATTTCAAACGTCAATAATAAGTACTTTTTTAAAATAATTATAAGTTACTGCTTGACCACAATCCCACCTGATGGTAAGTGGAGATGAGGTCTTGGGTGGTAGAGCGTACTAATACTTAGTAGCAGCCCACCCACCCACATTATAATCGGATGGGAACACGGACGGACGTCGGCAATTTGTACCTACCTAAATTCCTATTTAGGTACTTGTAACAACAATTATTAACACATTCATAACGTTAACATGCCTATAACCATAATACTTACTTTAATAAGTTTAATATATTACTGTACGGACTGTACCTATAAACATTATCATTATATTTCTTCAGATTTTTATCATTTGAGTTAAATATTTACCTACTTTATAGCTTTATACTTAGGTCCACCTAAACCTTTCTCGTGTATCTATATTGGTAATAACCGAACAATAATCCATCCACAATTTATTTGTAATCCTCGCTTACCAGACAGACACTGCTTCGAGAATCCTTAATGAATGCAATTGGACAACAAAAACTGTATACATTTTATCTCGTGTTTTTGTAAATCTATGTACCTATCTCTTCTTTGATACATATTTGGTAGCTCAAAATGTGACGTCATCAATGTTTATTTCATCAGATACGGTGAGAAGCAAAGACAGACTGATCCATCGAAGGAGTTAACTGGAATCCAGTTGTTATCGGCCACCGCATACCAGTTAAAAAAGCCAAACCAGCAACTACTTATACCCATCACTTTATGGATCGGCATGGAGCAAGCTTTTATTGGAGCTGACTACACACAGGTAAAGATTCCTCTTACCTCGTCAAACATGCAGCTGCAGCTGTAAGGCTCATATTAACTATTATATTACGTTGACTTAACGCCTTTGACAAATCTACGTTGCCTTTAAGTGATGCTTTCACCGCTATTCCAGTTAGATTTATATCGACTAGACTTAGCGGTCAACCCAAAGGCTTTTAATAACGAGTAATACTATAGAAATGAAACTAACCATTTTGTGGAGGGAAACTCCGTAATAAATGACTTCTAATCACCTAAACGTTTGAACCGCACAACCAAATCTCACATGATGTTATACTCGTATATTACTTGCCTAACCTGCAAACGGCACACTACAATATACTAATATAGATGATACCTAGTAACGCACGTGTCCGGGTAAATCAATCTTTAATTTTTTTCGTATACGTATAACTGAAAAACGAGCAATATTCAAAACATGATCGTCTATCATACCGCGGGTCTTACAGTTAGCCAACTTAGAAGAAACATGAGAGAACATTATTTTGAACTGACACTGTAATCGAAAATAATAATAGTTTGAACACGCAATAAATTCGTCACTGCTGTCGTAAGTGTTCTAATTCATTTTACAAGACGACCCTTACATACGAGTACATACAAATTTTACATTAAATTTTTACAATTTAATTTTATTTTTGTTTAATTCGAGCCAAACTTTCTTTATTTCTAATGGCAGATTAACACACCGGTACACACAGACCCGTAAAAAGCGCTCCCATAACGTACGAGTTTTATTAATTTCTGTTCGATAAATTTCTTTATTCTTTATTTTTTTACAGGCATACGTCTCATGTGCTCTTGGCATTCGATCAATAGGCTATGTGATGATATGTTTTGGAGTGGTCAACGCGCTTTGCTCCCTTCTATTCGGCTCTCTGATGAAGTACATCGGACGTTTCCCGATACTTGTGATGGGTGCTGGACTCCACTTTGGTCTTATAATTTGGCTTCTCATCTGGAGCCCAAACCCCGACCACCCTACCGTCTTCTTCGTGATATCGGGACTGTGGGGAGTTGGAGATGCCGTCTGGCAAACACAGATTAACGGTTAGTGCGATATTTAATCTCATTTAATGTTATAAACTTAAGTAGTGTTAGATGAAATACCGGAACAAGGGATAATTTGTAGTAGGTACTTTTAGTATAAATAGAGACGTGGAATGTTATAATAAAAAGGTGGGAGTTTAAGGTCTTTCAGCAATTTTCGTTCTCTACACACTAGCGCTGAAAGTCAAAATAAGAAAAAAATCTTAAACATACAAAACTTTAATTTTGCCAGTAAAAGTATAAATAAGTAAAACCTAAACGTACGGTTTTAACTATTAAGTTACAGTTAAAACACACTTTAATTACACTGTACAATAAAAACATAAATCTTCTACCTAGGTACTAACACAGAACAAATAATAGTAGGTAGGTACTTCGTAGTAGGTACGTACCTACTATTATTTGTAGTTTGTAGTACCTACTACTCACTGTACTATTATCTTCACAGTATCGTAGTCAATTAAATTCACAAATATAAACAAGAACCTACACATACATAATTATATGTGTCATATAAAGTATAATTATTTTTTATAATTCATAAAAATTACATATTTCGTTTTTCCTTAATATTAAAAATAATAATCGAGTAATAGTAACCTTCAGTAAATCCAAGACGATGAAATTGTTTCCTTTTCCGTATTAAGATGTGTTTCCTCTTAATTTTCTGTGAAATAGTGAAAATATTTTCCAATAGAATTAAGTTTGTAACAATAACAACATGTTTTATGAGGCGGATGATATTTTACATAGTTTTTTAAATCGAAAACTAACATATTGCAATAAAATATATGTCAATGAATAAAATAAAATAAAACTTCTAATAATATTTTATTCATTTCATAACGGAACTTTCGTATTATTGTTATTCGTATTATTGTAATCTGAATCCTGCTAAAACATCGGTTTTCTAGTTTCTAAACTATGGTTTTCGCGTGGTCCATAACAAACAGGTAGACAGATAAACCAACAGACAATTATTATTTCAAAAATTATGTTTTACTTCAAACCTACCGACGTTAAATAAAAACATAACGTTGAGATTTAAGTAAATAATTGTGCAGAAATCTAATTATGTAGGTACCTACATTATGTTAAATGGCAACAATTGAATTAACTACACCGTGGATGCAGCTTGCAGCGCCTGAGATACTATTACTAATATTATAATAACAGTTATTATGGAAGAGATTACAATCACAGTACTTGAAATTATACCATAACGACGCGTTACGTTGCAGAAAACCTCTTTAAAAATACTCATTATAGAACGTGTAACAAATGCTACGTAGATTTCCAGTACCACTGCAGTTACATTTACTCGTCTTGGGGTGTCTTTTACACGTGTTCAGGGGTTTCTGCTTCTCTAATATGTTTCTCTTCTACCTTTCCGAAATTATGGAAGCAAATTATCTAGAACTAGGTATAGCTAGAAAACCAACAGCGAACTCCATTGTGTCCGTTTTTAATCTGCATCGTGTCAGCACTCCTCACACGCCACAATAAAAACTCGCGTCTCATTTAATCTAGACTAGACCGCATCTTTTCCGAATTCCGTTCACTTTTATCAGACTCTGATTCAACCATGTCGTCATCGATTGCGCTCGTGGCCTCATGTAAATCATAATTTGACGTCTGTGCCAAACGAAACGTTACCGTAAAAGCCATAATACATAATTAAGATACGTCGGTAATCTTTAAATTCGTTGCGCTTCTGTAATCTTACCTCGCCTCTCGCTCGCCTTGATTAATGACGTCAGCTATGAAATACGAGTATAGTAAATACAATGTACATACCAGTATTACAAGTATACTTACCAGTGTTTAAGAGTAGATTTTGGTACCAAAATTATTATCTTGATTGAAATACGTACCGACTGATGAGATAAGATATTATTTAAAATACAAAATGACTGTAATTTTGATATCATTTCAATATTTTTTTATACAGCCAAAGTCAAGTTAAGTATATTTTATTCAAAGTAATTTATTTATATAATGTCGGTATCAGGTAGGTCGGGTCATCCGGATCTTCCGGGGAATCCTGTATTTTATTTTGATTAGAATACCTTAGTGATGTGGATGATATGGACAAGGTAAGGTACTATAGTTATAGTATAAAATTAATAGGTTAAGCTCAAGCCCCGAAAGGTAATATTTATTTGTGATAATCATAATAAGTACGAGTAGTCTACTCAACACAACAGGGATAGCAGAGTAGGTATAAGAACTTAACTGACCCAAGTTATTTTACTCGAATATAATTCTAGGACTTTAATACATAATTATTACATCTTTTGAATGAAAATAATAGGCAGGTATGCAATGCTATAGAAATTTTAACACCTTGTAAATGACAAATTAATATTTTAGGTAAAATATAGGTACCTACAGGTAATATAGGTACAGTGGTAGAAACAAGAAAATGACGTTCCTAAGTAAATTTGAAAAATATATCTAATATTTTGATTTACATGTTAAAATATGTGATAGGTAACCAAGAGTAGTTATTACTATGACCATTTTTACTGTCCAGTTTGGGTAGGTACAATTTTTATTATAATTACACGCATCTCCTCCATTTTTTATAATTTCCGTAAAACCTATTAATTTTATACTTAGTCATTTATACACAAAAAGTAAACCATACAGTTAATAATTAATACCTACATCCCGACAGTACATCGACAATTGAACCGAGTCCCCATATTATGACGAAGCAGCGGCATACTAAGTTTGATAAGTTTCTCTCATAACAAGTCGCGGCATCACCTAGTTATTTTTCGTTCTGAATATCTTCTATCCTTGTCACCGACAGACTGATCACGTCCACGATACAATAACACGTTTTTATCGTCTCTTACTTCGAGCACAAAGTAATAGCTTGCAAAACTCGTATTATATTCCAATATCATTATAATTAGGTATCATGAAAATATCACGACGTAGTGGACAGCAGTAGTTAGGAATAAAAGTACCTAATTCTTTTTAAAGCAAAGGAAACGTGAATATCAGATAGGGTATGGAGTAAAAAATCTTAAAAGGCGAGATTTCTTTAGAAAGATCAACACTTTTGGCACTGGTTCCCAGCACGTTTTTTTTTTTGTTATTTATCCTGCCTCAATAACGACTTACTTTCGGCAGCGGTGTTCGGAATGCAGACATTTTTTCCTTAAAGTACCTTCAGCTAATTAAAAAATCACCACATTTAAAGTTATGGGCAAATGCCTTAAAATCCTGTCACATTAGGATAAATCTATCAGTAGAACATCTGGTAACTTTTCCTACATCTTGAAATACATAGGTATACGAAGCTAAAATCTTCTTTAGGTTATTACTTTCAATATTTGAGCTGTACTGCATCAATTACTATAGGTAACCACTTTAACTCATTACTTGGACAGAGTAGGTTAATCATTCACTCCACTGAAACATTTCCTCATTTGCAATAACTGAAAATTGCTGTTAGAACATAACCACAAATTGAACGCGTAAACATAAAATAAATAAACCGTTGTAAGAGTTCGTGGAAAAGATTTTGAATGCAACGTTTCCGTCCAATTTGTAAAGAAACATATTTTTTAAGCTTTCAATGTTAGCAAAACGAAGTGTTTTTATGCAGACCTTTGTAAGGTAAAAAAGTATTGTGTGTTAGTAGCAATTGTACCTACCTATTACAAGTATTACGGTACAACAACAGTATTTGGGGAAGTTTAAATATTGTGATAAAATGTTAAATTGTTATTGTTGCTGTACTCACAATTAGGTACTCTGCTCTTATAGTTTTCATCGCTAAAAACGAAACCCTCACAAGACATCTTCATGCTTTCCACGATAAAAATAACCAATATAATCGAAAAGTGTTTGTAAAAAACCAACTTCGAATAAATTTTTTTTTTGGACTAATTTTGTTTGTTTTATTGATTCAGCATAAAAAAATTCAAATAATCCCAAATTTTCAATTCCCTACCCCCACCTTTGAAATTTAAATCCCGCTCTTTGTATTTTTGTATGAAAAATATGTATGGCGGAACAACGTTCAATAGGTCAGCTAGTTAAGTTATACATTATTAAATTACTTTTTCTTTTAGGCGCGTAATAAAAAAATATTATCACTTGCTTCGGTGAAGGAAAGCATGTTGAGGAACTGAGCAAACGTGCACACCTGGAGTTCTGAGAGTCCATAACAAACATAGTCCTTAGCCAACGTTGTACACTACTGTCTGTACCCCTCACACTGTGACAGTTTCACAGAAGCAAGACAGCTATAGATTGTGATGATGATGGTATACTTATTATTATTTGGTTAAGAAAGGCGGACAAGCTGTGCAATTACTGAGCCGCCGAACATTATGTATTATAGTACTTACGAGTATTATCCTATAATAGTATCATGTACCTAACAAAGTGCTAAAAATCACCAATTGTGGTAATTTTAATATTATTACGCGCTTTATTCCAGGTCTTTATGGAACTCTGTTTAGACGCAACAAGGAAGCTGCCTTCTCAAACTTCAGGCTGTGGGAAAGCGCTGGTTTTGTAGTGGCGTATGCTTACTCCACCCATCTGTGCGCCAGAATGAAACTTTATGTCATGATGGTAGTACTCATCATTGGCTTCTGTGGGTACATTGTAGTAGAACTACTGCAAATGAGAAAGGTAATTGCCATTTTTTTACTATACCTTTCCACTGCGAACTTTTTTATCACGTATAAATTTTACCAGCACATAATATGTCCCCAGATAAAATTTTTTTGTTCTCTCATTTTTGGCCGACAATGCTTTTGTTATGCATTTTGTGTCGGTAATGTAACTATATGTTCTATCACTGCAATTTTATAGTAGTTGAATACATTTATTACAGTTTATACTAAGCCGACGTTGGCTGCTTGTTTCACTGCCAATGGTCCCTTTAATTGGCTTGAACGATTATATTAACACATCTCTGCTTTTCGGCCCTTTCGCCATCTTGCCTTCGGCTTACGTACACAATCTGCAAAGAAATGATAACGCATCAGTTGCTTAGATCTAGACTGGTTGACCTATGAAGGTTTATTACGATTCCTAGCATGATTTCATTAGACGTTCCATCATAATAGTAAGAAGTACTTTTGGAAGAACATTTTTTTGATATTATCTATGTGTGATTTTTCGGGACAAACACTAATGTGAGGTCTTGTCATTCCAGGCTCGCCGGCTGAAAGCAATCGCGGAGAGTCCCGTGGCCGCCGCGGAGGCAGCCAAGCAACCACCAGAAGAAGACGATGAGAAGGATGAAATTGACGACGACATCATCATCACGCATCTGTAGACTGCATAGTGTAGTTCCCTCACGACCAGCGAAGTGCCTCTTCGCTCGGTATCGCGATACAAATTTGCCATACACCCATTTATTAGGTACAAACCATGATCTGAAATCGTAACATAATCTCGAATTTATTTAGACCTATTTATCTATTCACTAATTAAGGTTTTGAATACAAATTATAGGCGAGTTGAAAGTACAAACATCTATCTCAAACAGACAACGGACACCATCTAGCTGAACTATCTTCCCCATGCTCACTATAATTGGTCCAAGCAATTGATATATTGGTCAAATACACTGTCTCATCTCATTAACGGGTAAGATAATTATATTTTATTATATCCTGACATCAACAGAAAATGTTTGCATTCAATTATTTCCTTATGTTTCGTCAGAATAGGTGCATAAGTGATGAAGGTGGTAAAAAACTGAATTACCAGATCTTTTAATTTAATGTGATTTTTAGCCCGCCAAGGTATTAATCAGCACATATCAATAAAATTGGGCATGGTACATGATAAGACGTCTAAACAGCGTTTCTCGGACGTAGGTACTAAAATAATTTAATTGTCATAGTATTAGGTGTCCAACGTTATATATTAGCAACAGATCGCAATTTATTTTCTTTTCAATCGCTAACCAATGCAGCGTTTCCACGTCATCGTATTATTGATCTTCATGAATGAATAAAAACATCTGTGTTTGATGTTTTTGAATAGTAATTACTCGCTTTGTCTTCAATCTTCAGCTGCGTTCCAATAGTTATGTTTGTCATGTGACGCCGAACGTAAACATAATGTTCTTTCAGGAAATGTTTTGTCAACCACACATAACGCGTGGTTCCAGTATTTTGTTTGAAAAGTCAGGTTAAAAAACCGGGTTGAAAGGTTCTTGTTATTTTTTAAACAGTCGTAAAATTAAATTACTTTTTATACTTTGACAAAATTAAGATTCTGCCGAATGTAGGTTGAACTTAATTAAAATCAATTATAATTGTATTACTTAAAACCCTTTAAAAAGACCACAGTATTAAAATGCATGGGCTCACAAATAGTTTGCACAATATCGACTCTGTAATCGCCTAGATCTGATTTTCCTGAATTTTATATACATACTTACTTACTACATGATAAATTTATTTATCCCTGATTAGTTAAATTGAAGATGATGGCACCTACATAAATAACTTATTTATTGATAAAAATATTATTTTTTTAATTATCTCTGCGTACAAATAGGAAAAGACATCGTTCTCATGTATAGGAGATAAGTAATAAATGTACTTGTAATATTTTGTTTGAATTTGTATTAATTTAAGAAACATTCAGTGGTAGCAAATTCATTCCTATTTTAAGGCATTATAGATCAAATAAATTAATTATATTCATTCATTATAATATGTAGAGTTTTAGGTAGGTACATAATTATGTGTTAACCATTGCTATGTTAAAATAATAATATATAAAATAGAAATAGTTTAAGTATTACAAGTTATGTATAAATACCAATGTTTTTTCGTTAGTTTTATTCATTAATCAATGATTGTGATCCATATTTGGTTGGTAAATGCTACAACACGATTTTTTATTATTTTTGGATTATAAATAAGAGATTCAGTAGAAAGTTCCAGGTAAAGTGAACGCAAGTTTTACTAAACTAGCTAGTGCTGCAATGGCTATTTGTGTTATAGTTTTTAGGTGGTGGTCAATAATATGTTTGTTTAAACTTAAGTGATTTGCTCCATACCAAACAATTTTATTTATTTACAAAAAATATAACCTACTAATACTGAAACAGTTACCTACTTAATTCACAAAAAAATTTTACAAAATTTTGCATTTCTCTAATATTAAAAGATAGAACTTTTTTCTTAGTCGGTATGTAAGTTATTAAATTAAAAAGAAATACAGTTATTTATCGGAAAGTAATAATGTTATTTATGAATCTTGTGATTAACAATAATCAGAGTAGATAAGATGACACTCGTTTAATGACTACATAGATACGAAAATATTACTTCCTGATAACGATACAAAAATACGAACACAGACCGCACTGAACAAATTACGCCATTATTATTTCAACCGTTTAAACTCAGCAAATAATTGACTATCTACTGAATGTCTTGACAGATTGGTTCTTAAAGTTATACAAACACAATACAAGTTCACACTTTGTAAATTGTTTGAAAGTTTGAACCGATTATACAAGGGCGTGGTCACAAGGTCGTGGCTCTTTTTAAATATTCTTGGGTACCTACACGAGGTATGTACCGACAGTAGGGTAACAAAACCACGTGATAATTAACATTAAAAATGTATAAATATAAGCACATTATTGTAAATTGAAATGAATTAGTAATAGTAAAATAAGGCTATCATATCAATTTATTGAATTTTTGAGTTAACACGTGTACTTGTTAAATTATAATATCAAGTTATTATTCTAATGATTTCATATGAATTTGTGATGAAAATAAACAATTAAGTAGTTTGAATTTTGTTGTATTATTTCGCACACACACATTTTATATACACGGGATTATTGTTCTTAATAAAATTGAACAAAATAATCAAATCTTTAAAACGAATTAAACCCGTTTAAAACTAAATAAAACCGTAAAAGGTTTACGGTTAATTCAGGCAAAATTACAACTACACATAATTAAAAAAATTAAATACCGCGCAGTCGAAGTCGTGTGCGAATGGACCGACTAACCAAACGATGAGGGATGGGGGAAGGGATGAGGGAGGATATTAATAACGGGGGATTCCCATGAATCGGCTTCATATCATAGTTTATATTGCAAGTAGGATTAATTACAATAAAAAAATACCTATCATAAATAAACCATTGAATATTTGCAATACGAGCATTTAGAGAATAAGGAGCTCTAATTAGGTATACTTCAGGTCGGAAAGTTTCATCAATGGCTAATTCCCGATTATATCGTAGATTGCGTTAATGACAGCGTGTGATCATTTATATTACGCACCTGATTCAAAATCTTTATTCCTTGCTTTTTTAATCATTTGATATAAGTTGAAGGGCTTCTAACAGTGCAGCAGTTCTTAGGAATTTGAATGTTAGGAAAGGATCTTAGGAATTAGGAGGTCAGCGTTGCAATTATATGCATGTGACTTTAACCTGTTATCGGTCCACTGGTGAGAATTGGTCTATTTTCATAATTGACGAGGTCTAGGCTTGGTGGAAGATATATAGATGGCCACAAACGAAAAGAAATCCTGAGACTATAGTGTCATGATTAGAGTCATGGAAGCAGTAAGAAGCATGCAAACCGATGTGAAACATATGAGCATCATAACAGTTTGGAGTTTCCAAAAGAACTCTACAGCATTACGTCAAGAAGGATGCCCACGCTGAAATACTTGTCAAGGCTCGTTTGGGAAGACGACCAGCCTTCAACGATTTTATGGCTTACGTCTAAAGGACATAAATATATGTAGAGTAAATCTTAACAAATACCTAAATATTTCCACACTTATTTTTACCAAATTACAGCTACAAATTAAAAGTCACAATTATTTTTAGTTTTCACTTATTGTATTGTTAGCTTCACGAAAAAAGATGTATAAAATCATCGAGATATAGGTAAGTACTAGAGAAGCTACGTCAAATAACTGAATTGTCCTATTCTTCGTAATTTGTTCGCTGCAGCGCTAAAATAATAACAATTCGTCTAAACCGAAAACTAATTTACCACAGCGCTAGATTTGCTGCGGAAGTGTATTTATTCTCGGCAAAAAGGTCTTAAGCGCCATGTAAATCACGGCACTTACGCGTGACGACTGAGTGAGGTGCGGCGACGGTGCGGTTCGATCGCCGCAGTTGAACGAGACAAAGTAGGAATTTACGGTGTCTTCTCTAGTACGTTAGTACTTATACTCGATGTATAAAATTTATATATTTACATTTTGGCGTAGATATTTATTTCACTCATTTAAAATATGTTGTGAATTGTTCAAAAAATATTAATTATTGTGAAAGTTGGTGTAAAATAAAATGTATGTTATTGTTTAAGTTAGAGGCCATAAGTATAACAGCAAATACCTAACCTAAGACAAAATGAAAATAATTAAAATTATCAAAACAATAAACATTCCTTGACTTGACATTGACTTGACAGAATGCACAGATAACTAAAGATAAGTACTAGGTACCAGTACTACCATGAATGTTTCATTGCGGTATGCGACGGTGTGTCTTTTTGGTATAATGTAACTATAAGTACCTACTAGTATAAGTAAATATAAGTAAAATTCGTTCACTATAGGTAGGAGGGGCCGGAATAAGTGATGACATATTTAAATGTTAAAAAAAATTTTATGAACAAAAAAATGGTTTTTCATAGAAAATAGAGAAATTTACAAAGAATTAAGCAAATTGCATATATGTATTATGTTATATTAAACAATTTAAGATGTTTTTCTTGTCAGATACCGGTTTACTTCGCGCGTTAACGCATACGAATTATACGAAGTTAGTCGCGGTCCGGACAAGACGGCGACATATCGTTCTGTGTTAATCATAATTGACGTCACACAAGGACTGTTATACTTAATTTGTTAGTGTGCGTGATGTGGTCGCAGCGCGAAGGCGACCGGTGCGAGGCCGAACGGCCCCCGAGGGTCAGCAACGACTCGGAAGTGGTGATAATGGACGAGCAGCCCATTGCCACCGTCTCCAACGCGGTGATACCACCCGGCTCAAATTTAAACGTTACCAAATCCTCGAAGGTGCACATCGGTCCAAAGTTCGTCTCCGTCACGCAGAATGTTCAGAACAAGGAAGTCGTTCTCGGTAAAGTTTGTTTACATACTCTTTTCCTCGTAGATCATGTTGTTCAAGACGTTATTGAATTTAATATTATTTAGAATTGCGTTGTTTAACTGTCGCTGGCGCACTATTTTTAATATGTATTGTGATTACGATAACACATATTTTATGTATCATATATAGGGAACATGTTTTTGTTAAGATAATAATATAAGCCTTGCAATTGCATCTAGCTATTAAATTTTAGAATTTCGATGATGTCATAATTTGTAATTAGAAAATAAGTGTAGTCAGTTCATTTGACGTAAAAGTAAAACGTAACTGTTATTAAGCATAATTATATTAAGTGGTATTATTTAGGTATGGCCATAACCTGAGGACCCACTCATCCTGTTTGACCGACAACGTATCGGGGATTCCCCAATTGTACCTACTGACGTCCAAGATTGCTGGTGATCATTTACCGTCAGGCGGGCCGTCTTTTGTTTATCGGCTATTGACTTATAAAAACCCACTTGGTGATACGTATCACTCAAGAAAATCGATTATCCCAGGCTAAATATATTTAATCGACTATTTACACGTCTGAAGTAAGCACCGTTATATACAGTAGGTATAGAGATAAAAGTAATATGTAATGAAAATTATCAACCGCTACATAAATAAAATTATTATCTTTACATTACCAGTCGATGCGACATACTCGTATATGTAAATGAATCAACAAAATGCATGATTTACGTTTTGTTCTGTACTATTATAATGTACACCATTCCGAACTCGACCAGCGCCAATAGCCTGTAGTGCCTGTACTGTACCCCTCACACTGCGAGAGGAGATCCGAGTCCAGCAGTGGGACAGTTTCTGTCGCGATGACGATGATGATTATAAGCATTGTAGAAATTACATACTTAAGGTACATGTTACAAGTGTTTAATAATTCGCATCCGGCTTGCATCACAGTTTAGCAACAAAAATAACATCCCACGCAATAGACGCGTTGTAAACTCGACAAATACGGCATAAAGATAAACTATCGCACTGTTTCATAGAATTAATCCCAATAAATTGACGTTAAACAGATAATACGAAGCGAATGCATTTTAGAGCATTGCTGTTTTATTTTATGATCGATACAACATCATCATCATCATCATCTCAGAATTTCTATTTAAGTTGACTGTCATCAGACATTTTATTCCATTATCATCAAAATCAGAACAATGCAATGACACGAGCGAACGAACTACTTACGTAGAAAATTTTAAATGGTAGGTATTTGATGCAATGAAGTTTCAGATTAAGGCTCCGCGCAAATTGTTCACCGACCACAGCCACCGGCTAGCAGTTTACATGCTTAAATGTATGAAACATTTAGTAGGGATTCGGCGCAAACTGGCCACCGCGCCACAACCGCCGGTGGCTGTGGCGCAGTGGTGCTTCTTTTTGAAGCACAACTTATAACTTATATTTTTTGATATATAAGGTATTTACGTAGGACATTTAATTTAGATATAATATGCTCTTTACAATAATATTTACAGTAATATTTGACAAAATATCTTAGGTATAAAATTACGAAAAGTCAATATTCGCGATGCTGCTGCCGTTGCCGTTCATCGACGGCGACGAATTCTCCAAATGACACCTTAGTACCTAAATTGCACCTGTGCAAGGCGGGGCAGGTAAATAGTTTAAATTAATTGCAGAAACCTCGATAGATACAGCCATAGTAGTCCATCCATAGAACATTTCAAAATATTTAGCAACTTCTTCGCGCTTACAAAAGAAGCACCACCGCGCCACAGCCACCGGTTTCTGTAGTCGGTGGCCAATTTGTGCGGAACCCAATAGTGATGCATCGTTTATTTTTGTTAATATAACGCTATTAAATAGTGTTATTATCATCTATAATAAACTTCTACGCAAAAACATACTCCTACTTTTAATTATTATTTTAATACAATGGCACAAGCAGCATACTATACTACTGCGAATTTTATTACAATATAATCCTGTGGTCATTGTGTTAACATGTTTTTCGATGTTTTTGTCTTGCTTATCAAATCATACGTACCTGTGTTTAATGCATCCAAGACGTTAAATACATAATTGAGTAGGTACCTACATATAATGTTGTCTGGAATACTATGTATATATGGAATACGACAAGATTTATATTCCTCTCATGAGCGACAACTTCGGTCTACTGACTCCCTCCTCCTGTCTATCGCACTGCATCAATATGGATTCATTTCCAACTCCTTTGGATTCCAAGCTGCCCGGCCATGGAATACACTGCCCAATAATCTGAGAAGGCCGGCTGACAGATTTATCTTCAAGAACTTATTGGCGCACCTGATAGACCGACGCTGATATTAGGTTTTAGTCT
Source organism: Ochlodes sylvanus (assembly GCA_905404295.2). Classification (NCBI taxonomy): domain Eukaryota; kingdom Metazoa; phylum Arthropoda; class Insecta; order Lepidoptera; family Hesperiidae; genus Ochlodes; species Ochlodes sylvanus. The sequence continues at coordinate 11,572,635 of FR990123.1, read as the reverse complement.
ATTTATTTGTCATTGTTCATTTTCATATATAATTATATGTATTATTAATATTATTATACAGGTATGTATTTAAGTATATTATTATCCCTATTAACTATTCAAACCGCTCTTCGGGTCTTTCTGTTTGGCCCACGGATTCCGTGGTTTGGCCTAATGGTTAGCTGGATATGTCACCAAATGTCAAAAAATAATTTTCCACCCGTGCGAAGCTGGGTTGGGCAGCTCAGCTAGTCATATATATAAAATTCTCGTGTCACAATGTGAGTTTCCATACTCCTCCGAAACGGCTTGACCGATTTTTATGAAATTTTATATGCATATGCATCTATTTTTTATTTTTTTGGACAAAATTTTTGTTAGTAATTTTTTTATGGTGTGGCATAAAAAAATACACAAAATCCCAAATTTTCACTTCCCTACCCCCACCCCTCAAATTTAAATCGTCCACTACAAGTAATCTATACGGCGGAAAAACGTTTTCTGGGTCAACTAGTAATAACTGAAAGGTTTCAGTATCACTGCGAAACTCTAATGACCCAGGTCTTAACAGGCATTAAAAATACCAAGTATTTCTTATATCAGTAAGTATTGTATCTAAAATTGCGAAACAGACAGATAACAATGTTAAAAAACAACTGTATATCAGTGATGTCGGAATGCTTAATATTGCTGCCGACGATTCACCTGATAGAGACAATCAATTAATAGTATTATAACAAGGTACCGTATGCATGTTTACCTAATGATGAATCCACGTTCTTCGTGCTATGGCAATTACTTACACTACATCTAACGAGGATAACATTTTTTGTTGCTAAAAAAATTGTGTAAATATACCCCTAACATTGTGAGAGGAGACCCGTGCCCAGCAGTGGGACAGTTATGGGTTGCGATGATGATGATGATGATGAAAAAATTGTGAGAAATACCCCGGGGTTGTTAACAATTTTTAAACAAGCAAGGGGAACTATAATTACAATAGAGGTCCATAGAAAACCGAAAGTCTTCCAATCCGACGATCCGTATCGGCGCAATAATGCCAAAATATTAAATTAATAGTCTAGACTAGGTCTTAACTTATCTTTGTTTTACCTCTTATTCTTAACATCTTATCTTAACATCTAATCTTTCTAGATAATTACTAGAAAACAATATCATTTAATAAGAATAATTTTAATATTATTTTTTTGGTATTTGGTGTAGTTATAGTCTAACACTAAAATAAATTCAGAGACCTGAGTATTTTGAAAACTTCACAATGCCACGCCACTGAATGAAGACCAAATCTGTAATTTAAACAAAGAAATATACAGTCGAACATAGAACCTCCTCCTTTTTTGAAGTCGCTTAAAAACTAACTAGTGATGAACTGGTTTTGCTCTGGGAATGTTGGCTGGCTGACTATTAATGGTCCACTACTAAGCACGGGTCTCTCCTCGTATCTGAGGAGGCCTAGAGCATATTCCACCACGCTGCTCCAGTGCGACTGCTACAACATGGTAACAACCGGGACCGACGGCTTTGCGTGCCCTCTGAAGCAACGAAGCGCTCAAGAAATTTTGCCACTAGCGGTCAGCGGACTGGGAATGTTACTAATGCTCGGGCCACACTAACGAAATCGTCAACGTCAACGGCAATGAAGAACATCGCGATAATTATGGCGATAAAATTAACACGGCAATGTGAATGCCGTTGTGAAATTATCGCGTTGAAGTCGTGGCTACACCTACGATCATCGCCATAATTAACGGCATTTCCCGTTAGTGTGGCCCGAGCATAACAATAAAAATATTTAAGCACAGTTTAATTTCTCGCTTCCGTTAAAAAGTTTATTTTTTCATCTCCAAACCTCAACAATATTTTACTTTGTAATACAAATGCTTGACTTATTGCTAAACATATTAAAATCACTAATTGTATGCCTATATAATATGTCGTTTGGGGCTCTAAAATACATGGAATATTTTTATTAGATTATTATTAGAGACCTTCTAATAATGTCGCTTTTTCGACAAGAGAGACCGTGGAGTCCTAAACCATCAACATTGGCACCACAGGAGAAAATATGAGGCGTATCGTAAGGTCTCAGGATCTAAAAGAGTGCCAATGGAAGCAGATCGAAGTGCGTGTAACCACTGACCAGACTCCCAACTTGACACAGCTCCTAATCTGGCCTTATTGACATCCGATTTATTAATTAATTAAATTAAAACCAAAAGCTTGGTTACAAATAAAAGAAATAAAAAATTACATAATATTCTTAATAAAAGCGTCGGACGCTTTGTACCACATCTTTCATAATATGTTTTTTTACTTTAGTACGAAAGATATGGCACAAAGTGCCAAAGCTTTTATTGATTTATTATTTTTATGTTTGATTTATTATAAAAGCGTATTTTTTAGTTTTTGAAGTGAATACTTCTTTAGTATCGTGGTTATTTGGAATTCGTTGAAACGGAAATGACGCGAATGAAGCATCGCATCGGCATAATGGCGGCTGACATAAGCAAAGTAAAATATTAATAATGACAGTATTAGTTCTTATGAAGTTTCATTTCTAGCACGTGTGAATTGCACACATTTTTTTTTTACTATATTTTATTTTTTCTTTTTTCTATCTTTCTTTCTGTCTTTCTTTCTTTCTTTCTTGCCATCGGTCCTTGATATGTCTACAAATTTTGAACGAAATCTGATCGCTGAAAATGAGTCAAAATCGAGTTCAAAGTCGCTTATTTCTTTCTTTCTAACTGTTAATTTGCCATCTGTCCTTGGTAAATATAGTTTTGAAGGTGGTCAAAATCATGTATAAAGTTTCCATTACATACTAACATACACGTCTGAAGCTAATAAAAGCGAATAAAAAAAGCGTATTAAAAATACTCCCTCCCAACTTCTCCATTCACATGAGACCAATCAAAATTGATTTCGATGTCATGTTATGTCATTTATTTGTTTTGTTTACTTTCAGGCCGCATTTTGGGCCTTGAACTCGAGTCATCAAAACGCGCACGCAGAATCCGCTGCAGCGTCGCGGTGTTCGTGTGTTGGGCTTTCTTAGTCGCGGCTGGTCTCGCCACATACCTCATCTGTGTTGTTGCTAGCCCAGGCCCGCTCACTCGCCTTGATATAGGTAAAATATCTTTATTACCTATTTGGCTTTTTCAAGTCAGCTATTTTTTATTATACCCTCTCTAACTTTTCACCTGTTGAAATTGCTTTATTATTTGATAGTTCCCACTTCATACTCAGCGTGAAAAATATTATTTTGTTTTTATACCAGATCTACACGAGCCGTGGTACCTGCGTCGCGACGAGTGGCATGCGATGCCTTCATACGGCAAGGACTTCCATCAATTGCCCCTACATTACGTTATCATTGGACACTCAGCCGCTAATTATTGCAATCAAAAATATCGATGCATAGACCAAATGCTCATTGTTCAACAAGATCATTTAAGAAGAGGTTATTATGACATCGGGCCGAACTTTCTTGTGGGGGGTAACGGTTTTGTGTTCGAGGGGAGAGGTGCTAATATATTTCCCGCTATGGTGACATCGTGGAACAGGCGAAGTATCATGATCATGTTCTTAGGCAATTACGTTATAGACATGCCTGATCAGGCGCAATTTGATAACCTAAACGTGCTTCTGAGTGTTTTAGTGAAAGACAGAGTGTTGGTGCCCAATTATACTGTCTTCGGACAATGTCAGGTGGCTCCCCTGACTGTTAGTCCTGGTCGTCACATACTGCAAAGACTATATAATATTCCGCATTGGAACTCAGCTAATATAAGTGGATGCGTAAATTAATGTGGTATAAAGTATTTCTGTGATGTACAGTTTTAACGCGTTGTAAAATTCCGTTATGAACGCTTTTTCATTTCATTACTTGTTTAATATCTTAAATAAGTAAAGGTATCGTATAAATAAGTATAAAAATAATTAAGGTACCTATGACTGTTTAATAGTTATTAACTAAGTATAATTTATTACTACCTACATTTTTTTTATAATAACATACTTATTGATAGATTTTATTTGATGTGTCCACTATTTTATTTGAACTGATATTTCTTGATATAGATTGATCAGGGATAGTTATAGTAGTACCTATAATAAGGTGAATTTTCACTTGCAACATTCACTTCATTTGACGACCCGGATGGCGCAGTGGTTAACACGCCAGATCGCCGTTCCGAGGGTCCTGGGTTCGATTCCCAGCGAGGCGGAAATTTGAATGATGAATTTAAATTTCCGTTCTTGGTCTGGGTGTGTGTGTTCCTGTCTTGTGTGTTGTCCATGGCACCCACGACACAGGGAAACCTAGTGTGGGGCTATGAGTGTGTAGCGTTAAAAAAAATTGCCTTTGACACAATAAGGCAATATTTGTTACATAGGTACCTAGTCTCGACATCTTGTTTTATTTTAAAGGTAACACCTATACGTAATTTACGTACATTGAAGTATTACTATACTTAAATGTACGTAAAGTTACTATTTATATAGTATTTAACATAATAATATAATAATCACGGGTCTGCAATTATTTATTCATACATGAAGAATTACATACATACATGAAGATTTTGAGGAAAACAATTGAAATCAAAATAATCTGCAGACCTGCAATTAAGTATGCTGCAATTAAAGTAGTTGAAATGTGTAAGTAATTTAAAATGTTGTAGGTAAGAGATTGATTGATTAAGAGATTGATGCAGGGCGTAAGCTTCTCTTATAAGAGACGTCTCCATTTCACTCTTGCGGATGTGATGGTTTATATGTTTAGAACCAACGCACTTTCATAAGATCTTATCATGCCCTTGCGAGTTGCGAAACTGATTAATAAAATTGAGCATTTACTCATTGCGTAATTTTTTTATTAAGACATATCAATTCAGAATGGTATTGAAGGATTTATACCTTTGTATGTTTCCGCTCCGCTTTTATCATAATTATGGTAAGATGAAATTATCAGTGAGAGACTCGCTCGACCGATGCTTGAGGTACACTCTCTGTAAGCTCTCATCATATACCTACTTATTGTTGGTTGGAAAATAATATGTGTCAATGTTAATTGTTTATATTTAATAATAAGTTATATAAAGAAAATACAGTGTAAAACAAAATGTTATCTTTATTGTCTCCTTTCTTCTCAAAATATGAACAAACATTAAAATTGGAAATGGTTTAAAACAATGAGATATCAAATATCTACAGGGTGAGTTTTTAGTCAGTTAGAATATTAATAGGGGGTACTCAGTATTCGATTCTCGTTCCAAATATGTAATAAAAAACGGTGCTTAAAATTTCACCTAATTATCCATTAAACAACCCAATCGTGGACAACCTAACGCATACCGCGCACACGGTTTTAAGTAAATAAATCAGCCGAAAACGCGGTGAATCATAAAGACTTCCGGTCTTTTGTATACGCGCGCCAATACCAAAATACGCGCGCCATCGCGCCAACGACCCTTTGACAGTGCCGCCGCCACGGTCACTCCCCGCGCGGCTGAGTCCTGACCTCGCCTTTCGAAGTTTCGAGCGAACTAAGTAACTGTGTATTTTACTATTTTAGCTCAGTTTGTGTTGAGCTTCTAAGCGATCAGACGCAAGTAATTTTACTTCCTCGTTCGTGTATCTTAGTTACATAATGAGTACTGTAATAATAACAAATAACAACATTGTAAAGTTGTATCGCGAATTATTCCCAAACCGAAGAATACCTACTCCTTACGTGATGTTCCCTACGCCTACGCCTTACGTGATGAAGAATACCTATACCTTACGAGGTGCCGTGGCCGGTGCGCTGGTGAAGCAGCAAGGTCAAACAACTTGTGTACGTTACGGAGTACTCCAACGGGGACGAATTAAAGTACAGAATAGTGACTGCTTTTGACAAAGTTCGTAATGAATAGAAGTGATCCTTTCGTCTTAAATCGCGTGAAAGACAATTTGTGCAAACATGCTGAATTGTGCATTGAGCGAGAAGGTGCGCATTTTGAAGAATTGTTAAGGTTGGTGTAAATTTGTTATTAGGTTAAATTCTCCATCATTGTAAATAAAATTTATTATTACACATAACCCATGACCCGGGAACAAACATTTATTGTCACGTTTTATAAACGTCTGCCCCGGCCGGGTATCGAACCCGGGACCCCTCGTTTCGTAGGCAGGGTCACTTCAAACTGGGCTACGGGGTCGTCAAACTGAATATGATATGATGTATGATGAAAGTTGAGAAGTTTACGGAGTTTGCATTAGTGACGTGATAAATTGACTAAATTGTAGAAATAACAGAATTTAAAAATACTCTTTTAATCTTTTAACGTTTAACAGTGTTTATTTTAAATTATTTTTAATATGGTAATTAAACAGTTATTTATAACTTTCAACGCCCGCTACTGCTATCTTGTCCTTACAAGATCACTAACCTCGTCTCGCCCCGTACGGCACCGCCGCGCCATCGCGCCGCGCCGCGGCGCGCGGCGCAAGCGGCATCAGCTGTGTTTTCGGGCGTTTCCATACGTTCCGAGTATTTTGAGATAATTTTGATTTCCATTTTTGAAATAATTAGTAGTGTAGAATTTTGACTTTATATTTTTGATCATTACCTATGACCACGTTCTTTCATGTCCTCGAGTATGTCAACTGACTAAAAACTCACCCTGTATAAAGGGCAAAATTAAACAGTCGTGCTCCATTTTACAATACCTTTTATTGAACGACAATATTGAGATGATTCCTTTGTTTTATTAATCATCTGTTTATTCTTGAAGATGGCTTGTTCGCTGGCCAGTAACATTTTGCTGGAATACCTGAAACCTTTAAAAGACTCCCAACTCAACGTCTCTCCTCTCCACCCCTCAATCTCGTCACCACCAATCTCCACACCGCACCTCACCAGCTCGCCACACCTCATATCACTATTTCCTGCTAATCCTGCTCCTCGAAATTGTTTTAGCAGAGGCATAAAAATCCTCCGTTACATATCTATTTGATATTAGGCCATGTTAGAGGATATGTCTAGTGCGCTAAAGGGAATATCCTCTCTACGGTCCCCACCAAAAATATTCATACGTAGGTACCTACAAAAAGACAAAACAAAAACTGGGGTTTACAGTTTTTTATTTAACTGTTTACATACAACAAAAAGTTATTCGAAATATAATTATTACTGGCATCAAAATTCTCATCACTCGCCATGGTGAACGAAGCAGCACTGACGTGCCACTTGCTGACACTATTCACTTGGCGAGACTTTCCTAATGACGGCACAAGTTTGCAAACGGCACATTGCGCACATTTTTGTAGCGATTTAAATTCCGTCCGGCTATAAGTGCCGCCCGGGTTTACAGCACTTACATACATAATTATATAAACAACTACCTATTAAAAAAATTATTCAATTTTTTCTTTCGTTTTAATTACACACTTTAAATTTACATATCTCTGCACCTATTAAATATAATTTAAGCGATGTTGTCCATACCTACTATCTGGTTACATAACTATATTATGCTTTTGCGAATTTCTTCGCTCCATCGCTTATATCAGTTTATGATATTTCCAGTCCTTGGGCATGACGTCTTTTAAACGCAGACGATCTCAACTTATAGGTAGGTACACCGCAATAGAGTCAGAGGCAGATTGTTTGACACTCTAGGAGGATGTTGGTGCGGTATAAGAAATACAATGGAGTGTCGTACTAACTGGACTATTACCTACTAACACAACCAACAGGACTAACGATCATTGACAGTACCTGCCGGCCTGCCGCAGTCCTCATATCTACTATCGAACTAATCATCTAACGTCCTTACACAGTCTGCTAATTGGACTCACCATCCTCGTCCCATTTTGAGTCTTGTTCTGTGTCCCTCACAGTTGTCACGTGCATAGGAAGAAGCCGTAAGAAGCCGTTAATTCTATAAAAAACAGTCAAAGATATTTTTTTACCGTTATATGTTGTGCAGCACCATCCTTCCGGCTTCTTCCTGTGCACATGACATCATGAAGGACACAGAACAATTTACTTATTGCCATTCTTCCTAAACGTGGTCTACAATAAGTCAGGTTAAAACTATGACCTACCTAGTTGTTTACAAATTCCAGTCAATGAAATAAAGTAAGTAATAAACTTTAAAAATACATTGTGTTTATAGTGTAACATTATTTTACAGAATTGCCTCTGATGAAGTACATGTGGGAAATAGTGAAAAATAGTTCGAGAACGGAAAGACTAGCGTGCGCTGCTGCACTCTGCATTCTGATTGTCTGCATATCACTCATCGGTAAGAGCCTCTACATTTGATTTTTTATATTCTCTCATTTTTCTCATACTGTTACTAACACAAAAATTGATTTATCAAATTATCTAAACTCTAAAGATTTCAGCTGATACCTAGTTGAAATACATAGGTATTAAGTACAATTTCCGCAACGAAGTAAACATACGTTGTCGATGTATCCACAAAGTTTAACGTAGATTTAATGCAATACTGGAATCCATTTTGTTATACATATTTTGAACTCTACAAACAAATCAGTTGATTTTTTGTAAATCATAAAGTTTCGTGTTTTTAATATTGTTATGTAACTAAATATGAAAAGAGTATTTCGTAATCCTCTAACAACATAAATAAAAAAATACGTACGGAAAAACCAAAAAATCACATTTTTAAAAATCAATAAGACACCGGCTTTTATTTGAACATCATATTTGGTTTCAGGACCAGAGACAAGATGGCGTATAACATAATATAAAATAAGTATATTCTTCCAGCAAAAACATGTTTTATGATTTTATATAAACTTGTTACATAAGAAATAAATTCAAATGAATAGTCCTGTTGATTAATTTGTAGTTGTGTTTTTGTTTTTTTACAACTTCTAAAAATAGGTAGGTACTTTATTTATTATATACTTAAATAACATTAATATGATCGGTATAATACGTAGGTACATATAGTTAATGAGCTGCGCCCACGACTTCGTGCGCGTGGAATTTAACAAAAAAAACTAAAATAGAAGTAGCCTAAGTTACTCCTTATGACATCAGCAATCTGCCAGTGAAAGCCCCGTCAAAATCGGTCCAGTCCTCCAGTCGTTCCAGATATTAGCTCACACAAACAGACAGACTGACAGACAGACAGACAAAAATTGTAAAAAATGTTATTTTCGTGTATGCACCGTGTATACATTTAAGTATGCATTTTTACTGACACTGCAATTTTATTTATTAACAACTCGATATTTTTCAACTTAAGGGCTCAACGTTAACATTAAATTGTAAAATAAGGTCGAGAATAATTTATTACGAACGCAAAATATACTCGAAATATTTGTTTATTTTTACATCTAGTTATTATATTCCTAGCTAGTCAAAAATAAAATTGTACATACTTAATATTAAGTGCTAAGTTAATAAATATTATTTTCATTTGCAACTTGACACGACTTTAAATTGCATTGCACTTTGTGAATCGGAGCAGTTTCATTGTGAGTGTGGCGCGTGATAGACCAACGGAAAACTGAAGGTTTTCGTTATAATTATAAACATACATAGGTATATACTCTACTACTAACTTGAGAATATAAACGTATTCTTCTGCAATTAATTTTCTTTCCTTACTCGAGACAACACATTAACCTTAAACGATAGTAAAAAGATTGTTTTTTTATCAAAATGTACAATAATATTTTGCCTCTTATCCTTATAGTGTTTTTCACTTTCCAAGCGGCTCAAGCGACGGAAACCATCGACCGAGGTAAGTTTAACATTTCCTGCACAATTATGGTCAAAATAAAGTGTACATAATCAGGATGCTAACAAGTACAAACAGCGTACCACATCTCAAAAGTTTAGAATGTTTACAAAAATTAACCATCTTAATTTTTACAGCTACAGGCCATTGTCCCCTACGCTGGCCAAGTGCGGATTGGCGGACTTCACACACCTTAGAGAACATTATGGAGAACTCTCAGGTATGCAGGTTTCCCCACGATGTTTTCCTGCACCGAAGTACGTGATAATTAAATTCTAATTACGTATGTGCGTATTTTTGAAAATTAGAGGTGCGCGCTAGAGTTTAACTCGGGCCCTCCGGTTTGGGAGTCCAATGTTAAAACCACTCGGCTATCACTACACTCGTAAGTAGGTACATACCTATAGGTATCATAATCACGTTTTAATGAGAGCTCACGAATCTAGAACCAACCAAACATAAGGGATCAATAGGATAATAGGATCGGTCGGACGGCTGCAACCCTTTACACCTAATCGGTCTAACCCTTAACCTTCGCATATACAATGAAAAGTAGTGCGTTCAATGCACATATAGGTACCGAGGTAGGTATATCAACTTGCACATAATTAATTACATACATCTAGTTTATGTACGATCTATTAAATAACATAAAATTACTTATTCTGGTTCATAATATACCTACTGGTTTGTATTCTAGCTCCACATGAGTGGAGAATCTCACGTGAAATGTGGCTGGCGCAGAATTTCAGTCACATGGTTATAGCCGAAGAATTTGAGCCGCTTATGCTAGTTATCATCCAACATTCCGTAAGCCCAGAGTGTCCACGATTCGTCCGCTGTGCTGCAGAACTGCGCAACCTGCAATCCTGGTTCATCAAGTTCCACCAATATGACATTCCGTAAGTAGTAGTCTTTTTATTTAACTTCATTTAGCCATTGTAACTTTATTGTAAACAATGTACAAGGGGGGATCAAAAAGTAATGATAATCAATATGAAATAAGGATATTTTAACTAAAAAAAAAATCTGTTTCTCTACATAGTCTCCTAGCAAGTGAATAAATGTAGTCCATCTTTTTTCTAAACCCATAATTCCCTTTGAAAAAAATTCTTTGTCTTGACCCTCCAAAAACGCCTCTACAGCAGTCATCATCTCGCTATCGTCGTCAAATTTTTTGCTTCGGAGGTATTCCTTGAGCCGAGGAAAGAGGTAAAAGTCACTGAGAGCCAGGTCTGGCGAATAGGGTGGGTGTTCGATCAATTCGAATCCCGTTTCTTGAATGGCAGCCATCGCAATGGCGGCTTTGTGAGACGGTGCGTTATTTTGGTGAAACAACACTCCAGCTCGGAGTTTGCCTCGTCTTTTTTCTTTGATGGCCTCCCGCAATCTTCTTATTTGGTCTGCGTAGTAAGAGCCTGTAATAGTGGCTCCTTTGTTCAAGTATTCCACCACCACCACCACCACCGCTGGGTAACCAGCGTTCGTACCTAATCGGTTCAGCTGTTCTTGAGATTTGCGCTTAGCAACATAATCAGCGATTCATTTTTATATTTAAGAAAAAGAGATTATATAGATTCAGTTAGTTATAGGTATACTTTTTGTGGTGTACATTTCTGCAAATGTGATTTTTGGTGATTTCTTCTTCAGGTACAACTTTATCATCGGCAACGACGGGCGTGTATACGACGGCTGCGGCTGGGGGAACGTGGGAGCTCACACATTCGGATACAATCGTTGTTCAGTGGGCATTGGATTCATTGGTAAACATAATATTCCGTTCTTATTTACTTACGGAACGTACCCGTACTACGTGACCCCGGGGGAGGAGTGCTTCAAAAATACCACGCTTGGTCATAGGGCGAAAGGGAGGGCTTTGGGGTAGTACTACCGCCCGCCAAGTGTAACAAATTCCGTTTCCGGTGCCACTATATTAATATTGATAGCAATGATTAAATAATAATATTAGATTTATGTAATTAAACATAATTAATATATTCAATAGTGGATTAATAAGAATAATCCCAATATTCGCAATATGAAGGAATCTTAACATTGCGATTATTCTTAATTACCTATATAAATCTAATATTTAATCATTGCTATTAATATAGCGGTACCGGAAACGGAAATTGTTACAGGCGGGCATATTGAAAAACTACGAATAAAAGCGGGTCGACGAGCTGAACGCTTATTTGTTATTTATTAAATACTCATGTAATTCAAGGTACTTAAACCATTTGTACCGTGTAATAATAATTGTTTTAACAGCAATTGTGTTCCGGATAAAGGTGTGGAGCCGGCTACACTTTTTAGAGGCGACCATCTCACCTCAAGGGTAGCAACACATCTGTGACCGAATTATAACGAGACTCCTTACTAAGAATTGCTTACTGGACTATTACTAACAACAACTAACAGGACTAACATTCACTAACAGTCCCTGTCCCAGTCCTCATACTTACAAACTAACCAGCGAATGTTCTAACAACGTCACTTAACCGGACTAACTATCCCAGTCCCCATATTGTGTCTTATTCTAAGTCGGTCGCAGTTGTCATGGACGGCAGCGGAAGGTGGTGCTGCATGCTCGTTTGCTACCTTAATTCCATAAAAAAAGAGCAGTGAAGTACCCAATGCTTAATACGTTACATTTGTAATGCTTCATCGATAAATATTATATAATTATGTATCGTTTTCTCTACTGACAGGTGACTACCGAGAGGAAATTACACATCACACGCGAGTAACCGAGGCTCAGTTAAATAGAACATTGATGTTGTTGGAAGAGGGCGTTAGACTGGGCCGACTCCGACCGGACTACAAGGTAGTTGGCGCAAGGGACATCCGAGACACTGCGAGTCCCGGTTCTAACCTACACAACGCCATCCAAAAATGGGAACATTTCGATCATGAACACTTATTTGTAAATATGACATGCGAACAAATGCACGAAAAGTATCCCTACAAAAAAAATTAACAAAACGTCACTTGATTATATTATTGTGTATTGCTTGCATATTTGCTTGTGTTTCCTCAAATGTAATCTGCAACTTAATGGCAATGCGCCAAATTATGATTAACATTTAACCACAAACTAGGTTTATATATTATGTACAATTATGTCGTTACTATTTTAACACGTTCGCTGCGGCGATCGTAATTTTCTATGGAAAAAGCGAGGTGTACGTGATCCGCAGCAAACGTGTTAAATGTGTCAGTTAGATAAGGCACTATCCAAAAAAATGTAATGTTTAATTGAGTATGTAGTTACAATTTTATACTTTTGTAATAAAATTTTTGTTAAAATACGAGAATTTTTTTATTTAAAACTCCACATGTAGCATTAAAATAAAAAAAAATTGATGCATTCTCAAACTATAAGAGTATTCTTAACAAACCATTATACTATTAATATCTGTATGTACATGTTGAAAAGATTGAATTAATGTTCCTAATAAATCCCTAATTTTTAGTGTGGGATAGAGGGTATCAATGTAAAACAAAAAGTTCGACATGCACTCAAATATTTTCAGTAACAAAATAAATAATAGAGCGCTTTACACAGTATAATCACAATTTATTAAATATGTTTAGTGTACTTTATTGCATTACTGGTATAGCTATAAATATATGTTTCGACATGCAACCTATGACACGTCAGGATTTATCCTGTAAAATTGAATAGTTGCGCTGCCTGGTGATGCTTGCCGCAATAATGACACAATATAATTTAGTCAAAGGATACGACTGATACGAGTATGATAGTGGTAGGGTGGACGACTATACATTCAATATGGAAGTGAGGGATGCTAGAATAGGCCACCGGCCGTAACGGTCGATCACTGGGAACATTCTAGCACATCGAAGAGACGAGGGCACATAAATCGAAGAAAATAGTGTACATAGGTTTAATCACAATTTTCAAAAAGTACAGGGTGTATAAACATTTGGCATAGACAACTCATCTTACGAATACAATAATAGACGAACTAAAATAAAAATAAACTCTTATGATTATTCCAAAGATTGTAATTTTATATAAACAGAGAGGTTTCAATCATCATTATAATATAACATTTTCGTGCTAATTTTATGATTAGAGAGGTTCTTTTAGGCACTGAAATTAATAAAACCGAGTGATTCGCCAAATCCATAGCTACAAAAAGAGGAAACAAATGTTTTGTGTATGTTACAAGGCCGCAGAAGAAGAATTAATGCATTCACAAATCATAACCAACCAACGTAGTAATATAATACGTAATAACGAAATATAATTATGTTACCGGCTGTGCCCGCGACTTCATCCGCATGGAATTTTAATTATTACGGGAGAATTATTAAAATAAAAGTTACTCCTTATTATATCAGCTATCTGCCAGTGAATGTCCTGTAAAAATCGGTCCAGCCGATCCAGAGATTATCCAAAACAAACAGGCAGACCGACAGACAGACAGACAAAAATTGTAAAAAATGTTATTATGGTATATGTACCGTGTATATATCCGTATGCATTTAAAAAAGCGGTTAATTTAATATTACAAACGGACACTTCAATTTCATTTATTTGTAGTATAAATGTATAGATTACGTATTACGTATGTACGTTATTATAATAAATTATTATGAAAGCTAGCAGTAACTACTCTCGCAGCTTTAATCGTCACCTGCAGCGTCGTAACATAAACAGTGTAATCGTCGTAAAATCTATCAGATCTTTACATCAAAAAATCAGCGAGATTGCTGAAAAATACATCTGATAGAGGAAAGTAACCGGGCATACGTATAGGACTAGTAGATATTAATACCTACACCCGATCCAAGGCTTAAATTTACACGCTACAACATCGATATCGTGAACACTATTCCTATAAAATATGGTTATATTATGAGCATACATATTAATGATATGGCAAATCATATATCATTAAGCTATATTAAAGCGTATAGCATTTTATAGTTTGTTCAAAATTCTTTCTTTTGTCTTTGGAATTAATCATATTTAATCAATCCAAATTCATCAAAAATTTGGAATCATTTTTTTTTTACTTACGCTTCACACAACAATTTTACATCAGACCCGTGTCAGAGAATTTCATTACTGACAAAAAAAATTCATCAGCGCGCCGCCAGTAGGCACACTTAAAATATTACTACAAGCGTTACTATAATTATATTCCAACTTAACATCCACTGAAAGTAATCGCACGAAAAGTTCGTGTAGAAGTAATGTAGAAGACTAAGGCAGTGGTATACGTCTGCTAATAATAATATAATTGATATCGCCATGTTGGTGTTATAATACCGCCAGTAAAAAGCTAAAAGATTGTGAATGACATCAGCGAACATTAATTTACTTAATTTTACCTCTCAACTGCTGGTCCCACCTATACCTTAACCGCCGGCTATAGATGTTCGGAGACCACACGGACACGTAAGCTCGCTCTCGTCAACTAAGCACAGTAGAACATTCTAACAACATCTAGACTAAAAACAGTCGTTCCAACTATATATTAACTCTAATAATGGCAGTATTAGATGATACATTACTCTTATTTTATTGCTCCGAAATTTAATAGACATCTGAATTTAGTTTACTACTATAATATTATATTAGGCAGCCAGCAATTGAACTTGTCAACATTACACGAGCATAAAAGTTTATAGTACAACAGGCTCATAATTAATGTATTCGCTTTATACACATTTTTAACACAAGCATTTATATGAGGTACTACCAAGAACCTATATCTCTATAACTTAACACTAGATTATTTCATTAATATTATTTATGAAGACTTACGATACACCGATTTGGGCGAATACAAACCTGACAAGACGAGAACTCGCTTCGTTCCTCTCTATTATTATTTGTATTTAATCAAAAAAAGTAAAAGAAATAGAAGGCGATTGATAGTACAAGAAAAAAAATTCGATGTAAAAGAGAGAATTAATAACTTACACGTATGCAACTAAGTTTATATGTCGCGAGAACACCCGGCGTCAACCTACCCTTGTTTTATTATTATTGCTTATAATTTTTCAGTCTATTTACGCTTTAATAAATAATATTTAAGGCAAATGATAATTGCAACAAGGGAGGCTTACACCTAACAGTCATGATCACTACATTTAATTCCCGCGACACACTGTATACAACTTCATAATTAAAATCAAATGACTTTAGTTGGTGTGGAAGATCTGATCCGAGGTCATAATTATATCGCCTGATGATCAACATATAGTTAATTAAAATAATCTAATACCAATATTATTGCAATAAATATTCACTCAGTCTTTGGTTACTTTACAGTTCGTAATAGCATCGTTTTATAAATACTTTAATTCCGATTATTATTATTATTATAAGAGCTTACTATAACATTTTGTTCGATTGTTTTATAACGAGGTTCGCCGCGTCCCGGGAGGCATTGCCTGGCGACACATATCAGATGAAGAGCGAAGAATCGACATTGATATATAATAAGTATTATACTAACAGTAACAGACTAGCTATGCCTTATTTAGGTTTATATTTTTTTTATTCCATTATTATTTATTGCACATGAAATTTCGAAAAATCACAGAATATTCCGCATAGAGATCTATTAATAGGAGTAACAATCCATAAACAAAAATATATTCTGCAATGGTCTACAGCACACCACAGTCGGTCACGATATCATCGAAAACGTGACAAGCGAATTACGTACGAGGCTAAACCTATTCTTTATAAGAACGAACGACAAAGCACTACTTTTATTCTGTACAATTTGAAATGCATTATAGCAATTGTAATTTACGAGTACACATGTCGAAGATGTTTGACAAACACGAATAAATATTTGAATATAAGAATATTTTACACGTTACACTTACGAGACTATGTGATATTTACATTATTATATTTTGGAACAATATTTAATTCCCATATTTGCGGTTGTAGCCGAGTAGTGCACGAAAGCGATACGGTGTCTTGCCGCGAGATCCATGAGCAACTTCATTTGCTATGTGTCACCCATAAATATACTCAAATGAATTTGGCAAACCAATGCTCTTATGACCTTCTAAGGCTTGCTTTGGGCAATGTACTAAACTGAATTTTGAACAACTTACGTATGCGAAAAAGAACCTCTTATAAACAAAACACTTAATACCAACTAAATATTTCGATTAATCTTGATATGTTCTTTGCTCATCGACTTTTTATAAGCTACAATGGTGATGTATCATGTAGGTATTAATATTGATAGGCTCTGACAGTGTGATAGCGTTTCTGACGGAATCGTCACCTACAATTAGTAAAATAACAAAAACAATTTTCTAAATGCTGCTAAAGAAAAGAGAATCAGTCAGTCTCTCGTGAATACAATGACATCGGGTAAACTACACAATGATTGACAAAATTGAAAAGTTCTCATCTAAAGTACATTTAAACTGCATAAATATAATAATATATAATGTATAAACCTTAAGATATTAGTATTGGGACCGGATAAAAAACGTGACGGATAAGATTTTTGTACAACATAATGCGAATATAATAAAAAAATTAAATGTCGTAAAAACACGAAATTAAAGACCCTTAGTACAAAATGATATCAAATATAAAAAATGTTTCCCTACATAAATAGAACAAGAATGAGGTATTCATTGCCTTAAAATACTTGGCATGACATTTTTTTTATTTTTTGTACCTTTTTTATTCATTATATTTGACAGTCACTTAGTAATTTTCGTCGTTTTACAAACAAATAATTTTTAAGAACTATGAATACAAATTATTTATTATCAACTTCTAAACTGTAATATCCTTATAAAGTTAAGTTTTAGCGCGTATAGATCTATACCATGTAATAATATTATACATATTTTTATCAACTACATACATAATATAGGTGGGACTAAAATATTCCAATACAACTGATTAAAGTCTAGTAAAATCATTATGTATTAAATCAAACTGATTTGATTTATTTCATATAATAATCAGTACGGATCAATTTATGAACAACATCGTGATCCAATTTGCACGAGGGTCCAAAGGGCCGATTTTTATAAACACATAATTATAATACGTTAACTGTGTGTGGTACCAAGAAAACAAAAAGGTTTCACGTAAAATGTACAAACGTTATATATTTGCACAAACCGAAGATGCCAAAATTGTTGTAGTTTACCCTTTCTTTGAATGTTTAAATCGAACCTAAGATGTAGGACCTACATAGCGGTACATGTGGCTGAGGTGCAGGCCGTTTTGTCTCAGGTGGGGTGTATTCTCACTCCGCCAGCAGTTCTGAAATTAAGTGACGATTTCATTGCATAAGGTTTAATACAATACTTAACAGGATTGTGGGGGATTTATGGAAAAGGGGATAAAAAAGGGGGTAAACTGAAACTTTTCTTCTCATTGGATTCACATGAAATTTGACACGTCTTGCAAAGTGATTCTAGGACACACGTGTATAGGGGGCCATCATAACTTACGTCACATTAATTTAAAGATTTTGATCCCCCACGGTCCTCGTCACAAGTGGTGACATTTGCGGAACCCCCTCCTTTTATTTTTGGAAATAATCTAATACCGTGCACTCGTCGTCGACTTGAACAGTCATAAACCTTAGACATACGTAGTAGTTAGTAATAGCATTTTGTTTACATACAATTATTGCCCTTTAATATTTTAGATTTTGTATGTGACGTCACAAAGCTTTTCACCATGTCGTCACAAAACGTCACATCACGTTAACCCCCTCTAGACGTGTGACGTCTCTATAGTGTCGCGTCAATCAACAAGGCAACAAGCGGACACCGACCGGCGATCGGTTTTCAATGTGACGTCACAAAGCTTTTCACCCTGTCGTCACAAAACGTCACATCACATTGACCCCCTCTTGACGTGTGACGTACTCCATAGCGTCGCGTCAATCAACAAGGCAACAAGGCAACAAGCGGACACCAACCGGCGATCGGGCGGCGCGGGCGGAAGCCGCGGCCGCCGTCGGGCCCGCGCGGCGCGCGCGCGACCACCACGCGCGGCCCGGCCGCCTCCTCCAGCGAGAGCGTGCGCAGCCGCGCCAGCAGCCGCTCCGGCCGCTCGGTGCGCGCCTTCGACTTGCCGCTGCGGAACGAACGTGAATACTAGATACCAACTAATGGCACGCCGTACGACGGTTCTAGGCCGGTCTGAGGTAATTTAGAACGAATTCACTTCTTTCTAGATTGGTACAAGTTAAGATATTTTAGAAAACGTGACAATGCATACATAATATTATTGCTCGTGACTGTACAGTACTTTAGAGAGATAGCGACACGAACATTAAGCGTGTGACTGAAACAAACAATGTTCAGTGACATCCCGCTCACCCCGCGCGTCTTGCCACCATTTCGACCGTAAAATTTACTTCCACGCAGCGATCCGAACGAACGTTTGACCGGTCTAGAACCACCGGCCGTACTATACACTATTTTAATTGGACGTGGTTCCGGAAAAACGTTCCAACTCACAATCATGTCGAAATTGACTTCATAATACCAAACTGATCATGTGATGCATTCATACTAGCTCACAAAACTTGAACCGTGCCATAATTGTCATTTGTGACTTAGTAGCCTAACCCATATTGTATGGAGAGTAGAAGTATGGGTTGAACATAAATTTAGATTTTCTCACAATTTTATACTAAACTTGTGGATTGAAACGTTTTTCAGGAACTACACACGTCCCATAATATCTCTCAATAAAAATAAACGATTAAAAGACGACATAGAAGAAGAATAAAAGGCGAGACGAAAATATCAGATCACTCACCTAATCTTGACGACGTTGCAAGCGGACGACTTGCCGTTGCGCGGGTTGGTCAGCAACACGAACTCGACCGTGTCCCCCGGCTGCAGGTCGGCGTGGTTGCCGCGCACCTCCGACATGTGGAAGAACAAACGCCGCGAGTCCTCGCCCTCAATGTTCAGGAACCCGAAACCACCTGCATTGCAACACGACAGCTGAATATGTTCTAAATTTAATTTACTCGGTAATTCTATACATTCATAAACTACACAGTGGACGTGAAAACTTCGAATATATGGATACCAGGCGTGAATAAGTTGATAAGTCGACTTGCATATATTTTTTTTACATCGTACTTGGCATTAGAATTGTTTATAGAAGAGTAGCAAAAATCGCCGAGTAAAAATGTTGCTATAAAGTCTGGTGTCGACACACACCGACCATATTTTGTTTATCGCCATTCGTTTCGTACTATGTACGGGAGGCACATCCCACCATTCACTTGGGGGCGTAAGCGACTTAATCCAGCTAGAGCCCCAGCCGTGCCCATCTGATAGTGGGCTATCTTGCTGAACCCAAGGCTGCGGAGCTGGGTTCCGCATGCTGGAGATCTCTAGCCTATGCACCTTCAAGATTAATTCTTACGGTACTTATGCATGGTGTGGTAGGGTTTCTGTGCCCCTTTTGATCAGTTTCAATTCATTTAGACCAATAAGGGAATTTTTAACGGTTAGTTACAACGACTAGCGACTTTTGGGTTTTAATTCCCCATTGAATTAATAGCTACCGTAATACACGATGTAATTTCAAAGCTACCAACTACTAACTACTCAAAGCAACATAGAGATACAAACAAACGTTTTAAAATGTAAGAAATAAATCAAAGAAGTAAATAATAAAGTAAAAACTGCTCAAAATTACTACTTTTTACTGGAAATCCTAACGTGAGGGCCGACTACTAATACAACAACATGAATAGAAGTGTATTTTAAATGTGATTCCTATTACTGATGAATACTGGACCATTTTGACAAAATAACATTCCGAGAACTGAGAAAAGACTCATTAAAATAGGACGTTCATAACATGAAAGAAAATTACAAGAAAAAACTAACATCCTTTGCCTATTTTGCTCGTTCTGTACGCATTATTAATTAATGCGTGTTCATGTCCCTAACATGAAACACCATTAGAATTTTGAATGTTCACACGTGAATGTGCTTGACAATGTTTTAAATATGAAGTCAGCCGATCCCCCAATGGCGTATAGAGAATTTACCACAGACTTAACACACCAGGAGTGAGATGTTAATAATAGTGACTACGATTTTTTTGTGTAAGTAGCACATTTTTTTACCAAATAGACATAATATATTTTAAGCAAGAAAAAGATATATCCATCATTAAATATTCAGTTTGAGGTAGTATTGTAATACATTTCAACTGGGTTTGTTTACTATCGTTATGATGATCTACCACGATTTTCCTCTTGTACAGCTAATGCTAAAGGTACGTCAATAATGTAAACTTTGACCTATCGTCACACAAAGCATGCATACATTACCTAATTCTACACAAAGTAACATCTAGTCGTACACCTCGCTTCAAGCAGATCAATTAACTGATTACACGGGATGGCCAAAAAGTTCATGGAATTTGAATAATATATAATTAATCTTACTACTAATAAATATGTAACTGGTCAATGTCTGTACATAGATGTATGAGAATAACTTTCCCTCCGGTCTTTGTAAATCAATACAACCCAAAAAACGGGTTATCCGATTTGGATGCGATTTCACTAATATATTGTGGTAAGCTTCAATTATCATTTAATGTTTGTTTTATTTGAATCAGTTGAGAAATAAAAAAGTTATGTCAGTTTAAAGAATAACGCCTAACAAATTCCGAATGTGCGTACTAAGGTACTAACCTTACTCCAGGAAATAATATAATTCCACACACTTTTTGACCTGTCCTGAATAACTCAAATAACAAAGAATTAAAAATATAATTTGACTATATTATAATATGCCATAATTATAAATACGATTTCAAAATTGATACCAATTATATTAGTTCTACGTAATATGTGTAATTATGGATGGCATAGTTAGAAAACATTGTTTTTCCGAACTAAAACCTGAATATTGCATTGACTCTATCGCGAAAACGACCGATATTAGAACCATGATAATAATAATAATATGATTTTAGAACATTTAGTCGATTTAAGGTTTAGATTTGAACCAAATGGTTAAATATTTTACAGACAATAATAAAATTAATGTATAATAATTCAAGGTTAAGTTAACTTTCAAACCAATGTAGTGATTTAAGAAACGTTTTCCTTTAGACAAAACGAATATTCGATTAGAATAAGAACAAAACGTAATAAACACGCAAAGTATAAAAGCGTCAACGACACATACGGAACCAATACGGTAATAGATGTAATGAGATGTGGCGTACTGTAGGTATCAAGTCCACCTTTAATGGCGTCGACAATCGCCCGGCGCTTCTTCCTCACTGGCACGATGTTAGTGGCGCGACCCTCCACGTCGGTCTGGAAAGTGACTGGATCACCAACTTGCAGGATCTCGCGCTTGCATGACAACCCCATTATCCCGAACTCGTACGAGATCCCACCTTCGATCTGGATCAAACCTGGAAACACCACAAACGTAGTGTTCAAAATTTCCCGTGAGCTCGCAACAGACGTAGCATGTGCATGCTGACATACATATATAATAAAGAAATGGAAAAACAAAGAAATACAAAATGTCACCACAAATCAGTCTTAAGGTGGTCCTAGACGATCATGCGGCATGACATGCCCTAAGTGCTGTAATGCATGCATGACCGTTTTTTAATTGTATTGATTGTTACGAATGACATGCCAATCCGCATCAATCAATACAATTAAACGGTCATGCATGCATGACAGCACGTAAGGCATGTCATGCCGCATGATCGTCTAGGGCCACCTTTAGATTGTAGTCTTGTACCAATTTATGTCGGCCACCTGGCTTGTGTTTTTAGTTAATTATATTAAATTATTCAAACTAAATATTGTATATCCTTGTTAAAAATCAGATACCTCCACCAAGAATGTATGAATAAATACATACAAAATTACTTAAAATAAATACGTTCAAAACCACTAAATCAAAAACACCCTTGCAAATAAATAATTAAAGGATAAGGAAATAAATATAAAAAGTCGATTTAGAATTTTTTTCATAAGAATACACTTAGTCACTAGTTTCACATAGTCATGGCATAACTGACCAGCAAGTCCAATATACCACTTGAAATATTTCCAAAAATTGCCAAAAAATGTTTTTATCGGATATAATACATAATTGAAGGGCTTATAAAGCTGCACAAATCTCGCATACATCAATTTGATTGGACGTACAGAAAAATAAAAAAAATAGATTGTTAGCCAAATCTACCTTTGAGCCGAGCGCCGCCCTTCGGCCTTTTACCTGCGTCAACAAACAAACGACGTTACAGTAACCTTATCGGATTCCAGATCGTATACTATAATGAACGCCTGAAAATTTAAATATAAATTTACGAAACGTGACAGCAAATTGTAGGCCCACATTCAACAAATCGTTTAAACTTTCGTCACTCAGAATTGCATTGCAATGCATAAATAATAATGCGTTGCTGAACATTCAATATAAAGCAGAGAAGAAGAAACAGAAACAATTATCCCCCTAAACCGCCGCATAATACTGACAAGAATATATGAGATGATATATGTATAAGAAAAGAATATATGTATATCGAAAATATGTAAGACTTTTCTTTATGTAAAAGAATTTCAAACTGAAATATATGAAAATTATGAAATATGATATATTTTCTGTCCTGGTTCATTGAATGGCTTGGATAAGTTCAAGTGGTACAAAAGAAACAAATTCTTTAGAACCGCTAATTGAAATTCTATATTTATGAGAAATCATAAAACCACTCAGAAATTCATAATGGGCATATCGAAGCGAATCAAGAAAAAAAACGAAAAAAATATTGTACCGTAAACTTTGGTTACCAATTCATTGGATCCCCCCCCCCCCCCCCCAGACATAACTGACAACTGACAAGGTACTCTGTCAAAGAAAGATGTCGTTTAAAAAAAATGTTTTTTATTGAACGCAGCCGGTAATCTTTTAACTGTAAGAAATCGTACATGGAATAACACTTACCCAACTTTAATAATTAAACATACCCGAGGAAAACGACATTTATGATACCCAAAACCGATTAGTCACACAGAGACCATACAGATTACAGACCACTTACGCACAATACAACATAATATGCATTGACAATACAATATATATACATATTTGATCAAAGAATTTTTTAAGCTGTAGCACCATAGATTATAATTAAGAGTAGAAGTGTTATTTCCGTGTGCCTACGATTGTTGGTGTTATTTTTTATACACATGCAGACATTCTCCGTTCTCATTAGTTATTGAAAATTATTTTACATAAATGTACAAAAAGGTTTTATGGAGCCACAACTCAAACAAAAAGAAGTCTTCAATTCAATAGTGAATAGGTTTATTTTAAGTTAGCGAGCTTTAACATATAAGGGCTATGTTGCCACTTAACTTAAGATGGGATAGTAGTCAAGCGCTAACATATACAACATATAAAAAAGCTTTTAAAACAGTGGCCTTTTCACCAGCGACGTTGATTGAACAGAATGAGATTATCTATACAGATATTTAACATCTTTCCACTGAATCTTTAGAAACAGCGAAATATAATCTTTTTTATTCAACAGATGCATCGTCTTTTTATTCAGTCCATAATGTCCTGACGAAAAAAAAGTTACTTGTATTTATATACGTTATCGGTTGCTAGGCAACAATTGCTGTTAACATACTTCCAGTTTGGCAGAACTATAAATGTTAGATACATTAAGAGGTACCAACGGCCGTGAAATGATTTTAGGTTGAAAGTGAACAAATATATAAAATTCACTAAATCTTTTAGCTTATTAAGCCAATTCGCAAAGTCAAATAATATCGGCACAATTAGCATCGAAAACTCCTTTGTTTTTATCGCTCGACACTGACGCTTCCAGCGGCGAGTGATTTTGCTTTGAGCGTTATTCTTAGCGGCCCTCTGGTAAATATTAACATGCGAGTTTCATATAGATAATAAAGTTTTGAAACATGTACCGGAGTAGTGAGCCTGGTCGGGGTTGAGCGCTCGCAGCGTACGAGTAACTGTTCCATGCAGGGTTGGCTCTAGGGGCTTCGCTATGGGGATGGTGCCTCGCGGCAACGCCCTTACGAACTCCGCACTAGCGCAACCCCCGCCCGAACCGATCAGACGGCCGAGAGTGTACTCCACCTCGGTACCCAGCTCCAAATTGTCTGAGCTACCCTCCAGATTGCTGCAACAGATAATAAAAAAACAACTTAGTATCCTTTTTGTGCACTTAAGCAAAGAAAAAATTTGCAGTATGTAAGATGCTCCACCTTATTACAAGCTAGATTATTTGGCAACAAGTGACTGCTCCGGCCAATGATCCAACCTAACCTGAAAATTTTAATTGAACACCAATATTTTATGACTTTCATTATCATAATCTCAACCCATAACTGTTCCACTGCTGGGCAGAGGTCTCCTGTCACAATGTGAGGGGTACAGGTACAGGCCATAGTCCAATACCCTGGCCAAGTGCGTATATAAATGGATGAACATCGGCAGTGCGCACGAAAAAGTGTCCCGTTCCGCCTGAGCTTCTGCGTGCAAGTGAGAGCGCGCAAACAGGGATTGAGAGCCACGATCCTCCCAAATCAGGTAATATTATCGTCCGTAAACAGACTTTACACACAGCCATTTTATGATAGTACTGTCCTTTAATGATTACAAAAGTACTATCAGTATAAGACCACATTTTAAATAATGTCGATTACGTTTTAAATACAACATAATCAACAAAAGGTTTTCCAAACACACAAAAACCTGCTTCTCAGTCTCAACTAAAAGAAATTGTCATGGAAGTTTTCGCTTGAAAATAATACCAACAAGCAATCTACACCATATTATATATGAATCATAAGATGTCCCTTTGTCCTAATATCCTGTCTGGCTGTTACATTCAAATACAAGGATGTAATAAAAGGACTAATCTTAGCCAACAGAAGGGAGCCTAACAATCTAGATGAATACACTTGAGAGATGATGCAGTGTACAGAACTGGTTGATAATCTAATGCTTGTTATGAATGTGATCTTTAGTATGGAAACTGGATCACTCAGCAGGTTTATTTATTTCAAATCAGTAGAAATACGAACGGGGTTTATTCTAACTCCATAAATACTACTAATTCAAACGTAACGTTTACTAGTCGACAAGGTCTGGAGTAATTGCGATTCAAGATTTGAAAGTAAAATCAACTTATCTGAACAGGACATTCAAAAATTACAATTTGCATTTGGGTTTTCCCTACTAGAATACTTACTCAACCCACTAGGTTTTGCAATACAATAGACGTTGAGCGAGTTTTTACAATAATAACGAGAAAATCTTTCTGTTGAACATTAATTAATAGCGTAGTGAAGTTCTGATATCACTGAATAATAAAACGATGGCTTTATCAATGCAATCGACTATGCAGTTGAGATGCCGAAATGATTACTTCAGGAAATTAAATCTTTATAATGGAGCCTTGCAATTTAAACAGCACTTGGAAATTAAAATGCGATACAATTCAATAAAAGCATGACCGTGCACTTATTAATTAAGGACTGCTTAGAATTTGAAACATTACATAATTTAATAGATCAGTTTATTAAGTATTAAACAGGCAACATGTGTATCCATGTGATAAAAACCTATAAATACGCTATCGAAAGCAGTGATTTTTTTCATTTTTATCGTGTTGTTGGCTAACGCAGTGGCAAACCCGATTTATACCTGGTCTCCGACATTACAACCGAAACATGTTACCAACATTTGATGTTTTATTTATAAAACAAGGGGGCAGCGCGAATAAAGCAGGTGGTACAGCGCCTGTACCTTGAATAGCGAAGTGCCCCACGTTGTTGAAAAGCATATTTTTCGCTTAAATAACCGATATACTTAAAGAACATCTCCTCGGCCTTCTTATACTTTTTGACCTTGGATCACTGGCACGCGCCTTTTGTGAATATGATTTGAATGTGCTTACCCTAAGATTATGCGCAGTTACGATTTATAGTATGTAGACTTGCTTCAAAAACAAGCTGCAACAACAACAACTACTTCGTTGCAGTCAAATAGTATTTGAATCACACGACCATGCGCCGCAGATGACAGATGCGCCAGTTTGCAGGGGAACTGTTTCCCGAGACTAGGTAGTTCCCCACATTTTAACAGGTGGCACACCTTATTGTGTAGTAAAGATAGGATAGTACCACCGCCCATCTTAGTCCGCAAAGATAGCAACACTTCTGTGACCGAATTAGAACGAGACTTACTTCTATCTAACTAACACTAACATTCCCTGCCTAGTCCTCATACATACTAAAGCACGGACTAACTAACATTGTTCATAACACCCGTTGCTAACTGCACTAACCCCAATTTGAGATTTATTCAGTGTCGTTCACAGTTGTCATGGGCGGCTGCACAAGAGCAGTGGTGGTGGCTGCTATCTTAAATCCATAGAAAAGTATACCTTCCCGAACGATGCAAACGTATATTTTTATACTGAAGCAAATAGCATAAAGGATATCAACAATATGCGCCGGATAGCGTTCTGTACTGCCCTAGTAATGGCCGGAACATAGTAATCTTGCAAATGTATAATGGCGATGAAATAGACATGAGGACTATGGCAATCAGGACCCTCGCGACCCCTGTTCAAAGAACCATCCCGACAACCATTTTGTGTGCGCGTAACCGTTGCGATGCCTATTTCGGATTCATATTCATAAGTGTCTAATAAACGTCGCGAGTACCGGCCATCAGTTTCGATGAACGATCGGTATCAATCCGCTACGTCATAATGTATTGATACCCAGGCTTAAGCTGTTTACATGACGATAAGTCTGGTGTTACCGCAATAATGAAACATGTAACATTATTGTAATAAATGCAAAGCGGACATTAATAGTGAATTAACTAATAATTCAGGTAGGTCCGTTTTAGACGTTTCATTGTTGCATTATATACCTGCTCTATATTTTAACTTTCATATTTCACTTGCTAATCCATAGGTTAACGTTGTGTGGGGATAATTTTATCGATATTTTGTCGTTTTCCTACTCCCACGCGGTTATAATTGCACAAAGATAAATGTGTCAATTTATCAATCACCATTTAAATATTATTAAAATATGGTCGCTAGGCGCAGAAAGGGGCAGTAAAGATGATAACAATGCAATCGCACACATGATTATCCTTATTAATATTATAAATGCGAAAGTTTGTATGTATGTGTGTGTGTGTGTGTGTGTGTGTGTATGCATGTTTGTTACTCTTTAACGCAAAAACTAATGAATGGATTTAGATGAAACTTTACAGTAAGGCGTCGTCCTAATTGGCAGCGATCGTACGATGGCGCGATGAGTTCTCGTCGTGCGATGGGTATTTCATTACAATTACTTGCGAGGTTAAAATAGGACACTCTCATGAAATCTGTATGTTTGAACCCATCGCACGACGAAAACGCTTCGCGCCATCGTACGATCGCTGCCAATTAGGACGACGCCTTAGGACGACGCTTAATATAGCTTTTAACATAATGGCTACAACCCCATTAGTGGCCCACTACTGAGCACGGGTCTCTCCTCGTACCTGAGGAGGCCTAGAGCATACTCCACCACGCTGCTCCAGTGCGGATTGGTGGAGGGGTTAGTGGCCAACCCAAGTGTCGGAAATTTTAAGCCGCCCGAAGGTATCCGACATGGCTTAACGACTGCTACCAAATGATAACAACCGGGACCGACGGCTTTACGTGCCCTCCGAAGCACGGAAGCGCTCAAGAAATTTTAGCCACTAGCGGTCACCCATCCAACTACCGACCGCGCCAGCTGTTGCTTAACTTTGTCGATCACTTGAGATCGACACAAGTCGCCGGGCTATGAGCGCTTCTAGAAAACATAATATGGACGAATAACATAATATGGGCTACAATTTATATAGATTTTGTGTAATTTGACCATAATAATGATAAGTCAGAAAAAATCCTGCCCTCTGAGAGCTATCTTAGCGTGCGCTGCCTAAACCGTTCGAGTTACACGAAGATATATCGATAGATATGTCTTAAATGCTAAATAAAAGTCCGCGACAGCATCTGCCTTTTATGTGGAAATTATCCAAAATAGTGAGCTATAAATACAATAAT
Source organism: Ochlodes sylvanus (assembly GCA_905404295.2). Classification (NCBI taxonomy): domain Eukaryota; kingdom Metazoa; phylum Arthropoda; class Insecta; order Lepidoptera; family Hesperiidae; genus Ochlodes; species Ochlodes sylvanus. The sequence continues at coordinate 11,543,715 of FR990123.1, read as the reverse complement.
TGTCATTTTCCGAAGCCGCCAGCAAATAATAAAATAAAGTAGCCTATAGACAACATCGCATTTGCTTCTAATTAAACTCCAACAATTGTTACGCAAGCAATTTGTCAAGACATTATTTCGCATTTACAAAAACATTAATTACCAAAATAGTGAATAGCAAGAATAAACAAAAAAAAAAACTGAAAATACACGTCACAAACTAACAAGCAAAGAAAGTTTAAAGCATCTCGCACAAAGATAAAAGCAGCGCTAGGGTATTGAAACAAAAAAGGTCAAAGAACGAGTTAATGTTCTACTTTTCATGAAGTACTAGTGTGACTCGAGCCCAGGGGAAGCGCTCAGAAAATCAATAACATGCATATTATATCGGGTGCATCCCGCTGTTTTCAGCCAGCAGTGGGTGGGCATTCGCAGAGGGCTCTCGCAATGTAATTAGAAACAGTCTGTCTGTCGAGCTAACAGAGACGTATCGGTTGATTAGATTTTGCCAATGGAATAATAGGAAATCTGCTTATGCTTAGTGCTATTTTAGCACGTGGAATTGCTATCGTAAAACCTTTAAATTATAAAGGTAGTTCTACGGTTTATACATCTTATTTCTTGTTATTCCTATGATTATATTTATTTATGAAAACTTTGTGGCGAATTGACATCTCGATTAAGGTAAGTGTCACTAAAGTTTCAATAATTGACAACATTTCAAGTTTTGAAAATGCTGAAACCTACCTTTTTTATTTATATAATAAGCCTAAATATAATATTTATATTGTTTTTATTACTTATTTTTGGAGAAAATAAAATCTAAAACCATACAAGTAAGACTGGATGACGTAGCTACTGTTTGCTGACTTAACGTACTTTATTGAATTGCTGAATTAACCTAAATATTTAAAAGTTGTTAATTATCGTTGACCGATGTAACGATATTTAAATTCATAAATATTTTTAGTATCTAACTAGCTTCCCCAGCGAACGTTGTTCAGCCATATAAATTGTGAATGAATGAATGAATGAATGAATGAATGAGTAGAAGGTAGTAATAGGGAAGTGAAAATTTGGGATTATGTGTATTGTTTTATGTCACACCATAAAAAAATAACCAAAAAAATTTTGTTCAAAAAATGAAAAAAAATAATTTAGGGTGAGCCAACCTTAATACTTAGGGGTATGAAAAATAGATGTTGGCCGATTCTCATACTTACTCGATATGCACACAAAATTTCATGACAATCCGTCTAGCCGTTTCGGAGGAGTATGGTAACTAACATTGTGACACAAGAATTTTATATATAAGATATCACTTTTACCTCTTTACCACAGTATTAAAATATTTAACCATTCCGTGTCGACGATGTTCTAAAGTAGAGAGAGTCGTTAGTTATAAATTTGTAAAGCCTAGAGTTTTCAAAGCTCCACATAAATAGACGCCTCGCAAATGTCAACGACGTGTTAGTGAAAATTAAAAAACTATTTTACAAACTTCAGGGCTTGAGCAGCAGTTTTTAGGACATTGCGTTTGATACTATCAAATAGATTAAAATCCTTTTCACCTTTCTATTTTAGGCAATAATAAAGTATGCCTCCTAACCTCGTATGACATTTCGTTATCGAAATGTTCATTCTATTATAACGTTAGAAATAATAGTTTTCTTTTATCAATTGCAGCAGCAACAATTTTATTTTGTAGAGGATGCTAAGCGTTAAAAGTTGACTTTGACTTAATATGCGTTGATGTTATTTTTTTTTAATGTTGTATGTACTTCCGATTAGAAGTATAAAAAGAAGTTGAAATACGGGATAAACATTTTCCTGATTGACTGTTTCATAAACGCCCAGCAACGACAGCTTGCAATAACGAAACTCAGAATATGGACAACAGCCTGTATAAATCGTACACAGAAATTCGCAACTACCTAGAGACGAAAGTTGAATCAAAGGAAAAGCTTACACAAACATTCGCTTCAAATTAAAGAAAGCACAAAGAAGCAAATAATATATTTTACTTCATAAACTTTTCTTTAACGATTGAAAGTATTTCTTAAGGAAAAAGTCCGAGGTTATGATTTCACCATTTATTTTCAGTTAAATTACCTACTTTACCTACTTTAAGAAAACGATACTGATACAATTTATTGTTAAGTGTATTTGATCTCAGTATATATTTTGCGTTATCAAGCTACCTCGGGACTATGAGCAGCTCAGCATAATGTATATGTCGATGCAGTCGTTCGACCATCGATCGATTGGTCTGGTAGAAACTATCGATCGACGTCGACTCCATTCCACCGTCGATCGATCCTGTCGATCGACGATCGATCGATTGGTCTGGTACACCCTAACGGAAGTAAGATTTAGAAATCCAAGATGGCGGCTGCGCGAAATTTTTAATAGTGGTGTACGCCATCTACAGTATTATTTTGTAACTACATAGCACAGTACAGCTCTGCTTTACAATGTTCATTCAGATGAGAGTACCTAGATTTCTACCTCGAATAGAACTTGAAATTCATATTTTTATAATAAGGAACTGCGCTCCTGTCTGGTGTCCCACGACACCACTCGTTTAAGACTTATCGTCCTCCCTTGAACAGCCTTTAGTGTCACTTAAATGTCAGAGTTTGGTTTAGTATGTTAGGTATAAAAGTGTGTAATTCGTTCTTTTCTTGAAGTTTTACTGAATACCGAATCCCTTAAAGGTAATACAGCTAATATTGTCTTCATGAATGTCCGTGCAACTCGAAAATTCAACAAGAAAACTTAAGCAAAATGTAACAGCTTGCAACAATAGTCACTATCGATAGTCCTAGGGTCGTCAATATTAATTCGAGGTTCACAAGCAAATATGGAACATAAATTAACTGTATCTGTCAAGCTTAACAGTTCTACGCACCCTTACGAATCGATCTCACGTCCTATATGTATAACGTAACGTATTCGTGGACCGTGGAATATTTACAGGCGAACACTAATTGCGAAGTCCCCCGCGACACCCTCTTGCTACTCGATATTGACGCAGACCGTGCCTACACCTCCGTTCATCGATAAATTTGTTCTAGAGTTTAGAAATAGAAAAACGTTAATTTCACTTAAGTACTGCAACAAACTACATGACAAAGAAAGAAAAAAATGAATATAATTACACAAGATAAGGTAAGCAATTTAACCGTGAATTAAATAATTAATCTGTGTTTAAAGATATTGGTTATTGCTAAAATTAATTCGTAATTAAAAATCTACAATATATTTTCATAAAATAGATCTGACATTAACATAACCTAACAACATTTTAATCCGTTCCGGTTTCCAGTGATTCCTTTACAGACAAACAATGCAAACACGATCAACCTAAATTATAAACCACGGCCCATAACCGAAAGAAAAAATACCAATTTATACTTTTGAAATTGTAGATTTTCCGCCAATACATTCGTACAACGTAGGTATACGGATTGGCGGATCACCTATAAATTAAAAAGATCCCCACCTCCCAACTCACACCCTCTAATTGGTTGATTGATTAATTGGGTTCTTTTCCCACACTGTCGTATCGTTGCTTTGAACTTCCTCAATTTGTGAACACAGAACGAGTGTTCACGGACAATGTGCTGCTGCTTGTGTGAGCTGATGTGTGTGTGATTAACAGAATGGTAATCTATAAAATACTTTAAGAGAGAAATGATGTCATACGTATCTATAACACGAAGAAACTACAGAACCTTCGACCAAGAATGGTGTTTTTAACTACAACTTCAACGCTGCAATCGAATGTTTAAAACATTTCACGGATAATTTCAGATGTATGAGATAAAGAAAGTTTACAAAATTAACCAGTACAAATAATCTGAGAGGAAAAGAAATCCAGCGATCTCCAAATAAAGTAATTAAAGTCTAATAAATTACCTCATACTTTGTCAATAGCCGTTCCCATGTTCTATCATTGTGGATTGGCAGTAACATTTACCAAGAACAGGGTAGGCTCGACTCAAAAACTTACCTACACCCCAAACAACTAGGTAAGTTAGGTAACTAAGGTGCTATATAAACAACTCACCTAAAATGAAAGAAGACCTCCTTGTTGTGATCGGCGGCCTCGATGAAGCCGAACCCGTCCTTGAGCGCGGCGATGAAGCCTTGCATGAAGTGACGCGGGCCCGACCCCCCGCCGCCGTTGGTCGAATTGCCGTTCGTGAGGCTGTGTTGTATCTGTACGGCACTGGCCACCAACTCCTTGGTCCGTCGCACCTATTCATCATCGTTAATTACGATTTGAACCGCGACAGGGCTGCGATCTCCGCACATTTTCGTTGCAAATCGGCCTAAGGCGGTTATGCCAACAAGAGCAACTACATGAACCGAGCCTTTATTGCCAAAGTTTGTAACAGACTTAAGCCGATTCCCCGTCGAAGTGTGGGAGAGCCCTTGGAAAAACAGGTAGATTATTTTGACATCTACTTTATACACACTACACTTATATAATTCATTTTTCTTTTCGATGTTGAGCTTAAGTATAATAGCCTCAGATCGCATAGATAGAAAGTATACCCGTTGTATTGGTAATACTCGTAGAAGAACTCCTTTGGCCTCAAGAGGACTACACTTCTCGTAGTAAAGTAGTAAGTTTTTTACAGATTTGACACGCGTGTTCGTGTGTATGTGTTTATAATTGCTGAAATAGTGTGCAATATAAAAACAATAAAACCATAACTTTCAACTGTGGAGTCGTAAAAATCTTACAAAAAAACGAAAATAATAAAAAAGATCGATTTAAAAAGAAAAATGAATAACTGACAAAAACAGGATTTAAAAATTAAAATGAAATCACAATTTAATTAATTAATACATTCATATCAAAATATACATTAAGTCGTGTATACATTTTATTAATAAAAATATCGTGACAATTAATGTATCAATTATTCAATTTTCCTAATGCCGAAATTCATAATACTAATTGTGCAACTACCTGGTAAATGTCGAATGTAACTTTGTCTCCGACGCGAGGCAGCAACTTGGATTCGCATTTATTAGCCGTGAACGGGAGTGTCTTCTTCGTGTTATTAATTTGGCAAGTTATTATGCCATTATACTCCTGTTTCAGAAAACAAATACTGTAGATTGTGTGTGTTATACATATACATACGTGAGATAGAATATTGTAGACACAAATAAAAACAAAATAATCAAACTGAAACAAACAATTCTTATACATGAACATTCGATTATTATCGTTTTTTGTTTAAAAACAATCCTTAAAAACAGTAACAAAAATGAAATAGTTCTGTTTTCAATGTATTAAATAGAAATTGCCATCTTCTAAAAAAGGTCCTTTTACTTATAACTATAAGTATCCAATACAGTAACAATAACAACAGAATTTTTTTTGTTCATCGATGGGTATTTGATTTTTATAAATCCGTGCAATCGTTTGCTTATAAATCACACATGACAAACAAAATATTATTCGCTTTGCAGACTATTTTAACACTAGAAGTGCGGGTATCCCAAATTTGACCCATAATTTCGATGTCCTTCCTTTTTTTTCTTCTTCCTACTCTAATAATGTCATAGTGTCCAAAATTCAATTCAATTCAAATTTCAAGGGAACATAATATAATTTTATGTTTAATCGCATTTACTTCAAAGCGCGGATGGATCAATTTGACCCAGTCATTGATATCAGACACTAACTCAATCTTTCTTATCAATGAATTAGCAAATTAGTCAGAATGTCGTCAAATTTATAAATTTAGTACTCGGACGCCATTTTGAACACGAACTCAGCGGAGGGGGGGCGGGGGGCGGTCAGAAGGCGAGCACAGCGGGGTGATATTGGTATTAATTAATAGGAGTAGGAGCCTCGCAGCAGTATCGGGAGTTTTTGTTTTTTATTCTCTCGCCAATTATTGTCATATCGTCACACGTACGAGTCTGAAATATTATTGCACGCTATGGCAGAACGTCTACAACCTTTAGAAATAGATGAATCTCTGCTAAATATCGCTTATTAAGGCATGTTTAGTTTTTTTGTTGAATTATAATTTTTTGTGATGTTGTAGTTTTCCCTTTATCTTGGTGGTCTCAGTGACATTGTCTGATAATAATATAATATCATTATATTATGAATAGGGTAAAACTACCCACTACATTCATCAATAAATATTTTTTTGTAGTTCTATGTGGTGGCTAAACGGATGGGATACTACTTATTAATAACTTCCTTATTATAAACTGGAAAAGACAATAATTGCATTACAGTGTAAGAGTCATAATATTTATGGTCTAAGAACGCCGAACCAAACCCACGATATCTAGAGACTAGAAATTTCAATAAGTTGATATAATAGGGGCTGATATAAAGTTTTAAGTCGGTCAAGGTCAGTTTTAAACTCAAAGTCATTCAAATTGGTACATGACTTCTCAGTTAAATACTAAATAATATGTATTACAGAATTTTAAGCAATTCACCATATTGGATGCGCAACAGGGGAGGATAGTTTGTACGAATGTTTGTCAGTGTTAAGCTTAAAATCGTGACAATTTGTACTTGGCTTTCAGAATGATTTAAGCAAGTGCGGCGAAACGTGTGACCCGGCGTTGAGACTGGTGAAAACGAACACTTACAGGCGGTGCGCTCCTGGTGGGGCTAGAGGGGGACGAGTAGAGCTGGGCCTCTTTAGTGACGACACCGCGCACGCCGCGCTCCATCAGCGTCTCGAACTGCACCGTGCCGGGCGGCAAGTGCTTGATGCGGATCGCCGATTGACGCGTGTTCATGTTCGCGAATGTCGATACAGGGTCGACGGTAAACTCCACCTTTTAAAACGTACGGACCATAGTTCTCTATAATTATAGTCCAACAATATTGTTGTCAGCAGTGATAGCCGTGTGGTTGAACGTTGGACTCTCGAACTGGGGGGTCCGGGTTCAAACCCCGCATGCGCCACTAATTTTCAAAAATTATGTGCGTATTATAATTTAATTATCACTTGCTTCGGTGAAGGAAAACATCGTGAGGAAACCTGCACACCTGAGAGTTCTCCATAATGTTCTCAAAGGTGTGTGAAGTCCACCAATCCGCACTTGGCCAACGTGGTGGACTATGGCCTAATACCCCTCACATTGTGAGAGGAGACCCGTGCCCAGCAGTGGGACAGTTATGGGTTGTGATGAATATTGCCGATCCCAATATATTGTCTAGGTATCCATAATCCTCGGTAAGTAACTTAGCAACTGTCAAAGTTACGTTATATTTTAGTTGTTATTACTTTGTGTACTAGCATTACCAAATATTACGGTCCGATAGAATATTAATATAACGATAACGCCGTTCCTAATATTCTATCGTTATATATTTTTGAAATTACAAGTGGAAATAATGCCACCGTTGCATGCACCAACCAACCTGCTGAAGCATCGACTGCTATATTATATTACTAAAATAAATGCAACTTTGACTTGGTAAAAAGAAATTTTATGTAAAGTGCAAAAGTGTTACCGAAGATTATTTATCATCATATCATACACACAAAGTCACAAAATAATATTCGTTTACATAATATTATATATATAAATATTACAACATACCTCGTCGCCAACGCTAAGTTCCTGTCCGAGGCGAAGAACTTCAGCAAAGTGGAAAAACATAGACTGGTCGCGTTCCACGCACCGGATGAAGCCGAAGCCTTCCCTCAGAGTGCACACCACTCCCTGCTCCCTCCTTATTACATGAGACAAAACGAAATACTGTACATATTTTCATTATACCTATATATATATATATATAAGTAATAAACATATAAGTGTATAGGTATCACGTATCTATCTTAATATATATAATTCGAGTGTGAGTGTGTATGTCACTGAACTCCTCCTAAACGGCTTGACCGATTTGGTTGAAATTTTTTGTGTGTCTTCAGGTGGATCCGAGAATGGTTTAGATTCACAATTGGACCCGGTAGGTGGCGTTGCTGTCGATATATCACTAAAACATTTTTTAATTATAAAGCAGTACGAAGTACGCTGGGACAACTAGTATTATATACAACTCTTGGATAACGCAAGAGTGACTGACAGACGACGCACAGCCGAAACTACTGAACGCAAGAAGCTGAAATTTGGCATCTATGTTCCTTGGGGAGTGTAGGGGAGCACTAAGACATAATTTTTGGAAATTCGCAACCTCAAGGGGATAAACTGATTTTTTGTAAATTGGCGGGCGTCCCCGCGGGGGAATGCTCGCACACTTATATGCGTACAATTTTTCTGTGCCTTATGGTGATATCATTGAGGAAAGGATCAGCAAAAGCTCTGACAGCAGCAAGACTGCACATAACGACTTAGTAATATTTCTGTTTCTCCCATTTACATTTACTCATGTGTACCTAACATGTAATGTAACACAAGCATGTCACATTGAAGATGGAACTCTAATAAAAACAGTATTGTTATACAATCAAACACAAAAGGCGACCTTCCAGATAACATGGTAAAGATAAAATCCTTTGGGATAGGCTAACATTATTATATTCTTGTGTTTGTTGAATTACATACACAAAAATTTGTCCAAGGAGATCGGACAGCATATCCAGTACAATTATATTATAATTAAATCATTGAGCTAAACATTCTATATAGAACAATCTAAGCTGGCATGTTTCCAAAAATACCAATAATCATTTGAATGATAATAATCAAAACTGCATAATATTCGTGAAGCTATTTCACCATAGCTATTGACATAAAATAATTATATTGGTACCACGTAATGCAGCTTACCTCTCTCCAGATACATTAAACGATTCGTCCAGAAGAGAAATATTAGTCGCACGCTTCAACTGGTCCCGTCTATCGGTCGCCACTTGAAACTGCACCCAATCTCCATGACGAAGAGTAAACTCACCACTTTGGTCTTTCTCGCCAAATTGTACCTAACAAGAATGAAAAAATATATTTGTAACACAAATTAAACCCGTTATCCTTCTTCTCACAGTAATCAGGTGTGTTTATCAAAATTTTTTAAAGCATTAAAACGTGTGTAAATGTGATAAATCAGCTTTTTATTTATTTTGAGGCGGCGGTTATAGTCCACCACGCTGGCCAAGTGCGGATTGGCGGACTTCACACAACTTTGAGAACTCTCAGGTGTGCAGGTTTCCCCACGGTCCCAATTCGAGAGTCCAAGATTCAACCACTCGGCTATCACTGCTTAATGCTTAATATTAACCATAATTGTACTATCGCTACAATCAATATAATAACCATTTTTCATTGTAACTGTTTAATTTTTAAGGGACCAATTGCATGTTAAATCCATGCTGCATCTACAATCTTAAATGTGTGAGAATGAGTTTAGGGTGTGTACAGTCTAGTGTATAGTCGGGGTATACCTCCACTTCAGAGTGATCGGCCGCGCGATACCTTATCCTCCCTGGCAAAGGGTCGTTTTGAGTTACCCGTGACAAATTCCCGCGTTCCAATGGCTTCAATACTTGCCCACGCATTATTTCTGGGCTTACATCCTCAAATACCACCGAACCAGATGGCAGTTTTGTTATGTTACATGCCACTTCTTTACCCTGAAATCAAATTGAGTGTATCAAAACTGGAACTTGATTTGCGTGCAGCAACAAACAAAAGAACAAAGACATCAAATATGCAACTGGACTCAAATGCAAATATGATAAACAAATTCGACTTACATTTCTAGTCTGAATAATAAATTCGACGTCATCTCCCAAACTCAGTTCTTCTTTAACCTTAGCTTCCGAAAAATGGAAGAATATTTCTTTAACAACATCAGCCCTTTCAATAAATCCGAAATTTTCTTTCTTAGAGCATACCACACCATGATATTTGACCGGGTGAGCCGGGTTTTCAAAGCGTACATGACAAGCACCCAATGTGCCTCTAAAAAAATTAACACACAACACAGTAATTAACTTCAACAACTCCATTAACATAATAAAACCCATAAATGAATTAATGATAAAACACAATGGAAACTCCAATTTTAACAACATAACTAAAATTTAATTGGTATAATAGTTAAGGAAATCTCATTGATATATCAATAAGGTCTCGTGATACATGTAGATTTATTTATAAATAATAACTTATGTTTACTACCTTTGGTTGGTCGCAATTTGAAAGCTAACGGCATCACCAGAGCGAAGAGTCACATTACCCTCCACATCATCTTTTGTGTAAGGCAAGAAAAAGCATTCGCCTCTATTTTCATATGAAATTCTACCAGTGTTATCACCAGACCCTTCTCCTTTCACTTCAGTAGTCACAACACCTGTCACTCTCGCTTCACTCAGCACCACTTCTGGAGCTATCTTAGTCACAGTGGAAGCTATAGGTTTTCCTGTACGCCTATCGTATGTCATTTCAAACTCAACAGGATCACCAATTTTCAGATGCTCAATGTTGCCACTGAATTGGCTGAAGTGGAAAAATAAACGGGCCTGCCTTTCACAACATTGTATAAATCCATAGGAATGCTAAAATAGTTGAATCATATGTTAACAAAAATGTGGTAATGTAATATTTTATGTCATTTAAAAAGAACCATTACAATATACTTACAAGTAATTTTTCGATTATTCCTGTCTCTCTAATAGGTGGGTGATTCATAGAATCATATTGGGAATTGTTGGAAGATGAAGAGAACACACCAGCTGAGTCACCCATGGGACACCCATCCAAATTGTAATTTCCGAGGGAAAAACGGTTCCCACCACCAGACTTATTCATGTTATTATAATTATCTCTTGGAGAACTTGGATACTCACTGCTGTAAGTACCTTCAGAACAAATAAGACATCATAAATTTATAAAAAGTGTATCAACATGAATTGAATGCAAAAATATATAATATTATATTCAGAGCATCAAGCTACAGGGATGAATATGCAAAAGGGTGAATTTATAAATGAATAGAAAACTGCTTAATTTAGAATTGAATAAATCCAAAAACAAAATATCAGGCAACTGCAGAAAAAAAAATGTTTCACATTAAAACAAATAGCTTAATAGAAAATATTATTTTTTGATTGTTCGTCATCAATTATATTTTGATTAATCTGTACTTCTTTTCAATATATGTTGAGTAGGTAAAGTTTAATTTCCCAAAGGTATTTTTTGATTGTTCGTCATCAATTATATTTTGATTAATCTGTCCTTCTTTTCAATATTTGTTGAGTAGGTAAAGATTAATTTCCCAAAGGTAACCGCAACTACTGGTACATTTATATTGATCAATTATTACCAAGTCATCTCCCCAAAATATGCAGGGAGTTTAGACTAATATACTGAGTTGACCCTGAATTTGTTTACTAACAGCAATATAATAATTTTTGATACACTTCTCATTTATGCAAAATGTTTGTTTTAGTTAATTACAGTATTCTTCGAGACCAAGTATTTGTTACTTAATGACGGGCTTGTACTTTGTCTCTCATTTAGTAATGGAAATCTCTTTGATTAGGATAATCATTTATATGTAATTTGCTATTTAAAATAGTCAAATTAGTATCCTGTCAGTGTTTTACTATAAATATCATTTATCCATTTTACTAAACGAAATTAACAACTATGGAATATGTCATAAATACCTATGTTAGTAATATAATAAATGTACGGCACTATTTAAGTTGAATGAAATCACTAATAAAACAAAATACTAGGCTCAAAATAATTTGAATGGTACCTATACAAATTTTATTTACAGCAAATGTACCCATAAAGTTTCAGAAAGTACAAAATGCTCTCATAATAAAATAATTGTGTAACTAAATTTGAAGATTATGTGAGGTACATAATTCACATTTATATTCAAAGTTTTAACTATATTCCATACCTACATATTACATGATGTATGTATGATGATATGAGCCATGCCTTTTGTGAGCTTTTTAGTATGTGACTCTTATCATTAGTACCTTTTTTTAAGTACCCTTTAACACCCCGGACAAATTTTCCAAACAGACGAATAGTTACATTTTAAAACTACCATTGCTTGTTGATTTGTATTATGTAAAATATGCATATGACCCCACAGCTTGATGGCATTGAGTATAGACACAAGAATTACAATCACATAATAAAAACAAAGATAACCTAGAAAGACCAAAGAAAGAAGAAAAATAAAAACGCTCACCATTACGGAAAGCTTGCTTAGCTTGCATGTTAGAATGCTGAAGGTCTAATATGTCTTGCAAGGGTGAGGGGTGTGAATCTGGCGGCTGGAACATTTTCCACTGAGGATTACTGGACATTACCTTTTAATCTTCTTTGTATATAGGTCCAAAATATCCGAAGAAGTGTGTATTTATCACAGAAAATTATGTGGCATTAAATTCTCAGTAGCAGCTTATAATTTCCAAACAAATCACATTTTCTCCTCGTCCTCGCGCCCATGTAATCACAGAGTCAGTAACACAAAGCACTATGCACACACAGTATTCACTTTATTTTGAAACTAAAACTATTTTGTTACACAAGATCCTCAGATGTCTTCAATGCTTGCTGAGTCGGAGTTGGATGTGCATCAACTTGTTCTGTTTTCTGTAGTTTGTTACACTCCCTACCTACTGGGAAGATAAAATTAATTATGGTATATACCCTTCCAGGTACTTCCAGGACCTATATAAACTACTATTGTTCCTCCAACTACCACTAAATTTAACTGTTATGACCATAACTAGTACATGTAACCGTCATTTAATTGTTACCTATTTGTTATGTATACAAGGATTAAAAATATCAAAATTTAATTTAGTTTTTAGTTATGATAACGTGTAGTATTCACAACCCGAAAACCCGATCTTTGATAATTGTGACCAATATTATACCAATCTATTTCTACTGAAGTTCAGAATTTATAGTTAACAGGTCACCGAAATAAGTAGTTAGAGGAAAAACCGCCATCAGACTAAAATTCATTATACAAAACTAAATACCTACATGTAAATTTTGAAACTTAGTTCACAATATTTAAATGAAGCTTAGTATCGTTATATTATTCTACATTTTATTACTGCTATCTAGGGACGTTACGGCTATGCCTATCGGTAGACAGATCGGCCGCCGATGTGCAGAAATTGTAACGCCGTTCGCCAAGGAGCCACGACGAACTAAATCAGCAGCCAAATACCTAATCTTACACTTAATAACTCACCAGATGCATTTTTAAATAAATCTATTCAAATAGGAGCGGATTAACGTAAATACATAGCCAGAAAATTAACAAATCTCACCACGACACAGCACAGCACTGACGACATACCGCCATATTGAATGTCAACATAATCTTAACTTTGATCCAAAATACAAATTTTTGATTTTGTAAAAAATAACTGCTAAGTACTGTAATAAAACGTATGTGAAAGTATTACATTAGAACTTATCAAATAACGGCAAGGAATAGAATTTTTAGAAATTTTGTGCTTGTTTTTTTGTCTAAAGACAGAAACCAATCATAGATTTGTTTTTCTTTATTAAAGGTATTTGAACTATTTGAAAAGTCAAACATGGCCATTAACTTTGCTGTCGAAATTTATGATAAAACAGATTTAATAAAATAAAAATAATTTATATATTTAGTCACGAAATTAATACAAACTTGATTTAAAAGTATAATGTAAGTTTACACCGATTTCAAATTGGGTGCTCATATAAGTTGTTAGGTTGGTATTCGATAGATAATTCCATTTAATGTCTATAGGTACTCTATAGTGCAGATGCAGTATTTTGTATATTCTGTGTTAATCCAACCCACATACCAGGATTCATGAATCAAGTACCTATTTTGAATAAATAAGTATTACTTAATTTTATCGTTATTTAAATAGGCGACATGTGTATCAATTTTATAACATAATATTATTACGCCGCGTTTAGATTCTCGGCCGAATATTAGGTGTATTATTACGAACTAGCTTCCCGGCTGGACAGTAACAAAAAAAATCAGCTGGTTTGTAATCATTTTTTTTTTACCTCGTTATCGATACATGTTGGAAGTGGGGGACTCTTCGATCAGACCATACTATTTGTAGGACAAATATTTTTTTCAAGTAATCTAGACAATAATCTTGAGATTAAAAAAAACAACCGTTATACTATTTCCATTTCTTTATTTTCTCGATGACAGTTCTCTAGTAGTGTTGTGACCAAATAAGTAATGATATCGATCGCATTTATTTATTATATTAAATTCATCAGATTTTGATTAAAATAAATAAACAAAGATTACCTGTCGTTATAATTATTTCGTTTCATTGTCGAGTACCTACCTATACCTACATATTTTACAACAAATTCGAAAATTTTAAAGTAGTTGGCATTATCAATCAAGAATAAATACGTGTAACATCTTGTAATGAAATATAATATTAGTCAATAAATTTGTACATAAGTAGACAAAGGCAGTAGCTTAGTTTCTTACATTTTGTAAAAAAATATCGGGTCTGTTATCGTGTTACGTTTATCGATATAGCCCATCCCTATCAGTTTATTAGAATCAGGTATAACCTTGTACGTGTGTAAACGCCATATTTTTATAAAATAATGCATACATAATGTAAAAAAGACGCTCGTTCAAGTTTTCACAGGAGCTGTCATCGAGAAAATAAAGAAATGGAAATAGTATAGTAATAAATTTTTTCGAATCATGAAATCGACATATTTTATCCCTGCTATCCCTGTTAGCTCGCACAATCGAGATTTTTCGTTCAGAAATTCTTGGGCGTCTCATCAAAATTAAGCTACTCACGAAAACACTAACTAACACTCACGCTTGTTAGTAATCAGATAAAAAAAATGTACTAGTAATCCCGGACCAATATGATTATCCGCAGCCGAATCATTCCCCCACAGATTAAACATTCCCCGCTTTCGGGAAAGTTTCGCTTTAGACACAGCATTTGTATGGAGACTGTCTTTCTATAGTGTTATTATTGTAAGGTTAATAGTAAAAATGAATCCTAACATTATTTAATTAATATAAAGTTTTCCACGGTAATTGTTTCTGCTACTAATTCCCGTGGAATTCAGACATTTTTACGATCACTGGTGATTTACGCTAAGAATAATACTATAGACCGCATGCGCATCTGCGCATGCTCATAGAAGCCGAATTATTATGAAATATTTTTGAAGAATTCACTTGTAGCACGTGTGAATTGCACACATTTGATTTTTTTTTTCGGGTGTTATTATATTATGTATATACCTACATCTTGTGAAATTGTGAATACATAACTGTTCGGTTTTCTATAGGGTACATATTGGAGAGTGTGCGCAGGAATTGCACGATTTAATTCCCGCATCCCCGTTTCTATTCGCACAACCAGATGTACGGCAGTTATCCATCCCTAAGTAGTTAACATCCCACCGCGGCACCGGCACGGACGACGGCGACGCGGTTTGCCTCATCGTTCGATACGCGCACCGCAAAGGATTGGAATAGCTTGCCCGCATCGGCATTCCCGCCTGCTTTTGATGTGGGAGTCTTTAAGAGTAGAGTTAATAGGTATTTCCTAAGTTAATACGCTTACCATCTTTGGACATCATCGCCACTTAACATCAGGTGGGATTGTTGTCAAGGATTAAGTAACTTAACATCGTATAAAAAACGATGTCTTAACATTGTAGGACTGTAGGTACATATTTCTTTTTGTGATCAATAAACAGTATTTATTTATGTTATTTTGATTAAAAAAAAAATTGGTGCAGGGCAACGTCAGCTCGTAGGTATTTATATAAATTAACATAAGTACAATAATGAGATAATTAATATAATATATAATGCATGCAGTAATCGAATTAGAATGCTAACCTCCCTTTTATTTTTTATAATTCTTGTTATATTGAACCTAAATAAGTACTTATAGATAAGTAGTAATATTTTCACTCTTCAGTCGTACGCTCTTGGCAGAGTGGTCGTGGTCCTATGATGATGAAGGTCTTGCAGCTCTCGCAAATGCGTCTCCATCGGGGTCTGTTATTGGCATTGCGCCAACATTGGATTACGGAACATGTTCTTGACGTTTTTATGGTATCCGTCTAGCGCGTGGGTGATTTACCTCTTGATCGTTACCTTCTACTTGATCCTGGACTACAACAGGCACCTCTCGCTGTGCCAAAGGAATGCGATTTTAATTCTCCCTGGGTTGTGATGTACGACGGTTTTCGTTGCCATACCGTTATAAATAACATCGATTGTCAGATTCTTCTTTACCCGTCACATTCACATTCAGCATATCTTTCTCTATTATATAAAAATGAATCGCTGATTTTGTTGCTAAGCGCAAATCTCGAGAACAGCTTAACCGACTTCGCTAATTCTTTTTTTATAATATTCCTTAAAGTACGAGGGTGGTTCATAAGAAGAGAATTTTTTTTTTAAATGCCTGAAAGTCTAAAAACAATACTTATCTATATTCCCATACAAAAGATTCGTAATAATACTTAAAAGTCAATTTGAACCATAGGATAAAGTTGAGTGTTAGGTAGTGGTTCCGGGAAGGTGCCCCGAATAGCAGAATAAGTATTTAAAAAATAAATAAAGAATCGACTGTTAGGCGGTACGAAGTTCGCCGGGTCAGCTAGTTATGTATATATTTCTCAATCTAAATAAATCATCATACTATAGGAGTCAGTTCATTGTTCATCCCCGTTTGCCAAGACCTACTACCTCGTCAGTCTTCCTCAAAAAACTTAAGCTTCGTATTTTTTGTGATGTTCTTGTTTCTTCAAATTTTTTCGTGCTTACCAACGGAGGATGTAGTAATCGCGTACCTATCTCTTACCAATCTCGTGTATATATCCACCGGTGTTGGACAGTTTGGAGATGGTGGACCCGAGGTAGGTATACATAGCTGTGAGCTACTTCGCAGTTTGCAATAGAAGTCAGTTCAGGTTTATTGAGTTCAGCTCTGTCCACTATCATCATATTCGTTTTGTCCCTGTTAATGGCGAGACCGTAAGAGAGGCTCTCCGTTTCTAGTTTCTACAAATCCTCCATATCTTCTTTGGTAGGTATGTGTCAGAAGAGTTGTGTCATCAGCACACCTTAAGTTGCTTAATTTCCGACCTCCAATTGAAACGCCCCTGTTCTATTCATCTAAACTAAAATAATCCGCAGGATGCATTCGCTATAAATATTAAAAAGGAGCGATGATAATATGCACCTGTGTCGTAGGTGCTGAGTCCTGCTTGAGTTTTAAATTCCTCGGAGTGGATTCCATTAATTCGAAAACTGGCTGTGCCTTCTTCGTAGAGCTTTCGTATAAGGCGTATAGGGATGTTTTGTAAGCCACAAAATAAATTGCGCTATAATTTTTGCTTTTTGAAATTACCGTGTGAGCTATTTTTGCTTAGGTACTGAGCGTTACGTACATAACAATGACTTATTTAGAAAAACTTAATAACATTATAAGTAGGTACGTACATTATACACCCCACTTCATGTCTACAAATGAAAGGCTTTTTATAGACACATCGTATATTACTTGTAGGTATATTTATTTCAGGAAGTCGCGATTATTTTCAACCAGTCTTGAAACAATGTAATATTTATTATTATCATTGGAAGTTGCTTTTGTAATCTTTCGCCCCAAGAAAAAATTCCTATTACATTTGAATTAAGAAACACCACAGCCCCATAATCTGAAAATAATTGATTTTTTAACGACTGACTTAATTATAACTTTATTTTACCTATAATAAGTTATATCATATAATAAAACCAAGTCCCCCACCGCGTCTGTCTGTTCGCGGCAATCTCAAAAACTACTAAACGGATTTTCATGCGGTATTCACCATTATACAGATAAATTCGTGATGAATGGTTGAAATGACGATAACAGTTGAGCAAGCGGGAAAAAATCAGGCCGCCTGGGAGCTTTCAGGGACAACGCTCCCTAATCCCTTTTTGATAACAAAATAATTTATGGGTGGAATATTCCTCTTTTATAGGTCTACAATGAACAAAAATATCTACCTAAGTTACAAATATGACAAGTATCATCCAAGTATCTAAATATTTATATCTTAATATATATAAATCTCGTGTCACAATGTTTGTCATCAATGGACTCCTAAACCACTTAACCGATTTCAATCAAATTTTACATGTACCCGTATTTTGGTGTAACTTAAAAGATAGGATAGTTTTTATATATTTCAATTGCAAATTAAATGTTTAGTAAACAAAAATAGTGTTCATTTTATGTTTAGTTTTATGAATTCCTCATAGATGGCGCTGTTGGTTGATTCGTCAATAAAAGCATTCGTTTGACAACTAGGTTGCGAAGACACCCGGTAGATGGCGTTGTTAATCTATTATAATCACTGAGCCACAGCAACGCGTGGTTGGGACAGCTAGTTAGGTCATATTTTTTTATGTTTATATTTCCTTTAGTTACTGCCATTAGGTACCTACCTACATCTTTTACTAAAACCATTTCACAACAAAATAAATTATTCGTGTACAAACCTAAAAACATCCCTTCGTTTCTCAATCTTACGCAAAATTCGTACTTCCGCACGTGAGTTACGGGAGTTACAGCTTCCAAACAATTTTCCGCGCTCACGTGTTGTGCGTCATAGCTAATTGACTCAATTTTGTAGGTACCTAAATCAATAGAATATTTTAATCAGTTTTTAATTTTCTTAACGAACGAAAACGGAATGTTTGTAGGGTCCATTTCGTGACTATCTGTCACGCATTAGGTATTTTCTCCAAATCTCTCTAAAAAGATTTACCTAAGTAGGTAAGTACATGTACATAAATCTAATCAAACAATTTAGGAGCCCCAATGAAGGATTGAAAACTATCGGATCAAACGAATTACTGATTTTTGGAGTTATCACACTTTGTTAGATTAAATTTTTGTAAAAAATACCTCCGCCTAGGTACTAATTGTAATTCGATTTGGATTTGGTTTGCAATTTCTATAAGTTAAGTATTTATAACAAACTGATATTACCTATTACTGGCTTGAAGAAATGGTATAATCAGATGGATATCTTATCAATTTACCTGCCAATTCAGTTTCACTATGATTCCAGCCTATAATGAATATATTGCTTCGATCTTCAGGCTTTAAGGCGATTGGAGCATTATTGACTGCAAATTGATAGACTGACGTAATACAACAATTACAACATTCCAATAACTAAATTCAAAGAAAGGTTTAAAATGTAAGTACCTATCTATAATGGCTACATCACAAATACCTTCTGCTACGGCTCCGACCTCTTTCATAAGTTTCATAATCATAAAAAACGAGGTGTTTCAATTAAGATCACAAATCAGAACAACGATTATTGAATACCTACCGGCTGTGTGTCCGCTGAGTTCGGAGAGACGCCAGTTTTATGTTACTTATTACACGAACCATAGAGATAACTAGAAGCTAATTTAAAACGTCTATCAAGAACCGCTATGTAAATAGGTACTATAACGTTTTTATCATTGATAGTACCTTCGATCAACAATACTAACTGGATGTCGGGTCAGCGCAAGAAAACCAACAAACATTACAGCGTTTGAAATGTGAGAGCTTTTGCTTAAATCGCTCGAAACAGACAATGTTAAGACGTAAGAGATTGTTATTTACTTACAATTTGGTATGAGGAGGGGATATGGTTTTGTATGTTCAAGCAAACCAATGTTGTACGTAAACGTTTCTCTCTCGAACAAAGAATGGGCTATACTCTTCTTGATTGAAGTAACGAATACAGCAGTCTCTTGACCTGTCGAAACGCAATGTCTTGGTATAGATTACATACCTACCTATTTTATTTGATCGGATCTAGTCTCGTAAAATAAACTTTGGCCATTTGGCTTCAAACTAATGAAAACCTATTAGCGTTTTTTTAAATATTTTGTCCTAAAATCTGTGTGTAGAAAAAGCGCCATGTCTTTGTACTTAGCTATATTTGTTTTTGTATTTCCGCTTCCTGAGGGTCCCCACATCATAGCAGTGTGGGAATACCTCTGGTGGTAGTATGTTCCAAAGTTTACACATACGTGGTAGGAAATGTCGTGTAAAGTGTAAACCGTACAGTGGACGAATGCCAGGTGTCAATTTTATCCTTCCGTTCCGTAATTTGACAGTTGACACCCTAGATTGATGCCTCTACTTACACGCCACCAGTAGTGTAAGTTGTTTAATAAAAACTAAAGGACTGAGTAATCAAAATGATTATTTATAAATTTCTTGCCTGCATTGTCCTCAATGACTAATTTGTATTTTAATTTCCAGGCCAAGAGCAGATGAGCCAAATCTGGATCTGTGCGTACAGCCACGCAATGTGCTGTACAAAGCGACCATCGCGTCTTCAATAGTAAGGTGTTGCATACAAACTTTGTGATGGTTACATTTATGTAAAGATATCCCACCAAAAGATTTTCAGACCCGCTTCTTTCTTAAAATTTAAAATAAGAACCTTTGAATATTTATTATTATGTTTCTTCTTCTTCTAACACCACTCACGGTTGTTGGGATTTATTGAAACGATTAGACTTTCGAAGTGTTTATAAAAACCTGGTAGGTACACTACTTCCTATCAATAAAAACGTAGTATGTAGGTACTTAGGTACGTAATTTCCGTTTCAAGTGTCGATTTTTGTTAATTTTTCTACCACTTCGATTTAGAAGTAGATCTTGAAAAACGGAATATGATAACGGAAATTCGTTAGGGATGTATTTAAAGAATACTTCTAACGTCTCTTAACATGTCTTACATAATTAAATAAATAACTTACGTTTCGTATCCAAAGAATTTCGTCTGGTGTTAAATATTCCATAAAGTGTACTATGTCTCACCATATATAAATGTATGCCATAAATAATAATCAATATTAAAATTAAGGTAAAAGTCAAAACCAAATGAGTGAAAATGCATTTTTCACCCTTGGTAAATTTAGATTCAGATTCTGTTAGTTTATCTTTGGACATGACGTTCCTACCTACTGTACTGTTGGTAGGTACGGTGTATGTGACATGTGAAAGCCATCTAGATATTTTTATTTGTGAATGTAAATACATAACATTATCACTAACATCCCGTTTACTTGTTCCTACTCGGTCGAGCATACGGCGCACTTTCTCGCTGAATATTCGTGTACGAGAACGATTATTCATATCATCTCTCTCTCTCTCTCATAGAGCTTTCAAACAAGGATAACATAGCGAACGAACGAACTGCAACGAGTTATCGTAAAATCAACACTAACGCGCGTGATAAAAAATTTAAGCGTGGATCTAACTCCATTGCTCCCCAAAAATACAATTATATAAAGCGTAGGCCGTAGATGGGGAAGAGTATAGACTAATTGATGCCATCTGTCGCACTCACACAAGAAAAGGAACAACTTATGCCATTGAATTATTATTACATAGTACAACTGCGCGTAGTTCGCGTTAGTTACTGAATTACCGCGTTCACGACTACTACACATCAACGATGCCGTATTCTATTTTGAAATCGTGTAAACACTACGCAAGTGAAGTGAAAAACAGATAACGCTACACACTCTCTTCATTCATTGTTTTCTGTATATAACACTATGTTGGTTTGGTTGTCAATGTCACAGATTATTATTTGTCAGGAATATAGGCATAGACGCATAGAGCGAAAAATTGGTTGGAGAAAGATCGTCAGGGACTGTTAAAACAATATAAAATGTTGGGTATTTTTTTGAATAGTAAGGGGTGGGGGAACTTTGAAGGGGGTGTTTTAGCAAGGGTTGGGCAATGGGGTGGCCTATTTGAAGCATAAACAAAAAATTAAGCCCTCATGTGCGCAAAGAAGTTTAACTTCAAAAATAAAAACTTTATGACTATTTTTAATATATACAACGATTGCTCATTCTTATTTATTGTAGGTATTATTTTATCGAAATGTAGCCGCGCCCTAGGATTACGGCAATTATATCATCTCAACATTCTCAACCCAACAAGGCCCACTACTGAGTAGGGATCATTAAATATTATTATAGCAAAACATTTATTTGTAACAATTTTGCATTCATTGGATAGATTTTTATTCTATAACTAAAGCCATCTGTTAGAAAACCAAAGAGTTGAGATGACGACCCGGATGGCGCAATGGTTAACACGCCGGATCGCTGTTCCGAGGGTCCTGGGTTCGATTCCCAGCGAGGCGAAAATTTGAATGATGAATTTAAATTTCCGTTCTTGATCTGGGTGTGTGCGCGTTATTTATTATTATTATTAGTTAACATCGCTGCAAGATAACTAAACTCAATATTATTATTATTCAAAATAAAATTATTGCCAGTTAGAAAAACTAGCGAGCCCTCACAAAGCTCAGCTTTTTCTAGTATACCATTTGTCAATGAGTATACCTATTCGTTTTGTGAACTTTTATTAGTTACTACTTATTTTGCTCCAAAATCATCGATACGACTCACACTTGACTATAATATTTTGTCGATAATAAATTAACACATTTTACGTCACTATTTCAACGTATCATCTGAGCCTTCATTTTGTGCTGCTACATAATTAAATGACTCTTTATTTTATAGATAAATATCCAAAAATTTAATAGGTAGAGCCTAGTTCGCCCGGGGTAGTACTACCGCCCGCCACGGTGCCTACTCAGTAGGTACCATTTAATTTTCTACCGTATATTAATTGTTATAACAGCAATTGTGTTGCGGTTAGAAAGGCGTGGAACCGGTTACAATTTTATGAGGCAACCACCTTAGTCCTCAACTTGTTTCGAAAATCAGAGAAGTCACTGCTGCATTTATATAGCGGGTCAACCTCGGCAAACTACAGAGTTAAATAAAAACACCAATTTGGATTAAATAAAGTTTAATTGATTACCTTGCAGAATGACAATTACACAGATAGACAATTTACTCAATCTAAATAATTTAAATGTAAAAATAAATAAATTGCAAGTAGGTAAGTCTTGTTTTATCTAACATTTCCGAAAGTCTGTCAAATTGAAAGATTTACTGACAACAGCAACGACAAATCAATGTGATGTTTGAGAGGACGTCTTCTGCAGGTTTACAATACATGGATAATACAAAAATTCACAACACACAATTCCGTTCAGCTGCCTCTGGAATATACGGACAACGTGAACCTGAAAAAAAAAGCAAATTATTTTTGAATACCTAAACATTCGCTACTTCGTGTTGTCAATATGAAGTTCAATCCACACTTCCTAATTGGAACGAAGTTCCTTATCGTGCGTTGCGTTGCGAAAGGGCGTAGACGGAACAAATTAAGTCGAAAAGTTGTAACGAAAAATTAAGACGAAAAGTTGTAACGACACTTTTTGCTATATGGTCCGGGATCCCTAGTACATTTTTTTTATCTGATTACTAACAAGCTAATTTTTCGTGAGTAGCTTAATTTTGATGAGACGTCCAAATTTCTGACCGAAAGTCTCGATTGTGGGAGCTAACAGGGATAAAATATGTCGATTTTATGATTCGAAAAAATGTATTACTAACGGGTTGTTTTTTTTTAAATCTCAAGATTATTGTCTAAATTACTTAAAAAAATAGTTGTCCTACAAAATTTGTGGTTCGATGTTATTCTTATGTATAAGCTACATAATATACTACATACATTACGTCAACAACATGTTCCGTAATCCAATGTTGGCGCAATGCCAATAACAGACCCCGATGGAGACGCATTTGCGAGAGCTGCAATCTGCAGGGAGGACAAAGATGACCCACCACCACCTTCATCGTCATAGGACCACGACCACTCTGCCAAGAGCGTACGACTGAAGAGGATTACTGTAAAGTTTTATCTAAATGCGTTCAGTAGTTTTTGCGTGAAAGAGTAACCTAGCACACACATACATACATAATCATAAACTTTCACATTTATAATATTAGTAAGATATTCAAAGAGAACTACTTACGTGGACCACATGCTTTAGTAGCGAGGTCGCTCTTCATCAGGGATCACTTCATCCCTAAATCGATTCAGCGCACTGGCGATCAGTGCGGCCAGGTCTTCTTCTCCCAGCATCTGAAAATGTAAATATCTTATCTGCTTAAATAAATACTGTTCAATGAAAACGGAACAAAGAATTATATAAAACATAGAGGCGCTCTGCTCTGAACTTTAAATTTAATTTCCATTATTTATTTCATTATATCAAAGAGTTTGTAAAAATGCTGAGTATTAACGTATTAAAATTATATTATAAATATTTTTTGTTCAATTCCACTTTAATATTTGTGTTAGACTAGAATGCAATGTGCCATTTAATGTTATTGTACAAATACAATTTGAAAAACAATAATAAAATCCATCAACGAACCTGGGCATGAATCCCATTCACTATTCCGTTTCTTCCTCCATGCCCCGCTAAGCCGTTCGGCATTCCGTTTGCCATTCCATTCGGCATGCCATTAACGATTCCATTCGGCATACCGTTACCGATTCCATTCAGTAGACCGTTACCGATTCCGCCCCCAATTCCATTCGGCATTCCGTTACCGATTCCGTTCGGTATCCCATTTTGCATCCTGTTCCCACCACGATTGGGAATACCGTTTCCAATTCCATAAGACGCCCCATTCCCCACGCCGTTCAAAATTCCGTTCGGCACTCTGTTCCCCAAGCCGTTCCGCATTCCATTCGGCATTCTGTTCCCGATGCCATTCATCACTCCGTTCGGACCTCTGTTACCTAAGCCGTTCATCACACCATTCGGCACCCGGTTCCCCATGCCGTTCGGCACACCGTTCCCAATCCCATTCTGCATCCTATTTCCACCTCCGTTTGGGACGCCGTTCCCAATCCCGTTCTGCATCCGATTTCCGTTCGGGACACCGTTCCCAAACCCATTCCGCATCCTATTTCCATTTGGGAGGCCGTCCCCACCCCCATTCTGCATCCGATTTCCGTTGGGGGCACCGTTGCCCATTCCATTCTGCATCCTATTTCCATTGGAAGCCCCACCTCCCATGCCATTCTGCATCCTATTTCCATTTGACACCCCGGCCCCCATGCTGTTCCGCATTCCATTAGCCATTCCGTTGGCCATGCCGTTCAGGTGAACGGGGTGCTCGTATTGAGTCTGAAAATTCAAATAGTTGTGCTTCCGGATAAAAAAAGATATAAACTGTTACCAAAATATAAGATGCAAAATATTGGCATGCAGGAAATAAAATCAAAATGCTTACAGTCATTTCAACTACAGTCTTCAGAACAGCGTCCATCGGGCCATCGCGCGGCTCGCGGGTAATTTCGTCCACTTTCTCGCGCAATTCCTGATTGTATTCACGCATCTTTTCCTGGAGGCGAGCAATCCTAAAATTTCAAAAACATTTTAATTTGCAGTTTAGGTTTATTGTTCAGATGATAATTTTACGGAGTTTTGAGGTAATTTTCGGTGCAAGGTAGTTAATTCAAGTTTCCTTAAGCACTCTTTGTAATATTATCATCAGTCTCAATTATATTTTTAAACGATTAAAATAAGATAAATGCTATAAAGGCAAAACAAAAAACAAAATCGTAACTGAATAAATAACCGACAACTATTTCTCTGAGATCTTTGTACGTAGGGAGCGGGAGGTCGACGATCAAAAGACGCAACGAAACTGGAAAACAGTAAATATAACACTGATTTCCAAAACGTGGCGAAACGCTCAAAAAAATTCCCACAATGTTAGTGTTATATAAATTATGCTGACATTGACTCTTGAATATTATGATTTATGTTCGCTATTAAGGTGGTAATAGTAGTAAGGAATAACTAGACAAAAATATTACTCGTTACATCGACAATAATAAAACATTAGGTGCAGTCTCGTTTCTAGAAACAAAACAAATAAAAAATTACCAATGAAATCAAATAAACACAACGTGAGAACTAGACAAACAGTGAAGAACTAAAAAAGAAAGTACAGTAGGGAACTTTTGAATTGAATACTGTAAAGATTGACACTTTAAAAATATTTCACTGTCAATAGCAAAAGAGGAATGGAGGAAATAGAAAGTGAACGAACGACAACAGCGACTCCCTATTTGAATATATTTAGGTCAGTGCACTTCCACAGTTTTTTTAAAAATTTGAATTGCGAAATGATCAAAATTACAATGTAAATAAACAGGAAATTAAAGTAGGTTTAAAGTCTAATCGAAACTGAGAGCACCCTCATATTGCCTCAGTACACAGTAGAAATTAATCAATCCACTTCAACCTACATAAAGATACAGAGAAACGAAGGTCAAGACAACAATGCGTTTTTTCTAATACAACATTAATAATATCTACCATACATTTTTGTGATGTATCATGCGAGATCGATTTATTTGCAACAAAAAAGATACAAAGAGTAAATTTCAGTTTCACAGAACTACTGGAGTGTACAGCAGCCGGAAACATCATGTATATTTGTCTAATAAAAAAAGCAACAGAAAACTATATATATCTTAAAAACTAAAGAACAAGCAATAAGGTGCCACAATTCTGTTCGAAGTGGGCACATAAACTTCATTTTAAATAAAAAAACACAGTGTTCTAACCTTATTAAGTATTAATAATTACTGGTCAATACATTAACATGCATTATTACTACATCAATATAAATGTATAATCCCTATAATGGTTAATTATGTTAATAGTGAATAATAAAAAGAAATTATGGTTGTGAGAGTAACTTTGAAACCTTTAGGGTTTAAAAAAATTATATTTTTGAAATTGTAATCATACTTTATATTTTCTATTTTATTTATAAAGTAATCACAAAAATTCCAAGTAGTTCTTGCAGTTGAGTATATTAGGAGAGGAAATGATCAGGAATACTTAACAACTAAATATGAAGAAAAAGAATGATATGCATTCAAACTTTAAAAAAATAACGATCTTTATTGACAAAGCATAATTTAATAGGGCCTTTTTTTCAAGTAATACATAGTAATAATATGTGGCTTTTTTCCAAAGTAATACATAGTAATATATCTTACTCTGCCTCGTTCTTAACCTAACTTAATCATACAGCATATTGTTTGAGTATGATCCAAAATAAACATTATCATTTTTCCGACAGATTACACTTTATCAGTCATAACCAGCAAATATAGCGCAGTTATGCAAATGAGCATGTTGAACTTCTGCTGCCGCCTATGACAACTGTGACCAGCACATAATAAGACTCAAATGGGGATAAGGTTGGTAATTCAGTTAGCAAATGGTGTTAGAATGTTAGTTGGTTAGTTCGTTAGTAGGTATAAGGACTGCGGCAGGGAATGTTAGTGATAGTCCTATAAGTAGTTTTTAGTAATAGAACAGTTAGCAGTTGTTATTAAGTGTCTTGTTTTGATTCTGTTACAGATGTGTTGCTATTCTTGAGGTAAGTATAAGTCTAAGGTGAGGTAAGTCTTGAGGTAGGTATAAGATAAGTTTGCCTCTACAAGTGTTACCAGATTAACATGTTTTAAACTGGAATACAATTGCTGTTAACACAATTTTATTGCACGGTCTACACTTTCCAAATCATACTAGGTACCGTGGGGGACGGTGGTAGTACCCTGGGGGAACTATAGGCTCATTTTATGATTACAACAAATCCATTAAATGATAACAAAACAAATATAATATCATGAATAAACATATCATGAATGAAACAGTTTTGTCAAATGAGAAACAGTAATTTTTCACATTGCGATAGGTAAAATGTAAATGTATCACTGAAGTATAACTGGTTTATGTAATGAACATATAGCAATGCTGTAATTGTTTAATTAAATTTCTTTGGTATCCTTTTACAGATAAGTTTGATATATTTGGTATCTTTTTTCTTCAATTTGGAATCTTCTGCTGACATTTAACTTGTCTTACTTGATATTGAGTTGTCATGGACTAATTGCCACTCAAGAATGGTTATGATCAGTAGTATTAAGCTTATTAATGTCTTCAACTACTATTGGTAAGTTGTGACAATGTCGTTATGAAATTGGGCTAAACTAATAATGTTGAAGCAATAAAACCTGCAATTTTGGGACTACGACGTTGTCTTCAGTAAATCAATAGATAATTGGTGTGAATGCGAAATACCAATCTTTAACTAGATGGGTTTATTTTTATTTCATCCGGTATCTTAATTAAAAGAGACATTTTATACTAGAATGTCTAGAATATTTAACATTGATATAAATAAATATTATGTATTTTTTTTTCTAATAATGATCTTACCTACAGGTACTTAGGTTTCAGATATAACATAAGATGGCAAGATGTATCCTAGAAATATTTTCTAATAATCTAAAACTTTATTCTGGTCTCATTTTGGAACCCAAATGTTTCAGATGAATCTAATAAATAATTACCTACTTAATGGTTAAGACTGTAATAGGATATTTAAAAATTAAATTTCATTTATTAAACCTGTTGAATTAGCCATTCATTAATAAGAAATTAGCAGCTCAATAATAAGACCTAAATCAATAAAGAGGTATTGTGCATGTAAAGTTCATGACATGTATGAGTATACCATTAATTTATATGACAAAATTATGGTAACAAGAAATAAATATTGTATATAACTGAATTATGTTGATACTTCTTGTAGAGATGTTATGTAAGTATTCTGTGGAACATGAGCATTCCAATTGGCACTTATTCAAAGTTAAAATCATATTTATAAAATACACATAAAATATAATATAAGTATACCATTTAGATATTAGACAAAAAAGATATATATATATAGATAATATATTATATGTTCCACATTTTAATTAACAAAATAATTTTCGTTTTTCATCATTATTGTACACATTAATTTAAGAGATATTTTATTTCAATTGTTGAAACATCAGAATCTTAATTATGATGCAATGCTTTTGTTGCTGTAGCTAATTAATTAAGCCTTGGTTCCTAGATTGTCACAAATCATTGTAAAGCCAGCAACAAAAAGGGCAGCATGACATGACACTAACAAAATATTTCATTTTGCTATCAATTATTTATCTGAACAGGGAAGGGAAATTATTTTATCATGAATTATAAATATGTAAAATAATACAACATCAAACTAGAGAAGCAACTGGCAAGTTTTGCTAGATGAACATGTAAAAAAGGCACATCTATCGCCATTAAGCTTTTAAGATAACAAAAAAAAAAACAACTAATGCACTATTAAAAGCTCAAACGGATGGAAAAATTTCCAACCTCCCCTCTATTTCAGCACTGCTTAAGCAGCAGAACTTTTGGCGATCGGTGCAGCGAGCCCCGGTCTGGACGCAGGCTGAAGAAAAATCGTATTTCTAAATTTGATAATTGATGATTTCCTAATCATTCTCTCATTGATGTCAATCTACATAAAATTCGAATTTTTATTTCGAGAACTCCTCGATTTTTGGGATATGCAATGCATAACAGTCCAAATAGGAGATTGAGATAATTAAAAATAATATGTATGTTCTTCCAATGTGAAACAAATGCTTGTGCTCCTTATTACACATTAAAATCAAGCAATGAATTAAGCCGGAACATGTGACCTAGGTGCAATTTAATTTATTAATTCCTTTCCACTTATATTCAACATTGTATATCAAACGCAATTTAATCCACATTTCGTTAAAAGTCAAAGGAACGTTTCTTTGGTGAGAGCAAAATACTTGAAAATTTACTCATTTAATTTGCCCTAGAGTGATGAAAGTGCTGGAAATTTACATTAAGGGAAAATTAAAACTACTCTCTTAAATTATTAATACTATGCGTCTCATAATAACATCTAAAACCGGTATTAACTTATTTAGTTAACAAATAATTTACGATTTTGTCTCAGATGATGAATTCACAGAAATGTTATCCAATTTAAAGGTATTGTGTGTGTTTTAATGAAAAGTGATTAATTCAAACACTAATTAAATGAAAGCTAGCATTGTTATTTCATTACTCAGCTTGATTGTTGGAAAAAGCATTTCACTTCTAAGCAAAAATTTATTTAATTCAGCTGGATCAATCTATTGCAAATCTTTTTAAATTATTATTTATTTATACTCACGTCGTTGGGCCGACGCGCGCGCGTTCCGATTGACCCCAGAGGGTCGAGATGTTTTCTTGCTGCAGTCAGGCATGCCGCCTACTCCTATAAAAAAAAACATTTTATTACGAGTGTATGCCTTGGGTGTGATGGGCTCCATTTATCCTCAATTGACACCAACATTCCCCGCTTGTTCAACTTTCTACTAAACAAACAAAACTACGAGAGTCATTGCCTTGTAGTTTACTGGACTCTACACCACTCGGTCAAATCCCAATGATATAGATGGTGGTATAGTGATTTTCTCACTTGGCTTGCTATCATCCTCCTTTTAAAATCAACAGTGAAAGGTTTATATATATATATGCTTTTATATATTTAGGTTTTTATATATTTATGCTTTTTAGAACAGTGCCCAATTACCTACTATGGAATAACTTATGTGTGTAGATGTTTACCTACATCAGGAAAAATGCTGTTTGTATTATTATAGCACTGATAGCTAATATTATTATAATGCCCAAAATGCAATGCTGGATGTTTAAAATTAAAGAAGAACTTATATTTCTAATAATAGATCTTACTAGAAGCTACTTTCTCTTGGAAAGACATGGCTGCCAGAAGACTGTGATATTGATTTGCAAATGGCTGTAATTGGTAGGTACTTTAATAATTTATTGACTGATTGGTCTCACTTGTTTTTACTCCTAAATGCAAGTTTTCTATATAAAAATGATAGAAAGACAAGATTTCAATCAATCAAACTAAATTTCACTCATTCTTTGGACAAAACACTAGATGAAAGGGAGTACAATATTAGGTTGAGATCTGCAAATGGCTGCTCTCAAAAACAAACAAGTCTTCAATCATCAAATCCAATACCTATTAGAATATTGATCTTTAGTTAAGGGAATTTCATTAATTTATTGTACCTAACTTGAATAACAAGGATCTGTTAATAGGGAACTAAAAAGCTTTCCAAAGTTAGAATTATAACAGATTTCCTTTATGTATATAATTATGGGGGTCTCACCCATCCTGATCTTTTTCAAATTGAGGAAGACACTCAAGAAACCAATAATCAATTAGCAAAAACAAATACACAGAACAAAATAACATACCTATCGAAATCACCGAAGCCAAATCAAATTAATTGGAATGAAAAACTTTGTTGCAATAAGACCCGGCGTTCACTGTTCAGCGTTCAAGTCGAAAGGCCGACCGATCGATTCAATAAATTTGACGATGACAGAAAATGAGAAAATTAAAATATTAAATGAATGTCTATGGTGTATTGATATTAACCTGCACTAAATGCACAGATTATGGTATTATAATGTGTTAGAATCTAGAGAAACAGAACTGTCCCTTTTTTAACGACTGTCACTAGCTCAATGGCAATCCCAGTTTGTGAGGTAGTCCCAAAGTCAGGGAACCGGGAATCTCAAGTTGATTGAGAAGTACGGGCATTTCAACATTTATCTGTTATTGATAGTACATACACACACATATACATAGTTTGATAGCTTTATGACTAATAAATTAATGATTTTAATATTTGGTTCACATTCGATAGAATATGTAAATTTGTATTTAATATTTAAGTTAATCTAATAATAACGATGTACCAGAAAAAATATTAGTAAATATTATTATTGCATCGTATTTAAAGTGGAAACTTACTAAGTATACTTGTGCCTTACAATTTAGGATACCTAATTTATCTTTTGGAACGAAGTTCCTTAAGGCAGGCTTGGAGGGGATAGGGATTATTGCTGCGCGACCGAACCGAAAAATATGTGATAGTAAAACCGTAAGCGTGGAAAAAGGTGAGCGTGGAAAAAAGGTGAGCGTGGAATAAAACCGTTAAATGAGACGTGCGCAGGCGCGACAGTCGCATACACAAGCGAGTAGTGTATAATACCTTTCTCTTTCTCCCTCTTTCTTTTCGTTCGCCGTTGCCTTCATTAGCCGAAGGAACTTCGTTCCTACCTGGTGTCCCACGACACAATTAGTTTTTTTTATAATGGCTAGTTACTGTTGCCGGTTGGCGTTCGTAGCTTTCAGAACTTCATGCGCACAGATGAGTGCCAAGATGGCGTTGTTACTTGTTGCTGTCCTTGAGTTTTATTTCTATCGGATTGGACACGATATTTTTTATCATCATAACCTCAACACACGGTTGTACAGTTTTTAAGTACAATTACGGAGTTAAAGAAAAAACGTCAGGAACTTTTTTTCTGACGGGCGTTCCCCGACCACACAATTAATTTTATCAAATAAAATTTGAGTTAACAATTTAATTGAAATTCTTTTAAAAAATCTACTTAATGTATTGATCTTAATTTTACCTTAATTATTATTAAGTATACCTTTATACTACATGCGTATTTTGTTGTTATTGTGCTAATGTGCGAAGTCCTTATAGATAATATAGTCCTTGTTTATGGTGAGTGTAGGCTAGTGCATAGTGTGCACAGGCATTATAGTAGATACAGCACAGAGCGACTTTGACGACAGCGACGACGTCAGCGACCGACAGCAGACTTGGCTTTTTAGCCTTGATACCAACTAACCAACTATAAATCAATATCAATGTTGCCTTATAGAAAAACGTGGGTTTTGCACACAGTTAAGTTACAGATGGATTTTTAAAAAAAAGTGCATTTGATTTTGCAAAATTTTCAAATAATATAGACCATAGTTATTTGGGCACGGCAATAGTTTTGATACTATTACGGTGGTAATGTATTTAGATATACGCGGGTAATTATAATATATTTTATTTGCTACCCACCGCCATTTTATAATTAAATTAGTCCCGTTTGGAACCTTCCTGAGTTTGATTGCAAATCCTTCAGTTTAGTTGTTCTAGATGTTCTAGATGTTGATGTGCCCAAGCACTTCGTCATAGATCGAACACGAACTTTTACCGTGACAAATACCGTATTAATAAGTCAATGTGACAAAGCATTGACTTATTACTAATTTACTAATATGACAAAGCGAACGAATCTTCGCGATAAAGTGTAGGTTAAAGTGTGGCCGTAGCACGACTTACGCACACTATGGCTTCGAACTATGAATAGAGATCATTTTATAGTCGGCCTTAAATGTGCTCAAAAACTGGCTATTATGTCTCATAAACTGCCGAAGATGTCATAATTATTATACTCTGTTAAAATTGACAGTAGTGTCCGTATGTATATTGTAGTGATTCTGAAGGATTCCCTCTAGTGTCCAGCAACCGGTGTGCGCCGACCTTTACAGAAAATTAATGGTGAATTGCAATCTTTCCAGAAAATATTTATTATGTACGAATTATTAGTTAGATTATAAAATAGGTAGGTAGCTAGGTAGGTATGTGACATGAGACGAAAAAAGTAGGTATCGTTCTATCGTTTAACCAATTTATTTATACACAGATGTACCTACATACAATTCAATCCCTGTTTGTGAATAAATTCAATCTACTAAATAAAAAGGTACATAAACAAATATTTTTTATTATATAAATAACGTAACCTCGGTTTTTAACAGACTTCAAAAAAGGAGGAGGTTGAAATTTTCGACGACTATATTTTCTTTATGTACGTCCACGGATTTCTGTCATGTGAATCGAGTTTTATTTTTTTTACTTGAAAGAACGTACTTCCGAGGTGGCCTCACTGCCACCAAGTCAGGATCTGATTGTGGAATAGGTACCAGGGATATCAAGGAAACCCCTCATCGATGTTGAAGTCAGTTTTTGTTTTGTTTAAATTATTCAATAAGAGATTCTGAATAACTATCAATCACATTTTTTGAGAAGCACCACTCACACTAGGATTTTTTTGTAAAATAACGACTCCTTCAAATACAAAATTTATGGTGATCCTCTGTAAGCATCACTAACCCAAGATAAAATCTGTTTTTAAAGAAAAAAATAACAATATTACCTACTGCTAATAAGTAGGTCTAAGACATTTAGTCCAAGAGAAAGTACTTCTCCCTGAAATGAATTTAATGACTTTCATTATAACACACACATTATTTCTTAGAAAGTCAAGGTCTACTTATTAAAAAAAATATTTATGAATATCTCACGTATCTTCCTTGAGGTAATATTATCTAAACTTTTAAGATGCTTAAAGATATCACAATATCTACAATTAAGTATAATATAATATGTATTGAAGACTGTGGTACAGAGCCACCCTTAGCATATGCATATGGGATAGCCTTTAGGAAACGACCTCAGGGTCCTAGATAGTCACTACATAGTATAAAACAAAGTCGCTTTCTCTGTCCCTTTGTATGCTTAGATCTTTAAAACTACGCAACGGATTTTATATGTATGAGTAATATATTAAAGTTTTTCACAAACAATTTTGGACTTGGGTACTAAGGGACAGTTTCCCGAAGCGAAGCGAGGGCGGGTTTAGTAGTAGTTTATAATACAAAAAACTAACAAAAATATACAAAATATTGGACCCAACAATAGCTTCAGGACGTTAGCTAGCCGAAGGTCTAAGGCACTTAGAATGAGACTTAGCGTTTTCTACACTTTTAAAGATATTTTTAGGGAAAATGTCCTATACAGGGAGACGGATTAGTCACTTGCCATATTAATAGGGGGTACTCAGTACTCGATTCTCGATCCAAATATGTAATAAAAAAAATGCTTAAAATTTGACCTAAGTATCCATTAAAAACCAAAAATTAACAACAATGCACAACAACTGGAGCTCACACGGTTCATGATAAATAAAAATCAGATGAAAAAATACAAAGACTACGGCCCCAGTTAGACGACACGATAGCGCCCGCGCAGTTGGGTAACTGCTAACTCTGCTAAGGTGCTAAGAATTTGTATGTTGTTGACAAACGATAAAGTTTAATTTGCTATGCACTAGGTGGCGAGCGCGCAACCGCCGCGCGAAAGCTATCGTGACATATTATTATAACGCGCCCTATCGGTGTTTGTAAGTTCGGCTCGCACTAAGAAACCGGACCTTTCGAGAGTTGCCGCTCCCCGCAATAAGTAGGGAAAATAAACCTTATCAAAGGTCACTATCACTAATCCTGACGCGCGGGGCACGCGGCGTTAATGTACACTCCGTTCCACGCTCCCCGAGTATTTCGAGATTATTTTGATTAACATTGTGTTTGATTTTGATTTTATATTATTAAAAAAATATCTGTGACCATGTACTCTCATGTCCTAGAGTACCTACCTATATCAAGTGACTAACCAGTCTCTCTGTATAATTATAGGAGCGTTTAAAAGCGGTAACCTGA
Organism: Ochlodes sylvanus; assembly: GCA_905404295.2. Taxonomy (NCBI): domain Eukaryota; kingdom Metazoa; phylum Arthropoda; class Insecta; order Lepidoptera; family Hesperiidae; genus Ochlodes; species Ochlodes sylvanus. The sequence continues at coordinate 11,508,422 of FR990123.1, read as the reverse complement.
TTAATGATGACGTTTTAAAACATTAGTCTTTTCTTTAAGTACAATCTTCACTTATATTCTTTACATCGTCGTGTACCTAATTTAATACAATTCTAGAATTACTGACTGAATCATGAATGATGTGTACGATTATTTCCTAAATAAAAAAACACCTTAGATCTTTCATTAATTTACGACATTATCCTATTAACAATGTTCAACTTATGTATTCATAGTCATTAAGTTTGTAACATAATTATAATGCTCTCGGGTACAAGTTGAACTTAACGTCTATCAGATCTTCAATTTACTGTGATATTACCGACTTTAAAATATAAAAACTCTAAGTACTCGGAGTATATATTATACTAGTAATTAATCACATTGTAGCTCATACGTAAACTTCTCCTCGTTTTGATCCATTGGGCTTTCTCGCAAATTCCGGAGGAGTTCCAGTGCCACTGTGCTCACTGTCCCGATCTGAAGGTAATTCTGTCACCGTTGCCCTTGAAATTGGCGGAGTGGACAAGCCTCGGTCCGTCCGCGGTGTCGACGGTGTCGAGCCATTAACTAGGGTTAGCTGTGAGACGCCCAAGGAAAGGGTAGCTGGCGACACTACCGGCGTGGCAGCCAACATCGGCGTCATGCCTGACGTCAAACTAGGCGATAATACCGCTTGCGCGAGCGCTGTCGTGCCGGGTTGGCCCGCATGCAATGTGTTATTCACCGACCCACTGTCCAATTCTTGAATTGGTGAGAGGACTAAAGCCCCTAGAACGGGCACTTCATTCTGGTAACCTTGGTGCGCCATTATTACGCCCATATTTTGCATGCCCATGGCGAGGCGATTTTCACGATCCATAACCTCTTTGGTGACGTCAGGAGTGGGTATACGAGGTCTGTTGCGCAATGTGATTGGTACCGCTGATCCATTACTCTTTTGTCCACCTGAAATGAAAAATGCAAGATATTTATTGAAAGGATAATATCTTTGGCATTATACTCGTATTAGGACCTACGAAATCGGAGATTTGTGGTACTTATTTTTTTTAGCTAATCGAATTACTGGCCCAAAATATCTACACCATTTTGCCATTGTTATGGAAGTTTGTCTAAATTATGAAAAAAGTGAATATTTGTAGGACCTATGAGTACGGTGGGTGACGAGGACTTCCAGCTGTAACTCTTGTCTTCTAGCTTTGCAATGATCTATATCGCGCGTTGTCGTGGTGACGCAATTGGCGTCACTGTTGTGCCATTCGGTAAGAAGCTCTGATACATGCACATGCACTTGTCGATCAACAATACTAACTACTTAATTGTCGGGTCAGCGCAAAACCAACCAATGCAAGGCAAAACCGGGAAAAAGTACTTTATTTGCTGCTAGTTAAGGTTGAATTCACGCTACACTTTATTTAACTTATGTCAATAAATTTCTAAGTTGCAGTAGCATTTAATTTTATTGCTTTGCTCGTTTATCGTGATGAATTGGTCGTAAGTATAAAATAATATTTGATGATTTGTGACTTTATGGCTAGGTATAGTACGGCCGACGGTTCTAGGCCTCTCTGAAGTTAGGCTTTCGGATATAGTGCGCAGGTATTGTACTTTAGAGAGAGATAGCGACAGGAACACTGAGCGTGTGACTGAAACAAACAATGCTCAAAGTGACACCCCGCGCGTCTTGCCACCATTTCGACCCTAAAATTGACTTTTGCGCAGCGATCCGAACAAAGTTCAGAGCGGCCTAGAACCGCCGGTAGTGTAAAATGATGTAATTAGGTTGAAAGTAAAATTTTTGTAAAATTTTAGTCTTAGTTCGTTAGTAAACAAATAAAACTGTGTCTAGGTATATAATACTAAATTAGTGTGATCTTTTGCGGTTTTTAAAATAAGTGCCTACATATTTTATTTTTGTTGACCGTTCCCGTTCGACTCATTCACTCGTTCGATCATTTACTTACGATTAAAAAGCCAGGTATATAATATTTAAAAATACCCACCATGTCTAGAATTTTGACGGTGTTGTCCGCGTCCTGACTTACGTCCCACTAGTCTTTCGTACAACGACATCTTATGGTGTGGCGGAGGCAATGCTGCCGGCTGGCCGGCCTCAGGGCTCGAATATACTACCGAGTTATGGCGGTTCCTTCCAAACAGCCCACCCGAAGAATAAGCAGTAGACGCAGACCGTACCGAACCCATTCTTGAGATTTGTCTTTGAAACCAATTTTTTCGTCTTTCAACCAACGGCGTATCTACACTTTCCTGCAATTAGTAATTAACAATTAAATGTTTAGGTATAGGTATTAGATCGAAATTTATTGTGAGAATACCTAAATAAACAATCATTAAAGATAGGCAAACTGATTTAAAAGAAACATCCTAAGAATCCGTATTCTTACATTTTGGAGTTTTCAACGCTTTCGACAAAAACTTAAGCCAAAGTGTAATCTTAAAAAATATTCTTACATAATCCGCATAAGTTTCGTCATGGCTTTTTCTAGGAGATTGCACGTTAGCGTAAACCGCGTCTTCAGCCTTCACTTTATAGTGGTCTGCAGAACACGGGGGTTCATGACGTCGGTAGTGTTCCGACGCGACGGTGTAAGGCAAGTCTTTGGGGACCACCTCCTCCCAATACTGGTCTTTCAATAACTCTGGGTGCTCTTCATGCATTTCGTCTACTATCATGTAAGCTGCCTGCAGTAAAGAAAAATAATACAAGATACAATAATTATCATTTATTCTATAGGTATATATAAAAATATAAATGAATCCCTTTTTCCATTGGTCACGGAATCACACGTGAACGGATGGACTGATTTCCCTAATTAATTATTTATTTGTTATGTTATTGTGTTTGTTATTGTCTGAAGGTTCTTATGAAAGAAAACATTAGGAAAGTTACAGGGAAAATTAGCAAATGTAATAGTATCTAACTAGGTACCATATTAAATTTTCTAATGTAACCTTAGCGCTTTTGACAATATAAACTTTTTTAATATACTGTAACCAACCTTATGGCTTTTGACATAACATTGACAGAATGCGTGCTTCAAAATATCGTCAAAGAGGATGTAAAAAAAAACTGAATTTCTTAGTGCACATAGTTAAGAATATAGGTATCTCTCATTACACTCCACGTATGTAACGATTCAAACTATATTTCATAGAAAATAATTTTAATTTGACACTGGCATGATATTTTTCTTTGATTATATTGTATTGTACCATCGAGATATAAGTACTAACGTACTAGAGAAGCTACGTCAAATAATTGAATTGTCCTATTCTTCGTAATTTGTAGTTTGTTCGCTGCAGCGCTCTAATAATAACAATTCGTCGAAACCGAAAACTAATTTACCACAGCGCTAGATTTGCTGCGGAAGTGTATTTATTCTCGGCAAAAAAGTCATGTAAATCACGGCACTTACGCGAGAGCGACTGAGTGAGGTGCGGCGACGCGCCGCAGTTGAACGAGACAAAGTAGGAATTTACGGTGTCTTCTCTAGTACGTTAGTACTTATATCTCGATGTACTTATTGTGTATTTTTTAATTTCTTATTTTATGTTCTTTGGTGTAGAAACAATAAAGAGTTTATATATCTATCTAACAGTCCCTGCCCAGGCCTTATTTATGTACCTGCTAACAAACTAACCAACTGCATCATAGTTCCATGTCGGTCACAGTAGTTAATTAATTACTATTACAGTAGGTAATTATCATGGCCGGCATCGGAGAGGTGGTGCTGCATGCTCTTTTTCGACCTTAATTCCATAAAAAAACTATGAGGGTTACAGGTTGCTACCATGACTGCATAATCAAGAAAATTACTAATCCCTATGCAGTAAATCAGTAACGAGCTTACAAAATCGTTCATTCTACAAGTACTACCTAACCTAGCAATTACAGGTCGTAGTGGCGTACAGTAATTGTAACTACATTTGACTTTTTACTGCACGACTAGGTACTCGTACCTATATCGTTAACAATCCTATAATTACTATCATATGACACCGCTGGAAGGTCAAATAAACAAGTTAGTTATCTACGTACAATGCATACGTACCTTGATGTGTCGATCTATGAGCCAATTGAGTTCAATATCATCATCATCTTCGCCAAAAGGATTTATTAGCACCTCAGCTACTTTCAGCCATCCCACGTAAAAACAAAACTGCAAGAACATAATTATTAATAAATTAATTTAAGGGTAAGTAAGCAGTCTACCTAAATCTTTGCAGCGATAAGTAAGTATTATAGTATGTTTTGTAAGGTAGTAGGTAGAGCCTAGAGGTCTCCCGGGGTAGTGATACCGCCGCCACGGTCACGGTAATCATTGATGTTCCGTTTAGAAAGCTACACTTTTTAGAGGCGACCATCCCACTCCTCAAGGGTAGCAACGCACAACGTATCTGTGACTGAATTAGAACAAGGCTCTTACTACTAACTTACTTAACTACTTAATACTACCCAATAGTACTAACTGGACTATGACAAACAATAACCAACAGGACTAACATTCACTAACAATCCCTGTCCCAGTCCTCATATTTACTAACAAACTAACCAACTAATGTTCTAACACCGTCTGATAACAGAACTAACTATCCTAGTCCGTATTTGAGTCTTGTTCTAGGTCTGTCACAGCTGTCATAGGCGGCGTGGCAGAAGGCTGTTACTGCGTGCTCGATAGATATAAAATTTAATTGGAAGGAATAGTTTTATAAAAGAATAATAGGATTTATAAGCACACGTGAGACCGTGATAGCCTTCGACACATTCCATGCAATTATTTTCATTAAATGAAGCGTGAGACCTCCTCTTCAAACTGCTCATTGTGTAATCCCTACTGTGGAAAATATTTAACATAATTATATGTGTGAAATGTGCCCGAAACTCTGAGCTGTTTTCTCAAGACGATACCAAAACCTACCTACGTGCCTTTTGTTTTTGTCGCGTAGTTTAACCTCTTGACATATTTCAACGCGTATGTCAGAGAGAATATGTGCGAGCAGGATATAAGAAATTAAAAGACTGAATTTCTAGAAAGTTCTCGACGAAATAGAAAACAAATTACAGTAAAGAAAATGTGCGAGCAGGACAGAAGAATTTAGACAGATATTATTTTTCGTGCTCAGGACTTTTGAATAACTTAATTACTGTCACCTGTAACGCTGTAAACAGAGGGAAGTATACGTCCGGCTCGTACTTGGAGGTGCTACCAGGGGCAGGAGGCACCAGCTGCCGTCCCATCAGTGCTGCTACAAAGTACGTGTACAGCGCCAATGTCACTACCTGTAATGATATAATTATAACTTTAAAAAAATATAACGCGCACAGCCCCACACTAGGATTCCCTGTGTTGCGCGGGTGCCATGGACAACACACAAAGACAAGGACACACACCCAGACCGAGAACAGAAATTTTAACTCATCATCATTGACTTATTATTACGTCAATGCCCATTATTCAAATTTCCGATCATTTACCCCTTTGAACAGCAGTCGGGCATGGTGACCAGGGCGTTGTCTTCAATTCTTCAACAAGTCAATGGTTGTCCTTTCCAAAATAATTTCAAACTATTGCCACACTAAGAAGTTGCAGCTGTCTTACTGCTGCGCACGGGTCTCCTTTCGTAATGTGAGGGGCACAGGCCGTAATACGCCATTTTGTAGACGGATTGGCGGAATTAACACACGTAACACGTTGAAGAACATTATGCAGAACTCTTCGGTGAGTAGGTATACATCTCTAGTGTAAAATATCAACCGGCAATAAAGTTAATCCAAATTAAAATGCCGATTCTAAGTAAACCTATATTATTCTCTTCTACGTGCTTTTGGCCCTTTGGTTTAGTGCTGGAGGTGGTGAAGATCTAGTCAGTGTAAAAATAAAATATAATAAATAATCTCGATTTGGTAGTCTCGTTTATTTTCATTACTTTTTACAATATTCGACGCTGAGTCTGTTTTGCCATAAAACTCGTGCACAATCACGAATGTAACACCCGCATGGCCAGATAATTGTGATGATTAAACGTTATCTTTGCAAAGAATTCGCTGTGACGCCAACACCAACCGCACGTAGAAGATTTTATGTGCTGTTATGGTTTATATGATGTGTATTTGTTTGTATCGCAAGTGTTGCAACCTGTATGAATATATGTCATGTATTGTTGTAACTTATTATCTTCCTGTCATAGTGAAAGTTTTGCTACCAATAAGCTGTTACTGATTGCCATATCGAAGACTATTGACCCGCCCTCGCTTCGCTTCTGGAAACTTATTCCTTCCGTTTGTAAAGTCTGTTTTATACATTTTGAATAATTTACACTATATCTTTATAAATTATAGCCTATACGTTATGTTATTCTGATGTGTAAGCTATAATATTATAAAGTTTCATCAAAATCCATTCAGTATTTTTTGCATGAAAGAGTAACAAACAGACATCCATACATCCTCCCAAACTTTCGTATTTATAATATAAGTAGGATTTTTAATACCTTTTATTGTTTTAATTAAATGAGGGTGAATATTGAATTCTATGTTATGGTACTCCAGCGAGTCAAATACAATAACAGTGATATTTACTAACCTGAGTGTAGACAAGTGGCACGCATACTGTGTCGTACCCTATGAGTGCTCCCAGTCGTCTTCTAATGTCAGACAATTCCACCAGAAGAGTCTGCACGATGTGGTCACTGGTTATTAACCCTTCTTTTCGAGCTCGGTTGATTATGTTCGTGGCCCATACTAGCGGCATCCAATACTTCGACATGGGGCTCTTACCATCCATCTTCTCGAACACTTTACGTTCGCTTTCAAGCATAAGCCCTGGAAGAGAAACAAACTGATTTTGGCTTTTCATCAAGTAATCTTGGATCGTAATATGCGCTGCGCACTTACCCGAGTCCACCACGTGCTGCCACGTTGGAAACCGCCTCTTCACTCTTAAGGAAACCCTCTGTAAGGTTATGACGTATGCCAGGATGGCATACCTCACGATGTTCCTCCTCATAAGCCGACCAGTTTCGTCCTGCAATTATTAAAAATATTTTTGTACGTAGGTACCTGAATATTTAGAAAAATAATTTCGCTAGCTTAAAAGTAGGTAAGTACTGGAATCAAAACATAAAAATTGTACGATTGAAGTTATGAATTGCATGAAGAAATAACCACGCTTAAAGAAAATTAACATTGTATAATTATGTTTGAGTAGGTCTCTAGTTCGTTTAAATAGATTTGCAATTGAGACCGGTAGGTTGGCGCTTTACTAAGAGATCAGCCAAGCTATTGGACATAATCAAAGTGCTGCCACACAAAAGATTGTATTTGATGAATATATAAAGGCATATAAAAGTGTAGCCAGCAATATAAAGCCAGTATAAATTTATGTACATAAAAAGATTCTAAACAATAACGTGTAGTGCAACGGAAAGAATTGCATTAAAGAAGAACCGGGGCTATAAAAATTAAGTATGATCTCAAGTTTCTGTATTTACAATAAGGTATTGATTTATTTCAATAGGCTAGTTGACTAATTTTGAAAAACTAAATCATAGTTTGCCAAATGGTCTAATTTAACTGAAATATTAATATTTCAGTAAAATACTAACTGTAACATATTTTATTTTATATTTTCATGAACTATTTGACGTTTCCGTCAAAAAACGCGTCAAACTGTCATGGCGACTCGTGTGACGTCATACGTTGGAAAACGAAGAGCTGTTTGGATGGACGGAAAGACCAAAATGCTATGGCAAGTTTGTTTAGTTTTGCAATGTGTGACGTCACGCGTCGTATTGGCGTTCGCTGTCACGTGACTAGTGTCTGTAATTTCGGGATTTTATTTCTCAAAAATATTAAATAATCATGATTTATTTAATCAATAACATCGATTTTTCGCATTTGTAAATATTAAGCTACCATAAAAAATAGAAATCTTCAAAATATTTTCTTACTGTCAACTACCCTATTAATATAGTACTCGCAGAGTGCCATTACAAACTAATGGGTTAGATTATTCGTACTTAATTATTATCTTGACACATAGATAAAGGATCGCTTTGCGTATATACGTATATAGGGAGGTATGTTAAAGCCTAATTATATTAATGATATACATATTTATGTAGTTTGTACGATTTGTTATATTATGAGGTACAATAAATTATAATATGGTTAAAACCAGTATGTAGGTATCAAATAGGAAAAACTGCTACATTTTTATTCTGTTATTTTGAAGTGTATACGTAAGCAAATCAAATCATCAATATTTGAACTGACAGTATTCGTTTTTTAAGTTTCACTTCTAGTACGTGTGAATTGCACACATTTTTTTTATGAACATACCTACTTAAATTTTTATAAATGTGAATATTTGTCAAAAATAGTTAATAAATCTTTGCAAATGCAAGGAATAAGTTTCCCGAAACGAAGCGAGGGCGGGTCACTAGATTAAAGATGATGTAGACAGGCCAAATTTCACGCGACGCTGCGGGCAAAGGCTCGTATTCCATAGTTTACCAAATAAGCAAGAATTATTTTCCAAAGTAGCAAGAGTCAAGACGAAAGCGAACCTATCGCTTTCATTGGTCTGTATTTATCTCGGCCCGTTGGCCGCAAAAAAGAGTATGTTTGTCTGACTGTCTGTTTCATCTGAATCCAATAGTTTTGCGTAATAACATGCTTCCATACATACTCATAAACTATTTAGGTATAAGTAATATCTACTTATTGGTAGAATAAGTAAGATGTATGAATTAATGGAAACCGCAACCTAATGGATTTTTAGTGAAAATAGGTGTTTTCCCGCGGTTAAAAGTAACCCACATTCTTAAGTACCATCATATTAAATTGCTTATCGATCTGGAGCACCGTTTCGATATACCTACATTAAAATTTAGTATGTCATTTCATTCAAAAGGACAAATCAATGCAATTTGCCGTGAGAATTCATATTCTTAATACACTTGAACGTTATTCAACCCTCCTCGACCTCCAACTAAATCTTTTTGAAACATAAATATACCATATCATCGCTCCGTTGCGACGTGATAGAGGACAAACAAACGAACACACTTTCGCATTTATATCATTAGTAGATATTAATGAATGTCACTCTATATTTTTGAAACTGAATTGGTGTAGATACACATAATGATATAGATGGTGGAGACCACGGAATACAGAGGTCGTGGAGACACATATGTACGTAGATAAATTTAATGATGTTATAGGAACAACAACAACAATTCGTTCTATAATCATAATAAACTTAAATAATATACACAAAACCTAAAACTAAAAAGTTAAAAAAATACGTAGATATGCAATGACATTATTATATCATTGTAGATATGTCTTTCATTATAATAAAGTCTCTACCTTCCAGTAAACTGTAAGCGCAATGGAATGTAAGTAGTTAATGATAAATCATTAGAATAATTGAAGCCGAAAAATAAAGTAGGTACAATTAGCGTATTAGGTACCTACAATTAGCATAATTGCTGTATTTGAAACATGTGTAGAAAAATATCAAAATCTTAAAGTTTTATTCAACGACAATAATAATTTTATAAATCAATGTGGTAGCATGCACCTGACAGTAATCTTTATAATTTTGTAAATAATAAATGATAGGTACCTACCATAGCTACCGTTCAATATCACACGCAAAGTTCACGGTAGCACTGTCGGAAAACGAATTCATAATTTAATTTTATATTAATCATAGACGTTGTAATAACTCTACTTGACAAATTTTAGTACCTACCCAGCTCCAGCTACAATTCTCTATTCACATACATCATTTGTATCGGAATATTATCAAACTTTCATTTTCACTATTTTATAGGAAATATAATGTTAAAAATTTCACTTTCGCATTTTTTGTTACTTTTTAAACATTAGTGGAGGCTGTTTGAAAGTTGTAAATGAATTTTTTAGTCATCTGAGTAGCTCAAAAGCATCTGAGAAGCTTTATTAGAATCAAAAAGCTACTCAAAAAGCTTTGTAATAAGGTTCCTTTTAAACTGTCACTGGTGTCAGTGGCATTATTTACTACTAGGTACTATTAAAGTATTTATTTTCTGTGAATTATTACAAAATAATTCACTCAAAATAAATATAACTACATAATGATATAAAATTTGTTTAGTAATGAAATAAAAATTAAATAATAATACTTAATTGTAAGTCCTAGCCACTTGTTGGCGATACTTGTATTTTAATACTAATTCGATATTGTTGTAACAGGTGTTACGATTGTTGCATATTCAGAAACAAGGTTTTATTCGCGTTGTAATTATTACTTTTATTACGTAGTTACACAAAATGTAGGTTGGTACCTTGGTTTCTCTTCGATCGATTTTGAGTCCATTAGAAGCATGGACGATATGCAATTAGGTAACTCATGCCGCATACCGTTAATAAGGAATATTGTTCCAAAACCCACTATTATTTTAGTAAATAGTTGCACCTTTTGCAAACTGCTAGAATTCTAGAAAACATTTTCGCTCAATTGATAGACGTCAGTGTCGGTAATATAGGAAACCTGAAGACCCATTACGATCCGCCATTCTCAGGGCTACTGCCTTTGACGACATAATGGTCGCGCAACAATGAGCAAAATAAAGCTAAATAAAGATTACAATATCTCATAGTTACGGGTAAATATACCGTAACATGTACCTATATCAACTGCTCGATTATCAATACCTACTTACGTGATATTTGTCTCCGCATATTTACACATAAAACAGCTTTGGATACCTTGTATTTCAGTAACATTAATGACTTAATATAAAACATTTGAACAAGTCATGAAGATTAGTAAGTAGTAAACAGTTTTAGTGATATCAAAATACTCCTGTTGCGGAACTACCTTCTTACTATATTTTTGTGATTCTTGTAGGCCAGTGTACCGTATGTCCGTATACGTGATAATAAATTTTCGTTTTTAAATAACCTTTGAACACACCTGTTTCATAATGTTTACGTGGTTGCATTTGCAAATGCAATTAAGGCGGTTATGAACAAATTGATTGAAGAGTTTAGAATCGCTAATTGTGTTTAGTTCGCATTCTTGCAGTTTAACACACTTTTACTAGCAGTTTGCATGCAGTGTACAGGCACTCAACAAATAATATTTCAACTTAGCATCACGTAAAAAAGTAGACGTTTACTCCTCATTGTGGTATCATTCTGATACCATCGATTTAGTTACCTTTATTGAGTACAATGATTGTGTCGGTACATAATTTGCAATATTAGCATATGTATCGATTTGGCGTGCACATACATATATGTGCGATTTTGCGCCGGAGCAAATGTATGCATACTTATTGTCGATATAAGCCGATAAAGTGCTTTAGAAAGGATTCGTTACGCCTCCATTACCTACAACTATCACGTATTGAAATCGCTGATAAATGGCATGGTTTGCTCGAAATTTACAACGTCGAAATGTACCTGGTATTTTGTGTTACTCGAAATTAGCTGAGTATTTCAGCCGTTTCTAAGTTCCTAATAACTGTAGAAATAATTTAAGCGGTTTTGTTTGTTACAGTTAATTATCTTGAATTCTCAAACTGTATTCTCCATCAACAAACGAATAGCTAAATGGTAAGGTAAGTGTTCACCATCGCCTATGGAGAACAGTAACATCAAAACCCGATCACCGATGCGTTATCGAGCAAGAAATAAGAAAGAAACTAAGATAACAAACAACTAAGAAACGGAACACGACTGACCTTATTCTGTGCACGTGCCGTCTATTTTCACGACATTAATTTCTTTCTAATAAAAATATGATTCCATGTTGCATAAATGAAAAGTCATGCGCTTTAAATGTAATATACCTACGTACCAGAACTATTTTGGTAGCAGAATTTCTTAGTATTGAAATATGCTACTACTCGCAGAGAATACTTGTAAGGATCAACAAGTATTCAACAGGTATTTAGTTCTATGACCTTTTGACCTTTACTTCAGCGCTGATAAATAGAGCTGTGTATAATGTATGATAAAATGCACAATTTTAGTCTGTTTCCTCACTTTTCTTTTGTGTTTGTATGTAACATGTGTTTCCTCCTAACATAGATGGTTAATTTTCATTGTATTGAGCTGTTTGTAACAAAACAGTTTCGCAAAAAATACTAATGTTAACCAAATGGCATATCTAACGACACTCAGTAAAAAGGTAAAAAAATAGGTACATAATGTATTACAGTATATAATATTAAACATCTAAGGCTTAAAGTAGGTATTTGAGTACAACAGATGTACGTGTCATTTTATTTTTGTTTTTATTGTTTTTCATTTTCTGTCGATTTTCCTTATTTTACATTTTATTGTACGTATATGCATGAGTATTCATGAGGTACCCACTTATTGGAATTGATTACCATAAACGCTAAGTTATCCACTTCTTTTTTGATTTATTGTTTGTATGAAGTATTGTTATGCTGGATAATAATTGGCGGATAGTAAAAAAATTGTTTATTTTGCTCTGTGTCAATTGTTACAGAACAATAAAGAAATCGTTGAAAATGTATAAAATATTGGGGTAGATACTTGGTGTGCATTATTTTAATTAATGGTTCATGCCGATCGATAGTAGGTAATAACCATAATATGTAGTGAATCCTTTGATTTATACTATGTAGGACTGTAGGTACCTACTATAATACTAATGAACAACATTATTATGATCACCAAGTTACCCCAATTTTGTTACATTTTTAATTTTTTTTTATTATTCTGTAATATTCCAAGTAAGTGGTTTTTTATTTATTTTTTGTGCTGACTATTTTGTGTAGGTACTTACTTGACGCGTCACTTTACAGTAAAACTGTGTTTTGTGGGATTATTACTAGGTATATTATTATTCACTGTTACGTAGATTTCCTTATTTTTGGTTTTTATCCATCGATTGTATTTTTACAGTTTTTACTGTTAGTCATAAATCATAACGTGTTCTAAACAATAGTGTAACAATAATGTTCAAAACCGTAAACTAAAGAGCTGGTGCCAGAAACACGGGATTTGATCCTAGTTCAGGCATCAGACATATTAGTCTCCAACTCCAACTCCATAAAATGTAAAGGTACCAACTGTAAAATGTGTAACTCATGTGTGTATTTTTACAATTTTTGTCGGTCTGTTTGTTTTGGCTAATCTCTGTAACGGCATGGACGAAATTTGACGGGACTTTCACTGGCAGATAGTTGATATAATTAGGAGTAACTTAGGCTACTTTTATTTAAAAAAATCCCGTTACAAAAAGAATTCCACGCAGACAAAGTCGCGGACACAGCTAGTTATTATATAATATAATTAGTGACAATTAAGGAGTGCGCACAGTACAACGATTCCACGACCGACCGACGCCTACGCGACTAAAACCTTGACAAAGCTAACATTCAATTATGAGCCTTATATCTTTGATGGTAAGGTTGAATTTCGAACTTATACTTAAAATACCTATACGGCTCGCCCTACACCCATAGCCGTTCCGTTTCGAGACCAACGCGTCGACGTTGCGTTGACGACTCACCGTAGACGAGTAGTCCACGCGTCGACCGACACAATGACGTAATGTACCTAGAACGGAACGTCGGAGTTGAAACGGAGTGGAGACGGAGTCGAGTTGACGTCGATGAAGCGTTGATCGCGGAACGGAACGTCGGAGTTGAAACGGAGTGGAGTCAGAGTGGAGTTGACGTCGAGTTGGTGTAATGTGCGCACTCCTTTAAGGAGTGCGCACAGTACAACGACTCCACGACCGACCGACGCCAACGCGACTAAAACCTTGACAAAGCTAACATTCAATTATGAGCCTTATATCTTTGAAGGTAAGGTTGAATTTCGAACTTATACTTAAAGCCCTGTACGGCTCGCCCTACACCCATAGCCGTTCCGTTTCGAGACCAACGCGTCGACGTTGCGTTGACGACTCACCGTAGACGAGTAGTCCACGCGTCGACCGACACAATGACGTAATGTAAATAGCGTCGGAGTTGAAACGGAGTGGAGACGGAGTCGAGTTGACGTCGATGAAGCGTTGATCGCGGAACGGAACGTCGGAGTTGAAACGGAGTGGAGTCGGAGTGGAGTTGACGTCGAGTTGGTGTAATGTGCGCACTCCTTTATGCGGCGATAAGTCACCTGTACGATACCAGTTACAAAACACGTCGATATTAATAAATAATTGTCCCTGCGCGCCTCACGGAGCGTAACAAAAGGCCTTCGGAGTGTTCAGAGTCCATATCAACCAATATGTAACTTGTATGTATTGTATGTGTGAAATAATTATCTTGTTTTTCTCGTACAATGATTTTTTTCATTAATGTTTATCTTTTCCTGACGAGTTCAAGATGTTGTTGGGCAGTGGTCATTTGTAAGGTTTAGTTAAGAGCACAGCAGACAGTAAAGTTTTTTATTTTATAAAGGATTTTTATAACAACAACATTAATTTCATTATAGCAAATATTATATCAAATTCATTATAGCATTCAGTGTTGCCAACCCAAATAAAAAAAAAAATTACTAGTAATATTACATTTCTGTTATTTATTGTTATTCCAATTATTATTCTGGAACTGTAGACATTTGAAGGAACTAAATGCCTAATTTAAATATCTACTCATTTCTGGTATAAGGAAATAAAAGTGTGTAAGAGAGGCTCATTGCCGAAAAATAAAACAAAGGACAAATCTCGAAAACGGTGATACTTTTATTGAACTGATTTTATGACATCTGGTCCATCCTTAATGTAACTTCTATTTAAGTTTATCGTACAACTTATGGGACAAAATAAAAATCCGCGGTACTTTTCATTGCAGTCGTATTGAGATTTCCTATTATCGGTTGTGCCTCAGATTTAGACTTATTAATAAAAAAATATGCATTGTATTAATGTATAATTATATTTCCATTTCCTTACGGTTGTAATCTGCTACTAATAATGTAAACAAACCAGAAAACCTCTATAAATGAAAGAATCACTTGAGAATGTATCTTTCGTGAAACGGGAAGAACGGTAATGATAATGCAAAAGCAAAGATAATGAAATAGCCTCTCTAATTCGCTTAAACAAAAAAATGTAGAACGTCTACCTAAAAATCTAACAATAATAAAAGATCAGTCATTGAAGGTAAAATATACACGACTGTCTATCGCTGTATTTTACCTTCGTTTTTCGCTTATTGGCAAATAAGTATACCTACTGTTTTGCCATGCAGCACGGACTTGCACACCCTGCTTACCCTTTACCTACTTCAAAATTGACCTTGTGTCAGGGATTTATTTCGGGATGGAAACTATCCCTATTCGAAAACAGTTTTAGAATTGTACATCCGATTGTGCAATCGATTGAAATCATCTTGAAATACTCGTAGTTAAATGAACGTCAATTGGCATTGACATTACATAATATTTATGTAATTTATAAGTTACTAGCTTTCCTCCGTGGCTTCGCCCGCCAAAAATCCCTAAATCTATAAATTTAATTCGCGCTTTTTGTATCTACATATATGGCGGAACAACGTTCGCGGGGTCAGCTAGTAAGTATATAAATGTTGATAAAATCAGAGAACTTTCATACTAACTTTGCACCCCCGTTTTACCCCTTTATAGTTTAGGCTCTGCATTGATATGTCAGTCAGTCAGTCAGCTTCTTCTTTTATATACCTACATATACATAGATTAGCTGTCCCCGCTAACTTCGTACCGCTCTATAATTAATAAACAAATTTGATGACAATTTTGGTGGCGACCGCAGCGCCACCTACCAGGTCCAATTGTGAATATAAACCATTCTCGGACCCACCTGACAACCCTGACCTGACGGTGAAGACACACAGAAAAATTCAACCAAATCGGTATAGCCGTTTAGGAAGTGTTTATTTACATATACACGCACAGAAGAAATATATATAATAATTAAGATTAAACAGACTCACCCCTAAAAGCCACCCTCGCTTGTCTTTACTATTACTTTCAGATAAAAACCTAATAGAACCTAATAGAATAGAATAAAACACTATTCACGACCGAAAATTTTAGTCATCACACGAATGGGAAACTTTGAAGAACAGGGTAGGTAGAATATTGTAATTAATATGTATAAATAATAGAAACCTTAGTATAGCGGGTTTCAGCGGAGGGAGACCTGGAAAAGTAGGTGCAGACAAAATTGTACCTTATTGTATAAAATAGAGACCCAATCTGCACTCGAAATTAGACCGTAATTTATCCGATAAAGAGTAACTTCATGTTGACACTAATGAACGTTAACATTCTTTTACAAACATACCGGTGGACCCGCCCCCGCTTCGCGTGCTGACCTTATTCTTTGTGTTTACAAATTTACAAGTGTTGATTGAAACGTGTTTCCCACAGGAAATGAGACAATCATTTATTTTATTACATTTTTAGCCTACGCAACTCTCCAGCACTTTTTATTATCGAAACAATATCAGGGAGGACAATTAAAAAACACACTTTCGTTTCGTTTATAATATTATGTACATATTATATAAAATTTATGTAAACTGTTAAAATGTAAAAAAATGTCACATTCCAACAAGAGTGCATTTTTCTTTAAAAGGCAATGGAATTATTATCATTGTAAAAAGGGGTATTCAAGGTAGTAGGGGTAGGGGGGTGTCAATGTTATGTCAAACGCCATAAGGTTGAATTTAAAAAGTTTATAGTGTCAAAAGCGTTAAGGTTACATTAGAAAATTTAATATGGTGTATAAGACCCTATTGTTTTTTTTTCTAATTTTCGACACAATTTTCTGAATTTTTTTCATATTCTGACAATAACAAACACAAAAAAAAGAATTAGCCGTTTATTAACCCAGCCGTTCACGCGTGAATACGTGACCAAGGCAAATAGGGATTCCTTTTTATAAATATAGATAACAATTTACCATTAGAGTCTTGTTTTTGTACATTATTATCACTTCAAATAAGAACCATTTGTTTGATCATGATATTGTCTTCTTACAAATTAAGACACTTCGAAAATTGATTTATAAGGATGTCCAAGAACCTGTCGGTTATTAGGTTCATTTACATTACTCTGACGTGGAACAGACGGAAACTAACAATGTGTGTGTGTACTATGAGCTAATCCACCCGATTTTCATACCCTCCGGTCTATACTGATTATACAATTTAAAAATATATCAAACTTTTGCTTAATTAAATGACTTTAAGGACCACAGGACAGGACAGAAAATAGAACTTAATCATTAATCATTTCCAGTACTACAATTGCATCTGCAACTACATAACTTCCAATAAGATAATCACATCATTATGATCGACAGTCAGTTTGATGGTAGAGGTAGGTGATCACTACCACTCTGCCAAGAGTGTACGACTGAGGAGACATATTCAAAGAATGTCTTGTCTTGCACTCTTGTCTAGGTACTCTCAGTATACTGAGACTAGTCACAGTGGATATTTAGTAGAATCAATGAAGCTTATAAAAATGATTTTCAACACAAGAATTTAAAATCGTGTGGTAGTTTGTTATCCTGTATTTTCATAAAACGTGACATCTCTATGTCCGTTCACGTGACATCTCTAAGTTCCGTATATATAACTCGAGAACAACTAGTCCAATTTACATTTTTAAATCAGAAACACAACCTACGTCCAATAGAACAAATCGAAAGTACTTAAAAAGCTTTTTTTAAATAAGCTTTTGTCTAAATGCGCTAAAAATAAATAAACATTTCTTTAAAACTTTTACTATCAACTTATACCGTCTTTAATATTCCGCAGCGAACATGGTTTTACTGCTGCGATGCTAAGGCTTGGTACTAAGGTATTGTTTTCCAAAGCGAAGCCGGGGTGTGTTTACTAGTCTATACTTCTATACTAATATTATAAAGAGGAAAGATTTGATTGTTTGTTTGTTTGCATCGAATAGGCTTCAAAACTACTGAACCGATTTGAAAAATTCTTTCACTGTTGGAAAGCTACACTATCCCCGGGTGACATAGGCTATATCATATATTATAAAAATGAATTGCTGTGCGTTAGTCACGCTAAAACTCAAAAACGGCTGTACCGATTCGGTTGAAATTTTTTGTGTGTCGTCAGGTGTATCCAAGAATGGTTTTGATTTACAATTGGACCCGGTAGGTGGCGCTGCTGTCGATATGTCACCATATTATTATTTGTTTATTAATTATAAAGCGGTACGAAGTTCGCTGGGGCAGCTAGTTAAATATAAACCATGATTTCCTCAACGATCATGCTGTAATATGTATGGCAATTGTTGCGGTTGATTTGTGATTGGTTTTGTTAAAAATGCGTTTTGTTCGCGCTCCGGAGTACCACGTTTCAATGGCGGATGTTTTGCTTGCGAGAGTCATTGTTTCTTTTTGCGCCGCGAAAAGAGAAGACAATAGATTAACATTTATCAACATAGCCTCACCTCTTTACAATGACTTTCATTTTGAATTTGCGTTTGTCTTTTATTTATATCATACCGCTTTAATTTAGATACAGCTCTGGTAATTATCAGAATTGGAAATGATTAAGTTGGTCAATTGACCAACTTAGTAAAATAATGTAGCTACCTACACAATTTATTTTTTTACTTATTTCGTCAAATTGGTTTCCTTTTACTATTTTCGTTATTTATTTTTGTATACAATAGTTGATAGTTGATTCTAACTGGTATTTCGGTAGCGTGTTTTGCAAAATTAATGATCAGATATTATTGTCACGATCCAACGCTAGTTATTAATTGCATATCTATACAATTGATTTACATATTATTATTATACTTAATAACGAAATACCTACTATACATTTATACTTTAATATGTATTCTAGTCGCGGATCGACGCGCGGCAAAAACAAAATCTAAATCCCAATCGTTGTCAGCGCACTTGCCACCCGCCCATGATATTACGTTACGTATTTAAATTAAATTTAAATCTCGGTACATAATAATAAAATGTTTATTTACAACGGAATTCAACAAGCAGGTGTTTTAAGCAATCAGTTGCTCTTTTTGTCTCTGGACTTTGTAGGTACCATCCCGTTTAATCCCGAGCGTATTCAGGCGTCAAAGTAGGGGCTAGCCACCTACCACCGGCTGGCTAGCCACCACCTTGTTCGACTCAGTCTGAAAACGACTAGTAGTCTGGGGGCTTAAGAGCCAGTATTTTCTTTCTTCCCTCTTCCTTCTTGTTCGTCAGTCAAAGCATTTATTTATTTATTGAAGTGAAAACTTCTATAGTATCTATCGTTGTGATTTGGTATTCGATGAAACGGAAATGACGCGCAAATGAAATGAAACGGAAACGAAAAAGAGACAGACACATTTTAACGTGGGAAAAAATGAGATAGGAAGCATCGGCAAAATGGCGGCTTACATAAGCAAAGCAAAACATCAATATTTAGACTGACAGTATTCATTTTTTTAAGATTTCACTTCTAGCACGTGTGAACTACACACATTTTGTTTTTTCATCTATTTATTTATTTCAATTACTTGCAGTGCTTCATGCCAAAGCGCACTTCAAGTTATAAATTAGACTAACATACTTACTGATTAGACACGCCATTGGGGTTATTGATGTCCATGCTCATTTGTCGGCTATTAGCGTTCAATTGTATAACTTTAATCACATGAATGTTTATTCGCAGTTCAAGATCCGACACAAACATCCAAGGTTGTTTGTGAACTTTAAGGTCAATCCCGCCGTGGCACTAATTGGATTTTAAATGAAGATTTACTAAAATCTTAACTTTAATAAACCAAATATCTGACTGAAGCAATCACTTGGTTAAGAATGAAAGTACATGCCGGGACGTCGGTAATGCAAGCCGCGGAAAACCCACAACTGTTGTACGCAACAGTGAAAATAAAAGTGCAAGGCTGTGTGCGCTTGGTTAATTGCATAATAATTGCACAAGGTCCAAACGAGATGTCGAGATGATTGTTATAATCGCTGTTTAATTAACGATTTTGATCATTTGTGCCATATGTATTTAATTAAGGTATTCACACTCGATTTTCTTCGAAGATATTGCGTGATTGAAATCTTAACCCAAATTACAAAAATATACCTACCTACGCTATGAAATTTAATAAATGTATTTTTTGTGAATCTTTACACAATTTCAGTGACGACTCCAAATCTCACTTTCAATGTTATTAATGACGAGCTGTGACCGCAACTTCGTCCGCGTGGAATTTAACAAAAAAAATCTAAAGTATTAAAGTAGCCTAAGTTACTCCTTATGAAATCAGCAATCTGCCAGTGATGGTCCCGTCAAAATCGGTCCAGCCGTTCCAGAGATTAGCTCAAACAAACATAGATACGGACAGATAGATAAAAATTGTAAAATACGTTATTTTGGTATATGCACCGTGTATAGGGGAGGAGTGGCATGAAAGGGACACGTATTGAAAGGGACAATTCAAATAACTAGTAAAATAAAAACAATTTCGAAACAACACTTTTTTTGTCGTATGGCAACCTTGAAGCAAGTTCGTTCGCGGCTATCTTCATACTCCTGTAATTTCAAACATGGCGGATTTGGAAGAGTGTTGATATTAGAATTGAACAGTATTTTTTCTGTTATAATTGTGAAGCGTCTTATCGAGTGCTGCGAGTTAATTATTTATGTGTGAATCACTCTTTAAGATAGGTTGGACATCCACAGATACGAGAACATAAGGTCAGTGAACTTTAATTTAATATTGTAGATTTTGTGGGTATGTTTTCAATTTTTGTATGATATTTATGAAAGGGACACAACAAACGGTTATGAATGGGACGTCCCCTTCATAACTGTCTCTTTCAAGACTGCTACTTTGCAATAGGTTTCTTCTAAATTTTTTACTTCTTTTTTAGATTAGAAATGCCACCTAAGAAGAGAACGCGTGTCGATGCAAGCAAAATTGAAGAGGCAGTACATAAATGAAATGTTAGAAACCCTGAAAAAGATAGATTAATTTTAGAAACCCAGGACCCTCGGCACGGCGATCCGGCATCTTAACCATTGCGCCATCCGGGTCGTCATACGTGTTTAATTTCTTGCTAATTATAAGGAGACTGAATATGTGTCTAAAGAAAAGCTATTAATAATTTTTAGTTCATTATATCTGAGAAAAACATTTTAATATCGTTGATTGCTGTTTAAGTTACATAAAAGTGTTTCATTATATTATTTGTTAAGATGAAAACGGTAAGATTTAATAATGACAATAGTTTTAGTCACTTTTTAATTTGATTTTTATCGTACCTAGTTATTGTATAGGTACATGTTTCCTCGAAATTTGGTACTGTCCCTTTCATAAATTACTACGTCCCTTTCAATACCGTTCATTTATGAAAGGGACAAAATACACATTTTTTTAAGATGCGAAAATAAACAACTAAGAATTGATTAATTACAATTATTGCATTTCATTTCAATAGTTTAATAATAAACGCTTCCTATTCGACTCCAACCTGTTCCAAATATTTTCTCAATCGCTTACTAGGACCTCAAAATCAAAAATGTCCCTTTCATGCCACCTCTCCCCTACATCCATATGCATTTAGAAAAACCGGCTATTTTAATATTACAAACAGACACTATAATCCTATTAATATTATAAATACGAAAGTTTGTATGGATGTATGAATTTTTATTATTCTTTCACGCAAAAACTACCGAATGGATTTTGATGAAACTTTACAATAATATAGCTTACACATCAGAATAACACATAGGATACAATTTATAAAGATATAGTGCGAATTATCCAAAATATATAACTAAATCTTTGCAAACCGAAGGAATAAGTTTCCCGAAGCGAAGCGAGGGCGGGTCGCTAGTTTTATATATTTGTATAGATAAGTTTGTATACCACCCAACCATAAATTAATTTTATATCAAAGAATTATAAAACATAAACGTAAATATTTCGTTAATACACTTCAGTAGAAAATTTTACGGAAAATAAGTTAAGATTCTCACAATTTAGTTGCATCGCTGAAGAATTATGTTTTATTACGGTCAAGGAGAGAAGCAATGACTGGCGTAGAAATAAAACTACAGTCACGATGTTTAAAACACGTCAGCAATTAAATTAATACTGAGTTTAAAAGAGAAGACTAGAACAGTCATAACAACAATAGGTAATTGTCTTTGAACTCTAGTTAAAAAAAATAGGACGACAAGTAGTGATGACCTAGTAACGTCCTGCTAATTCGAACTTTTCCAATCATGTCATTTGTTTTGTTATGTGCGTATTGAAAATTATAACTGCGGCTTAGAATAATTACACTATAGAAAGACAGTTTTCATACAAACGCTCTGTCTAAAGTGAAGCACTAAACCGAAACTTTCCCGAAAGCGGGGAATGATTCGGCTGCGGATAATCATATGTTTTAGCAATAATACATAAATAGCTTTTCAGATATTTTGTGACACAGTTTAAGTGGACAAATAGTCATAATTCTTTTTTTTCCCGAGACACGTTTGGCGTTCGTTGACATGAGCTGCCCAGTGTTTGGAGTCATTTCTGACTCCAATTAAGGTGCTTCAAAACGGCCGCGCGGACTTCTTTTCTATAGTGTAATTATTCTAAGAGCTGCGGTGAAGTTTTTGAGGGAACCCGAATACTGAAGAGCTCTCCATAATATTACTGAACGTCTGTTTCGCTTCTTCTGACCGTGAGAAATCAGTTAAAATTAAAAAAAAACATAAATCGGTTAAGTAAACGAGTAAAATTAAATAGTAAATCCCACAAAATACAGTTCTACTGGTGGTAAAGTGATGCGCCAAGTATATAAAATAGTAATTACTAATGAACAATGATATATTACACATAAAATAAATACTACTTACAACTTCAAATGTTACATTTCAATTGGTTGTTAGTTTTCGACTAAAAAAGCCCGCTATTTAATTTTGATAAATAATTAATTAAAAGATAAAATGCATCTTAAAACATAACAATAATTTTCATTTAAGTACTATGCTTTAAATAGGAACAGTAATTTCACAATTTTTTCTATCCCCTGATAGATGTGTAGCAACCCTGCATTTATAAAAATACCTAGTGTACATATTATTTACAATGAATAATAATTTATTTATATTCCTGTTCCTAGCTTTACATTTCCAACATTCAAATGTCACTGACTGACTGGTGTTGTCATGGCATTCATTATAAATAACAGTCGAGTGTCACCGTTACCACTGACAGTTTAAAAGGAACCTTATTACAAACTATCTGAGTAGCTTTTTGGTTCTGAAATTTTCATTTTCAACTTTCAAGCAGCCTCCAATAATGTTTAAAAATTAATAAATAGTGCACAAGTGAAATTTTAAGTTCATATTTCCTAAAAAGTGAGAAATTTTATAATAATTATAATATTTGGATACTTTGAAGTCTTTGTACCAAAAGAGCACAACTCTTAGCAAGCAAACCTGCTGTTAGCTGAGCAAACCTCTTTCGTCCCAACTTCGTATTTTATTTCATACACAAGAATGTTTTGCATAAAATAGTGTAGTTAAAATACATTATTGCTCAGATTATATAGTTTCTTGTGAAAGTTTAGTCAGACATACAATATTGACGATAACAATATTATATTGTCATCACAATTGCGTTTAGCAGGACAGAACAATAGACTCGCTTCAGTGCGTCACACACAATCGCAAGGATGAACTGAAATGTTTGATCTCTATCGCTAATGCTAACAAGACAAAATACAATTGCGCAATGAAAATGGCCAATAATGTTATTATTAATTTCGTCATTACTTTACCTTTGTAAGGGGGACGGTTGCATGCTTTTCAGTTGCGTCGAGAAGATGACGGCAACCACCACCTAAAATGTTCACTTCGAGGAAGAATTCGCTTAATAATGTTCAGGTGATTCGCTGAGCAGTTGCAATGTTTCATATTATCATCTATTCATACCATATTATAATGAACGAGGTCATCCCATTGTACGATATATTTTTATTCTCATGAAGATTAACATTGATGCGATAGCGATTTTAGGTTTTTGATATGTTCTGTGTTTGTCATTGTACACCTCCTAAACGGCTGAACCGATTTTAATAAAAAAAATGTGAGTGTTGAGTGACATTGGCAAATTAAACGGCATTTTATAGTTATAACAATAAACAATCGATCATAAGTCATATTCATGAGATTTTAGAATTTCGTAGATACCCATACCAATGTAAAGTATCTATCATAATTATGTCAAGTCATGTCGCTTGAGATTAGTAAAGCCGAAGTTCTAACTGAACTGGTGATAACCCAATGAAGATTTTGAGGACGACCAATTTCTTAGAAGTCCGTGTAGCTTTACTTTCTAGATGACCCCGAATCTGCATGCAACTCATGACGTCAACTCCCAGCGAATTCCAACACGTTCATTAATAGTGAGGGCGGTATCATAGAATAAACTTAACATGTAATCGGATTTTAAGTGATTGAACTGAGTAGACGAGTTTAAGTAGATTCTATTTCGAGACTCTGAAAAGAGTTGAAACGCAAATTGAACTCTTTTTGTCTCCTTCGGTGAATAAAATCAATTAGCAATAGAATAGTGTCAGACGATAAGTCGGACCGTATAGAATTACAGAATAGTACAGTGATTGATTTCATATAATCAATCAAAGATTGTAAAATGGCAGCTTCATGAGAATTTCCGATTGAGATATTGTCCGCGTTATTGTTTAAAAATGTATGTTAATTTTAATTATGTCATTGAATGCTTATGAAACACAATGGTCTACTACTTTAATCCTATGGAAGCAGTACATAAACCTGCTGCTAAAGTCACCCTAAGTTAACACTGCAATGCAACCTATGGTTATCTAAAACTACATAGTTTCAAAGAGGATTGACAAATGGAGTCCTTTTGAAACAGTCAGAGACGAATTCTGAGAACTTAGCAGCTAAGAGATGGTAAGTCAGTGCAAGAGCTACTACATACTAGTTACCGTATAGTAGGTACAAATACCACATTCAGTCCATGAAAACTGAGTTAGACCGTTTGGTTTTTAAATAAAAAAATAGTTTTAAAAAGTTAGTTTAATAGTTTTCCTGGACTTCGTCGCCATATCAGGTGGGATTGTTGTCAATCATTAACTTATGATAAATAAAAACAAATTACCAAGGTACCAACTTAAATTGGACTTGTTCCTTTTATGTGTAATATCATACAATTGGTAAGTAGGTTTAACAAATACAACTTTATTTATTACAACTAAAATTTCACAGGAGTTTAATGCGTAGCTAATCAATTTTGTAAATCTTGCACCCAGATTAACTATCTAAAACCTACATAATTATGAATTGCGCCCAAGGATAAGTAAATAAGTTTGCATGCATTTAGTTAGGTACATTACATACCTACTTCAACGTAACGACAGACATCACAAATTATAGTAGCAAATAATAATAACTACCTACATGAGTTTCAGTGCAAGTAGGTAGACTCACTAGACATAATCACCTAGAACAAAGCCATAATCATAAGAAGCGGTAGGATATGTGTAATGAATTACGAGCTGTATTGCAGACAATGTTTTTATTATAAACTTGGTACCTTTATTACCTACTTGCCAGAAAAACAGCGCATCGCAGTAATTTGCTCATCCGCTCAGATATGAGTTTAATTCGCTTACCTATTTTCAAGACAACACATTTTAAACTTTTTATACAACAAAAAAAAAATAGACCTGTGTGACACTTTGATGACTTAATGGTAGGGGAGCCCAAGAGGGGATTTCGGGATTTACAGAAGCGCGGCAGATTAATATACAGGGCGATACCCTGTACCCGGTTAAGTAACTCCACCAAAAATGAGCCTCATATATAAGGCCGCCCGTGAAGGATACAGGATCAGATTAGTAAAAAAAATTGATCATCAGACATTCTCGAGCGCGTCAGATTAAGGTAGGGTTAGTTAATTACCTCCTAAAAAGTGTATATTCCACTAATCTGACAATTTGAGAGTGACTTAAAGAAAGGGGAGGGCAGCAAAGTTGTAAAAAAAAAACGTCATCTTGACATTCTCGAGCGTAGTTAATTTTTTTTTTATTTTGAAGGAAATAATTCAAGAATAACGAAAAATATATAATCTGACGATTTCCGCAAGCCGAAATAACAAAAAAATCGTCGATAAAGTTAAATGCGTGCAGCTGCGTGATGCCTATATTTCCTTCTCCGCGTTTCTATTCCTCTCTCACTCTTTCTCTATCTATTACTCTCTCACTCCGTCCCCACTCCAGTTTCTGCTGTCATGACGCCATCACCATATTCCAGCAAAAATTTTTTTGAAAGTGGTTTTTTTGGAATAACTTTTAAACGGCTTTATCGATCAATTTCAAAAACTAATCCGCCCTTGAGCTTGAAAAACCACGTCGATCGCCATCAAGTTGGTCAAAATCGGTTGATTCATTCGAGAGATATCGTGAACGAAAGAAACCCGAAAAAGTGTTTTTTCGGGATTACTCCGAAATTTTTGGTTCGATCAATTAAAACTTTTAAATTACTTATGAGGATGATAAAACTGCGTCGAATGCCGCCAACCGCGTGAAAATTGGTTGATCCATTCAAAAGTTATTGCGGTTTGAAATTTCCAAAAATAGTGTTCTATGAAACTTCTATCAGACTTTTGAGCTGGGAGAGCTCAAATGCATAGAAATATTATTTCTTTGAACTCCGCGAGCTCAAAATAAATGTCATAAGTACAATTTTAAGCGCCCAGGAATGGAATTAGCGGGAAATTGCAGGGATGGCCTTTAGGGTGAACCGTTTTTTTTGTCAGATTAGGCGAATCCCTCTAGATAATCGTCAGATTATGAGACAGTACGTTTAGAACATAAAGATGAACCATATATATCTTAATCTGACGCGCTTGAGTATGTCAAAATGGCGAATTTTTTTTGCATATTATGAGAATGGCCACGAGTTTGCGTCCCATCGAAATCGTCAGATTAGTGAATGAGAGCTTATTTTTGGTGCACTTAACACTCCCTTAGAAAATCTGACGCGCTCGATTAAATTTTTTTTTTTTTCATTTTCAACCCTTATATACAACCACCCCCACCATGCAAACGGTCAGATTAACATACGTACATTATTAAAAACACGTAGGGCATTGATGCTATCAATATCTGACGCGCTCGAGGATGTCCATGCATCAGTTTTTTTTTACATATTTAAAAATCTATAGCCGCTTCCCCCACCGATGAAAAGGTATATATCATATAACATTTTTTTCTTCTTATCATCTAAGCTTTGCAACCCAATAGGTCTCTGTGACGCTCGAGTAAATCCCCATTTAGCACCACGGGCTCCCCTACCATAAGACAATCAAAATAATAATCGACACTGGAAAGCATAAACGCTGTAACCCCGATACCTAGTAATACTATAAGGGTCACAGCGTGTATGCTTTACAGCGTCGTATGTTTACATTACTCTGGTTGTCTGATCCTTGTTACCTTGTGCTACGCGACTTAAACAATTTAAATAACTACTCAATTCAATTTATTGAATGTCATTTGTCTTAAAATCAATATCCATTGTCGGCGGAAAAATAATATTTTGCGATAAACAAAGTGCTTTTGGCGCGGTTGACACAAAGGCTGGAACAAAACGCCACGACAATAATGCAGTCGGAACCTACGCAAACAACGAACTCGAGAGTTCCTAGTAAAGTAATTTTATGAGCTCTATATTGGAATAGTTTTCATATCATAGTGCGAATCCGTCGCTCAATTTTCTGGGATTTTCAGACACGGAAAATACTAACTCAAAATGTTTTATGAATGTTGCACCATTTTAAAACAAGAACAGCTTGTAATAACGTGCATAATAGCATACTTTTACAGAACGTTACATTAATATATAAAATTACTTTTGGTAATATTGAAATGCATAGTGCAGGGGTGGCACACCTCACAACATGCATAGGCCCCAAAGGCCATGGTTACTTATTTATGTATATATATATTTATATTATAGAATATACCTTTACCAACGGTACTTTAATATGTAGTATCTATTATACTATATTTGTTAATGACGTACTATATACTACTGAAAAAAACATATATATATAAGCAGTGATAGCCGTGTGGTTGAACGTTGGACTGCCGAACCGGAGGGTCCGGGTTCAAACCTCGCACGCACATCTAATTTTCAAAAAATCTGTGCGTATTAAAATTTAATTATCACTTGCTTCGGTGAAGGAAAACATCGTGAGGAAACCACCACACACCAAGCACCAAGCACCAAGCACACCAGAGAGTTCTCCATAATGTTCTCAAAGGTGTGTGAAGTCCACCAATTCGCACTTGGCCAGCGTGGTGGACTATGGCCTATACCCTTCACACTCACACTGTGAGAGGAGACCCGTGCCCAGCAGTGGGACAGTTATGGGTTGTGATGAATTATACTAATTTTTCATACATAAATCCTTTATTATTAAATAAAGTACCTATGTATTTTTTTCTTAGAAGTTTACAAATATTGTTTAGTAACCACATTGACTTATTATTACTAAAGTCAATGAGTAACCACTTAAAAATAAAGCTGTTGGGAATCGGAATACGAAAGGAATTGCAAACTAGATGATTAATTTTTAAAGATATAACTACTATTTGGACACGGTAGGCCGTAAAAAGTAATAAGTGCTATATGCAACTGAGAAAACCAACGTCGTCGAGATAAATTGCATTATAGTTTCATTTCCTACGTAGCGCAGCTCTGTGGGCTTCGAGCGCAGAGGAATCACTTTGATGTGACTTACTATTTCTTATGAAGTATAAATAAACGTTCAACAAATATTGATTTAAAGTGTTTACCTTGTTGCATATTGTTACTAGCGGGGTGCATATGATTAGTTTCATTAAATAGGTATCTAATAGGAAATGGTTGTAAAAGAGATGTTTTAATGTCAATATATGTATGTATAACAAATAAAGAATCACAGCGAACCGAAATAGTTTGTAAAGGTCATCTGTTGAATATAATTAGATAGGTCATGCCTGTACTGTCATTGATGCTAAATTTTAATTAATAGTAATAGCCTACATAATTATGTACATAATTGTATATAAAATTTAAAAAAACATTTTAAAGCATAACTACAGTAAATATACGAGTAGGTACCTACATTCTATGTGTAACGAAACTCCCTTTCAGAAATTTTCATAAATAAAATCATGTAATATAAAATTCTATTATTGTTATAATTTCAAAGGGAACCCGAACAATTTAATGGAAAAAACGCGAACGAGCAGACAGCTATAGTGCTAACTAAATGTAAACCTCCCACGGACTAGAAAAATATTTCATGGAGTTTAATACGAAGAAATGCGAAAATGTTGATTTGTTAAGATTTTTGTGTATACGTATGTCATTCAAGTGTTGACTTTGTTGGCGCAATACATAATTGAATATATAAAAACTAGTCAGGAACGTAGAGAAGTCTACCATTAGGTGCGAGTTGGCACTCTCGGTATTATACTGGGTGGTACACTACAAAACCCAGCGACCCCTCGCAGAAAACGTCATAACAGTAATTAATATACAGCAGGATGTTCTGAGAGTAGTGGATGCTAACATGGATTGAATTGACTGGATTTTTAGTTTATTTGCCGCAAAGCACATTGTACACCTAGTACCTACCTAGGTGGAATAAAAAATTCGCCGGGCTGTGTACCTACTACAGTATATTTTTCTAAGCAGCGCCATATATATATCAAGCACAATTGATATTGATTACGAAACTACACAGGTAAGTATTTCATGAAAACGCTTCGCAAACCGTAAATAATGATATTAACTGATATGGTACAACAATGAGATCATATTTACGTATTATTTTAATACAAATAAAATATTATTTGTTCAACATTTGATCTTGGACTGACATACTGGTTTGCATGTAGTCACAGCCTCATGGTGAAATGTCATAGACTCGACAGCCGGGCACATTATTTGCATCATGCTCATTATTGTATTTACATAGTTAGGTAATGCCATCAGAAGACCACCGCGGACTGTACGATTGAGCGGACTAATTGAGACAGTGTTGTTATTTATATAAATCAGTTCTTGTATAAAATTAATTAATCAGCTTTTATGTATCTAATTAATATTAATAATCAAGCGGTTATTAATTTGAATCTACACTCCGCAAGTAACTAATTAATCAAACTAATTTAATTTGTATTTGTCTGCGGTTTTTTTATTTACTAGTTGTAGTGAATACTTGTCTTGTCTTTACTTTACTGACCGCTCCAGGGATCCCGGCTGAGATGAAGAGCGCAAGCGTATCGGGCCAAGGCAGCAACTTGTACTGCTCCCACCACCGCTTCACCACCAGGCTCACGTAGAAGCCCAGCACGAAGGACATCGGGATCGACTCGCTCTGCGCGCCGAAGTACTGCCGCACCTTCTCAAATATCCTGGGAAAGATTACACTGATCTGAGAAAACTACTGAGCATAACAGATACAATATACTGCATCCGTAAGATACTGTGAGAGTCGTGTTTCCGTGCCTTTGGTGTTACCGAAGTCTATTGGCAACGACTACTTACCATCAAGTGGCTCGCTTCCTCGTATATCGGCTTTTAAATAAATAAAAATCGGAGGCAGTCGCCACGCCTGCCAACAGAAGTGATAACTCAAAACTTTTAAAACTTTCAAAAAGCGTCTAAGTAAGTAAGTGCGCATCACCGGTCCGGCGCACTACGTCTTTTTTTTTTATTGATATAAGGCAGCAAACGAGCATGCAGCACCACCTTCCGCTGCCGCCCATGACAACTGTGACCGACTTAGAACAAGACTCAAATGAGGACTGGGATAGTTAGTCCGGTTAGGTGACGGTGACATGTTAGTAAGAGTCTCGTTATAATTCGGTCACAGATGTGTTGCTACCCTTGAGGACTGAGATGGTCGCCTCTAAAAAGTGTAGCCGGTAACGTCACAACATATTGGTGACGCAAACCCATAAGATTTTCCCCCACTAATCGTCTAACGAACGCGCCTATAGAAGTTTTCACTTAAATAATTTAATACAACAGTATGTCAGTAAGCAGTAAACTTTCACTTCAAAAACATAATTTTATCGTAATTATGTTTATCGTAATTCTAATTATTATCGTAACTATTTGCAATACGTATAAATACAAATTGTGGAATTGGGAAAGACTACTTACTCAATGGACGCAAAAAACCTATACAAGGACGACGGGCGAGTTAGTTGACACTTAGGTAATAGTAGGGTGGTTGAGCCTATAGTTGACCAGGCACCAGTTGTTGACCACTTGCGGCATTGAATGACAATATTAAGATTTCCCGACACTATGTGTATTATTTTATATTGGCTACATGTTGTCGGTACTAATACAAATCAACCAATCACATTACGGCTACAAAGAGACAATCAGTAAACCCTACAATTTCGTATTATTTTTACTTGTCGCTGACAGTTCTCGTTCGGCCGCCATTGCAGTAAGGAAAGAGTTTTAACGGGTAAGAATATTTTATATTTATTTTGTATCGTTTTTGAATGAACTTTGCTGTGATGATTGATTTTTGTAATTATTGTATGTTTATTTTGGGGATTTTAATGAATTTGAGGTGCAAACAATATAATTTTCATGAGTTATTTAACTGGTTAACAAAAGGTACATGATTTGTATTGGTGTTCCTGTGGTTGACCAGTTGGTCAACGACTAGCTTACTGAAGTACTACTTTTTTTTACATTTTTTTATCTATTTCATGTCTATTATGTAATTTGTAGCTCAACAAACAATTTGACCAGTGGTTTGACATTGGTACTGCATACAAAACATAAGCTCCTATGATTGACCAAACTCTCTAAATATGAGTTTTTTTTTTCTTTTTTAGATGCAAAATGTCGGTGTATAAATGCAATGGCTAAGAAGAGAATCCCTTTTAAAAAAGAGCAGTTAATAGATACAGTTACTAAAATAATTCAAGCCGACAATCGACCGAGTCCATTCAGGGAAGGAATTCCAGGAAGGAAATGGTTCGATAATTTCATGAAGGGAAATCCAGATATTACTAAGCGACATGCAGAAGCTATTAACTCTGCAAGAAGTGCAGTAACCGTGGAAGGAATAAGAAAATGGCATTCAGAATTAGAAGAGTTTCTAAAGACTGCAAATGCACATGATATTTTAGACGATCCTGATAGGATTTTAAAAGCTGATGAATCTGGTTTTCAGTTATGACCTTCCTCAGGCATTGTACTGGGACCTAGAGGCATGGAATTTTTTTACAAAATTAAAGATATGGAGAAAGAAAGTATAACAGTGATAGGAACTTTAACTGCATCTGGTAAAGTTATGCCGGTGATGGTTGTTTACCCCTATGGGAGAATACCAGCAGAATTTGCAAGAAATGATCCCGAAGACTGGTGCCTCGGAAAGTCAACTAAGGGTTGGATGACATCTCGTGTGTTCTATGGGTATATAGGCAATTCATTGGTGCCAGCTTTAAGACGTGAAATTTCCTCTACTTCTATGAATCGACGGCCACAAATCACACATTACATACGAAGTGAGTCAGCTGTGCATTGAGAACCAAATTATTTTGTATGCCCTTCATCACCATGCAACTTGTTGGTCTCAATTATCCCTAAGAACAAACTTTAATAAAGTTGATTATAAAAAAACCTCACCTTTTGTGGAATGTAGTTATTATTTCAGTTTGTTTATAAATGGTCAACCTCTGGTACAACCCCTGTCAACAACTGGGGCCTGCTGGTCAAAGTAGGGTACATCCCAGTTTTAAACTGATTATGTTAAATAATTTAAAAAACAAAAGGTATTAAGTGTTTTCCTTTTCAATTGTAACTTTTAACTAGATAACGTATAATATAAAAAATAAACTAGGTATAAAAATCGCAACTAGGTTATATAACAACATTCTAAAGTAATTTTTTGTCCTTAAATGGTTTGAGACTGGTACATCCACCCTAATTGAGTGAAGGTACCTTAGTGCTTTTCGTTTTTACTTTGTTTTTTAAAACACCAGAAAGGTAGGAAATCTAATGCTCACGGCTAAAAGCGCATGATGGGCTTATCGGATGCATCATCTAGCACTATCGCAAACATTGTTTCTGAATAAAACATTCCGATCACACGTTGCACACGAACTATTTTGAGCGAGAGGTATTGATTTATTAAGCTCACAATAAAATGCCCGTGTGGGACGAATTCGCTCTTCTGAATATTATATTTATAGTGTATTTATTGAAAAGAAACTCGGTCTATCTATCATCATTGTAAACTTAAAGTAATGAAGTATTAATAAAGCGACGTAAAAAAGGTATTTATAATACATGTTTTATCTAAAATGTTAAAACAATATACTTTCGGCTTCAACCCATTAATGGCCAACTACTGAGCACGGGTCTCTCCTCATACCTGAGGAGCCTGCTCCAGTGCGGGTTGGTGGAGGGGTTAGTGGCCATCCCAAGTGTCGGAAATTTTTAAGCCGCCCGAAG
Organism: Ochlodes sylvanus; assembly: GCA_905404295.2. Classification (NCBI taxonomy): domain Eukaryota; kingdom Metazoa; phylum Arthropoda; class Insecta; order Lepidoptera; family Hesperiidae; genus Ochlodes; species Ochlodes sylvanus. The sequence goes on along the minus strand of FR990123.1, from coordinate 11,474,879 downwards.
GTATCCGACGTGGCTTAACGACTGCTACCAAATGGTAACAACCGAGACCGACGGCTTTACGTACCCTTCGAAGCACGGAAATGCTCAAGAAATTTTGCTACTAGCGGTCACCCATCCAACTACCGACTTAACTTTGTCGATCACACATCGACGCAAACTGAAGGGCTATGCGCGCTTGTTTGTATTATGTAAACAAAACAGTCATACATGGCATTATTTTCTTTCTGACGCGAACAGTACGTTATAATATAGGCGTCATGTTTTACATAGCTGTGTAAACCCTCTTTGTACAAAGGATTACGATCTCGAGTGACAGGACACCGAATGAGACATTGTATTAATAACTGTATTCATTTTTCACACATAAATTGAGTACCTGTGAGTGTGTACAGAGGTTCACCGTAACAATTTTAGCACTATTATGCTTTTGACGTTTCGCCCAACCTGTTCTGTCGGAAAAAAGTATTCGAATTTTTCATACATTTACGTCCTACTAATTTAGTTGGACGTCTATCCTAATCAACAATTTGTTATTCCATCAGCTAACTCAAACGTCCCCAGTGGCACACAGTTCCCGACAGATACAAAAATACCATATCGATTTAATTCACCATGTTCACCTAATATAAATTGAACTATTATATAGTCGATCGTGCTGGAGTGTAATTTATAATTGATGTGCCATATTTCTATAACGTTAGCCGCGTTATAGAGCTCGGTTTACGCCGTGTCTTTAATTAAGTTTCATTAGGTATTCATTGAAATTCTCGGAATGTGCTTAGATTGGCACTGCTTTTTATGAAGTAATATTATAGAGTAGGAGAATATTGTAAAAAAATTACCAAGCTGACCTAACCCTAACTGAATAAAAAACTAAAATGAACTAACTAAATGCATGGTAAATGAGCCCAGGATAGGGAATATATTTGCTAGCTTAGGAATATGTTTATATCTTATACCTATATATAAAATTCTCGTCTTATATATAAAATTCTCGTGTCACAATGTTAGTTACCATACTCCTCCGAAACGGCTCGACCGATTCTCATGAAATTTTGTGTGCATATCGAGAATATAAATATGTTTTATTAATAAAACAATATATATGTTTTTTTTATCTTTAGTTTTTAAACTATATTTTATTAGATATCAAGAAATAACTAATCGTTAATCGAATCGTAATCGTCGAGCTATCTTTGCTAGTAAGAAATAAGTAACAAAACCACATATGACTCCAATTTATAGGAAACAATCCGTAAGCAACACACTTAATATCAGATTTTTATATATTGTAAGGAAATGAAGAAGCACTCGGTGCAACCAATGAAACGTAACTTGAAAAGGTCACGGCATTTACGTACCTAATCAAAATTCACCTTTTAAAGCTATTCTACTGCGCGTTATGACTTATGAAGTTATGAGAAATTATCAGAGTATTTTCACGGTGCCGATGCCGGTTTTGAATGAATGTAATGACCGCATGCATAGAATCTAGCAACTGCGGAGATTATCCGAATGATCATTACTCGTAATTTTAGTATCGACGTAGATGCCCATATGGCACAGGGCAATTATGAAAAAGAATATTTCGACAATTTTTTAATGTAGGGGACAACAAAACATGAAAGATGCTGACATAACCCCGTGGGGTAATTAAATAACACAAAGAATTGATTTGATCTAATGTAACTTCACCTGTAAGTAAAAAGATGAAATCAGCCGCAAAATGTTTATACATAATCTTAATCTCAGTGTCGCAGTAGTAAATAAAACACGAACTGGGTAGGGAGAAAGAGGATAGATGGGGTGGCGGAGAGTTTCCTATATCCGTTTTATTTCACTTTACCCTTGCCTAACGCATCCGATCCTATCATATGCACACAATTTTAATATCGTCCGTAAGGCATCTCCCAAGAAACAAGGATCAAACCTCCAATGTCATCATTTTCTTGCGAGTCATACGTATTCTATTCATATTATAAATGCGAAAGTTTGTATGGATGTATGAATGTTTGTTACTCTTTCACGCAAAAACTACCGAATGGATTTTGCTGAAACTTTACAATAATATAGCTTACACATCAGAATAACACATATTTATAAAGATATAGTGTGAATTATCCAAAATATAATTATAGCTAAATCTTTGAAAACCGCAGGAATAAGCATCCCGAAGCGAAGCGAGGGCGGGTCGCTAGTTTATAATTAAGTCGTATGGAGTAGAACTATTCCGTGTCTTGAAGTACTTAGTTCAACTAGGTATCTTTAACTAATGTTCGAGATGAGGCGTGCTACATGTACATGCCGTATATTAATATTATTATATTTTCTTCCTTCCTTCCTTCCTTATCGTAAGTAAACTCTTGTAATAATAATATCATACACAAATAACGTATAAAACATCCTTTCTGTTTTTACATTAACAAAGAAGCGATAAGCGCCAAAGTGGTTCTTATTTGTTTGCAAATATTTCAAGATCACGAGCAAGCAAGCTATCTAGAGGTCGTCCGTGCATCATCATAACATTAAGTAGAAAAATAACGTCGTAATTTTTAAGAACTCTATACAATGCGTTTTTTGTTTCACAAGTTTCCACAATACCACATGTAATGATCATTATCCTTACGACTTGCGTCAATCTTAACAGGTCAACTGAAAAAAGCAATGCGACAGCCATTAATGGTATCTCACTGACTATTTTTGTCAGGTAGATATCTGAGGCCAACAAGACATTCCCTGCATTCCCAGCAGTTATTCGTCATATAAAACAAAGTCCCTGATGGGACTTTCATACGGTTTTCACCAATAGAGAGATGGATTCATGAGGAAGGTTTAGGTATATAATTTATTGAAGTTTTTTTAAGGAGAATGATTACTTTTGCCCGCATTTTTCTCATGTGTCAAATGTACTCCATAACCATAATTATTAATTTTTAATATAACCGTTGTCTAGGAATTACAATCAGTATTTTGGAGTAATAAGTAAGGAAACAACCGGAACTAAACGATTTACCTATCTTAGACAGATGGCTAAAATTATTCAGTCGAATATGAAATCAAAATGGAATTGATACCAATTCTAAAATTAAGTATATATTTTCTGGTTTTCTTGAAAAGTATTTTATACCATGTAATTTAAATGATTATCTTAGGAGTTATCGTAAATTGAAAACTAACGCACGTGAAAATAAATTTGAGTGTGGGTCCCCGAAGGAAAGCAAGGGCAGGTTTACTAGTAATCTAATAAATAATAATAACTTAATAAGTAATAAAATATTTACACACTCAGACCCCCGCTCAAGGATTCTCTGTGTCGCGGGAAGTAAGGACGAATAACATAATCACTAACAAACATTAATTTTATCAGTCACGTAAACATCTGCCCCGGCGCAGAATTGAACCCGGGACCCCACACGAGTAGGTATACGAACGACCGCTGACTTTATCACAATTGCACTGGAGCAGCGTGGGGTGCTTGTCGTCTTCTCAACTAATAGCTCAGTCTAAATGGTTGAACTCAATTTCGGTTGCGGAATTAGTAAACAGTTCCAACGATGATTTTGTTGTCGGTACCTAAATATAGAACATTATTCATTGTACCATACAACTAAATATACATACTGCAAGTATACATTCGTTTTCTTTGAAATAAGATACACGTCAATGTTGTTTTGTTAATTGGGTTTTTTGGGACGGTTAGACAATTCACACAGTTACACTACGTCCTTCTAAAACATCTCGACGAAATCAGATTTAATGAACATGTTTAATATATTCAGGTAATTTCAAGTAGGAAGTTTCGACAACAGCACAGTGGGTATTTACTATCTATACAGGTATTTCTCTAGTATCATATTATTATATAATTAATATATATGAAAAAATATATAAACCACAATCTAAAATTGTTAAGACGATTAATTCTTTAATGTGTATATGCTAACGCGCGGCGCGGTGAACCTTCGCTCGAATTTAATTTTACGCACGTGTAAAGGATTATCATATTGTGCCTGAAATGGTGACTAATGTATGTAAATCGACAAGGATTAATACTGTACCCGTCAAATTCAAATTCATATTTATTTGCTTCAAAGTTGAGTACATACAAGGTTTTATTGCTATGGCGAAGAAGAGTGAAATTTAACCAAAGTGTGGCATGCAAATATATAATATAGACTCCGACACAAAATAAATGAAAAGAAAAATCTCTCCTAATAGGATTCCCCGTGTCACCGGTGTCTTGTAACGTGGACACAAACAAAGATTTCGCTTTCCTAAATGTATGACCCGGCAGGAAATCGAACCTCCCTTCTTACGAACTACGCTTCAGGATGGTCATTAAAGTCATTTTTCTTGGCAAGGGTTTAATGTACCTACCTAATAGTTATATATGGATGATGAATCGTAGATGTAGTAGATATCTTTTTTAATGTCTGTGATTTATTTATTTTATTTAAAACCCTTCTCAAATAAAATATATATTGTATCAATTTAAAGAATCCCGTCATAACAATTTTCCGTGTGTGGGTAAATAAAGCGTAGGATTGCCGTCGCCGAGGGCGGGTATTTATAGATAGATTTACTCGTAATAAGTCTACGTCTTGGTAAGGGTTTTTACATAAGATAAGTTAACGCTTAATAATAATTATTATTTATTAACAATTTATTTGATTTGATAGGTATTAAATTAGGGTTATTTTTATACAATTAAGGTTATTGCACCTTTAGACTTCTATCTAATGGCCGATAATTAGATAATAAAAACTTTTTAAAGGATTTCCGTTGTAGGATTGGAGAGCCAATTAGTAACCGGGTCTAGTACTACCACAGGTACTACTACCTTATTGGGTATGCTCTATGTGAGAGAGTAGACTATTTTCTTACAATGCTCATATCATGAAGCATTTTTAATTTGACTTGTTAAACATACTCGTACCTACCCATTGACCTTATATGAATTTGCGTTCGCTTCGGCTTGTAATTTTTTTTTGTACTAATTTTTTGTACTAATTAGTGGTTAATTTTCGTAAAACATCTATTCAGGCTATTCAATACATATTCCTAACCAGAAAGCTAAGTGCTACACTTTAGTGTTTCCTTTTAAAATCGCCGGACTTTGAAACAAATTTTACACCCCTTGCTTGGGAGTGTAATATCACAATGTACGTTCTTAACTTAGCGGACGTCTACTAAAAATATATATGCACCTAGTTATGTTATACTCATACGTAATTATATTTATAAACATAGGTACCTACCTAAGTTTAATTCTCGTTATAAATATTAGTCAAGACCAATTAATTTACAGAAATATATGCAAAGCTCACTAAATAATTTGGGAAAGTTCCCGAATCCTTATAAATGTTTTCGGTTCGTTTGTTCTTTTGTTCCACTATAGGTACAATACAACTCAATTACCAAACCCACAAATGAACGTCGTGTTTTTATTAAAAACTTACGTAAAATGACCTATTGTAATTTTAACACTGTTCAACGTGACAACGTGACTTATAAATGAAATGAAAATAATTATGGCTGCTCTAGGCAGTTGTCCTACCTCCGGCGAGTAAGCGAGTATCAATCGGCTATTTTCTCGCTCAAGAAACGTTGTCGTGTAGATTCATCTGTTGGCAAATTACGACGACGATGATGATTGAAAGGGGTTTTAATTTAAGACTTACGTTTGAAAAATACTAAAATGAGTTAGTAATCGATTTTATGAATTAAGCAGATCAAATAAAGTGTTTCTGACGCCATTTTATAACCATGTTCTCAAACGTAAATGATCATGGTCCTTTAAAGATGGAATTTCTAGAATGTTCTCGATGAAATAAGCATTAAAAAAATGAGATGACGAAGAAGAAACATGTTTGAATATGGAATGTTGGTGTTCAAAACCAGTACCACTCGTTACTCGCTAGCGGCCGGCTATGCGACAACTACCCTACGTACCTACTGGTGTTTCTCTCTCTCTCTTTCACTCAGATAGTTCGTGTCTATATTTCAATCAAATATCATTCACATTAAGTAGTGATGTTGTGATAATTAAACAAATAACAAAGTATTATTTTGTTATAATGTAGGCTTCATTATATTTCTTTATATTCCGCGTCTACTTCTTGGTTGGAAGCAATTAAAGAATCACTAAGTCGCCTATTGTTTGTGTTTCTCATGTCTTGTTTTGTTATTTCTGTAGGAAGCAAACAATAAAGAACAGATACAACGTAGGTAGTTTCTGTACTGAATATGCCAAATTTGATAACAATTATGTAAGATACTTACATTAAAAACCCTCGACTACGAAAATCTGTGATGAGCTGATGATCATCAAACGCTTGAACAGATCTTCATAAATTTTAGCTAGGAACCAAGTCAATCACGTCAGCTTTCAAACATTATACTGGCACGCGGGAATCACATAATCGAGTAATCATACGTCAAAAATGCCTAACATCATTTTGGAAAAGAGAGAATACTCTTATATTGCTGGACCGATATTAACCAAACATAGTTAAGGAAACTGGCTTTCTAATGAAGAAACCGCATCGAAATAGATGCATCCGTTTGAGAGCTACGATTCTACAGACAGACATCGACGTCAAACTTATAACACCCCTCTTTTTGCGTCGGGGGTTAGAAAACGGGTATATTTTGACTGCTGACATGCGACACCTATGTATATACAGACTTAAAACAATTTTTTAGAGATTAACGTTACGAGGAAATCATTCAATTAAAGGTATTAAAATTAAATAAATATACTTACTAGAATATTTTGGAAATTTTGATCAACATGCTATTTCATTGTATCTTTAAAACAAGTAATTAACTTGGAACTAAATAAGACTCAAACGTTTTACGTAAAAACACTTCAACAACAAAAATTCAACATCAACAACTTAGCACTATATCCTTACACTTAATTAAATTTATTCCAATAAACGCCAGTCACTTCTAGCTACCTAGTATTAAATTTAAACCGGATCTTAATTGCTTATCAAGATCATTTTTGTTTTTATTGTTACGAGCTTCCTGTCTGTAATGTTAAACCTTGTAACTTTGCCAAGCGGTATGTATTATAAATTAGGTGTATCAATTTAAATAACCGTCTTAAGCCACGGAATGTGATACTTACACATTCAGTGTAAACATTTTACACATGTACACGTGTACACGTCGTAATTTGTCAACAGATGAATCTACGTGACAATACGTTTCTTGAGCGAGAAAATGGCCGATAGTTTCTCGCTCACACGTCGTTTGTGGGACAACTGCCTAAAACAATTTAAAAAAGCGAAAATGTGTCAGGAGAAATGCTTATTTCTGTAGTTTCCGAAAATTCCACTCACCAATAATTTGTAAACTATACTACCATAATTATTATGAAACAAAGTCCCCGCGGCGTCTGTCTGTCTGTCTGCCTGTTCGCGATAAACTAAAAAACTACTGAACGAATTTTCATACGGTTTTCACAAATTAATAGTGGAATTCGTTAGGAAGGTTGAGGTGTATAATAATACGAGTATATTAAAGTTTTGTGTAAATTGGTTGAAATATGACGATAGCAGTTGAGAAAGTCGAAAAAAGTCAGTCCGCCCGGGAGCTTTCAGAAAATGCTGCCTATACCTTTGAGATATAACAAAACAATGTATCGGTGGAATATTCCTCTTTTATAGGTCTACAATATGTCCATCCGTTATGGCATATGGATAGCTTTTTAGGTATACTCATTCTACGTTTGAAAAAATGGTCACGTACAATGCGGTAATTAGAAAGCTGTTTAGAGGGAAACAGTATTAATCTTTCTCGACTAAAATATGTTTCAGACACATTCTGATAAGCATTTATTTAAATAAGTATATCTTAGGTGTTATCGAAAAATGATAAATAACACGCGTGAAAATAAATTCGTGCGCGGGTTACGTCTAACTATTTTGAAGTGAGGGTTCTAAGGGACAGGTTTCCCGAAGCGCAGCGAGCGCAGATTTACTTGTCCTTGCGTAGAAACAGCACGCACTCATATCTATGATGCGCATCGAGCTAACGTGATCTCTAAATACTACTGCACTTTTGACCGTTGATAGTACCTACTTGCCGCTATATTGAGGAGAACGAATAATGACAGAAATTAAATTAGTGAATATTACTGATCACACTGGAACTGACTATAAATAAGAGTAAGCCTAGTAGTTTCAAAGAAATTAGGTTTCCAAAACAGAGATGATTGACATAACATGATGATTGTTTGAGATGACACCTTTAACACAGTATAAAGTTATACTTTGCCTATAATATTCGAAGCAATGTGACCTGTGCCGCTACATGTGTGAGGAGACCCTAACCAAGAAGTACTATGACCGTCATGGGTTGCGGTGATGACTACAATGTTACTCACCTCTGTTGTTGCTCGGTGAGTGCAAACCGATACAACAAATTGATGGTGTAGTACAGGGTAAGATATGCAAGCAGCTCCCGCCAGACCAACTTGTATACACTGCCTCGCCATCTGGAATGGAGAAATAATACGTTTAGATTATGTTCTGTTATGAACGCTGGAACATTATGTTTTCTCTGTCGACTATCACATCCATCCATCCATCAGCCTTGCAAGTCCACTGTTGGACATAGGCCTCCTAAACTTGCGCCACTCGGACCGATCCTGAGCCTTCTGAATCCAGCAGTTGCCCGCTATCTTCTTCAGGGAGGTAGACCACATGGTCGGGGGTCGACCATCACATAACTTAAAATATTTATTAATAGACATTGTACTCGTAGGTCTCGCATATAGTTATAAAGTGGTTTACTTTTGTTGTCGAATTTGAAAAGTGATGCTGTCAAATTCGGCTGATCGTCTTGATTTTCATCTTTTGCGTCTCATACGTTACGTAATTATTTCCCGCAACCATTTCATGGGATCAATACGTGAAACTCGCGTTGTATGAACGTAACGCATCCATTAATAATTATACATATTAAATATATTTGGCCTTAGATACATACGACGCCTCACGCGCGTTATTCAGTACTTTCAAGTAAATATTGAACCACACGATATAAATCATATTTCAATGATTTCCTTTGAGTTATATCAGAGTCCAGTTTGAATTAAGTTGCTAATGCTCCTTCACATTAGGGGTTTTTTATGGAATTAAGATAGCAAACATGCATACAGCACCCTTCCGCTGCCGCCATATCAACAACTGTGACCGACACAGAACAGGATATTTCTAACGAGAACACAATTGCTGCTAAAACACTTATTATACGGCAGAAATGGTACTAAGTACCGTGGGGGCAGCGGTGCTATCCCGGGAGAACTGTACACTCTACCACTATGTTATAAGGGAACATATTCGCATGGAATTTTATCATTAACTCTTGACCTATCCTATCACATCAAAGGCCTCAATTAGTAGTCTTTAAACGTAGCACACTATGTAACGGGTAGCCTTGCGTCGCATACGGATCTGCGTACTTATAGTATGTAGAGTCATATTTAACTCTGCCAGCGCCAATATTATACCAGATACAGTCTGTTATGATTATTGATTTCAGTCCCGAGCGTGGGCCGATGCGCTATTTGTGTACCTATCTATCAAATATATTTATAGAGACTGTATTCAAAGCCCTAAAAGCCGTACATGTTTGCGAAATAAATTCTGTTTATTTTATTCAGATATTGTACCTACCTACCACTTGCATTTTATTTCATAACTACGTCATGTGCGGTCAAATTCAATCGTTTTTATGATGTCGAAGACATATTAATAAACCTAAATGCCACCAAAAACATAAAAAGTGTAAGTTCGTAATCAAAAATTTTCTATAAATAACAGAATCCCTAATAAGATGCACAATGTTCTGTAGTTCTTTTTAAACACTTAATTATTTACGTGAGGACCAATGTATGAGACTATATTCTGAGTGATAATGATAAAATGTCTGCCCCGCAGTTTCTAAATTGTGACACAAATTTTCTCACTGTTATCTAACTATAGGTAGGTACGTCCTCGAATTAACTAATTACAAATTGGACACGACGTATCAAACAGTTCTCGTATGGCATTGAGGAGGAAAATTGCACCAATTGTATTTGTCTTATTTTATGTTCTCTTGTAAAAAATGATAATATTATGTAATTCCTGTCATCAACCAACTGTGCGCAGCCGTACAATAACTATCTCACCACTACTGTCGAGTCCGATCGTCCGATTACTCAGGACTAAAAGAAATATAAAAACGTAAAAAGTAATAAGCATTCCATAGATTTTCATCTTTTTCTTACCTTAAAACTACAACCAACTAGCTGACCGTGAGACGTGGTCCTGCCTTAACTATGAATATTTAATTCGAATATTTCCAGCGCGCATTCTGTCATTTTAAGCCAAACGCCATAAGGTTACTTACATTAAAAAAGTTTATATTAGAAAATCATAAATTATTAAAAAAAAATACAGCGGCAAGTCATCAATTCAATTGTTTCAATGCTACGTGTATCACGCTTCCATAACTGTATATAATATTGTTTTTCATACTCCTCAATATATGAATTTAAATGATTTAACGATGAAAATTCGGTCATTTTATCAGCTTTATTTATGTAACAATACACTAGGTAAATCTTCTCTCGCTGTGTCACACTATATCAATAATAATAACAAATTAAATCGCTAAACAAATGAATTCTACCCTTAACAAGTCAATATAACAAAAATAAAAATAACAAGGTGATTATGCAATCATAGCACTAACATACGGTCGCGTTATTTTTCGTGTAGGTAATACTCTTACGGTAGATTACGAGTAGACGGCGCTACTAAAACGACGTAAAAGTTGCGGTTCCCTAACTGACAACGATTCAATTCCGCTAGCGGCACTCTATTAAACTTCCTTAAATTTTCGAATTGTCTACGCAATTTTCTTGTTTTTTCTTTCATAAGACTCTTCTCCTGTCTAACAAACACAACAAAAAAGAATAACGCGAATTCAGTCCAGCCGTTCGCGCGTGATGCCGTGAGGGTAATTGGGATTCATTTTTATATATACATATTATATAGATAAGTACTTATCCAAATTATTAATTTTATGTTTTTAGAACTGTCCAGCTTAAAAAAATATCCAGCTAAATATCCGCTTAAATACTTTTCAAATGTTGAGGTGGTAATAGTCGCATCATAGGCTGAAAGCTACGAATCATTCAGATTCCAATTCTGATCCGATACTTTTTTTTGCATAATGTAGGTACAATTTTTGTCCTCCTCATTTTATATCTACCAACAAAAACGTACAACAATCTTCAACGAATCATTTAAATAATAAATATGTATAATATAACTATACTGTAAGCTTCATAGTGAGATCACCTTCGAGTCATGCACCCAATTGTATTTCTACTCGCATGACACAATTAGCGATTATAAGGTTACGAAACGATTATAAATAATCACATGCCTATTGTGTTACTAAGTAGATTATAAAACATGAGCGTACACTCTTACAATAATATAGATGATAAATTTTAGGCTCTGTTGTACTTATGTAAATAATTTATCAAACCGAACTAACCATTTGCTTCGATATGAAATGGTTACAATGTTTCTTATAAGTGATATATTTTTAAGCGACTTTAAGTAAGGAAGGAGGTTCTATACTCAAAGCGTAAACTTATTTTTATACTAGGTATAAAATATAGGATAAAAATAAATCCCTATTTCCCTTGGTCACGAAATCACGCGTGAACGGCTGGACTGATTTCGCTAATTCTTTTTTGTTGTGTTTATAATTGTCAGGAGAAGCTTATGAATGAAAAAATTAAGAAAATTGAGAGGAAAATGAGAATATGTAAGATTACTTGACTGGAAAACTAGTAATATATAAAGCCGTTCCGTGAACAACTCCCAACGTCCAGGATACTCCACTACCTACACATCCAAATTGCTCCGCTGAAGCTGTGCAGAAGACGCGCTCGAACAATAGGGCCGCATTTTATCCACTTATATCCTGGAGGTCCTTTCCACCTCTATTAGGACTATAGACGACTGACAGCGATATATATTATTATTTTGTACTAGTTGTCCCAGCGTACTTCGTACCGCATTATGATTAAAAAAAATTTTGGTGTAATATCGACAGCAACGCCACCTATCGGGTCCAATTGTGAATCTAAACCATCCTTGAATCCGCTTGAACACACACAAAAAAAACATTCAAATCGGTCCAGCCGTTTTTGAGTTTTAGCGTGACTAACGCACAGCAATTCATTTTTATATATAAGATATGGAATCCGTTGTTAGTGTTTTAGACTCTTTTGTCTTGAATAGTGGTCTCAGATGGATCCAGGGATGGATGATGAAGCTGACTAGGAGAATACAGGAACTCTGAATTAAACGACGCAACTCAATTAAGTCGGGGTCATTTGATTTGTTTTAAGACTCCATAACAGGGAACATTCGCCAGCAACAAAATAATTAAAGATTTCGAGTTACATTACGTTGGAGTTGTTTCCCTGAGCTACAATAACACAGTAGGTACCTACGTATATCTACGAGACACCTACAAGTCCGTCGTAACATTTAAGTACCTACCATAAAATATGAATTACATATATCAAGTCGCGACTTACTTAGTTAAAAATGTATAATGGATGTGTGAAGTCCAACATTACATAAGTGTTATTAGTTTAGACCTTTAAATTTACATTGCTAATACAAGCAATTTAATAGATACATTTTTTTAAACTTCTATATTACCTCTGCCTCTGATATTACACACATACTCATCTTATAGACAACTTGTATTATGCCCTAGTCATTAATACCACTGAGACATTGAACGCATCCGAATCCGCAAGGATGGGACTTTTTTTGGTCACAGCATCATAGTCATATAATCGCAAAAAGTAAAAATTTGCACGAAAAATAATTGTAATAAGTATTGAATGTGTACTTTGCGCGTTACTTTACAGTAGAACTGTGTTTTGTGGGATGATATTATCTTCGTGAAAATGCGTCACAAAATACTAAATAATCATAAAATCATTTGATCAGTGTTCAACAGCAGTTGACCTTTGTATAAGGTTAGAGTCACACGGGGCTGGTTTAAACTATCGAGGTTGAATAATTGGGAACACATGTTTTCTATGCTCGATCAAGAATGTTGACACTTGCAGATCAGATTTTAATCTATAGTTACCTACTAATATTATAAAGCTGAAGAAATTGTTCGAATTGAAAAAAATATTTTTGTGTTCGATAGTTTTTTTTATTGATTGCAAACGAGCATGCAGCACCACCTTCCGCTGCCGCCAATGACAACTGTGACCGACTTAGAACAAGACTCATTATTATGGGGACTGGGATAGTTAGTCCGGTTAGGTGACGGTGTTAGAACAATAGTTGGTTAGTTTGTAAGTATGAGGACTGGAACAGGGACTGTTAGTGAATGTTAGTCCTGTTAGTTGTTGTTAGTAATAGTCCAGTTAGTAAATGTTAGTCTATTTAACACCTTAACTGCGGCAGTAAAAACAGTGACTTTCAGCTGGTGCGGTGGCGGTCCAAAAAGGCACCCACTTGACTTTCTTACTGTGCGGGGCGGTCCCTTTCGACCCGACACCTCTGAGTGGTATTAAAGCTCAATATCTTAGCCAAGGAGTATGGTATATAACAATTTTTATACTTTTTGAAATCGTCATGAATCCCTTGTGTTTGCATTGGCACCGCCCCTGGATTTTCCTAACAGAAAATGAGTAATTAACAATTGAAAATGTCAGGTCGATAAGGACCGATGCCGCACTAGAGTGTAATTTTTGTAGTGATGGGAAAGTGAACGAAAAGCAAATATCGAGTCATTATTTAATAAAATTTTATTAAGTACAATAATGGGTTTAAAAAAAATATCTAAAACAAATTATGTAAACTTAAAAAAAACAAACTCAAACTCATGTAGGTATGATACATACACTTATGAAAGTCAAATTTTTGCATCTCCCACCGTTTCGCTAAGGTGCCTTCAAATATTGATTTTTTTAATCTTTGAGGAGAAAAAGAAACTCCTCGGCACATCTTTTAAAAAATAATAATGCTACATTACAAATTTTATACCTACATACAGATACATACATACTAACATGAGCAGAACTGGTCGCGGATGTCTATATCCAAGCATCTTTGTCATTAATATATTCTTCTACTGTATAATAACCTTTCTCTATTAGTCGTGTTTTTACATGTTTCTTAAATATTTGAACCAGGACACCCATATTTTTTTCCTTTAAGGGAAAATTTCTTCGTCACTTTCACTGTCATTTTCAATAATAATACGTTTATTTGCTGAGCGGATAATTTTATCTTCTAAAATTGTAATTTTGCTGGTGGATGGCTGTACTTCTGTTTGGTTTAAAATATGTATTCATGTGTTTAGGCGTCTTTGAAATTGAACCGTCGTATTCCTCCCCGTAGTCACTTTTATTTCCTTTTGAATATTGTTTGTTGTGATGCGCCATTGTATCGAGCACGAGAACGTGCTCCTCGTGTAGCAAGCACAACACTACTGGCGGCTCGACGCGTACGCATCTGCACAGTGCGGCATCGGGTCGCCGGCGGTCATCCACCAAAACAGGCCCGCTCCCGCACTGAGATAACTTTTTTTACGTTCTGTGCGGCGGCGGTCAAAAAAGGCCCGCCGCTTTATTAAACTGCTATATTTCTACATTGTTAGTCACGAATCGAAAACTATATTTGTCTCTGTCATACTCGTAAAAATTCCCAAGAAACCAGTCCCGCACAGGCGGGAGGAACCTATTTTTCCCGTACGCACAGCGCGTTGGCACAGCATCGGGCCGATTGTGGGTGATCCGCAGGGAACGTGTTAACGAGGTAAGCTATAAGCTATATAATCGTTAATGAAAAATGTTGCACAAATGGAGAAAATATTTCATAATTGTAAACGTCAATAACAAGTTTCCCGAAGCGAAGCAAGGGCGAGTCCACTAGATACCTACTTTAATAAAACTTCGATTTTTTTATCACATTATCCCACGATCCTACATTATCGACTTTCTTAAAGGGTTGCATGTGGAACAATTAGAAATACAAAACTTTAACACTAGGTACATTTTTATATCACATATAAACAGTTATTATGGTAATTTCTTAATTCGATATACGTACGATTAGAGATATTATTAACTTATAATCGTGAAGCGAGGCTTAATCCATTATCAAATCCAGTGGAACCAGTTGTGATGGCCAAGGACACATTGTTGTATACTACACCATGTTGATACTTACGAGTATATCATTTTTTTGGCTATGCTTTTATGGTATAGCTAGAGCGAGTTGGCGTTTCGTGGTAGTAGTAGTAATCCAAATAGCATATTTTGTCTTCGGTTGATATTGATTATAAGTAGGTATTATTTTGATAAATAATTGGTTTTGCTAGTTTTATAATAAATATAGATATAGTCGAAACAACCAACCATGTGGATTTAAACACTCGGGGATTTACCGCGTTAAGCCGAGAGCTTGTAATAATTGATGTACCAAAACACTAAGGATTAACTCAGTTACATTATAGTATGACAGGTGCGTCTTATGATAAGCATGAGGTTCATGATTATTATAGAACAGTCTGTTATTTCCTTAAAAATTTCACGGGAATAAACGTAAACAAACATTATAAAGTGTGTACTATTAGAACTGGATAGAAATTAAATTCCATGACTATTGGCCGCACGAGGAATTGTTTTGAATTAGTGATAAATCTTTTTTAAACGTGATCATGTAATTAATTACTCAAAGCATATAAAGCATTAAAGCATCTCGGAAGCAGGGAATACGAACTAGCTAAATACAACAAAATAAAGATAAATAAATAAATAAAGTACCCAGTCGAGTTATAAAACGTGATTTAGCTAATTAGTATGCAGCACAATCATAATTGAAAATAGTTTTTTGTTCTGCAGACTATTCTCCCAGCCTCCAAACAAGTTTATACACGCCTTCGTGTTCTGGTATTTTGGTATTTTTATAAAGTTGATGTCATAAAATTTATGTTCTCGTGCCTTACAATAATGTCAGGGAAAATGGTTTATATACGAAGTTTATAAAGCAGTGTAGGGTTCCGCATTTGTGTGTTAATCAACAGTGCAGCTTACCAAGCGGCTAGCTATGGTAGCTTTCCGTTTAACTATGTTATACATACTATTGTCGTCAATTCTTTGAAGTTTCTAAAACTAACCATTTAGTTAACATTTGACTCTTATTAAAAACCGGTCAATTGCGAGTCGGACTCGCCCAGGGTTCTGTACCACCGAACGATATTAACTGAATTATTTCATCCCTTACAAGAAAATGTTGAAACAATTGATATTTTCGCGCATACATTTCATGGTAGCAGTGGCCCGGTGGCTTGTTATATGGCCACTTAATCACATTTATAATAAATAGTGTCCTTCTCTGAGTTTGACTTTTGTCACTTTTCTGCTTGGTTTGAAACTTAGAATAACCCGTCGAACTCACGCTGAAGATATATTTGTAATCATTGACTTATTAAGTAGTAATAAGTCAATGTTTATAAAACAACATTTGCAACTGTAGTTCATCCTACCCGCGGCACAATCTTTCGTTCGAATCACGCGACGGGTAATTTTATATGGGCCATAAGTTTTAATCTTCACATTTTATAATTTTATTTCTACATTTTATCTTTTATTCCATTACGCAATACAAACTACAAGTACTTAGTTGTTTGGTAAACAAATAGGTAAATAACTGATTTTTATGGTTCCGTAGTCAACAACCAACACTTCCAGCTTCGCCAGGTCCGTCTGTCTCTTGGTACTAGGAAGCTGCATATTTTGACACGTTAAAAATGTGGGTATGTTTTAGACAATTTTTTGATTTACAATAGGTACCGTTCGCAAAATATAAAGCTTTAAAACGCTAGCTATGCCCAGCTAGTTTGGCAAGTGAAGAAGAGTAATGGTCGATCAACGGATAACTTTTTTTTTACATAAGATAAGTCAGTGCTTGACAACAATCCCACCTGATGGTAAGTGGCGAACGATGGAACTTTAGATTGCGGGTGACCCGACACGCACTCGGCCGGTCTCTTCTTTATTATTTATTAGCAAGGTTTAAGACGGTATCTATCATCTATGTAACTCTCACTTGTTATTGAATTATGATTGTGAATGTCAAGTAGTTTTTTGTCACGCCACGTCCTCATTTCTAATGAGGCGGGTGCCGCTTGTGTCCAACAAAAATGTTTTCTGATTCAAAACGAGGTCAGGTAGCCTGCTACATGGTAGTGATAAATAAACCACATTAAATTAGTTACTTTTAGTCTGGAAATAACACATTGAAGATTGTTGTGAGGAAAATCGATCTCAAGAATCTCAAGAATATTTTAGTTTTTCCTTACAGGTTACACTTTATAACACTTCTCATACTTAACACGTAAGAATAGTTAGATACTAGAATAGTTACTAGAATAGTTAGATACTACAGTGCAAATCTTCTATATTCGCCTGCCAACGAATCCAACACCATTGAGTTGAATGTGCATATTGTGTAAATTCTTAAGGCCACTGAGGGCTACTGGCACCGCGGTAAGTATGGCATCGCTACAAAACTTAATTATTTTTGTTGCGCAAAAGTTTTTATTTTATGATTACGTTATTTTTAAATAATTAAACTAATATTTAAAGCCTTTAAAAATTTAAACATATGCAATAAGTTGAGGTTATAGTTGAAGTTGATGGTGAAGTTTATGGTGAAGGTGAGGGTGAGGGTGAAGGTGAGGGTGAAGGTGATGGTGAGATTGAGGATGGGGTGAGCGTAAGGGTGAATAAAGTGAAAGTAAAGGTGGAGTTTAAGTCGGGTCGAGTCGCGTCAGGAAGATAAGTCGGAGTTACAGTTAAAAACCTCTTACACTTTACACATTACAGTTTTTTTCAACTTAACTCGGCGGAATAATGTAGGTACTCTTCAAATGGTTAAATATTTTTTCGAATAGAGGTACAAAATATTATAGATACATACAAACGCAGAAAATTCACATTATCTCCGCATAATATAAATACAGAACAGATAGGTGCCAAAATGGTGGCACCAAAGCGATAAATATGGTTACCTAATAACTTAGCCTTCATAAAACCTTGTCAATCGATCGATCGAAGTTAGCCGCCTAACTAATTACTAATTCTATTCGTTACCAGCCTTGATTTTGATAACATTCGACAGATCAGACAGTATATACAAAATCATTAGTAGCATCGTTTATGCCTCCGACTCTAAGGTTACATTCGCTATACAGGTTTGTTCCTTTCAGTACATCATAGGTACAACCAACTTAACGTTTATCATTTATGATTTAACATAAATCAAAATGCTCCTCAGAATTTCCTCTGGGACAAACGTAGGCACTATAAATACTCAGAAAAATAGGAAATTATAAGTAATTGATAGAACAATAAATAAATAACGCTACACACTCATAGCCCCACACTAGGATTCCCTGTGTCGTGGGTGCCATGGACAACACACAAGACAAGAACACACACACCCAGACCAAGAGCGGAAATTTAAATTCATCATTCAAATTTCTGCCGCTCTGGGAATCGAACCCAGGACCCACGGAACGGCGATACGGCGTGTTAACCATTGCGCCATCCGGGTCGTCAAAATATATAAAAATAGATAGTTTTTCAATGAAACTTATCATTTTACTAACAATAGGAAACATTTTTATGAGGCATATTATGAAGTTTTTCGGAGCACTGAGTTCTAGGTGGCACAAGATATTATTAAAAATCTAAAATATTTTAAAGGCTATTTATAAAAATTAAAAAAAAAAAAGATATTATTAAAAATCTAAAATATTTTAAAGGCTAGTTATAAAAAGAAAGAAGTTCTTCGGAAAATAAATGTATTTTATAATATTAATACTGAGAATTAAATAGGTATTGGACATTCAACTCTGGGTCAGTTGTTCAACAGTTATTTGGAAGGAGTGTAACATAAGAGGCATTCGTTTTATGTTATTGTGATTTTTGTCGACAGTACTCCTCGGGATATTCTTCACCACTATTATACTTTATGTCATTCTTAAAACATTCATTACATGTATCTGTAAATTGTCTAGCTACAAAAATGTGTTGCTGTGGCACCCTATAATTATGGGTTACATTACAATCATTTTAGCATTATATTCTATAGTTGTGTGTGTTGGGTGTCCTATTAATAATTAAATAAAAAAAGGCACATGTACAGATCATGCTACGTGCCCTATCGAATTACAAATGATTTTAGTGGTTCCCGGCACACGATTGTTTTGAAACATCGAGTTCCTGTTATTCATTTTCATTCGGCCAATCCGAAGGTGTGCAACCAAATACGAATTAAAGTAAAAGGTTTATAGCAAATTAATTTTGTTGGATGAAATCCTTATAAATTAAGTATTATATAATTTAGTTTAATATAGGTCAGTCTATTATACTTATTTCAACAGCCCCCCCTAAAGCAGCGTGGTGGAGTATTCTCTAGTCCTCTTATGGTCCGAGGAGTGTCGCGTCAAAAACGGGCCATAATGGTTTACAATAGACTCTGTCAAAGTCTATTGTAGAAAAGTTGTCGAACTTGCACACTTCGCATAAATTTATGCTGCTGATATTTTTTACAAAGTGGCAAAATTTTATTTCCTACTGATTGCAGTATGAAATAAAATTTTATTGCTTACCTACCAGTAAGCACGATAGAATAATTAGTAGGTAATCCATTTTGCTCTCTGGTCAAAAATTGAGGGCTGCCAATCATATCAAAATGCTACTCATGCATTTCACAATTATGACAGACTAGCTGACCTGGCAAACATTGTACCGCCTCAGAATCAATATACTTACAAAAAAAGCTGAATTTTCATATTTATACACCTTTCAAACCTTCCCTGAACTTCCACAAATAATTCAAAACCAAAATTAGCCAAATCAGTCCAGCCGTTCTCGAGTTTTAGCGAGACTAACGAAGAGCAATTGATTTTTATAAATATAAGTAGGTAAGATTACTAATAATTATTTCAATTGTTTAGTTTCAACTAGCGCTCATCTTAAAATCGTAAATTGTGTAAACTAAGGCAGGTTCTTATATCAGATTCAATGACGTATAATTTTAATTAAATAACATAAACAATTTCGATTCGATATTCAACACAGTTGGAGACGCGGTATGCCTGTTTTCATCCAGATTTTTCCCATTTGATTACTGATATGGTCGGCGAAAATAAAACTATTTCAAGGCTGAAATGGAAAATCATCCACGTGACATGCCCGACTTGATGTTATGCGTGGTCGACTGTGTTCAAAGTGTTATCCATTCCACGTCCGACACCGTTTTTATTAACTTATGCATGATGGTGCTTTGGACGGACCACGGCCTGGTAGATATTCAGAAAGTTCAGTTTCAGTTCAGTTTTTAATTTGTGTTCGCACACATTCTTCCCCAAATTTGAATAGGAAATGAAGAGCAAACGAATGTAGTTTTCTTCTATTCAGCATCAGGTTGTATTAAACAAGTTCCACTTTCTAAATTTCTCGGTTTGCAAAGCTACGCCGAATCTTGAAAATTATTTTGAAATTTTGTTAGGATTTCTTGATAGCTATTCAAACCAAAGATTTTTGCAATTCAATAAGAGATAATGCTAGCACAACAGTAATTATCCGAATAAAAGACAAGGTAAGTATATGTTTTTATTACGCTTCTATTTTACAATATTTTTTGTCTCAAGTACCTACTTAAACATTTTTCTAATTCAACTTGTTTTTCCTTGTGCTGATAATGTTTTATTTTTATTTCGTGGAATATGAAGCAATTATTTTGTGATTCCCAAATTGTGATGGAAAGCGCTGATTATTTAAAAATGAATGAAATGAAAGGAAATAGGAAATTTGATGGTTGTTAAAATTAGAAATTAAAAGTAGGTAATTAATATATTATGTAACCTATATACCTTTAACTTATTCCTTTACATTTAAGTACTATGCGCCCCATGATAAGTCAGGATGGAGATATAACTCATCAATATTATTATCACTACCTATAAGTTGTTGTGTATTGTTATTTGTTACTCTCACAATGTAACATTGTCGTAGAGTCCGCGTTGACGAAATTAATGTACCTACCTATTTATTTCCAATGTATTCTTGTATATTGTTATTGTTGCATTTACCGTTCAGTATGATTGGTTTTTTGTTCATTACAAAAACAGATAAAAAATGTTGAAGTGACTTAATAGACATTAGCTCTACCTACAGTAGGGAGTTTCTACATGTACCTAATACCTACGCTTAAAATATATTATGTAGATAGGTACCTATTTTTATTTCCCCGGTTTATTTTTATAGAAAGTTACGGTAGAACAATCGGTTTATGTGATCGCATGTACCTAATCACTGTCCATTAAATAGGTTATTAATTAGGTGCGTGATACTTAAATATCGACATATATAATTGTTTTCGTTAATTGCCAGCTGTGTACGCAACAATAGATTCGAGAATTAATCATTCGTCGTACCTATGCGTCAGTTAACTTTCGCCACATTTCGTTGTCAGGGCCAACAGAACTAGGTAGGTACGAAACTACTATGTAATTGAATTTTATTGATAGTTGATACTGGTCCGAGTAATCATCACCTTAGCGACATGTAGTCGTGCCCGTGCCTGTTATTTCTTCAGGTTTTAACAAAATAATTCATCTTTAATTACCTACGTTTCGATGTAAACATAGAATAATGATTCTCGCCACAAGTTTACTGGGCCAATTACATAAATGTAGGTACGAATCAGAAAACGACACAAACGCTACACTGTTTCGTTTATTGGGTAAATGTTTAGACATGATTGACACAATGTGGGGAGAGAATGTTGGGCTTTGTCTCGAACAGCTGTTTGCTCTCCGGCTGAACTTGCTCAGGCGCAGCAATAGAGGGTCAACTGGCCTGACTGTGACGCTGTGGTCGCCTCTCGTTCTCTCGTTTTACGTACTAAATACTTACTTGCAAAGGATCCGCCAGAAACATCCGAAACTGCTGCCATTTGGAACTTCACCGGCATACGATATAGTCATGTCGAGTACCTACAGCTTTATAACAACTCAAAATTTATATTTATTTATACACACACACGTTTAGTTGGCGCGAGCTTGTAGCGAGACACACGCGGAAAATTAAATACGTTTTAGAAAGTAATAAAAAGTTTGTTGACGTTAGTTACTAAGGAAGGCGAAGGGAAGTTATTATGTAAAGAGTACACTGTTATTTAGTTACATTATGATGATGTGTTTTGCACTCGGCCTTCCCCGAATTGATATAATACATAAAGGAAAGGCGCGCGTGAGCACCGTTCACTGTGTAGGGGCGACTGTGACTGATGAATGATACCTTGCTTGAGTTGGTATGTTGCTCAAGTTACTCACTCGCTGTTTGCTGATGCGTGTAACTGTGCGCGGGCGCAGCCTGTTGCAGGTTCTACAGCAGGCTCATACCACCACGTAATCATACATGTTGTCACAAGATGGCGCTTGACACAATGCAATGCTGAAACCTTCGCCAAAATTATCACAATAGGTACATAGTGTATTGTTATTGCGCATGAATAACTTAACAAGTGAATACACAAACTTTCTGTTTTATTGTTTCAGTCGATAAATATTGCAATTAAAGGTACTGTATACCTATACGTTTAAATTTTAATCGTGTGACATTATTTCCTTATATTAGAAACTCAAGTGCGGAGAATACTTTTAACTTATGGTACACAAGACTTGATATAGATTTTTAACAAAAATAAAATCACTAAGTACCTACCCTAATCAAGTAAGTATTTATGTACTATGTAAGCAGGTTAGATAGTAATACTTACCCTTTTTTACAATTACATGCCGTGTATGTGAAACGAGTAGGTACAATCAAACTTAGATAGGTAGGTAGGTACTATAGGTAAATCGAAAATTGGAGTTTTAACCATAACCTAGTCATTAATGGTTGCTTCATAAGTTCATAACATTCATGGCCGAAAACGGAAGGGTGGAGCTGCATGCTCGTTTATTACCTACCTACCTATTTATATTCCATAAAAAAGTTTTAGCGCAATTTATCACTAAATATGTAATAACGTGTCGTGATTACGTTGAATGCAATATTTAAATGCGGAATAACTTATTACCACGCCACACCATGTGCTTATAAACTTAAAAAGTAAGGATTATATCCAGTGCCATCTATTAAAACCATTATGCTACTGTACACAATAGTCAAAATCAGAACAATCAATTAATGTGTACTATCCCTACTAGATGGCGACACAATGCAAAGATGAATTACAGCCTAAAATTAGCAAGTAAGTACTTACTTACTTAATTAAATATAAAATTTTAATTCCCTATGATGTATAAGTTACTCTATGGTTAGTAGGCTTTATGGTGTGTAGTTTTGTACTAGTCTAGCAATCAAAATTTTCCCTGCGCTTCTCGATCGCTTCACTTTCATAGGCGTTGGTTCGTTTTGAAACAGCCAAACTGTCGACTGACGCTTTGTTTCTGAAGATCGTATTGGTAAATCCAGGAGTCGTCACGTGTCAAAATGTCGTAAACGCGCTGAGATGAACTGAGCCAGCTTCAAATTTCTGAATCATACTCGTATTACCACACCACTCCACACAGGCCCGCTTCTTGGCTTCGGTGAGGTTGTGCGGCACTGCCACTGCTGGGCACGGGTCTCCTCTCACAGTGTGAGGGGTATAGGCCATAGTCCACCACGCTGGCCAAGTGCGGATTGGTGGACTTCACACACCTTTGAGAACATTATGGAGAACTCCCAGGTGTGCAGGTTTCCTCACGATGTTTTCCTTCACCGAAGCAAGTGATAATTAAATTTTAATACGCACATATTTTTTGAAAATTAGTGATGCGTGCGGGGTTTGAACCCGGAACCTCCGGTTCGGCAGTCCGACGTTCAACCTATGTAATTGTATGTGCCTTCGTATGTAATTGGCCTATTTTCTTGAATTTTTTTTACTGCTAGCACACTTTTTTCCGTGACAGCCGTCGTAGAACGACCACTCCTTTGTTCCCAGCGCGGTCGCTCACTTTGGGCGAACTCAGTAACCAGTGGATGGTCGCTTTTAAAGGTCCTTCATCCATGAAAGCCATTTGAAGTTGATTAATATGGCCAATAAAAAAGGAATATTCCACCCATACATTGTTTTGTTATATCTCAGAGCGATTAGGCGGCCTGACCTTTTCCGACTTTCTCAACTTTTATCGTCATATTTTAAATTTCAACCGATTTATCCATCATTTTTAACAAAAAAATAAACCGACTTCAAACAGGAAACTAAAAATTAAAAAATAAATTTACTTAGCATAAAGTAATTAGTATTTTGATTTAGTTAATCAGAAATGATTAAACAAGTATTTTATAATTTTAGGATTATTGGCGGGCGAAGCCGCGGGGGAAAGCTAGTGTAATATACATAAAAACAACCCTCCTCTTGAATCACTCTATTAAAAAAACAACGGGTTGCACTCCGGGAGTGCCGGCAGAAATGAAAAAAAAATGATTTGGTGTCGTGGGACACCAGGTAGGAACGAAGTTCCTTCGGCTACTGTCGCGCCTGCGCACGTCTCATTTAACGCTTTTTTCCACGCACTTTTTCTTACGGTTTTACTATCACATATTTTTCAGTTCGGTCGCCGCAGCAAAACCTATCCCCTCCAAGCCTGCCGTAAGGAACTTCGTTCCAACATGAACATTTATTTATTTTTATAAACAGAATCGATTGTCCTGCTACCTACTTTACTAGTAGATGTGTATCAACCCTACATTTATAAAATACCTAGTGTGCATATTGAACCCTAGCTTTACGTTGCCATTGCGTATATATTATTATTAAATAACAGTCAACCACTGACAGTTTAAAAGGAACCTTATAACAATGTATCTGAGAAGATTTTTGATTCTAAAATGAATCTTACGATCGGGACACGTGTAGGTGATGTAACATGAGTTTAACATTTTTTACCCATCCCAAAAAGTGCACAACGCCGCTAAAGAAGTTTTCACTTCAGAAAACCGCATCAAAATCTGTTGCATAGTTTTAAAGATCTAAGCATAACAGACATCGGACAGGTACAGCGACTTTGTTTTATAATATGTTAAGATTAACTTTCTTTCTTTATCAAATAACTTTCTCTTTTTTGTAGCCGGTTCAGTAGCATAATAGGTAAGTAGTTCGGAATTATTTCATTATTAAGTAGGTAGTAAGAGTAGAGCAACGTTCGCCTGGGATAGTACTACCGCCCGGCCCGGTACTTAGTAGGTACCATTTCTACCGGCCTATTGGGTAATAATTGTTTTAACAGCAATAGAGTATGGAGTCGGTTACACTTTTTGGAGCCGACCATCTCAGTCCTCAGGGGTAGCATCGCATCTGTGTCCGAATTAGAAGAAGACTCAAATTACCAACAATTATTACTAACTGGAATACTTATTACTAACAGGACTAACTATCACTAACAGTCCCTGTCCCAGTCCTCATACTTACTAACAAACTAAGATCTTAGGGCGCGTACTCATAAAACGTCCGTTTTAACTGATCCGTCGCTACTAGAGGTAATAATTATTCACACAGTATTTTGGGCGCGTACACATAGAACGTCCGTTTTACAGGATCCGTTTTAACGGGTCAATATTTCCGTTGTGTGTGGGATTTTTCACTGGATCCGGAATACTGTCATGTGTGTGAACTGGCTCATACATACTACATACGCTAATAACATATCCGTTTAAACGGACCTGTAAAACGGACGTTCTATGTGTACGCGCCGTAATGTTCTAACACCGTCTCCTAACCGGACCAACCATCCTAGTCCCCATTTGAATCTTGTTCTAGATCGGTCACAGTTGTCATGGGTGGCAGCGGAAGGGTGACAAGATAATATACCTACTTAATGATTCAAAAATAAAAAAAATATTTTTAAGTAATTCTTTATTATTAAATAGATACCTAAAATTCCATACCTTTCATTTACTTGCAATACTTGCAACGCAGAATATTTTTATTACTTAAAATATAATAACATATCGGTTCCGGACAAATTTTGTCAGAATATCCTACCTACATTGAGTTAATGGAATATTTTTTGTAAAGGACATCTATTACGTTTATGATGTCAAACATACGGTTACTATAGAATAAGTTCAACAAATTTTAAACTGTCAGTTTAATAACTACTTAATTATATAACATAGTTTTTTCCTTTCTGTTATAAAATATAATTCGTAAATAACATCAAGCATGCGGCAATGTAAAACAGCTTTCTATTTTAGTGCAGAATTCATATCTAACTATCAGATATCTATTGACATTGTCATTCTGTGATGTGTGAACACATGGAAAAATAAGGTGCATCATCGAATTTTTTACAATTGCTCTCTACTTTGGTAAACACATAGCGTTGAATATTCACAGACGGACGTCAATGCCGCGCAGGTTAGGTAATGCCATTGCTTTATGAATAAGGACAAAGTTCACTTCTTCAATAATCGCAATTGTCGACTGTATAAATTCCGCATAAGTAAACGTAAAATGTTCCAAGGAAATACAATATTTTACATAATAATTGTAGCTGCATGCACAGGCTACGCCTTAAAACTCATATTATTGTCGTGCATTAGTATTCCCTCCCTAGCAACATTAAAAATTAATTAGACATTTCATAGTTAAAATTTAAATCTTTGCACTTGTGTATAAGCGGTATTTCAAAATTAAATATAGATAATGAAGTTTGTACTTATCCCAAATAAATATTCATAATATCTCGACATGAAACATCGCGACTGCACGGAGATGTTTAAGTATAGTTATAATAAACTTTACTAGGGTGGGATACCTACACTTTAGGTAAGTATACAGAATTTAATTTGATGTTATCAAGTTTTTTTCCAATAGAAAACAAATACAATTATGTAAGTACAAAATTAAATACATACCTAAAATAATTGAAATCGAACCTAAGTATATTTTATACAAAGTAGATTTAAGAAAGTATATAATTATGTATAAGGAAGATAATTTTGGTACCTACGTAAATAAATGTTTTCTATATATGTATATAACAAGTCTTCTCAAAGCAATGTTAACTTTAACACCATACATATTTTATATTTAAGTTACCTGATGAATCGCAACTTAATGAATAAATAATAATATACATACTTTAATGTATCAATAATATAATTCATTCGGACCTTCCAGCCGTGTTGGCAGTGACACGTCATTGGGATGTGATTTGTCCATGGTGTGTGCAACATCGATAAAATCCTACTGCGGACTCATATCTAGCTTTGACCGCAGACTTATCGTAAGCGACATTTTTACCTAAATAGCTCCTTTCTCCTGGAGACCATGTCGTATCCATTTGAGGACCTTTCTTCCAACAGTTATCGGAACTTCTATGTGGCCAGTCCATTACCATTTCAGCCGGTTATTCTCTGAGCTATGTCGGTTACCCTCTACTACTACTACTACTACATGTCTTCCTTCGCTGTCGCGCTCTTTGCGGGGACTGGGACCAGGTGCAGGTGAGAAGTCACCTTTTACAACATCCCAAGAAAGGACAACGTCTGTCGGGTCAGCTAGTAATATAAAAATAATTCAAAAAATATGAGTACATGTAAAATTGGTATTTAATAGCATATTTATTTGTGAAACTATTTAAAAAAAAACCCTGTAAATTTTGGTTTTTGTCGGTTACGACAAGTCCGCGATTATGGCTCGAATGGTCAAGTTGTATGTCAACGTTTCTTTTATTATTCACTACAATCTTTAGGTGCCACAATGTAAGATTTAAAACTTTTCCCGAAGTAACCACTTACCTTCAAATGGCTGGTCAGCTCGAATATACATAGCCTTTCAACATTTAAATAAAATCGGAAAGGTAATAAATATAATTATAATATATACGCATAATGCTCCAAAAAAGCTTTACGTTGGTATAATCATTTTATGTACAGCCCTCACAAAATCAAATTAAATAATATGTAACCGGGGCGTGAAAGAACTGTGAACGTGGACCAGTTCTACTACATCACAATATACCACATTAGGGCATCGATAAGTCTAATTTATTTAGGTAAAAATCTAACTAAAAAGTTGCTCGGTGGCACGCTCCAACTCCCAATCGTATGTGGAAAGAGCAACCCGCGCTTGATGTTCGTCTACCCCCATATCCAGCAGGCGTTGCACCTTCTGATTGAACTCCCAAATGCAGATGGGCCCCCCGGCGTACACGTTGGTCCAGTGTCGAGCGGTCAAGTTAAAGAGATTAATGTTTTCTCTATACTGCTTGGCGACTACGGCGTCTTGCGGATCATTTGGCTCGGCAGCAGACAGGAGCGCTTGTATCGAAAGCAGGACAGTGCGGAGAGTGAGAGCGGCTGCCCACTGGTCTTTAAGGATATCTAGGCATATCGCACCAGTTACCGACGACACATTGGGATGCCAAATCTTGGTCATAAAACGTATCTGCGACAAATCATAAGTTTAATTTTCAAACTGCTTAACTGGTTCACAAATTCTTACCATTTTCTTTCCAATTCTTACCTTAGGCGGATTGAACGGGTAGGTCTCTGGGACCTTTATTTCGAGAATAAATGTTCCTCCCTCATAAGGCGTATCGGGCGGGCCAGCTATCTCTCCCTGGAGCTCAGTCCAACTCTCATTTACCAATTCAAGTTTAATGGACCCCCCAGCAACCTAAAAAGTGAACATCCGAGTAATAATAGTACGGAAAATGTGTATTCATATAAACATTTTTTGTTAGTTACAATATATTCTTCAGGATTCCAATTAAATGCAGTCAGGTATACAAAAAAAAGTTATTTAACACAATCAATAATAAGTATTAGTTTGTTAAATTTTCAGCATATTTTTTTTAATTTAAGAGAAGTTTACTATATGTTCTCAATAATATAATGGACTAAGTGGTAGAGCGAAATTCTCATATACTGCTCAGGAGTGGGTCATTAATAAGTTGAAGCCAATACACATAATAAAAATGTAACTAATCTCTGTCTGTACATGGTGGATATCTAAGAAAAACCTTTACTAACACAATAAAATGCAAAACAATGATTATAACAATGATTTTTTTTCGATTGTGCGCTCTTATCTCAGAAAGGGCTATACTGATTTGGGTTAGGTTTTCATTAAGGTATTTTAGTAAGCTTCATTATAAATTTAGCCTTTATTTTATTCAATCAGTTAATAAATAAAAACGTTATGTCAGTTTAAGGAATCACATTTAACAATTTTCAAGTGCTAAGGATTTGGTCTCCTGAAGCGAAGCAAGGGCGAGTTTACTAAGTGAATAATATCTCATTATGCATTAATTTTACTATCATAACTAATAATACTATTAACTAGTGCCCGCAACTTAGTATTATACTCTTACAAAAGTATTACTAACTCCCCAATTTTACCCTTTCACACGAGACCTAAAAAAATCTACAATATTATTTTTTAGTCCACATACAATGGCATGTTGAAACTAAAACCAGAGAGATCAGTGTAAACAGAACTACAATTTAAACAAGTAAAAAACTTTACCTGAGTAACTATACCCGTAACTATGTCCGACTAACTACAGTGTGATTTGACTAATAAGTAAAACATTTCACTAAAAGATGCATGCATTCACTAAACTGCATGTGCCTGACAAATCTAACAAAAAACAACGTCATTTGTTGACTACAATAAAGTAGATACTAATATTTAGAGCCTTTAAATATTTCAGACTCAATGATCTCTTGGTATGATAGAAACAGTAAACAAACCACATATTATACAACTAGTAATACAAAACAATGCAAGCCCCAAATATAAAAAGTGTGCGCATACTAGTGTACATACATATAAAGTAAAACTTTTTTACGACATAGCATTATGAAGTTTTTTCATATTTATTTAGATGTAAAATTTAATTTTTTTATCTACATTTACTCCGTCAATGACCCAAATCTGACTAACTTTAACTCCAACTTTAAGTATAAACTGAAACTTTAACTTCAAAATCAATTATAATAGATCACACTTTTAATTAAACTTTAACTAATCAATGTCTGCACATGGAAGATAAAAAAAAAATATTGGAAAAACTACTAACTATTAAAGTACTAACTAATATTGGGTAGATTTATTAAAGCTAACTTTGTAAATGTATGTGTCTCTTTGTTGTATTCTCTGTGTGGGTGCGCCCACTAATATTGGAAACCGATTGACTGTTTCCAATGACAAATTTAATAAGCTTGGATTTATTTCAATCAGTTCACAAAAAATTAGATTTTTTAATTTAAAGTATCCCGTCTAAAATTTTCCATCACATTTTTCTAGAAACCGCTTCTAAGCCTTCCTCGTGAATGTAACTTAGAATAATTCAAATCTGTCTGGCCGTTTCAGACCATTCAGTCCAAGTTAATTTTCAAACATACGAAAAAATCTCTTTGACTGAGAGTGACAAGGAATCGAACATTAATAGTCTTTGGTAATTGTTTTATAATTTATATTATAATTATGTGGGATACAAAAAAATTCAGGAACACCCAAATTTAAAAGGTTGATTCTCAACCAATATACATAGTTTAAGGGCAGTTTATTTTGTAAAAATCACTTTGGATTAATAGAATAATTATTTCAACTCTGAACAAAGAGGGATGGATGTGCATAAATTTGTGGATTGTTATTAGTATGGGCTAAATGATATAAATCCAGTATGTCATGATTTGTGGCTATGGATTACTTAGTAGGTAGTAACACAACATTTGCACAGTAGCTTTCAAAACAATTCCAAATGTTTTTAATTTAAATACATATTTACTCGAATTTTTTAATCTAATCAGTATTTTTAAGAAGTCATATACAAGGTTTACTTTTATATTTTTTGAGGGGAAAAACAACTTAAACATATTGAACATGAAATTAACAATCAGAACTAAACAGAGAAACAAACTGTGTATGTATTTAAACGAAAATAGTTAACTTTTATGCCACTGGAATATGACAAAGGAGTAAAAAAATTACGACTGTATCAATGGAGGTAAGTAAACAAGGATCACCATTCCAAATTACAGAACATGCTGAATCATGCACTAACATATTTAATAACAAAATAAAAAAAACAAAAGTATAAACCACGTCTAAAAGATTTTCATCAACTTACTAAACACAAATGCAAGTATCTTCTAACATTCCCATAATAAAACGATCATGTTAAAAAAAATTAGTACCGTGTAAAACCCTACCTCCTCGCTTTTCATCACTTCTTTAAACTCACGTTTAATGCGTTTGGCAGCTATATTAGCCATTTCCGAGGTTTTAAAATTTATTAAGATGACAACTGAATTTGTTTGGCTCCTATCACTAAGAAAGCACAGTAATTTTGTGTACGTAATGGCAAAATGCAATCAGTCCAGGAGATTGAATTGAAATGAAATAAAATTGTGAATGTGATTATATAGCGTAGCAATCTAGCAATACAAAAAATTGAAAATAATAATTTAGTGTTGCCATAAAAGTTCTTATTATGCCACAGACTACCTAATAAGCCGTAAACTATCACAGATTAAGTAAAATAACTGAATTTCCGTTATTGTTACTTCTATAGATATATGGTATACTCCATATATTGGGTATAAGAATAAAAGAGAACCTACCAAAGCTTACACTACTTTGATGTGCAAGAAAGAGAAAGAGAGAGATGCTGTCAACGAAACCTTACATTTATTTGTTACCGGTCTTTAATAATCCAGCTGTATAAGGCATAGAGTAATGTCATAGGGAGACCATTTTTAAACTACGGTGGCGCCCTCATTTAATTTCACGACTGTCTTGATAGACTGTACTGGGAACCTTCCCTTATTTAGCACCTTGCAATAGGGTTGTAACTTTATAATATAACGGTAACTAGTTACCGGTATGTGATAAGGCCAGTATGTGATCGCTTATAGCTCGGCGGCCGGCGGCTTGCGTCGATCTTAAGTGACCGACAAAGTTACAAACTGCCAAAATTTCTTGAGCGCTTCCGTACTTCGGAGGGCACGTAAAGCCGTCGGTCCCGGTTAACACCATTTAGTAGCAGTCGTTAAGCCATGTCAGATACCTTCGGGCAGTTTAAAAATTTCCGACACTTGGGTTGGCCATTATCCCCTCCATCAACCCGCACTGGAGCAGCGTGGTGGAGTATGCTCTAAGTCTCCTCAGTATCATTATAGACCCGTGTTATGTAGTGAGTGGGCCATTAATGGGTTTAAGCTAGCCAGCCATGTGATAAGGCCATTTAAAGTACATATAGATGGGCAGTTCAGTTGCGGAAGCGAGCCCGGAAAGAGGTCGAGAAGAAAATGATGAACAAGAAAAATAAGGAAGAACAGTAAAGTGAACTTCAATGAAGTGTCGTTTCGCAGTCGCAGTGTTGCAAGTGTTACTCTGTGGTTTCATTAAAACTCATTTAGATTAAAACCGGCCTTATTATTTTCCCATCCCTTATCCAATCATGTGGCAATATTATAATTACGACAGTGTTATTTTAATGTTCTCGGTGTGTGAATGTCATAAATTGGCAATCAAGCTATCTATAGAGCTAATGTCATATTGGCAAAAAATATTACATCCAAGTCCATTACTGATGAAAAAAACTTCACGATGAACTTTTCTCTTTGTAGTTAAAGATAGTAGAGTAAAACGTTTAAGTACTCTGTGAGTAGAGCTTTGGTTGGTTTGGTTGTTACTCTAATTGTAAGCTTTGTGCTGTGTGTGTGTGTTGGACTAAAGACGACAAGAAGTGATATTTTCTTTCTACTTACTTCATGGTCTATACTATTTTCTGTGTATTTATAAATTAACATTAATATAAAATGACGTTATTTCGGTGTAAATAAGTGTATTTGGTGGATTTGTGCATAATATTTTGAGTTATGGCGAGTGATTTTAGGAGTGCGAGGACAAAGTTATGCTAATTGACTCCCCATGTCACCGGGTTTCACCTACATACCTGGAACGTAAAGGTGCGCTACACTTTCGTATAAAAATGCTGTCTTTCTAAAAGTTGTGTTCATTCCTCACTGACTTCACATTAGTGTTCATTATGACTGTATTAATGCCCTTTGTTTGAGCGCGTTTCACTCCAAACATTTATATTACTCTGAGGGCATCAATGGGCCCTACTGTTCTCGTGTCCACGTTCCCTTCGCTTTGAGTGATGTAGTACTTTTATATAAACTTCTAGCCAAGAATGAATTATAGCATAAAACTACGTTAACAAAACAGTATTTTAGCTAACTTCCTTAATGTTTACAATACGAATATCTGGTCTTATGGTTGAAAAAAATATTTGATTATGTTTTGATTAATTTAAATTGGTGTTTAACGGATGTATTTAATATTGTAGAAATTATTTTAATAATAGTTCTATTTTTTAAAACTGTTAAAAATAAATATAACACTTTTCCACAATCTTCTATTTTATAATGAACTGACTGTAAGTCATATTATAACAAATTGACCAAGCTGGTCAACATTAACTATCAAAAAGCACTTTTATGCAACAATGATCATGGAGAAGATGTGGTATGTGGTATAATTAATATATGTATATATTTATATATACAATTATATACAGGGTGTAATCGTTAAGTGTGCACAGGCGATTATTCCGTAACTATTACAGATATCAAAAAACTTTAAACTGATATCGAAAGCACTTTACCTAATAAGTAAAATGACAATAATAATTTATTAAAAATAAAACGAGAAATATCCAAAAAAATTACATTAAACTCTCCCATACATTTAGTAGGAGATAGTAGAAAGGTTTTACTTTCTTTATTTAAAGTGGAATAGTACCTATACACACCCTGTATACTTAATATATAAAACTTTATTAAGTGTAAATATATAATCATGTCACAATTTTTTTTTATTGATTTAAGGCAGCAAACGAGCATGCAGCACCACCTTCCGCTGCCGCCCATGACAACTGTGACCGACTTAGAACAAGACTCATATATGGGGACTGGGATAGTTAGTCCGGTCAGGTGATGGTGTTAGAACATTAGTTGGTTAGTTTGTAAGTATGAGGACTGGGACAGGGACTGTTAGTGAATATTAGTCCTGTTAGTTATTGTTAGTAATAGTCCAGTTAGTAAATGTTAGTAAGAGTCTCGTTATAATTCGGTCACAGATGTGTTGCTACCCTTGAGGACTGAGATGGTTGCCTCTAAAAAGTGTAGCCGGCTCCACACCTTTCTATCCGGAACACAATTGCTGTTAAAACAATTATTACACAGTAGAAATGGTACTAAGTACCTTGGCGGGCGGTAGTACTACCCCGGGCCAACTCTAAGCTCTACTACCTATGCAAAACAATTAAAATTAATTATTTTACATAGGTAGTAGATCCTAGGCTCTACTACCTACAAAATTATTATAGAAGATTATTATAGAAATTATTATAGAAAAAATTATTATAGAAATTATTATAGAAGATACAAAATATTATTCTCATTCCAACAGTTTTCAATGTAAAATTTTTGGATATTGCTCGTTTTATTTTTAATAAGTTTTTATTGTCATTTTACTCATTAGGTAAAGTGCTTTCGACATCAGTTTAAAGTTTTCTGAAATCTGTAATAGTTACGGAATAATCGCCTGTGCACACTTAACGATTACACCCTGTATAGACAGATGGAATGATACCTCCCAACCCCCTTCAGCAGGTACTCTATTCCCCATAGTAATGCAGTATTATTTTGTATGTAAACATTGGATTTGCTTATTTATGAAATATTTTTATTATCTGCTGTATGATTTCTTCATCATATTTTTTCTTTACATTCTTTTGCTATAATTTCTATATATATTAGCTTAGGTGTACAATATAATGAGACTAAATATAAAAAAAATTACCTCCATCAGGAAAAACGTCAAAAATATCTACTTTGTCCTAAATTGCTTAAGTTGCTTAAATTAATCTATTTCTTTCCAACGTTTCGTGTTAGCCAGTCACCCTGCTTCGTCTTTACTAAGCTAGTTTCCAGAATGCATTCAATATGGAAAATCAAACATTAGGTGTCTATTGGCTGTGTGGTCGGTGGCTGTTGATCTTAAAACATACATAGAGTTTTACTTCTATAGTAGGTACCTAGTTTACACCTCTCTGTATTGAGTCATCTTATAAACAAAGAAAGTAGATCAAAATCGCTCATACCATTCATGAGTCGTCAGTTCGACTCGCGCTAGCCCGCGCCGTGTAAACAAGTAGGCTAGGGTGCAGAGTAGGCAGGCCAAGGCGGCGTCCACGGACGCCCGGCGAGCATTCGGCTCCGCGCGTGGTCTGGCACGCACAAGCCCGCGCCATTTAAAAGCACCATTAGACAAGCATACAGGATACATGGGTTATACATTATGTTAAACCACTGTACGCTTTTTAAAATATTTTTTTTATATCCTTAATTTTTACTTTATGTCACCAGTGGATCATGATCACTGTATAGAATCAAACTGTTTTTATTTCAAAATTATTTTCTACTTTTCAGTTCTGACTACAATAAAAGCGTGTATGTTTTTAAACCTTTAACTGTAATTATCTTAGGGTTCATTCGTTTTCTGTAATACTGGTGGTCCTGAGAAAGATGTTACGTTGAAACCATAAAATTATTGTATTGCAAATTTTCAAGAAAATCGGACACAGATAGAATTGGGTAAAAAATGAAAAGTTCGCATATACCATATAGATATATAAAAAACAGGCTATTTCTTTCTAAAAAAGTATTAAATAAATCTGAACAGTTGCTCTCTAGTGCTCTATTCTATAAAGGGCATAAGTACAGGCAAACAGGCAGAGATGTATGTACGCATAAGATAGGATCAGATACCACAGCTTGCAACTACGTCATGCACTCAGGTTGGTTTTTAAAGTCACAAGCCACGTTGGTTGGTTGGTTGGACACAAGACATTTTCTACCAAATTTGTCAAGTAGTGTAGACCATTAGACCTTGACACTAGGTTGTACGGTAAGGCCATCTGAGCTATTGTTAGTCCCTCATAGACATTTCCTTTGTTTCAAATTCAAAAGAGAACAAACATTTGTTACTGACGTTTTTGTTTTGCAGTCCATTGAAAAGTTACATTTGGGGTTGCGTTTTCTAGAGGACGCAATTATATTTTTTGATGTGTATTGTCAGTGTAAAGGTAAAACCAAGTTTGTGTTTTTACGATATATCTCTTAAACTATTTATCTGGTAAAAAAAAATTGTTTACATTTTTTGTTGCAAATTAAATTCTCTACAACTTTGGTCCAGTAACTTTTTGTCGTAGAACTATAAATAAAAAAGTTATTAGCGAAAATGTTCAGAAATTCGAGAAATTCATCCATTGTTCTGGAAAGACTTGCAGCAACGTAATGGAGCTCTCAGAATTAATAAATGAAAATGACTTTGATGATGAACCGCCGACATTAACACCCCTTCCTTCTCCAGTTCTCCCACTGATATTTAATTCGGAAAGCCCATCAGATGCTGAGCCGCAGCCTGGTCCATCGAAAATACTGAGGACGGAGTAGTTC
The DNA here is from genome assembly GCA_905404295.2 of Ochlodes sylvanus. Taxonomy (NCBI): domain Eukaryota; kingdom Metazoa; phylum Arthropoda; class Insecta; order Lepidoptera; family Hesperiidae; genus Ochlodes; species Ochlodes sylvanus. Next base: position 11,438,209 of record FR990123.1, on the reverse strand, counting down.
TAATTTAGAAAATCACCAAATCAAATTTTCATCGCGATAATCCTCAGTTAGATTATCTTTTCTTGTATTAAATGTTGCAAGATCTGCCGCGATTTCGTATTATATCACAGCGGCTGTATTGTGTTATATTAATTATTCTAATTGAGAATTGAAAGAGTTTTACCAATAAAATGTTTTATACTTAATATTATAAATGTGAAAGTTTGTGAGGATGTATGTTTGTTACTCTTTCAAGAAAAAATTACTGAATGGTTTAGATGAGCCTTTACAGTAATATAGCTTATACATCAGAATTACACATAGGCTACAATTTACATTTAAATACTGTGTAATTTGACCATAATATAACTATAATATTCTTATCAAAAGTCGCTTTTTGTATTTAATGTAGATAAAATTTGTCTATTATAAGTAAATTGGACGAATAGTTTTAAAGTTATAACAATAAGGTTGTAGATTATGTGACAGACTGAATTCCACGCGGGTGAAGAAGCAGGTAAAGGCTAGTTATTCCTAGTCTTCATAGCCTCCTCGTCTTTACATAGGCTAGTCCGCCGCGTTACGGTTAATTTGCAGCCATCGCAAAAGACTTTCCTCATACTCATCACAAAATATTTCAACTATTCCTAACCCTTTCAATTATTCCAGCGTGTTTCGCGGGATTCTTTTGAATCCCCTAAAAATGAAGTCGTGAGTTTGGGATAAGCCTGTTGGGATATATTGCAATTTTTGGGTGTTGTTGTGTTTAATACCATGGAACAGACTGCTTAGGTTCGTAGTGAAAAATCCAATTCCTTTTTCCTATACCTACAAGTTCAAAAACGCTTCCCAACTTCAAAATCAATCAATTGAAAAACATTGTGAAGAAAATTCCGACTTGATTGATTTATTTTTTCAATAATCGCTTAAGAGACAAACAAACCATCAAGTGGTGGTAAGTTAATAAAGTGGAAAGTAGTAACCTTACTAAACTCGAAATTCGGCATACATCAAGAAATTAACAATATAAGAAAACAAAAAGAAAGAAAGACTTCTTTGAACTCGGATTTTGACTCATTTTCAGCGATCAGATTTCGTTGAAACTTTGTAGACTTAGTTCAGTCTAAAAAAGAAAAATAAAATATCATTTATAAGAATTATTTTTTATTTCGATTTATTATAAAAGCGTGTTTTTTAGTTTTTTAAACTATATATATAAATATTTTGGAATATATTTCATGCAGTAGTGTGTAATGTTGAGTAATCGCTCTGAACCATTCCGTTACTCAGTTTATGTCATTTCAAAACTTCCGTAAGTATATACTTTGATATTTAATAAATTACAATATAATAGCCAATTAAAAAAATAAAAAGTCAATGAAGGTCATAAACGGCAAAATTTTATCGTCGCTTCAATTACTATTTAATTGTCTGTAGGTACTGATACATTTTAAGTTTGCGTAGCCGATGCAATAGTTACGGGAGCACTTAAATTGCCGTAATACTGCCGAATCGTATTCAAGCGCACGGCAGTTCTAGAGTAAATCTGATAAAGCGCATTCTGTCCAAGAACATTAAATGTTTTCTAATTGTTTTAGACAGCTACTATGATCCATCTGAGATCGGAGTAGAACGGGTTGTTGTGCGATAAACAGGGATACTGGGATAGCCTTAATGCCTCCGCGATGTGCAACCGCCCCGCTTCCGCCCCACAGACGGCCCGGCGCGCCTGTCCTGTAGAATGCTAGTGCCTTTAAACCACAGTTTCAGAATTCAGTGTGACGTCGCCGCGTCGCCCTGATAGCACTTAGCGTCGGTACGCAAGCGGCTGCCCTGAAATATTGCTCCTCTACGTAGACTACGTTTGCTCCCGATTAATGCTCTTAATTTAAAGTGCATACGGGGATCCATTTAAATTCGTTTAATAAATAATAAGTTTCGTAATTTTTATAGTTTAGTTATTCCTGTTCCGATCTATTAAAACGTTTAACAGATTGAAATGTTAAAATTGCTTTTTTTAAAAGTTTGCATTTCGCATACAGCATTATTAATATAAACTATTATATGATATTGAAAACATTTTATAAATAAGAAAGCTTAAAATTGTATGCAATGAAGTAAAATATTTAAAAATTTAACTAAGTAGGATTATGAGTGATAAAAATAAATTTTGTTTGAGTCTGATATTTATTTTGCAAATTAACAATATTTAAATACTGTTAATTTTCAATTACTTTCAATTTCAAATTTCAGTTCATATTCTGTCCTGTGTTGCTAGAATTGAAACTAAATTCAGACAGAAAATACCTTGAGTGGAAATATTTTGTGTGTAAGATATTCTTGTGACTTATAAGTGAGTGGATTCGGTGTTATCGAGGTTTAAACTGTCGACTTCAAATCCGCTTCTGAAGGTAAATATTATTCTATTTCAACAGGTTCCCTCTCCACGTACTTGTAGCATTTCCAATAGATTTCCTAATCATTGCTCTTATTTAGAACTTAATTTGATATCAGATCTGATATCAGACATATAGCAGCGAATGTGTGTCGTGACTTATAATGAAGTGTGAAAAAAACCAAAATTGCAAGGTTGGGTAGAAAAGTAAATTTTACACTGGATTTCGTGATGGAAATTTGCTAAGTGTTAGATACATTTATGTATTTAATGAAATGGAAGATAGTCAAGTTTATAAAAATAATTTCAAGATAAACCTGGTATTATCATTTAAAACTTATTAAGAACTAGCAGACCCGACAGACGTTGCCCTGTTTTAACTATACAGGGTGTAATCGTTAACTGTGCACAGGCGATTATTCCGTAACTATTACAGATATCAAAAAGATTTAAACTGATATCGAAAGCACTTTACCTAATGAGTAAAATTACAATAATAATTTATTAAAATAAAAACGAGAAATATCCAAAAAAATTACATTAAACTCTCCCATACATTTAGTATGAGATAGTAGAAAGGTTTTACTTTCTTTATTTAAAGTGGAATAGTACCTACTCATTTTACCCTTATCATTTTATAATTATGCATGATATGATATTGATAAATTTCAAGTAGATACACACGTGCAGATTAATTATCTTACCACTTCAAATTAATAATAAACCTTGTTTCAATATCGTATTGATTTGAACTGGCTGAAAAGCAACATACTAAATAAAAACAAAAAGAAAGATACTCTTTGGTGTTCGTTCTAAATTCAAATTCTTTATCGCGAGAGTAGGTACTATTCCACTTTAAATAAAGAAAGTAAAGCCTTTCTACTATCTCATACTAAATGTATGGGAGAGTTTAATGTAATTTTTTTGGATATTTCTCGTTTTATTTTTAATAAATTATTATTGTCATTTTACTCATTAGGTAAAGTGCTTTCGATATCAGTTTAAAGTTTTTTGATATCTGTAATAGTTACGGAATAATCGCCTGTGCACACTTAACGATTACACCTTGTATATATTGCACTAAGACATTCAGTTTATTTATGAACATCTTCTTTGACGATATTTGCAGCACGCACTCTGTCAGTGTTATGTCAAACGCCATAAGGTTACATTAAAAAAGTTTATAGTGTCAAAAGCGCCAAGGCCAAATCATTAAGGTCAAGGTTAAATCATTGGAAGGTTAAGTATATTTGAATTTTCCAATATTCCGCGCAATTTTATTAATTTTTCTTTCATATTCTTCTTCATATTGCGCCAACCCCAAATAAAATTGGGAAATGGGGAGGAAGATGATGATGATTCTTCTTCTCCTGACAATAACACACAACAAAAAAAGAATTAGCGAAATCAGTCCAGCCGTTCACGCGTGAATCCGTGACCAAGGGAAATTGGGATTCATTTTTATATGTATACATAATATACCTACATAATTATGTACCTATTATAGATTTCCGCGTGCACCTTACTTACAAGTTTGAGTTATATTTCGATCGTTTTATTAAATTACATTTCTGTAGAGAAACAACAAATTGGGAAATTACAATTTGATAGAGGCTTTTTATTCAGTTTTTAAAATCATTACAAATTTTAAATCATTACTCAACAAAGCAGGATAGTATACAACATTTATATTGCTTTAAATCATAACTGATAACTTAACTTATTGTGTGCGTAATGTTGATAAAATAGGTCATGTAACAATACCTTCAATGGGAAAATACGTTACACATTCCTTCTATTCAGAAACACATACATACTTAAATACATACATATATTTCCGTGATTCACTATCAATAAAATTGTCGGCACCCACCAGGCGCCCATTTCGCCGACAGTTCGTTTTGACCAAGTCAAATTGATTTTTGCTAATAAAGTCAAGTCTGTATCTGTCTGTCATGTAAAATAATAACAACTTCGTTTCCAAGGAAACAAATGTTTAAAAAAACGACTCGACCTAATTTTTTTTATTGATATAGGTAGCAAACGAGCATGCAGCACCACCTTCCGCTACCGCCCATGACAACTGTGACCGACTTAGAACAAGACTCATATGGGGACTGGGATAGTTAGTCCGGTTAGGTGGCGGTTTTAGAACATTAGTTGGTTAGTTTGTAAGTATGAGGACTGGGACAGGGACTGTTAGTGAATGTTAGTCCTGTTAGTTGTTGTTAGTAATAGTCCAGTTAGTAAATGTTAGTAAGAGTCATTAATTTCATTTGAACGGCTGTAAGAAAATAAGCTTATGTTTAAGGTGGATAACGAATCAATTTGGTCGATTGTACATTAATATAAGTAGGTATTTATTGTATCTAAATTGTAAGTATGATATGCATGTGTGGGTAAAAAAATTAAAAATGGAAATTAATTCGCACCTGCGATACAAACTAAATAAATACATAAATAGGTTATGTATTTCCTGTATCGCGGAATGATACTGAAATGTCTACTTCAACCGGAAATACAAACCCGAGATTACTTTGTTTTACAGACAGTGTTACTATGATTGTTCCTTTGAGTTGAATGGTAACGAATGTATTTTTTTGCAGATTCAACATGTCGGCGAAGATGATGAAGTGAAGGAGGCGAGATGGTTGCGTGTGTGGTAGCTCTGCTGCTGCTCGCTCGGGCTCTGCGCTTGCATGCTCTCGACATATGTAAGTATTGATACGACTGTCATTGCGATATCCACGGATGTTTTCTAGTTTCCAGAAAGTCTGTGGAGAACCCAGGATTTATGTACTTACGGAAGTTTTGCAATGTCATAAACTGAGTAACGGGATGGGCAGAGCGATTACTCAACATTACATTTTACAAACCAATTCACGAGTTATGTTTAATAGGTAGTAGAGAATAAAGTTCGTTGGGAGTAGTAGTACCGCCCGCCACGGTACTTAGTACCATTTCTACCGTGTCATACTTTTTTTAACAGCAATTGTGTTCCGGATAGATAGGTGTGGTGACGATTACACTTTTTTAGAGGCGACCTTCTCAGTCCTCAAGGGTAGCAACTCACCTGTGATCGAATTAGAACGAGACTCTTACTAATAACAACTAACAGGACTAACTATCACTAATGCTCGTTTGCTATCATTAATTAAAGGTTATGTAGGGATAAGCGGGACTCGATGGGATACAAGTGCATTGAAATGGCAGGTGATTTGTTTTTTAATTTAACTAGGCACATTAATAGGAAATGAATGATTCTTAATTAACCTGACGTTGAGAAATTGCATTAGCAACATAATTAAGTAAAATGCATAATAGAAACGGTATGTAGCTTTTAAAGCTTTAAATTTAAAACTGAATGTTGGTAGTGTGGTGATTTAGTTATATAAAAGTAACATTAGTGTCCTAGTAATATAAATTTTATAAGAAATTGATGCCTCAATTTGTGTCGGTAATTGCATCGCCTAGTGGCGGGACCTAGTCTGATACCGGATTAACGTTAGGCCGGAGACAACCCTTCATTGTATCCGATATTCAAGACAAGTATTGTTTTAGTCTGTGTAATTAAATACTCGTCTTTAGCCGGGCTTCTGTTTTGGTAAAAATTTCGTTGCCATGTTAGTTTTCACTTTCCGAAATTTACGCAATAGAAGACTATTACATAATGCGTTGCAGCCGCTATGGTCATTCCCACCTACAAAAGCGTACAGGGATCGGTCCACTGGATCTTAGACTAAAATTATTGTTGCTAAAATATAAATTAATTTACAAGCAATGAAGGCGGACCAAACCATACGTTTACGTACCATTTCGTTTTATTTGCAGCTAAAGAGTGATATTTTGTAATAAAATTGACACTAAATAAAAATGCATCGAGCGAGAAAATTTCTACAGCTAAAAGCTTTCATGTAACTAAGTTAAAGTGTTGATGAGATTGCCGCTCATTTAGAGTGACCGTAACCGACGGAGTTGGCTGATGTAGGACAGACTGCTCCAGCATCTATATAAAAGTACACTGCTCCTCAATATAATTATATGTATTGTGATGTATTGACAACAAGGGGATGCTAGTCGAGGCGTGAGAAATATATATGATGGTTATTACAAACGTGGGTACTGCAGAAACGGCAGTATTTGATTTTATTTAATTTCTTTTTTAATTTTAAGATATTGATTTTATTGGTGAACAATGAACAGACTGGTCTGTCGTAATACATTAACATGTTTTCAATATTTTAGTATCAGCACGTGATTGCAAGCAAATCTATACAAATAAATAGAATTGGGGTGTCTGTTTATAATATTAAAATAGCCTCTTTTTTCATATCCCTAAATGTTAAGGATTGTCCACCCCTAACATTTTTTTTCAACAATTTTTTTTTGGTGATTTTTATATGGTGTGGCATAAAAAATACACAATTCCAAATTTTCACTTCCCTACCCCCAAATTTAAATCGTTCACTACGAGTAATCTATATGGCGGAACAATGTTCGCTGGGTCAGCTAGTATCATATATAAATTGTGTAATGTTATCAATTTATGGGTTTGATTTAATAAAGTTTTTAAAGTTTTTTTTATTCCTTTTACAGCTTTTAAAAAATTTTGTTTACTTTATTTTTTTTATTTTTTAGTATCATTGATATTCTTCTCAACAAATCCTTTATTTGATACCCTTATCATAGGAGTAACAAAAAAATACCTAGTACGCCATCTTGGGGCGTTCGCCATATTAGATTTAGTACGACGTCACTTAGCTAACCATGCGCCGTCATCCAAACTAAATGTGTATGCAAAATTGCATCTCATTCGGTTAAAGATAATTTCAGTTCAGTTGCTAGATTTGACCCTAATAAACGTAGCAATAGCATAAACATAGCATATTAATGGAACTTATGCTCCGCATTACACCCCGTCTCCCATAGCCGTCGTACGAGCCCATGTTTAGAATATTATTTATAGTATATGCATTGACGCACTAATAATGCTGTATGGGCAATATACTCCAATACTATTACTTATAGACTATTTAAGATATTAGTATAATTAAATACCAATCGAGGCACAAATCGCTTTGACAGCCTCTCGTAGGCGGCAGGTAGGTAATTGAAAAGGATTACTCCCAAAACCCAGCTTTTAATATTCATAGTTTATACATAATATATTGGGATAGTCCATATGATTTCCCATTTCCGAGTCCGTTTGATTCGAGTTGTAAATTTCGTTTAGTTTGCACGCTCAGTTTTGCAGGGACGGGATAAACCATTGACTTATTATGGATAAACAAATCGCTCGACCACGATGAATAATAAATTATACCTATGGTAGTCTACAAACTGTCTAGACATAGCTCAGCTTACAAATGTCTCAGTATCTATTGATTTCTCAGGTACAAGGGATTGACTCCATAATGAAATATTATCTACCTTGCTTTTTAAAATTATAATCTAAAGTTGTTTGTTTGTTATTTGATATAAAGTTGAGAACAAAAACGTTATGCATAATTATGAAACTTCGGTTCTGGATACTGGTACCGATATAGGAAAAATATTATAATCCCGTTTCAGCAACGGTTACGGATATGTAAATATTTAGCAGCGTGGTGAGTATGCTCTAGGTCTTCTCAGGTATGAGGAGAGATCTAGTAGAGGAGTCGTGGGCTATAATGGATTGAAGCCAATCCTTTATTTTCGGTTACGATTTTTATCTAAATATAGTTATATCTAAGCAATAGGTATACATAATAGCAAACTATGCAAGACTCGCGCGCGGCTAGTGCTAGCGGCTCGGCCGGTCACAAAAAAACTTATTAAATCAAGTCTCAGTTAGTTTCCGCCCCTATCCGAAATTAACCGAAACTTTTATCGTTACGTATAGTTACGTGTTACGTATAGAATTTTATTTCGGATATCGTTTCGGTTACGGTTACGGAGATCCATAACATCCCTGTTGAGAAGTAAAAAATACAGTTGGCGTCTAAATTGGACGACGTACGTATATTTGCGAAATGAATGCCCTAGGAAATGACGTGGACAGTGAAAAGTGACTGCGCTGGTGAGCGGTAGGTATGCAGATGCAAGTATTATCATTTCGTTCCTCCAGGCAGGACCGAGGAAACATATTGTCGTTGTGCGCCTTAATATGCACTGTGGTTATTTCTTTTTGATGTCCTGACCTACATGTAGAACGAAGCGAAACTAAACGTATTTACATGATTTTTTAATATCCCTGTCTTGGTTGACCAGTCTTTGGTTATGAAAATATGAAGTACTACGTGATCATAGAATACAGAACGATTCATGTGTATATTATTTATTATCTGCAATACCGAATACGCGGAGGAAATTGTTGTGTCACCATATTCTTCAAATCGTATCTTAAATTAATCAAGTACCTATATGTTTTAGAGCATCGCAAATAAAACGCTATTTTTACATGATATTAAAAATTTATTAAAAATTCAAAAATGACGGTTTTTGTTACTACATGCCCTTACCATTAGGTGACCCGATCGGGCTCATATGTATATTATTTAGATGACAGTATTTTTATTGAACACAAGCGGGGCATTGTTGAAGGAATAATTTTATATCACAGAGTAGATATATATATTCGTTACGCCAAATTCAATGCGAACGAAGCCGCAGGTAAAAGCAATACGTTATTTTTATAACTTTGAAAACTCGTACTATCTTAATTTAGTTCTATAAGTAGATTATAGGTATATTATGGAGTTCAAACAGTATATCTATGAATCGACTATTATTCTAACGGGCTTTGATTGACAGATCTGTTATTTTTGATAATGCTATTCCATTATAGTTTAACTGTAAACAGAACCGTGCAGCAACGAGAATTCGTTTAATAGCTTAGATTTACATGTCAATAAGATAGTGAAATGTGGTCTCTATGTTAGACTCCTTAAAATGTTTAGTCACGAAAGAGCGCTTCGATTGCATAACATGCCTGCAACAAAACTGTGTCGGCCCGGTTTGACGTGAAATTCACATGGCTATCAAAGCATAACTTCACCGGCGGATGCTCGTTTGGTTTGCTAACGAATACTTCGCACTGCTATGGTGCATCTTAACTAAGCTCTCTAAGGCTACTGTTTTTAGGAGTCCGTGTACATTCGACGAAAAAGCAGTAGGTACCTACCCACGATCGCTCGATATCGTCTGTTTGTTATACTGTTGTAATATTGTTAAGTGATTAACTTAATAAGTGTAATCCAATGGTAGTTTGTATAACATCTGGATTGGATATGGGTACTAGAATTGAGCATCCTCATTCCTTCTCCATTTGATTTGATTTGATTTGTAGTCTTTACTTTAAAACACAAAGCGGAGCGAGGGCGCGTTTACAAGAAAGGTATATATATATACCTTTATTGTTATACACTGCTATCGCTGTAAATCGAACCCAAGACCCTTCGAACGGCGGTCGGGTTTGGTAACGACTGCGCCATGCGCGCATTTCCTGTGCGTAATAACTAAATGGGATCAATACCAAACGTGTGCCAATAAAGTGACTGCAAAATTATACTTTTGTCAACAGATCATAAGGAATTCGCTTAGCTTTTACGGTAAACTAGAATACCGTCCATAGCATTAAATCATCGAGTAATGTTGCAATCTGACGCTGGCAGTAATCTTTGTATGATATATTGTCACCCTCTGTACTGAAGTTACCTTAGGCTTTAGAGAATTTAAACGAACACGATGACTTATAAATCCACTGCCGCGGTGCTGCAAACACGAACATTTGATGGTGCTTAAATGCATTCAATATTAATGTTTATGAACGAAACTTTTAACCGTAAACAATGTAATAATTTAAACTTAACTTTTTACAATATGTGTTGATCATAAACGACCATGTTTATTTTAACCAAGGCATGGCTTGGTTTCGACCCTTCAGCCCATACTGAGCACGGGTGGATGTCCCCATACGTGGGGAGGCCTAGAGCATACTCCACCACGCTGCTCTAGTTTGGATTGGTGGAGGGATACTAAAAGTTAAAAACCATTATAAACATAAAAAACCAAAGAATACTTAAAGTTATAAACATTCTCTGCCTGTCAACTTTCGAGATGTAAAAGTATCATAGATGGTGATTTTCTGGTAATATTTCAAATATATCACTATAATATCCTATGCATCCATTTTTATCAGGGGTGTAGCGACCCTTACTTACTTATAGTTAGTTTTTCTTTAGAGAAACGTTGACACGGGAGCTTTTTAAACAAGGCTTAATATCGTAAACAAGTACATATAACTTTTATGTTTGAGAGAGGGACGTGGGGAGTGCTTACATGCGATGCGTACGTATTTGTCGTTTTCTGGTGACACCCTATAGAATAGAAACATATTATTTGAAAATGATTACAGTATATAATCAAAATCATGAATCATAATGTCCCTAATGTATTTAAGACAAAAGATGTGAAAACAGAAAAATATAAATTATCTAAAATACAAATTCCTGGCAAATCCTAAATTCAAGTTTTCTGATAATTATTTGCTTCTTTTTTACGCATGCCAATGATGTTGTTAGGATAATTACATCACTTGTGTTATCGAAATCGAGAATTTAAGTGAAATATGACTTGGTTTCTATTATTTAATGAATGGTCGAGATGTATTCTACAAAATATGCTTTAAACTAATGCTGTTGTCAGCAACTAAGTGAAAATGTCAATGACTTGCTCCAGAAAGAGTGTTTGAGAATGCTTTGGTTTCGCAGTATACACATCATGTGTTCGTGCGTGTCTGAATTACATCACATTCACCACAAAACCTTTTCAAACAGTGAATGGACCACAATTTTATTACTATATAGGTAAGTACACTATGAACATACGTGAACATGAAAGTAATTATTGCTACCGTGTGTTGAACGATGTATAGATATAAAGAAACCGATAGCTGACGTTGATTAACATGTCCCTGAAACCATTCAATCATTCAGCCTTCACTCTGTCTCTATTACGCCTACTGGATATGAAAGCCTTTCAGTTTTTGGAGTACCAAACTAACACCTAATAAATAACAACCATAGCCTAATAAATATACATTCATAGAGTCGTCCAACGGACGCATCTATCAATCTATTACACTTTAGAGCTATCGTGCGGCGTGTGCGGTGCGAGAGAGGGGCGGTAGCACATTATAGAGACGCATTTAATTTATTCAAAAGTTTCAAGTTATTTAGAACATATTTATAGGGTGTAGGGAAAAATAATTTGTACAAAAAATGAAAAAAAAAATAGTGTCGACAACTCATATCACTTATGAAAAATAGATAGTAGTCGATTCTCAGACCTACTAACATTGTGACACGAGAACTTTATATATAATATATTAAATTCGCGATACTCGAAGGGTGTTGTGCCACTGTAAGTTTTTACGCTGTGCTAGTACGATGTTTTTTAGTAGACGACTTCAAAAGTACCTACAAACTTTTACTTACGAATCGGGTAGACAATATCATTCCACACTTCTAAATATTGCCGGACACAACAAGTGCATCAAACATTGAAATGACTTTTGATTAAAATTGATACCACATTGTGATCTGTACCGCCGTACACGAAAATTGCATAAAGCTTTGGAATAACCTTTGATTAAAATTAACATACTGTAGCGTATGTGGCTAAATTAAATAAGGTACATACATATATGTATGTTGCTAAAATTATTTTGCTCTTTGGAAGCCTTTTGTAAAAGAATGAAAAAGATTTATGAACGTGCCAAAATGATGTTTATTTCACTTTATGTTATTGATTTTTTATTATGGAGTATGACTTCGTTATTTTGTTACATATCATAATAGTACTAAAGTAACGCTACACACTCACAGCTCCACACTAGGATTCCCTGTGTCGTGGGTGCCATGGACAACATACAAGACAAGAACACAAACACCCAAACCAAGAACAGAAATTTAAACTCCAAAGAATGTTCACGTTTAGACCTTAAAAAAACTACTTAGTTTAAGGTTCAAAGAATAATCCCATAATTAATTAGTAGGTATAGATGAATATAGATGGTGCCTTTTAAGGCTACTACAAATTTTCAGGGCTATCAGAATTTATGTAACCTTGAATGTTTATTTTTCCCGAACTATAATGATAGTAGCATTATTTTGACGTTCATTGTATCTATTGAAATAAGGGATTTATGTTTTTTAGTGTAGGTTTTTTGACTATGAATGATCTGTATGGACTCGTTTGACTTCACCGGCTCATTCAATCGCAAATTGAATGGCAAAAGTTGGGTTAGATAACAACAAAATCGACAAGGTAATAGAAATCCTTGGAAAGTATAGAATGTTAGGTAAAACAAGCGGTCGTGGAGATTTTCAATGCAAATTGAGGGAACGGAACCTGTATAAAACGTTCCTGGCTAACAAAATCACCGTTCTCGGTGCCTAGCGCCTACAACGGCCTTGCATTCCACATACCTATCACAGTTCATGTGAAAGTACAGTATCCATTCTACAAACTGTTCACTGACACCCTTAATATTTAATTAGAAACTTATTCTACCCTCAATTCCGCGCCCAACGACTTCACTCAACTGAGTTATACGAAGAATCTTAAATTTCACAACAATTCATACTTTTCGTCTCGTAATTTCAATTGTGCCATGGGTTTCCTCATTTGTATGTCTGATTCGTCTCGAGGAAAGTTCCACTTAGCCAAGTACCTCGTTTCACTGCGATTTCAATACAGGCATATTTATAGCCTCGTTTACCGTTGGAATGTTGCAATACCGGTGAAACGGTTTGTAATTGTAATTTGGTTGTTTTTAAGGTTTCGCTACAGTAATGGCGAAGTTAGAAATGTTAAATATGACACGCGATTCAGCGAATCAAACGTAAAAAGCTGAATGCATAAGGCGTAACATATAGATGTTTCAAACAATTCACGTAGTAGCGACCGGTACCGGCGACAATGGCAAATCACGTCATGGTCGATGATTTTAAAGAATGAAAACGGAAGCCGCGGCAGTCTTAAGCTCCGTTCCTACCAATCGGTCGACGAACGATTCATACAAAATAAGCACGCGACACGAGACGACGAACAGTGAGTGCACTGCTAAATTAATATTAATATCGTTTGTCTAGTCGCTTGGTGTTCGCTGCTCGCACATTCCTGTAACTGGACAGTGTACTGTACAGGTGTCTAAAACGTACGAGGAATCCGTCATAGCCCCGCGTCACTTAATTATTCGTCTGGTATCGATTTCAAGAACAAGTAAAAAACTAAACTCCCCGTTAAATGTGTTCCTCATCGGAATCGCCCAAAACTTGATTACCGACATCGTTCATTATGCATGTGCCTTGTGAGCGTGGCCCGCTTTTATTGATCTTCCAGTGAACGAGTAATTATGACCTCTATATTTGTAGGTACATACATCTGTATTGAATAGTTTCGAAAGTCATTACCGACGTACCTACCGGACGAACCGTTATCGCCGTCAGAAATTCAAGTCGGTCGATAGTCGGTTACGTTTGTCGTGAAAACTACTGAACCTGTAAAATGAACCGTCGCGACCGAATAAATGCTAACGACCCTCCGTACATACAATGAAAGTAATTAAAATAATAGTTTTAACGATATCACGCGAAGTGCTTTCCGCTGTAAAAGAAAAACCGGTTACAATGTATATTTAAGCTCGACGTATGGAACTTGAAAATTTATTATGTATTTTGTCTCTTGGTTACCAATATCGACGTCCCTTGGATTTCTTTAGGGAGGCTCGATAAAATTTATACAGGTGGAACCCAATATTGTGGGCAATTTAAGCTGACATTCAATTGTTTTATGTAAAAAAGAATATAGCCTTCTGTGGATGGATATGAATGAGTAGCGAGTCGCCACTGCTGTTTATTATTCATTAGACGACTACATGTCACGCAAGAGCGTAAGCACGCACAAGTTCGACGCTTCTCAAACTGTAACTCGGCTATAAATGTGTTATTAGTCAATCCCTGGCGATTACCCCAGGTTTTGTAATTAGCTATTTACCTAGTGTTGTTTTATGCATAATATACTAGCTGAAATAATCAAGGGTAAATATCAGTTACAAGAGATGCAAACATACGCACTTTGTGAATCGCTGGACTAAAGGTAAAGCATTAAGCAGAATTATTTATCCGCGTTTATTAATATTCAAAAGTAGCATTATGACGTTTGCAATTTGTTCTCGTGCAGTGAGCAACAAGAGGCTGCTACTTAAACAACGAGACACGCAACAAGCGATCGTAATTTACATCTGACCTATAACCGTTTGTGTTTTGCACCAAGACTCCTTAAGCTCGTTGGTATTCAGTTCCTTTGAAGATTCCAATTTTCTTAACTTATCTTTTGTAAAAGCAAATATTAACGGAGAATATTCAAGTTATGCGTGCCGTTTTAAACGCCACGCTTTAAATGCCATCGTTCGAGTCTATGCCGCGCCACGTGTGCATAGTTCACATACTTTTCATAACATTCATTGGCAATGCGACTTTTCATTGATACCAATCTGCTTTCGGTATCTTATATTACGAACTGCATGACTCGATTAATATAAGTAGGTAAGTTATTGAGTCGTCATTGCTACATAGTGCGGTGGATGCAATATTACCTACTTTAAAATTAGTCTTTGTATCTACTACTTACTTTACCCAGAGCAATCAATGTTGGTACATTTAAACTGTGCGGCCGTTAAAGTAAACACGTACAGCCGTTAAAGTTCATTACGGACACTACGATGTTGGAAGTAGAAACTTTAATTTGATCGGTGTGTTACGGTTTCAGCGAAAAAAGTAATAACGACCACCAACCAGTGCGGTGGTCGTCAATGTACGCTTTGAATACATACGGAATGGATGTTTGTTTGGTCGGTAGCAGTCGGCGAAATATTACAACCGTAGATCATTGATATATCTTTATACATAATTATATTAATGCCGTAGATACATTACGTATTTACAACACGAGTTGCACTATGTTGCTCAGATATCTGTAACCGTGGTTGCGAAAGATAAACATGGAACGTATGACTCAAAAAGAGATAGCTAAATGAAAATTGCGACAATTGGCGAAATTTTGAGTGCCCTATTTTTTGCATGCAATATACTTTTAGGCGCATTGAATCATTCTTCTCGTTTTTACAGAATTCTATTCGAAACGACAACTTGAGATACAATACGTATCATACTAAGGATCGTGTTCCTTACATAATAGATGTGGTATTGTGTCAGAAAGTGATCGTAGTCTGTGAGAAAAATTACCTCAAGTCTTTTTAAGTTAAATGTATTTTATAAACTTTTTTTCTATGTTCTCATATAAAGCATATTTAATACCTTTTGGGTGGCGGTAAACATTTTTATTATCAAATGGGTTGTATGCTCGTTTTTTGGCTATTTTGTTACAACGCGACCTTAAAAGTGCTCTTCGTCCTGACAGTCCTGACACGCAGTAGTTATACAAGTAGCCATATATGTATGTATTTAGTTATATTTTTGATCAATACTTTTTACTGTAATAATTTAAATATTAAAAATGTATTTGCTCTTTATAATGAAGGGCACCGGGAAAGTATTTTAACGCGTTACCTACCACGGTACTTCATTCAATATGAAGATTTTCTCATGTTTGTGATCATTCGAAGTGCTCCGACAATGTTGGCTGACATCCATGATAACAATCTAGAATAGATTGAGGATCGACTTTTCAAAAAGGTTATGACAGTTATTACTAATTGTGCTCAAGCAGTTGTATATAAAACACTTTTTGAATGGTGTTGTTCCTTATATACACTTTGGATATATGTATGTAATAAGAACAAAACACTAAAAACTGGCAAAAATATACTCTTTCCGTTGTTGTGATTATTATTATTTATTGATCGGTTATGCTACGCATGGTTGCTTGCGTGTTGTGCTAAGCGATTATACGACATTTTACTTACCGATTACCGATAATTCTCATAATTAAATATTAGTATCTGAATGGCAGACGAAAGAACAGACGAGCCCACTGACGGTAAGATGGTAAGTCATCGTCGCTAGTGCAACGTCGCGTCGTCCCAGAAGGAAAAGCCCTTACACTGTTTTAAGGAATCCCATGTCGTAGCCCTTCGGGAATATCGCAGAAGGACGCTCATTCCACAATTTGCATGCGTGGCAAAAACGATCTCGAGAAACGGAACGTAAAGGTTCTCCACGAGGCCAATTGATGAATGAAGCTTCAATCTTCGGCGACTGGTGTAAGGATGGAAGTGTGAAGTTGGCACGTCAAACAATTCCTCGGAGTGCTCACCGTTATAAAGTCGGGAGCACTTGCAAAGACATGTGATGTCTCTCCTTAAACTCTGTTATTTAGCCTGTGTGTAACAGTGATACTGCACATCACTCAAGACGTCTAAACCGACAATCCCAACACTTTGCCGAATTAAAGAGCTATGACAAAGGGTTTTCTTAGTGGAAAACGCGCAAAGTTATGTCTTTGAGAGGTTGAACTCAACAGTCAACTAGATTGAGTCGACCACATTCCGAGACTTGCTCCAGAGAGTTCTCGACTTCAGACATAAGTTTGATTCCACTATTCACCATTTGTGACTGAGAGGAGTTTGCGGGAATTTTATAATCCTATAAGTTAACGAACATTGCTGTATTTATAGCTAGAGAAAACCTAAAGCACGGGTACTGGATTTTTAAGTCCACTTTTGGGGACGCGGTGATTATAATATAGATGTGATGTGATGTGGCCGACCCAAGTGTCGGAAGTTTTTATGCCACCCGAAGGCCTCAGCTTAGAGGGCTTAACGACAGTTACTCCGAAGCACGGAAGTGCTCAAGAAATTTCGTCACTAGTGATATCACCCATCCACCTGCCGACCGCGCCCGCTGTTGTTAACTCAGCCGATCACATAGGATCGACACAAGCCGCCGGGCTATGAGCGCTATGATGATTCTACGATGTTGATTTTCCGGCAGCTAATTAAGCGATGTAGTGAAGCTTTATATGAGATAATGTATACACAGAACTCGCTACTCTATTTTCTAACATTTAAACTTCAATAATTCTGATACGACGGAATATAATATCGCTCTCTGCGATAAACATGATCTCATGAAGTAATAATATAAGCGATTGTCATTTATTTCGCGACTTGATATTATTGCTGTGCGAAGAATTTAAAATTTTATAAATTTATAATTTAACTAGCTGACACAGCGAACGTTGTTCCGCCATATACATAGATTATTTGTAGTGGATGATTAAAGCGTGAGTTAAATTTGGGGGTAAGCAGGTAAAAATTTGGGATTATGTGTATTTTTAGACCACGCCATAAAAAATAACAAAAAAAAAAATTTGTCCAAAAAAGGAAAAAAAAATTCTTTAGGGTTACCCACCCTTAACTGTTAGGGGTATGAAAAATAGATAGTAGCCGATTCTCAAACCTACTGAAGCATATAAAATTTCATAAAAATCGGTCAAGCCGTTCGGAGGAGTATGGTAACGAACATTGACGAGAATATAATTATAATTTTGTGTAATTTAAATTTATAAAATATTACAACCAATCCGTAATGGTGGTTTGTTTACTCGAATTCCTCTACGCACGCGATATCATTTGATAGATTGACTAATGAGCAACCCCTCGAAAATTATAATAGGGTTGTAATACAAGCTCGATGAGAAATTTGCATGAGGGCCACCTACTTGTAGCTACTACGTTTATTAATTCGGTGCCCATTTAATTTTACACATTCAGCTAAAACGCATGTGGGCGCTTTGTTCTGGCGTTAGCTCAGCGAGTTGTTGTAATTTAATGTTTATTAAATTGAACTTCAAAACTGTCTGTACATTGTATTTTATCATTACTTCCGAAAGCCCCTTTGTCTTGGACGGAAGGAAACGCTTTAGCGCAATAACCAAATTCATGACAGTACCTGCCTATAAATGGCTATTTAAAAATAACATTAAGTTATCATAATTATTATGTAAAATATTATTTAATTTTCTTATTCTGTTACTTGTAACAACCGCGAGATAGTTACTCAATATGTACGTACGTTCACATGTTTATACTTGAACTTCTTTTGTAATGCATCTCTGCTGATCGTATCTGTCTACTCGTCTGTCAAGTTTGACCTAGCGTTAGTTTAGTTTGCATGACAATACCTTGTTTCTGATACACCGACAATCACGATGACGAATTCACGAATATTCCTCTAGGCGTGCTCTGAATAAAATTACGGCCGCTTTGTATCGATTGGCGTTATGCAGCTACGTACGGTTCGATAACTTTTTGTGTTCTGTTAAATTGTGTCTTACAGTGTATTATTTTATGGGGAAGTGATACGACGTGAAAGAAAGTGCAAACACGTGAAAGTTTTTTTGCGGCTAGTAGGGGATAAATATAGGACTCGGCAATCATTCAATGATTCTAAATGCCGAATTGTCAATCTTGATTATGCAAATTTTCTTCCCTTACTACCTAAAGGTTTGCTTATTTTAAAATGTATATTAGGTACTATGTGGTACTATATACCAAAGCCAACCATTATACTCACCTGAGAAAGTTTTAATTGGCGGTCACCATTTTAGATTTTTTTGTTTCCAAAGGGAACAGCGGGAGATTTTGACGCAATTAATAAATAAGTTATGAGCCGGCCCAGTAATGAGAACCGGTTTTTGCGAGTGGAAGTACAATTGACGACAAAAATAATAATGCGCGTCTGTGTGGAATATAAATCCAAAATGTTGCCCAGATACAAAAAAAAAATGGGCTCAGATTATATGATGTATTTATTCCCAGTAGTTCCGATTTCCGCTTCCTACACCTAAAACAATCATCATCATCATCATCACAACCCATAACTGTCCCGCTGCTGGGCACGGGTCTCATCTCACAGTATGAGGGGTATAGGCCATAGTCCACCACGCTGGCCAAGTGCGGATTGGTGGACTTCACACACCTTTGAGAACATTATGGAGAACTCTCAGGTGTGCAGGTTTCCTCACGATGTTTTCCTTCACCGAACGAAGCAAGTGATATTAAATCACTGTGCGGTCAGCCACACCGCTATCGCTTAAGAGGGGGTATAAAGCAAAATTGGCAATCGTAGATTCAATTTTTACAGTAGTATATCAAGTTTCTAGAACCTGAATAAGAACATAGTTATACTTCATTATATTATTGAGTGAATGTAAGAAGCAAAAACATAAAAAAATTAAATTTTCTCGATAGAAAAAAATCACAAAGTTAGATCTAATTTTCAACTGAAATCAATTTATTTTCAATATGGTGCATATTTTTGAGTCAATATTTTAATATATTATGCTAATTAGTATCACGGAGGGATTTGTAGATCGATTTCTAAATCAAATCTATAATTTACGAATTATTTAAATAAAATACATTTGTAGGATTTTGACATGCTCTGTTTCATTAATCAGTCGCCATTGCTCCATTGAGACGCGAAGACTGTGTCAGTCTGCTCGACATGTGAAAAATATTTCATGGTGTACATTTGTGACTAAGAGCGTAGTTTTTATTACAAAAACAATAATTGTGTGTGTGTGAACTAAAGTTAAAAGACACTAGATCCAACATGGGTAACAAACGGAATAAAATCAACATTAAAAAAGGGAACACAGAAAGCTGAAATTTCAAGTCATGGCTAGTTGTCAGAGGTAAGTTGACAAGTACACAATTTCATATTCAAAATTAGACCTTATTGTTTTAACTTTTGTGCTCACAATACAATGTTGATGTTGATGTTTGATCGCTGAAGCAGCATAGTATATACGAAAAATTCAGATTGTATGTATCATTAATAGTATAGGTATGTACTTTCAAACAAAATTATTCATAAACATAATTATAAAAATAGAAATAGTTTTGAATGATCAATAAAGTAAGTAAATGTTTTTTTGACATGAAGGAGTAGGCAGAGGTATGCAGTACGCCCACTCCTCACTAGTTATGTCTAGATTTCATGTAATACGTGTATTCAATGTTATGTGGGCTTAGTTAGAAAACTTTGTCACAAATTAAGGTTGAGGCCTTAAGTGGAAGAGAGAGGCATGCACCCGCCTATACAGCTTTATCCAAAAGCAAATTTAATTTTGAGTTAATTATTTACTCTTTGCCCCATAATTTTGTTTTTAAAGCAACACCTATATTTCTGGTAGTCAATTTGATCAATCCCTACAGTAGTTGTTACTTGTGTGTGTTTGAAACTATTATTGTATTTTCATTTCAGAACAAGATTTAATCAAGAAAATATTCCAAAATCTATTGATGATGACGGGAACATTACACCAGAGAAGTGCGTATGAATTCATCTGTCTATGTATTGTTTCATTTATTATTTGCTTGTTGTTGCATTGTAACGAATCTACAAAATAACACATAAACTAAACTTTTTTTATACTATACTACATACATGCATAGTTAGGCAAAATAACAAAAACATAAAATTTTGTATAAATGCATTTTTAAAGCGACTTTTTTATTTACTTCTTAATTGCTAACTGTGTTTTCTTAAAGAAAAAAATATATATTTTCAGGCTTACTAAGTATTACGCTTTTACAAAATGTAGAAATTTTAGAACATACAGATCCAAATGCAGACGAATTTATTGCACCGGAACGGTTGGCATTAAAATAAAGTATTTATGTAATTTAGTCCTCTCTAAAACTTTCAACCGATTATAAATGGCACAAAGTGATACCTGACATCATCAGTTTCAATGTTAGGAAGTATAATAGTGTTTGACTTTTTTTTTATTTCAGTAACATCAAGCCTCGTGTTTATGAACGGGTCAAGACAAATATCAAGACTAACGACGATACTAAATACACATGTGCTACAAGTCAACGACTTATAATAGACAAGATATATTTTTTGAACAATTAAAACTTCCAACCATGTATAATTTTGGCATTTTATTTTTTCTACACGGATTTTGGAGTTAGTGAATTAAACTTGATTTCGAATAAATTCATTTTGGTTTTAAATAAGCTTTGCTCGATTTTATGCTTATTTTTAATCTTCAAAAAATTGTTTAGTTTCATGACTTATGTGTTCTTACCATAACTTAAATATTTTTACTACCCATTATACATTTTTCCTGTTCTCACGCATAATTATATCATCACGCATCATATTTCACACACTGTTTTTTTCCTATATTTTTAAAGCTAACAATTGTCGCTCAAGAAGTTAGTGATTGTCATCTTTTTTATGATATTATTGTCATTTAATTAGTTTCCTTATAATAACGGCAATGGCATTTGTAATTTTTCTGTTTTCTGGCGAAGGATTTCTTTCGATTTAAATACATTTAAAGGATAACTTACTTTATCTTTTTGTAGCGAAAAAATGAAAACAATGTTATCTATAATAAATAAATGTCTGAAAAACATTGTACGTGTTATTTATTTACATGTTATACGGCATACAGGTTTCATCACGTAAAAATAGAGCAGATATTCTGCTTTGCGAGAATTTAAATGATTTAATGGTCACACCAGTAGCAACATTATACTGCCTTTCTTGTCATAAAAGTGATTCAATCGCTCCCTAAACTAGGTTTCCAGCGCTATGGTTACATGATGCGACCGACACTACCTATAAATGTTATTAGTTTCAGAAATACAGATAGTTACAGCGAGAAGAATTGCTTTATATTGATAGATACCTACATAATAATATATTCAAAATTATGAATGACACCTAATTATGTGTTATCTGCCATTCATTCATATCTGCTATTAATATTGTATTAAAATCTAAAGGGTTAGATAATAGGGATTATAGAAAAAAACAGCTTGTCATTTTTGAGGTAGATGATTCTACATTTACTGAGCCGAAATTTGTCTTATTTTTACATTATACTGTGCCGTATTCTTGACTGATGACATGTTATATAATAGCGGCTGTACACTCTCGTGCGAGAGTACTCGCTATGTCTCGTACAAAGTACATTCTCATACGAGTGCACTCGTTTAGCAGTCTCGCGAGAGTGTACAGCCGCTGATAAAGTCAGATGCAACCGGACGCGCAACTGCTGCGGCGCATCTATTTGACGGGTGGGGCGGGGCGCGCGGGTGAAATTTGATTTTTTCCTAGCTTTATACCCCCTCTTAAGTGAAACAATATTTAAGTGAAATTATAATATTTTTCATTGATTTTATAAAATAGAAGGAAAAGGGCGTAATTATAAATTGATTAGTGAAATATTTAATTGCTTCGCGTAACCATTATCTTAGTCAACGCCAAACCAAAATTAAAATTTAATATAAATGTACAAACGACACAATTGAAGTACAGCCGTTCAGATGCAATTAGGTCGAAAGTCGTCAAAACATATTTATGTTTCCTTGGAAACAAATATGTTATTGTTTTACATGTCACTGACAGATACTGACCTGACTTTATTAGCAAAATTATAACACTGCTATTCTATGTTACATGTTACCGATAGAACACGAATTACTTTAGTATGCTCTATACCCATTTTATCCGTTACCATTACATATTACCTAAAATTAATCAAAGCCTTCGGCAACGTTTTTGGTGCTCTATTTGACAATTAACGATTTCCTTTGTCATCTGTAACAAATTCTGAGTGATGTTTCACGTATATAATTGTTTTATAGATTTGTTTTAAAAAGGCCGTAAGCGCAACAGCCACGTTTGAAAACAAAACGGATTTGACTTGGTCAAAAATTCAAACGAACTATCGGCGAAGTGGGTGCTAATTTAATTGTGTCGATTATACCTAACCGTCAGAATATAAAATAGCTTACATTTTGACATGAACTAATCGGAGTATTAATAATAATGAATAAAGTACCTTACTTATTAATAGGTACTTTCAAAGATTTCTCTCAACTTATTGAGATATACATTGATTTCTGATGGTACATAATATTATAGCGCTAGTACATTATACTGCGCAGCGTATAATTGCTGTTGCGCGCAATTTCAAACAAGTTTTACGGATTTTACTCGATCAGTAAGCGAAGTGGTCCTATAATGTGATGCGGTATGATGTTATATGCTACGCGGTGATGACTATATTAAAATAATAAATGAATTTTAACGTTATAATACAATTGAGATGACTATAGGTGCAGTTGGCAGTGACATACCGGTCATACCTCGGCTCTCCTTGGGCACAGATGTTCTGCCGCCCCGTCGTGGGTATTTGTGATATCCATTTATTCACAATACAAGAAATCCTATTCCGGGGTGTAAAGGAAAGATAATAATGATTGTTTATAAGTATAGTAACGGTACTGGACGTGTAACAATATAAAAAAGATAGTGAGCGGCATAATACATTTAAATCAAAAGGAATTAACAATGAGATGCCGTTATTTATTCCAGAGCACTTATTTCATGAAACCAATGTTGTTTTATTTATGTAACAAATTAGGAATCGTTTTTAAATAATATTATATAAAACATTATATTACGTTTTTGCAGTTCAAATAATATTAGTCCATTGAAATGATACATTTGGGGTCGCGTTTGTCAGAGACGCAATTTATTTTTTAGATTTTTTTTTTTAATGAGATAAGTTAATGCTTGACAACTATCCCACCTGATGGTAAGTGGCGATGAAGTCGAAGATGTTGGTCGCACTAACTTATTAAAAGCCTATTCACTCTCCTCTTGAAGACTCCCACATTATACGCAGGTGGGAACACCGACGCAGGCAACCTATTCCAGTCCTTCGCAGTGCGGATGATGAACGACGATGCAAACCGTTTCGTTCGTATCGGTGGAATGTTCACGACGAAAGGGTGGATACCGGCTGTACGTGGGATTGTTCGATGGAGGAAGGGCGAAGGGGGATCATCAGGGGGTTAGTTTCAGATTGAGGGGTCGAAACCCTTGTCCTGCGGCCACCATCGTGGAAACAAAGGTGTATATGGTTTTTCTTTACAATGTCCAGAATTTTTTTAGCTCCTAGACCTAGAACTACTGCAACTGCAAACGTAGACAAATCTAGTAATTCAAAGATAATTATCAGCGCTTAAGCTGGCTCTGAATCCTGAGTTCTTAACTAAGTATTTGTATACTTGTATATGAAATAAGTTTAGCTCTATGTACAAGTTAATAAGTGTTTTTCCGATGTTTGTTAAGTACAAATCTGAAAATATTGTACACTAAAAATCAGTTTACGAAATAAGTAGGTACTTACGTAACTTCAGTACCTTTGGCGGCTGAAACATTTCAGCATTAACTCGGAATGTAAAACATTTTCAAGTTAACTGTTTTATTTACATCCGTAACTGTGCTTGTTGCGGTATTTTTATTATAAAATTCAGTCGTGGACAAATTGGACCCGTTGTAAGCTGTGAGTTACCAAGTGCAAAAATAACGAGTTGTAACAGAGATATTGTTGCGAGAGTAAGTGCTAAAATGTAAAAGTATTAAAAAGTTACATTTTCTAACGGTTTTATAGTCATTTTTTGACATAAAACGTATGTTATTGACATAAAACTGACTCGTTGCTAATGCACACAACAATGCCCGCTGTATATTTCAGTTTCAATTAATCCGGAGATACGGTCGTGTCTCGCGCACAAGTACACAATCAAACGAGCGAGCCGACTGCGTCTCTATTCTCGACTCATATTATGTAGTCGGTCTGACGTCACTTTTTTCAAATGCGTAAGTTTCAGCATTTATAGTCTCAATCCCAAAGCTAAAACTCTGCACTTTTTTGTCATTACATCATCTGTATTCTTATTTATATCTGTATTCTCATTAGTATCGAAATATTATCAAACTTCTTTGATTTGCACTATGTTTTGCACATTTTATTCAGAGCTTAACCACGCTGCTCCAATGCGGATTGATTGGACAAATAAATGTAGAATATTAGGTACATCTATGGCTCAATTGACGAAGTTCTTTTGTCGCCGGAATGCTTTCGACATAATACCTATATCGACTGCTAACAACCGATGCGACGATTTAGTGTGCCCTTCTTATATTTGATTACTGGAAATAAAGCACTAAATGTAGTTAAAATGTGCAAAATACATATCGTATAATTATGAACTAAAAGATTTGAGCAGCTAATTGTCAGAGTCAGTGGAGTGCATCATGTCATGACAAACAAGATTTAAGCGTTGCGGTGGACACGAGCGTATCTATCTGACTGCATATTCCTGGTTTTAATTAACCAGTGGGTCTGAAACCTCATTTTATTCACTTTGTTACACTTCCATGATGTAATGAGTATTCAGTTTATAACAATTAATTTTAATTATGAAATTAAATTTTCACACAGGGAAAATGGACGAAATTGTCAAATATTTCGACTTGTTCCTGCGCATATTTAATAGTAGGGAAGTACATTTATATTTAGCTTTACATATTACGGACTCGCAATTTCAAGAGCTTTCATATGATATTCAATGCTAATTTAAATTTTAAAGTACAATTAATTATTGGTTTAATAGACTGCATCGCTTTTTAAACCAAGTTGCAGATTAATTCTTCCTATGGATTTTTAGTTAAGTGTACTAGTTACTGTAGATACCGTTTATTTTATATAACTTATTTACGCAGTTATATTTATCATTTTGTACTTTTTAACAGAATAGCAGTTTAAAACACCACTGAGCTGAGGCTGTAAACGTATCGAAGACTTAAGTACCGTTTTGAGAACCTTTTGTCAGTTCACTAGTCTCTTCATTTCTAAAAGTCGACATATTTGCATTGTGCATGTATTTGTGCGATACATGTGACTGCAACGCACCCGGCGGGCGTGTAGTGTCAGCAGAAATTGTAATAGGCTATTCTAGACGGCTTAGGTGTATGGGGTGTTGTCGTATCCTCTCGTCAGGAATAATATCGTAGCTTGCTTTAAGAGCTGCCCTCTTACACGGAACGTATTGAAATCTGAAATGGAAAACTTATTTTACGGAGAATATTCAAGTATTGGTTGTTATAGGAATGGTATTTATTTATAGGAACGTAAAACACGAGTAAAGGACAGCATCTATTTGAAGGGTGGGGCCGAGAGTGCGGTGCAGGCTACCGGTGGCCGCGTCGCGTTTTCAAAAGAAGCGCCACCGCGCCAAAGCCACTGTGTCTGTATCGGTGGCCGATTAGCGCGGAGCCTAAAATTATGTTAAGAGTTCAAGATTGCTTTTTTTTTGTTTGCAGCCCAATGCATCGCGCCGCTAGGAATGGAGAGCGGGCAGATACCCGACCGTGACGTTTCGGCCAGTACTTCCTTCAACGATGGAAACGTGGGACCTGAGAATGGACGGTATGTACCATAATTTATTCGACCATGTTGATTATGAGATGCACAAAAAAGAAATACTAAGTCTACGAATGAAAGAGATGCCGCTGTTAACGGTCAAGAGCTCGCTTGCTCGAGGGGTCGCGGCTTGGAAACTTGCGTAGAGCGACTGTCAGTAAGTCACGTAGTCATTTTAGAAGCTACACGTCGTTTATAAATAATACATAGCAATAAGTATAATAATAATAATAATAATTTTCAACAATTTTGTTAAATTTGTCGGCTTGTCTGTTAATCTGTGCGTTTGTTCCCGCTAATTTCTGAAGTATAAAACCCGCATCCAAATCGGTTCAACCAGAACCGGTTTTATACATTATAAGAAAGCTTGAAGTAAATAAGAAAATGTAAATGCCAGTTGGTAAACTTGGTATAGGAGGCGAGTGGTCGCGGCCGGCTAGCAAGGAACCATTACACCATGTTCGTGAATGTACCATGTTTACAGCCTTCTGCAAAAGTATTAGGCACCCTGTATAAACTTCAACTACGAGTGTCTAGGCGGCGGCTAAAAAGAAACTATTTATTGGTTTTGGATTTAATACACTTAATTTCAATTACTATTTAAGACCGGCGCCACCAGCTTGTAACCTTCTTCTTGAGATATTTTGCTCCTTTCTATTTAAGTAGCGATTTGTTTGATTAAGATTATCGCTATATGTTTTTCTTACAAATAAACCACAAATGTTCTATGGGATTTAAATCAGGAGACGGGGGGTGCCTGTCCAGTAGCTCTTTTCCATTTTCTGCCAACCAAGACATTTTGAGCGCCGATTAGTGGCATGTAAAGTAATCATTTTTATGCATTAGGCTTGTAAAGTAATCATTTTTATGCATTAGGCATTAATCTTGCTGAAATTTCACATTATTAGCTCTTGTATCGGCAAAAACTAGTAAAAGTAATGGAACCAGAGCCGTTTCCAGCACTTCAATGCATTTTTATCTATTCATGCGCAGACTAGCAACCCCAGGTCATTATAGTGCCTCCACCACGCTTCAGTCTCGGGTCGACGCACTTCGGTTGTATTCTTCAACGGGAATTTCGCAACACCCACGTGACACTAGGTATAGTTTTTCATAAATTGTTGTTATGATATGTTGTAAAATTCATAACATAAATTTCATTTTAGGGTTATTGTAATCAAACAATAATATACTGGGGCCAGATAAGCTTACTTCAAAGTAAGACGTCGGACCAGAATGTGTTTGACCGGCCTCCCACAGTCCAATGTAACATATAATTATGTATATTTAAGAGCCCACGCTAAATGTATCTTATTATTAATCTGCCAGAGCCACGACTTCTTCTTGGTCTTAAATCTTTTCAGGCCAGTTTTAAGAAGTGTTTGTCTTACCGTGCACGCACTCACTTGTTTTGGTTTTCCCTTTATGTCCAAAAAGTTGCAGCCAGATCCGAAGAGGTCACTTTCCTATCTTGGAGGTAATTAATGGCTTACCAAATATTTAAGCCGATCTTCATGTTCTGTTTTGACGTGATAACGTCTTATAAATTGATGAACACCGGCAGCGCGCACGAAAAAGTGTCCCGTTCCGCCTGAGCCTGTGCGTGCAAGCGAGAGCGCGCAACAAGCGATAGAGAGGCACGATCGGCCCAAGCGTTGGCTTGCAACGCATCTACTAGTATGTATCTTTCTTCCACTCCATCAAAGTATGCAATTTGTCATCAATGTTTACTTACGTTGACGTTATCACATAAAATTATCGTCCGTAAACCGACTTTACAATCAACCATTTTTGCGGCCTATCATTTGTATATTCTGATGCGTATATACCAGTCTCTATTTTGACAGCACTATTAGCTTGAATACCCTGGAAAACCATGAATACGACACCCATTACGATATAATTTATAATAATATTATTTTCTACTATCTGACCCGACAGACGTTGTCCTGTATTAACTGTGAATATTGAATTCAAATATTTGCAGCACGTATTCTGTCAGTGTTATGTCAAACGCCATAAGGTTACATTAGAAGAGTTTAGTGTCAAAAGCGCTTAGGAAAATCATTAGAAAGTCATTGGAATAATTTTGTAATAATTATGGTGTAATAAATAAGGAACTTCGTTCCAATAAATAAATGTTCAAGTTATCACTTGTTTTTACTTAATAAAAGGTAATGTTTTACAACAATCCCATTTGATGTAAGTGGCGATGAAGTACAACATGTTGAACGCACTAACTTATAAAGCTTATTCACCGTTCTCTTGAAAACTCCCACGTATTACATTATAGAGATTACGGTATATAGGAAGATTATGAAGTTGGTATTTAAAAAACGTACTAGTATCTTTAATGCTTGTACAAGGATCTTTAATGCTGGTATGATGAAATTCATTGCACATGTTTACGACAATAGACTAAGGGCCAGTTTCACCGGTTCCAGATAAAGTTCCGGATAGCCCTAGGAATTTATCTGCCACTTAACAGTTGACGGAGCGACAACGTCGCTTTTTGCGTTTCGTTACTACTACGTAAATTATTGTCATTTGAAAATTATTTTGAAAACTTAATTAAT
The DNA here is from genome assembly GCA_905404295.2 of Ochlodes sylvanus. NCBI lineage: Eukaryota > Metazoa > Arthropoda > Insecta > Lepidoptera > Hesperiidae > Ochlodes > Ochlodes sylvanus. The sequence goes on along the minus strand of FR990123.1, from coordinate 11,408,950 downwards.
AAAATACTTTTTGTTCAAAATAATCCAATTCGACTTTTTTAATATTTTCCAGTATAATTTTATCATTATAGAACGAAAATAGTAGGATTTATAATAATATGATGTACTACAGTTCAAATTCCAAATGTGTTATAGAAACGCCACTTGAAACATTTTTTATCCGTCAAATAACGCCTAACAGCCACTTGAACTGGCAGATAGCTTAACCAACACTTTTCTCTGTCACTTCTATCAGATTACCTGAGAAGCCAAAAAATGTAGTTTATCTGGGAGTTGAGTTCCTAGGGCTATCCGGAACTTTATCCGTAACCGGTGAAACGGGCCCTAAATGATTTTAATGACATGCCTACTACTGGTTTATATTCCGGGAACAAAATGCAAGTCCCTTTTCGCATTATAATATAAATTATTATGTAATATTATATAAATTATTTTATATAAATTTCTTTCAACGTTGATCGCGGAATTTCTTTTCCCAGTGAAGATGGGTTTGGTTTTCTTTTCCCTTTTGCGAAATCTGATAACAGAATTTTATTGAATCTATTCCGGAGCAAAAATTAATTGATGGTTGTTAGTTAATTTAGTACTAGCTGCCCCGGATAGACTTCTTTCTGACAAAAGTTTATTGTGAAAATTAAATAATTATAACGTGTTTCCCGGTTATTGTTTCTGACACTAATTCCCGTGGACTTCAGACATTTTTATTTTTTTACTAGCTGACCCCGCGAACGTTGTTCCGCTATATGTGTGAATGTTTAAAGCGCGTTTTTGCTGAGTCAGCTAGTTTTTATATAAAGTAATCTATTTTGTTGAGTGAACCAAATAAATGGCAATTAAGAATAGCTACTTTGAACTACTTATGTAGGTACTCGTAGGTACTCGTCTGGTTGTCGTTTGTCCTCGTGATTTACATAGTTGTCAGTGATCGTTTTGTTAACCGTAAGACAATCGTGCAATTCTATTACGGGGCTAGAAGTCAAGCTTCTACTTCCTTATACCAACTCTTATGAAATATTTTCACATTGTTTCTGCTTAGCATCGTATAAGCAGTTTTCTTTTCCCTATTACATTACCTACATCAAAAAAATTGTTTAGTAATTATTGGCTCTGGTAGCTGTTCTTCTCTTGTTCAACTTCAATATGTATAGACTTCGAGTACATATGTACGTGCCCGTGAACGATAATGTAGCCGGCTTCGGTACATCCAAAGGTCTAAAACAATTCTATTGGTAGATACACCCGATATTGAAATCTCGATCCTTCGCTTTACGAGGGGACCTGGACGAGAAATATCTTGTTAGTAACGAAATCGGTGACTACAAAATCTATATAATTATAGGAGATAACATAAGTGACAAATGACGGTCTTTCTAACATTACCATACATTTTGTCTTTGATAATACTCTTATAATAGTCTCCACTCTACTCACAAAGTTGATCGAAGTTGGGCGAATTACTTCGCGCTTCTTCGATTGGCTTCGGGTGACTTAGAACTGTCGGTTTAGTTCCTCAAGAAGGTGAGTACTGCAACGTACCTCGTACTCGTGTTGGTTACTACAGCGAACACTTCTGCGAGGTTCTTTAAAAATTAGTCTAGCGGACGCATTGCAAAATATGCATTGCCTCCCCCCACTAATTCAGTCACCCTGCCTACCACAGATAGGTAAACACGTCGCGACGCGGTCGCCGCAAGGTTGCCCGACTGTTTGTTAAAGACTTTAATTAAATGACTGCATGCAAGTTCTATGAAACGTCACTCAGACCGCACTACCTACTTCTCGAAACATTTCGTCTTATTTTCAAACCTTTCTAGGCCTGTATACTAAGGAGCTCAAAATTTCGGAATAAAATGTAGTCTGGCTTCTTTCTATACTTGAGATTTTAACACCTAAAATACTTCGAAATTTGCCACTGACTCACTCAATGCATAGCAGGTCTGTATAGGTAAAGTAAAACCTCTAGTGTTTTGTATTACATTCGTAGTAGTTTGGTATACAGACAATTATTTGCATAAGAACAACACAAAAAATTAGGAAATCTCTAACTTTCATCCCTCAACCCCAATTAAGGGACACCTTCCTTCTCTCCCCAGTTTGCATTTCTGACGTCACATTCCTTTCATTATGTCCATTTACCATGAAATCTATACAGATTTGTATGAGCGATATTTATACATACCTACTGCCGAAAAAAGTAAAATGAACTGGGGCATCGTAAGTACCTAAAGATATTTCATGTAATATAAGTTAAGACTGAAAAGCTCATAACGCTTTGACTGTTAAAAAGTTATCAGAGCTCGTGAAGACTCAAGCCCTAGATTCTACAAGGCAGGATTATACTAGCCTTAACTCTACGTACCCTAAATTTTTGCATAATGTCCATAGAACTGTTGCATGACATGCGCGACATACTCTTATCACAAGCTCATTAAGAAGAGCAAATTATTATGGGAAAAAGTGTATATTTTATAAAATGTTGTCATTTACCATCAGCAACACATGAAATTATAGTACGCGAATACAACATTGTGCGAACCTATGAGTATATTGTGTGGGCTTCTATATCACAAAATGAAATAAAACTGTTCGATTCGCTGCTGAAGATCACTTATCTTTAAGATTCCACTAAGTACACTAGAAAGAAAGTATTATGGCTTCGACGAAACTACTTTTGCAGCTATTGTGAAGCTATGAGGCACTTGGTAATCTACTTTCTAACTCGGTGTCTCAATTTACCTCCAACTTGAAGGAATCACTTATTCCGACGAAGGTATTGTAGTTCTTTGACCCATGATATTTCAAATCCATTTTTAACGAAATCTCAACTTATTCGGCATAGTAGTTTAAAAAGAGAGTTTTTTTAGTATACATATATTATTATTATATAGAAAATAACGATTGCCGTATACCGGAATTCACATTTCCGGTGTGCTACGGTCACACTACTCTGTCAACAGTTTGTTTACTGCTGTGACTGCTTTTTTTCTTTGAAGAAGTTAGCTCTTGACTACGATCCCACCTGATGGAAAGTGGTAAGTAGCCCTTACGGCGCGTTCACATAGGACGTCCGTTTTACTGGATCCAGTATACTGGATGCTAGTAGTGTATGTAATTGTATGAGCGTGTTCACACAGAATCCAGTATACCGGATCCAGTAAAAAAAACCGGTCCAGCAAAATAAATAGCAATCCAGTATACTGGATCCAGTAAAACGGATGTGAACGCGCCCTTAGATGGTAAAGCGAACCCTTAGCGAAGCCCTTAGATGGTAAACCTTAGAAAAAAACTATTCCCTCTGGACATAAAGACATCCACGTTATAATCGAACGGAAACATCGACGCAGGCAAGTTATTCCAATCCTTCGCGGTACGCATGATAAAAGAAGAAAGGATGGATACTCGCCATCGCCATGTCGCCATACGTTGACTTGTTCGATGGTAGAGAGGAGATGGGGGAATTATATGAAGTGAAACTTGTATAATGCTTAATTTATTCCATTTGAATGCATCTGATTGCTTCGGGTTTTAAAAAACTCGTAGTATTATTTCGAGTTATTTCGAGTATTAAAACAGGAATGTATTTAATCCTATTAATATTATAAATGCGAAAGTTTGTATGGATGTATGAATGTTTGTGGCTCTTTCACGCAAAAACTACCGAATGGATTTTGCTGAATATTTACAATATATAGCTTACACATCAGAATAACACATAGGCTATAAATTATAAAGATATAGTGTGAATTATCCAAAATATATAACTAAATCATTGCAAACCGAAGGACTAAGTTTCTCGAAGCGAAGCGAGGGCGGGTCGCTAGTATGACATAAAGGAGTGCTTATTCGTTTAGTTTTAATAAAGGAACTGGACTTGAGTCCGAACATTGTTGATCTATTTTCAAATCAACAAGTTTGCGAAGTAACACTAAAATATAAAACAGTTTCCCCATGTTTAGCGTAGATCAAACTTAATGTTAAAGTTTACCTATAATTAGGTGATAATAAAATTTGAATGTAAGTTGGGACTTGTATGTCTGGTACAAACCATCGTTTAAGACAAAAGTGGAAATATCCAATTTGAAGAAGGCGATTTCTCTGAAGCTGTTTTATGTATTCCCGACGAGATGGTATCAATTACGAAAGCCGCTCCTTAACGCAGCATTGATAGTTTCAATGCTCCAGTGCGCGTCAATAAGCTTTAATGACTGCGCGCCTCAGTGTTTGATTGGTCCAATGTAGGGCTGGCATCGCTTATGATATGTTTAATACAAAAAACATTGTACAGATTGTAAAGACTTTTTCCCCCGAAGAAGTGTTCATAATTCGAAAAATGAGGTATCGTCACGATTATAAAGATGTTTCATCTTTATCGTCTGCTATTTTGCTTTGCGACATCACAGTCAAGATGGCGTCGGTTAGAGTAATAAATAATATAATGATATATGTATGTAAATAAGAACGTTTCTTTTTTTAAGTAGACGCGTTTTAGAGTTGTATGAATAACCGATTCGCGCTATGTTGACGATGTAGTTGTTTATAGCGAGATAGTTTGATTTAAAGCGTGATAAAGCAAAATGAGAAGGCAAAAAATAAGTTCCTTGGTAAACGCGTTGCATGCACTTTACTCCACGGGCAAAAAGAAATAGAATTTGTTTGTCGGACGCACCATACAAAGTTACCGCCAAGTTGTGGTCGATTTAATCCTATTGAAGTACTTTAATTTCATCGTAAAGAAACAGAAGGCCGAATACTTCGTTGAGCTGTCGTCCACTTGGGTTCTTAGAGACGTACTTACTACTACTACTTACCTTTGGTCTCTTGTTTTTAGGTTTGGTCAAACATCATTTGATATTTGTATTGAACTGTATCAACTGCGAGTAGTAGATATTCGCCGGTTCTAACTCATTGTAGGGCGAAAATAGGGCGAAAAACTCGTTTCGACCGGTTTCACCGGCTACTAGTCGCGAATGAACTTTATATTAAGTGATATGAACTTTATATTAAGTGATTCGCGGGGTAATTAACCGCGGATTAACTTAATCCGCGCGCCGATTAAGTAATTCGCGGTTTAATTGGGCGCGAATTACCTTTATCCGCGGATCAATTAATCAAATCGCGGTTCGATAAACCAATTCGCGGCAGCGAATTAACTTGATTCGCGCTTCAATTAAACGATTCGCGGTTTTATTACGTGTCAATCAATAAAACCGCGGATTAATTAATTAAAGCGCGCATAAAGTTAATTCGCGACTAGTAGCCGGTGAATCCCAAACAATCGAGTTTCGCGGTATATGCCGGTTCTGGCTCTGCAGTAGTAGGGATATGCCGGTTCTGGCTCACGAAAACTCGATTCTTCGGGATACACCGGCTACTAGCCGCGAATCAACTTTATTCACGCTTCAATTAAGTAATCCGCGGTTTTATTATGCGCGAATTTTCTTTATTCACGGTTCGATTAATCAATTCGCGGGTCGCTTAACGGTGAATTAATTTTATTTCTGGCTTTATTATCTCATTCGCGATTTTATTGACTTATTCACGTAATTCTTCACTTTACTTAGAAAGCACTCAACGGTATCTCTACATTCTTTTTTTATCGCTTGCCTTAATGGTCGATGCATCCGTTCCTTTATCCACAATACAGATAAGGATATCTGCTAATGTTTCCGCCCACATTCCGCTCCTTCCATATAAATTTAGCTAGCATGGCTCAAAGGACATCATTGTGACAGTGAAAGTGAGCCGAGTCTACTATATAATGGATGTGAGTATTTTCTTAATTTCTTAATTATCTGTTGAAAACTTTTAATTTCCTGTGTGCACACGTTCTAGACATGTATGTACATATTCATGCCCGCGATATCTGTAGGTGTTTCGGTATTTTTTTTTTTCATAATATTGTTGTTCTCATTTTTATGATTTGCTAATTATCTAGTGAAATCTTTTCATTTCCTATGTGATATCTGTAGGTATTTCCATATTTTTTGCATTAATTGTCCATGTATAATGAACCAGCTCTCGATAACCTAATAATAAAGTGTCGTAGTATAAAATTAACCTGTATTATGTTCTCTTTCAGCAAGACACATTCAAAAGCTACTATTTTCCGGACACGCCCGAGGAACCTGACGATTCATTAGTTGTTAATATGAAGAAAAACAATAATATCAAAAGAATAAATGACATAGACATGTTCTTTGAGAAGCCCAAAAAGAAGAAAAAACTCGGAGTACAATCTTCATATGTATCAGCAGCACGTGACGACGGAGTCTCTTATATTTCCTCCAAGGAAGATGACGCTCTCACCGCTACTCATCTCATAAAAATCGATGTCTATGATATGAATAAAATACGCAACATCGAACCTATTAATTATTGGAAATACTCCGACGCTCGAGTAAAATATTATGTGCAATCAGAAGATGATAAGCGTTATCAAAGTACGCGGGACATCATTTACAACATTACAAAGACACTCGCCGGGAAGCACAATTGTTCAAAATATTTTATCGAGGACAAACTCCAAGGAATGTAACGCTCTCACCGTGACTCATCTTATAAAAATGTATATAAGTAAAAGCAAAAGAAGAAATAACATTAACTAGAAGTATCGCGCCCCCACCCACAGCATTGGGCATATAAATAACTAGAAGCTAACAACCAGCGAGGAACCTGACGATTCATTAGTTGTTAATATGAAGAAAAACAATAATATCAAAAGAATAAATGACATAGACATGTTCTTTGAGAAGCCCAAAAAGAAGAAAAAACTCGGAGTACAATCTTCATATGTATCAGCAGCACGTGACGACGGAGTCTCTTATATTTCCTCCAAGGAAGATGATGCTCTCACCGCTACTCATCTCATAAAAATCGATGTCTATGATATGAATAAAATACTCCGATGCTCGAGTAAAATATTATGTGCAATCAGAAGATGATAAACGTTATCAAAGTACGCGAGACATCATTTACAACATTACAAAGACACTCGCCGGGAAGCACAATTGTTCAAAATATTTTATCGAGGACAAACTCCAAGGAATGTAACGCTCTCACCGTGACTCATCTAATAAAAATTTATACAAGTAAAAGCAAAAGAAGAGATAACATTAACTAGAAGTATCGCGCCCCCACCCACGGCATTGGGTATATAAATGTTTCTACAGGCATTGATACAGTACCATTCATTCAAAAACTTCAACTAGTAGCTGAAATATGTCATTTTTAAAACAAGTTATAGAAATGTGGGGAAAATCAACTATATTGAAAAAATACTCTAAATATATCAGATTCTGGTATATCACCGGTGAGTTACCCGAGAACATGATAGAAGATTGTGACATCAAGCCATACTTTACACCGTGTCCAACGCATCGTTTTTCAGTAACGTCCAACGATGGTGAAGACGTAATGGACGGAGTCGAAATTATGATGGCTTTTTGTACAATATGTACTCAGGAAGGAATTGCTCGCGACTCGCAATCTATGTCTAATAACGTGTACTCACCGTGCATTGGAAGTGTAATACAACCGCAATATATACACCCTCTATCATACGATTGGGCAAAAGAAGAAGAAGAAGAATCCCAACAAATACTTGCATTAGAAAATTTGCGACCTATCTCATATTCCCCTACAATTCTGTAAATGATTTTGTATCTAAATTAAAAATAAACTATTTTTAAGCAATTTTCTTGTATTATTTCATATACCTACTATGTCATTCTACAAAAATGATAATGATTGTTTTAGAGAAAATATAAGTTATTAGAGAGATAAACCAATTTATACAATATGTAAACTAAATGAGAGGTATTTATCATTGTAAAATCCACAGTAAATTTGTTCACGTTATTTATTAAAAAATTCTATTAAAAAATTCATCAATTGTTATATCATTACAAATTGTGTTGTCATCAAACAATTTCAGAAAATCATACATTGATTTACCATGATACTTATAATATATGTACATGATGCAATACTCTCCACATACGGTTGTGAAATCGTTTTGGATACGATTAGTGTTGTAATTCCACATCCTTGCATTCGTTTTCAAAAAAGATCTATGATATGTTTGAGGTGCTCGACCAAATGAATCAAAGTATTCCCCAAATCCATTCCCATCTATATGTATGGCTACCCAATGCGATCCAGGTTTGGTATCAACATCTAAGTTACTTATGATATACATAGGAGTATGAACATGTATCGGTAAACGATTAGCTGCGTATACGTTAGATTCAATGCTCATATCAATTTTACTTAAGTACTGTTTTATTTCCACGGTATCCATGGTATAAGTAGATAACACAGCTTTTCAGCTCTGCAGTCCCAACAACAATGTCAATTTTATTAATGATATTTATTTTAAATAGGAAGATTAAAGAGGGTGTAGCAAATAAAACATTGAAATATCATATATTGAATATTTTTATTTATTGAAGCAATACAAAAATAATAAACCTAACTACTATAATCTACTGATATATTACGATGCTTATCTATTTCTATTACATTATCAAATTCTGCATAAACAATACAATTAATAGTTTGAGTTAGAGCCGACTCAAATCGAACTTCTAATCTTACGCTACCATGTTTGATAAGATTCCAATGACTCATAGAGTTAGCTGATAAATCAGGAGTTAAATCAAATGCAAGCAAACAATAACCATTAGCATATTCATCTCTGGATATCCCATTGCCTTCATTATGAAAATGTACACCTGTTCCTGAGAACAATGTATGATATGCGCTAGTAAAGACATTACTACCAAACGATGGTTGCAATGCCTTTGAGGGGATCTGATTTCCATCGACATATAAACAAAATGTATTGATACCATAATTTGCAAAATTGAATGGATTCTTATTGAGAGTTCCGTTAAATGCAGCATTATTCACAAATCCCACTATACACCTTTTCGGTACTTGTCCAAGGAATATATTATCAAGGGTTTTACCTTGAACACCTGATGGTATTGTTAAAACTTTTACTTCAGCTCGCGTAATGGGATATTTAGCAGTGGTAGACGCTAATACTTTTTGATGTGCAAGTAATACGCTTGGATTAATCCGAGCTCTACGAACAATCAACGTTGCATCTGTAATACATACTTTAAACTTTAAATCTACTGACCCTGCCATTAGGTTGAAATTTTCTCTTGATCGAACTAATTTAACACACATGTCAACGCCGTTAATTAAAAATTTATCTTGATTAAATAAATCGCCATGTAGATGCCCAATCATTTCAATCTCTTTACTCTCTCTTGACATGAACTCTCGCTTAATAAACCCTTCATTTTTTACGTCAGTCTCATTCATTTTTCCTGCTGTATCTCCATACCAAAGACCACAAGTAAGATGGGATTTTTTGGCTGCTGGGCCATAGTTCAACAAGTTTTCAATATAGGCACGATATGCATATGTGTTATTTGGCGGTGACACAAGTTTTTGATTTAAGTATACATCAAGTTGACTGAATATTGAATGCAACCAATTATTAACTGGAGCTACGACTGTAGCAGCTGCTAACTTGGAGTTGTCTTGATTAAGTATCTTCGCTTTTATATGAATCAAGGTATGAGACAAATCTACATAGTCATCTCCTGCACCAGGAACTTGAAATTCTAGGGGTCCATCATCAGCCAGCGATGAAATAGGTTTGTAATGTATCCATACTCCACTCTCAATGCTCGTCTGTGTGGACGGTAGCGCAAACAAATCTAACTCTGATTTAATACACTCACAAGAATGACTATGTAGAAAAGACATAATTAATTAGAAAATATATCATTAATATTTCTGAATTTCTTTTTTGCCTTTGTTGTAGTGTTCACTTTCGTGGCCAATGCTGGAATGGAAGGAGATAAACGTTTTCGTTTGATTTTATACCCCGAACCAGACATATTGATTCTTTCAATTTTACTATCTACTTTTCGTTTTAAATTAGTAGTAGCTTCTTTTAAACGTGTTTTAATTGAATCGTCTATGGGTTGTGCATTAAACATGTCAGACAAAACTCCTACTCCGGTGCTTAATGCTTCTTTACCAATAGCTCTTGCACCACTAGATAACAATGGTAAAACAGATCTAAACAACCCTCCTAGAAAACTCCCGATTCCATGGCCTCTTTGATACGGTGTTCCTTTGTAAATTACTCCAATACCAGATCCCGCTTGATGAGAATAATAATCTTCATATGGGCATTTCATATTATAATTATGTTTCAAATACATTATACATATATTTTCTTGAAGTGTAGTTTTAAGCACACTGTTCCGAACTGGAATGGTATTTTTTGACCTGTGCTTGTTCTTATATCTATTTCAATAGTATCGAATTCCCTTCGCATAACAGATATATAGTGAGGTGGAGAGAAAACATGCATTTTATTAGCACCATATATGTATTTTGAAGGATCTAATGGTATGATTCTCAGAAGAGGGGTCATCACATCCCCTACGATTTGGGGTTCTACAATGTCAGAGTAAACAAATAACTGTGAAGGTAAACCTAAATGCAAATTAGCAGGACATTTACCAATATTCTTATCTCTGAGGTTTATATTGGGTTCAAATCCCAACTGTAAAGATAACTTAGGCGATAGTGTTACTGATTTAATCGCCTCATCTAGTATTGTAACTGTCACAAACTTTGAAATTTCATCGTAACGAAATCTTACTTTTTCCTTGATGTTGTTTAATGCCTTTAGAATATGATTGATGTTATCGTAGTTTGTTGCAGGAATATGTGTCTTATAGTATGTAAGGTATGGTTTTGTTTCACCAGGCATTTGCATCCATTTTGTAATATATATAACGTTCTCATGTTCTTGAACGGTAAACATAGTGCAAGGATATTGAAATTCAACTACTCCAACGGACCATTCTCCTTCCAAAATGATGGGTTTAGGTAATTTAGTTGAAAAATATGTAGTTTTGTTATCTGGAAAATATTCCATGGAACTATTACTAAGTAAAGTTAAATAAAAACTTTGGTTGTTCATATTTCTTTCAATTGGGAAAATGTAATCCAACTATTAAATTTGTGAGGATAACCTTTCCACTTCACTAACACTTCCTTTCTGTTACCGGAATAGCGAGAGCGTATTATTTTATCTATTTTATAATGTAGAGTGGGGTCATAATATACTTTCTGTAATTCTTTTTCATAAAACGTACCTTCTATATTTTCACCTTTCAGATCTTTTATGGTGTATACAGGCCAAGGGTTTCTATCTATTATGGAAGATATAATAAATATTTCATCACTCCAGTTAGATTCGTATCCTTTCTGAAAAATGTGTTTGCTTTTAGTTATTCTAACGTAATCACCTACATGCAACTTTGGTAATACACTGCCTGACGAGAAATTATTATTTTTAGTATCATACAAGTTTCTCCATACTGTCATAATATTATTTGAATTTACATCACAAGGAGACATCTTAATGCTAGAGTGAAAACTATGGTTATAAGAATAAACTAAATCTTGTAAAACATCGATATATTTATATGTATTTTTATACGTAAAGTAACGCCACATTTTCGTCTTAAGAGTTCTCTGAAATCTTTCAACAATACTAGCTTTAATATCTGGATTATTTGTTGTATAATAATTTATATTTTTCAATTTTATGTATCTTTGTACATCTTTTGATATAAATTCTGTTCCTTTGTCAGATTGTATGTGTGTTGGTGTTATGTTAGCCTCAGTAAATATACTCTCTAAACATTCCTTAATAGTTATTGAATTTTTTCTTTTCATGGGTCTGACATATGCATATTTGCTGAATGCATCAATGACGCATAAAATATAATTATATCCATCATTGTACCTGGAATAAGTCCTCATATCACTCAAGTCAGCTTGCCAAAGATCATTTAGATTTGATAAGATATATTTATTCCTAGGAAACTTTCTCTGTACAGGTTTGTGCACAGTGTAGGTTTCTTGTGATTGCAGCCATTTCTTTACATCTTCTCTTTTCATTTTTCCTTTCATAGCTTTCGTTAGTTTGTCGACACTACTATAACCTGCGGGATTTGATGGATCATAATAGAGATTATGTATTTCTAATAAGGTTCCCATTTTTCCCACTCCAGCTTGTTCTTTAACTTTCTTTTGTTCTGTTTGTCACTCGTTGGTGTAGAGAATGATTCTTCTTCAGGCGTTGAAAAGTTTAACTGTGACTGCATGCCACTTATAAACTCACACCGTTTGGGATTACCAATATAAGTAAGAGGAACTCGAATATCTTTTAAAGCTTTAGCAAAGGTTTCCCATCCTATAGGATCACTTTTTTTTAACGGTCTCAATGAGTCGTTCACTAAATCTATAATATTACTTCCATCAATCTTTTTGTTATCTATAATCACAGTTCCGTCATTATCCCACTTAATTTTATTTTCATTGGAAGATAGCAAATTCATTAACAAGACGGCCTTTTTTGCATATGTTTTTGGAATGAGATCGAGAATTTCAGTAGTCGTATAACTATTTTTCTCTGGAATATTTTGTTTATGAAGTAGTTCTTTGTCTGGTGTGTCAATTGAGACTACACGTTTACTATCCAAGTTTTTATTTTTGTAGCTCAATATTAAATCATCAAATGTATTCGTATCCTCAGAAATAATTGGTATATGATAAGGTTGGCGATCTTCCTTGGTAAAGTTAAGATATCTTCGGAGTGTTTGTAAATATAAAATACACTTTTCACGGTCATCGATATTTCTTTTTAAAATATTATTCATATCAGCATCCAATCGGGACAAGTTAGTATCACCTGCGCTTGGTTGTTTTAGTTTTTCTATCACACTTGGCTCAACAAGCAACATTCTTTTAGCATTCTCCATTTTAAATGAGGGAACTTACTAATCCACTGAGAACTGAACCTAATATAATAGGGAGAAAAGCACCACCTTTTTGGATTATGAGATTTTTCCGAAACAAATTCGTAGCACCTTTGCGAACCAATTTCCGAAGTATATTTTTGTACTTGCTTAACTTATTCTTTTCCTTATCCTTGAGATCAATTTTGCCCTGGAGTACGTTATGAATACACTCGCAAATACAATTAATTTCTTTTTCATTACACGATTTTAAAAGAGCTCTTTGATATTTGGGTTTAAGTGTATGCAAAGCTGCTAGTAAACTTTTATGCGTCTTTAGTCGTCGATGCATCATTTGTGAATGATAGTAATTTGTTGATTTTTACCATACTTAAAGCCTTTTGTAGGAATGTAAACGATGCAATGCCCATCTGATGGAAATATTTTAGATTTTAAACGACACATATCATTTGTGTCCTGTTTCAAATCTATTAATAAATATCCATGTGGTTCATTTGTTGCATCTTTGTAGGAATCTTCCATAAATTTCGAATTATCTGGCGATACTTGTCGTGCTAAGTATTTAATTTGTGTTTTATCGCGAGGATTTTTGAAATAAACTATGTAACCGGAATTTAAAGATATGTCTCTTTGGCCTTTGCCTTGGTGAAATAAATTTTGTGTTATATAGAATACACTTAAATTTCTGTGATGACTTCCTTTCGTAAATATATCAACAACGCGACCATCTGACTCTCTCATTAAATCATCAATAATTATCAGATGTGGTTCACATCCATCAAAACTGCTAAGGTTTGGTATTCCTTGATAGAAATTAACAGTTTTTAAATTATACAAAGGTTGCATTTCATCATAGCACCAAGTTATTTGTTTGAAATGGGTGTCACATATATCCTCCATATATTTAATAAAGTTTGTGACAAAAATTGATTTTCCACATCCAGTAGGACCTGCAACTATAGCAGTAAAAGGATGAATAAAATGAAACATTTTAAGCTCACGTGTGTTTGGTTAAAGGTGTTGGAATAAACTAAAACATTTTGTGCAAGAATAAAACTATATTTCAAATACAAAATAGAAATACAATATACAATCATTCACATATTAATAATAATAATAATAATAAAAAGAATAAAAATAAAACAATGTTACTAATAGCTAGACATCTTAAGTACAATATTAGAAGTAGTTATACAATAATCAAAAATAACTTAACATTAGATATTTACGTGACTTTTTTTTTTATAAATCAGACATTTACAACTAAACTAATCTATGGATATTTTATAGTGACCCCAAGCAAGCGTATTAACATTATTCGATACAATATATCGCTTGGTATCATTGTGTGAGAGACACTTCTTATTAATTTGTTGTGTAAAAATATTATGTTTTATAGACCTAAATCTTAACATAGTACGGTATTGAACATTTTCATTAAATAAACAAGATTTATAATCTTCCATTTTAAAACTTTTCGTAACACTTTTATTAACACCTTTTGCTTTTGCCAAAAACGTATTGTCAATATCCAATGCATACATTTTAGATCTCAACCCTACAAACTCTCTTAATATTTTGCCAGCATTTTCATCTTTAAACATACCTAATTTTTTTTTATTTATATTTTGATATTCGTATATGTTATTTAAGGGATAATCAGATGTATCAAACCATTCAGGCAAATCAGGCTTGATATCTTCATAAAAGTTGTTGGTAATAATTTCATAAACTAAACTATCCGTATCAGTGTATAGTAATTTAATTTTGTTTGGAAACTTGGGTAGCATGTAGTTATAATGGAAATCGTACATAAGTGTTTTAGAAATATCTAATATACAAAAACCTAAGTAGATGGGTTTGTTATGAAGGGCCTTTGTTCTTTTAAGTTGAATCGCAACTAGATTTTCCGAAAATATAGACAAACTATGAAACTCTGGTTTTGCAATTAAATCCTGAGCACCAAGACTTTTACCTACATTTTCCCAGTGAGTTAATAATTTTACATTAACTCGTTTCTCGACATTCTCCATTGTTTTTCCAAATACAGAATTGTTCATTAATTTATAAAAATCTTTTTCAAAATCTGTTTTAGCTTGCGTACGTAAATTTGTATTTAAATCTATATATTTTTTTAACCATAAACTTTGATTGAACTTCAATATTCTATGAATTTTTTTCAACTTCATACCTAGATTAATACATTGTTGTAAATTTTTATAGTGAATGATATATTTAGTTTTATTGTATAAATTTGGGACAAATTTAACGTCTTTGGAATCCCCAACAGATATTTTTTCAGGACATAAGGGTAAGTCAGAATGTAAGTCATGAATATCTATGGGGTACTCTAAATCTACTTCTAGAATAAAACCATATTCTGTATTGTTCGATGCACTATAATCTGTTTTTATATCAACCCACTCAAACTCCCCTGATGGTAAATATTGAGACATTGCCCACCCGTATAGATTATTAGCATCGAAGTACATAAGATATGAAGTAGATACATTTTTATCAAAATCTTCCATAAATGGATTGTTAGCCTTTGCATGCCGTTTGCTGCATTGAGATATCCCACCCCTTATACCCCTTGTAATAAATGATATTTTTTCTATATCTGTAAGCAATTCAAGTTCTATTTTTGTAATTTTTAGCATTGCATCCCAACTTAATCCTGGAGCAGTATAATAATGAGTTGGATCTAAACCATAGGTTTGTAAGCATAACATTCTAAAGTTTTCAAATATGTCAGTTAGAAGTAATACATCAGTTTTAAGATACAAGTTGGAATAATCGAACATATTTTTGCAGTTAAAGTTTTGCCAAACATTTTTAGCGTGGTTGTAATCATTATCTGATATATGAGAATCTGACAGCGAACTGTAAAACTGATTTTTGTCTGGAAGTGATGTTAGGTTTAAGCACTCAAAAGATGTCATAAATTCGTAAGGATAAATACCCTTCTTTCTCACAAGATTGAAGTCTTCATTAATAGGAAAGTTACGTTTTAAAGAAATAAATTCTTTATCAATCAAATTATTAGCTAATTGACTAAGGCCACATGGTAAAAATTTTATAGAATCTATAAACCTCAATTGAACAATTTTATTATTTATTTGTAATGTTTTCGAAAATGAAATATATTTTTCTTTCGTCTGCGGTATAACTTCGATATCACCATCAACAAAATTAAGAGCATGAACAATAAAATGAGAATCATAATGGCTAAGATTATGTAAAATTACAGGAATATAATTCGGTATACGAAACTTCGAGTTACATATATTATGTACAACGCCTCTAAAATGTCCGGTTTGTGGATTGTAATTAAATTCACGTTCACCGTTTAAATGAGTTTCACATATGAAACAAGTATCCGATGTTGAAACCTTAATATAATCATCGTTTGATAATGCTTTAGGAGCTACCTCAGTACTGTTTTTGGTACATATAAATTTTAAGTCTTTATGCAAACGAATCATAAATTCTTGTGTACTGTTTGGGCCACAATATGTTTCATACTTTGACAAGTTATCATCATAGGAGCATTTTATGTAGTAACCGAAACTATACACTTCATGTTTTTGGACATTACTTGTGTAAGATTTTAATGGATCGTTAGAACATGATTCGATTGGTGTTAGAAAAGCTTCAAAATCTGCATATACAACAAATGGTGTTTTAAGTTTTTTGTTAAACTTGTCAAATTTTAACTTATCATTAGAAACTGACTGTCCAAACCAATTTTTTGATGTTTTTTGAGAATTAGGTAGTTCTGTTTTAATATGAAAGCAATCATGCTGTTGATGTTCTGTCAACTTTACTTGACTAGGAAAATGTAATAAACATCCATCACAAATATAAATAGCATGTTCATGACTTGAAATTTGATTACTGACTAAACGCGACATATTTTTTATATAACAATAATGATTATTTCTTCCGTTTGAAAGCAATAATAAATTAACATGGATACCCTTACGACATTTTGTAAAATATAAAGGGCCTACAACAGAATGAGTTTTATTGATTTTATCAAATTCTAAACCGAAAACGTTGATACTAATATTATTTAACTTTTCCACTTTTGAGATATCGGATAATTTAACTGGAAAAGAGACACCGTCAAACTTCAGTTTATTACAATGCATGCTATAAGATGAAACGCGATCAGGATTTTTATTTACTGGATACAAAGCAGAAAGCAAAGCCCATTTTAAACATAAAACATCTACGTTTTTAACATTAATAATTGCTCTTTTTACCATAATGTCTCTGGGTAAATCAATATATGACGAACCTCGTAGGGGATTAAATTTGTTAACATTCATGTCTAATGACTTAATAAAATTCAGAGTCCAACCGCTATCTTTTTTTTCAAATGTATTAATTTTATTAATAAAAGTGTCACGTAAAGACGAAAAAAAAATATTTAAATCATCGCCTTGAAATATAATGTAATTGCTTGTTTGAAAATCGAAGGAATTGGAAATATTTTTTGTTTGTTGAATAAAATCAGCATGCAATACAAAATTTACTTTGAATACGGTATGTTTTAGAATAGATTCTTCAATTAATGATTGAATGTCATTATGAATTGAATTTAAAAATATCTCTGGTGTTTCAAAAGATCCATCACTTTTACTATTTATTTTATACGATATTATTCTCTGTCCGAACGCTGATTCAACAACATGAACGTTTTGCAAATTATCGTGTAATTTTGATGCTTTAGTTTTATGCCGATTACTTTTTAAATGATTTGTAAAATACTTCTTACATACTAAAATTTCACATACATCACAATGTACCTTATCAGATTGTGCAGCAGAAGGATGAGACGAAGTAGAAGCTTCATGTTTTACTCTTTTAGTTTTGTGGGTATTATTTTCGATGTTGTTGGTTCTTTTTCGGGATCCTCCACCTAACTGACTGTAACAATACAATTTAAGAGCTATAAAAATATATAAAACCACATCATATTTATTTTACGTTATACTTCTTTTCTAAAGACCAAAAAAATTATATGTAAAGTTTGTTTATACTTACATGATATTTGTTTCAATCTCACAACAAATTTTCACTAGTTCTTCATCATTGTCATCATTAAACATAATGCTTGACTCTATATCACCACATAACTTATAAAGTTCAGACTCAATTTGATCGTTGGAATCCATTACGGCTAACTTGGAACACATTCGTTAGGTATATATCTTATGAAATAGTTTCTGGTTGTTAGCTTCTAGTTATTTATATGCCCAATGCTGTGGGTGGGGGCGCGATACTTCTAGTTAATGTTATTTCTTCTTTTGCTTTTACTTATATACATTTTTATAAGATGAGTCACGGTGAGAGCGTTACATTCCTTGGAGTTTGTCCTCGATAAAATATTTTGAACAATTGTGCTTCCCGGCGAGTGTCTTTGTAATGTTGTAAATGATGTCCCGCGTACTTTGATAACGCTTATCATCTTCTGATTGCACATAATATTTTACTCGAGCGTCGGAGTATTTCCAATAATTAATAGGTTCGATGTTGCGTATTTTATTCATATCATAGACATCGATTTTTATGAGATGAGTAGCGGTGAGAGCGTCATCTTCCTTGGAGGAAATATAAGAGACTCCGTCGTCACGTGCTGCTGATACATATGAAGATTGTACTCCGAGTTTTTTCTTCTTTTTGGGCTTCTCAAAGAACATGTCTATGTCATTTATTCTTTTGATATTATTGTTTTTCTTCATATTAACAACTAATGAATCGTCAGGTTCCTCGGGCGTGTCCGGAAAATAGTAGCTTTTGAATGTGTCTTGCTGAAAGAGAACATAATACAGGTTAATTTTATACTACGACACTTTATTATTAGGTTATCGAGAGCTGGTTCATTATACATGGACAATTAATGCAAAAAATATGGAAATACCTACAGATATCACATAGGAAATGAAAAGATTTCACTAGATAATTAGCAAATCATAAAAATGAGAACAACAATATTATGAAAAAAAAAATACCGAAACACCTACAGATATCGCGGGCATGAATATGTACATACATGTCTAGAACGTGTGCACACAGGAAATTAAAAGTTTTCAACAGATAATTAAGAAATTAAGAAAATACTCACATCCATTATATAGTAGACTCGGCTCACTTTCACTGTCACAATGATGTCCTTTGAGCCATGCTAGCTAAATTTATATGGAAGGAGCGGAATGTGGGCGGAAACATTAGCAGATATCCTTATCTGTATTGTGGATAAAGGAACGGATGCATCGACCATTAAGGCAAGCGATAAAAAAAGAATGTAGAGATACCGTTGAGTGCTTTCTAAGTAAAGTGAAGAATTACGTGAATAAGTCAATAAAATCGCGAATGAGATAATAAAGCCAGAAATAAAATTAATTCACCGTTAAGCGACCCGCGAATTGATTAATCGAACCGTGAATAAAGAAAATTCGCGCATAATAAAACCGCGGATTACTTAATTGAAGCGTGAATAAAGTTGATTCGCGGCTAGTAGCCGGTGTATCCCGAAGAATCGAGTTTTCGTGAGCCAGAACCGGCATATCCCTACTACTGCAGAGCCAGAACCGGCATATACCGCGAAACTCGATTGTTTGGGATTCACCGGCTACTAGTCGCGAATTAACTTTATGCGCGCTTTAATTAATTAATCCGCGGTTTTATTGATTGACACGTAATAAAACCGCGAATCGTTTAATTGAAGCGCGAATCAAGTTAATTCGCTGCCGCGAATTGGTTTATCGAACCGCGATTTGATTAATTGATCCGCGGATAAAGGTAATTCGCGCCCAATTAAACCGCGAATTACTTAATCGGCGCGCGGATTAAGTTAATCCGCGGTTAATTACCCCGCGAATCACTTAATATAAAGTTCATATCACTTAATATAAAGTTCATTCGCGACTAGTAGCCGGTGAAACCGGTCGAAACGAGTTTTTCGCCCTATTTTCGCCCTACAATGAGTTAGAACCGGCGAATATCTACTACTACTGCGTGCTTTGTTTGGCGTATTGGCATCCAAATTTCATAGTAGTTATCATTGCAATGTCCACCAATCCGCACTTGGCCAGCGTGATGGACTGTGGCCTGTACCCCTCATATTGTGAGATGTGAGCCATGCTCAGCAGTGGGACAAATACGGATTGGAATGATGATGAATCCCGCGTGATCCTCAAAAAGACAGACAGACAATAATTTCAAAAACAAGTATTGATCCCTGTACTGATATCAAAGCCCATCTATATTAATTCTCTGATGTCGGTAATAGGCGTTTCCTTTTTGGTGACAAATTAAATACGAGTATATGTATACTAATGAAATTCAAACCTCCACAAAAATTCTGGTTGTCAAAGAGATTTTCAATCTTGTTATTAGCCGCTTGTACGACGCGAAGGCGGGGTAGTTTTTTTATAAAGACATGTAATAACACAACTAAATTATTATATAAGTACACAAGTAAAATTAAATGATATTTATAGCTACATTCGTTTCATCATTTAATCGACTTTGTATGGTTTCAGAAAATGAATCGAATATTCCTTTATAGGAATATTAATAACTGATACTTAGGTATCAGTTTATTAAAATTGATTTGATCTTTTGCTATAAATGGAATGAATTGGATAGGAATCTTCACAGCGAATCAAATAAATTGAAGTCGTATACAGCTGGATTTTTTATGCCGTAATTACGCTGATACTTATTAAATATTTAATTTCTGAGAATATTGATATAAAAGAAACGCTTAAGGTTTTCATTGCGAGTAGGTTGAAAAGATTTTGTTACCGAGAACTAAGTGGAAAAAGATGGTTAGTAGTTAGCCAAGTAAATAAAAAGTGACTTATGTGACTCCGTGACTTATACTTACCTTTTTATGTACCTTACCTATCAACTTTCGTCATTAAGGCAACACATTACCTGGAGATTTCTATAATGTGGTACGGACTCAAAGATGGATGATAATTGTATAACAAAATTCTATTTCCCTATTGTGATATGATAACTGGCAGAAATGGGCAAATTGTAATCATGATTGCAGAATACAACCGCAATATACCGCATAGTACAGGCAACCGGCAATGCCCCCGCGAGCGCATTTCGAGAAAAGGTAGTTTGAGCGTTCTTGGCGGCGACATTTCGTGCCTCCAGATATAATCTGTAATCATGATTACATTTTGCCCATCTCTGGTAATTGGTAAGCCTCTTGTTTTTCCAACCCTGACAAGAGCGTATACAATGTACGTGACGTCGTGATCGTCGATAAGTGAACGCACTAATAACGCAGATGGAACCGCTATTATTAACACTGATTTCTCCCTAACTGTTAAGTTATCATCACTGTGTATAATATCTGATTTACAATCAGTTCGTCGCTTGCCTTCACTTCATTTGATTCTAATTAAAAATATTAATAATCCTACCGTCCAGCTAATATCACTAAGTAGCAATTTGGAATGTTTGTTACACTATAAAAACGGGTGAACGGATTTAAATGAAATTCGGCATTATTAACTTTAGTGAATAACTGGATACTTTTCATTACGGAATATGAATATGTCATTTAATAATTAATGTTAGTTATACATTAATTATGTTTAGTTTAGTTATATTTTGCCCCAGTGTATTGCTAAATTGATACATTGCTTCGAAATAATAATTAATATAAAATACTTAATATTTGTTGTAATTCCCCATAGCCCAAAATAAATAAGTTCAACTAAACAAATATGAGAATACGACATCAATCCTTCGAGTAGTTCAGAAGTTAAACGTTCATTAACATATTATAAAGATACATCAGATCCCATTTGAATGTTCCGTGCAGTGGTACTAATTGAAAGCTCTTCGAGAGTTGACCGTCTTGTTGACGCTACCTACATAATGCGTTCGGTCCAAGTCGTGATTGTCGCACGATTCAGCTAGTGGTGGCGGTGTAATCGACGTTACGCTATTCCGCGCCATGTGAAGCAACCAATATTCAGGACAGCTAGCGACAACAATTTACACTACATAATATACATAATTATATTAAACGATACGGGTCAGCGTATCGTATTGTGACCCGTTCTGATTTCTATTGTTAATGTGGATCAGGATATAAATGGAATCGCTCAATTATGATTAAATTGATATTAAATGACCATTGTAACACAACTATAGCAGACAGATTTATTGCGCTAAAGCAGTAACCGCAAATGTATTGCGTCGGAACGCTTCAGGTCAATAATATTAATACAGCACTTACGCTTTCTGACCGAAATGCGAACTATATGAATCGCGATGTTTGTAGTTCTCGATCTTTCGGAGTAGTCCAACGATGTCGTTTGCTATCCGAAAAAAAAAAAATGTTTGTAGAATTATAGAAGCCAAAGGAATTTTCTTTTTAAAATTTTATACACAGACCGAGACAACGAATCAACCGAATCAACGAACGTAAAAAATATAAATAAAACGACAGTAACAGTTTGGGAAACCGGCTAAATCAACAAACCTATCCAATTTTCAAACCTGAACACTCGATGCTGGCATAATTATAGTGATAAGTGCAGGCTAGACGGCTAATTCAGCAAGCCTTTGATGCCGGTTTAATTAAAGTTATGCGGTACGGAGAATGACATGTCTCCGAAATACGGATTGCTCGCAACAGCGCAACGCTTGGAGCTCTTGGGATGATGAATCAGTGGTCACAAAGCGAATTAGCGATTCATGATGGGACGCTCCAGGAAATCGTCGTACTAATGTGTTTAATGTTAATCATACAAATAAATTTTACATTACTGATAATGTTTGCTTAATTATTTTATGCAAGTTATGATATATTGTCATAATTCTAATAGATAAATGATTAGTGTAAAAAGAGGAGGGTTACAAGTTTGACGTCAAGGTCTGTCTTCTGTCTGTCTGTCTGTTTGAAAGTCAGTTTCCTTGCGGTAGTTCTTACTTTCTTAGCTATGTTTGGTTAATATGAGTCCAGCAGTGTAAGAGTATCTCTTTTCCAAAATGATGAGAGGTATTTTTGGCGTATGATTTACTCGATTAAGAGGAAATGCTACGGGTCATTTTTCCATACAAACGTTCTCGACTAATCCCTCGCAGGTTTTTGACTCTAGATCAATAATTTTTTCACACAAGAATAATATCATCATTATCTATGTCGGTACGTTTTGATTTTTTTGCTATTTTTGTTTTCAAAAGTTTTAGGCTACTTCAAACAGCGCTTAAAACGGCCAAATAAATATGCCGCAAACAAACGCCTAGTACACAAATTGTATAATAATTAGCACAAAAAGCTAAACGGTCCGACACAGAATATCTCCTTCCCATTCAATTTCCAAAATTTCGTTAAGATTGCTTTAGTTTTGGCGGGGGGATTAGTCGAGAACGGAACCTCGATTTTGATGATTTTTGCCTCGGGTTTTTACACGGAGCTGCAGTTGTCCCTATCGCACTGACATACACGCCGCTCGCAAGCGCGACAGAGATATTGAGTGAAAAAATCCCAAATTTGAAAAAGGGTTCGCGTGGTATTTCCTCATAAGTGCTTCACGCGGTCCAGTATAATTTTTGAAAGCTGACGTGATCGACTTGGGTCCTAGTTTTAATTTATAAAGATTTACTTAGTTGTGGGTTTTTAATGTAAGTATCTTACGTAATATTTGTTTCGAAAATTTCATATGTTAAAATAAAAAATCAAACCGATTATTAGGAGATTAGGATATTAAACGTTTGTATAATCTTAGAGACTTACAATATGCCCTCATGAAGAGCCACGATCCGGGAATTATTTAATTATTTATCTGTAGGTATCATAAAATTCTGCCCCGACGTCCCCGACCGGGAATCGATTCCTTGCTTAGCAAGCTGTACTACAGCAGATTTACTATCAACTGGACTACAGGATAGTATATTAGGTGATTATCGTAATTTTTTTGTATAAATAAATATTCCCTTGGTTCTAAGAATAGACCATTATTCAAAACACACTTATAAATCATAAGCCAGACTTGGCGCGCGTACTACGTCTATATTATTTCGTCCAAACCGTTCGTGTTAGTCTAATCTCCTGATGGACACAACGATATGCACGCAATACAATGTCACAATTTTTTATTTCCCTCCCTTGCAACAGCTATGAAGGTAATTAATAAACTTGAAAAACCCATTTGTACTTTTATATTATGTAGAGATTAACAGAAATCTTATAGCAATTGTTATTGGTGATATGTCTGGTGAGGTTGTAAGTATTTTGGTTTCGCAAATACTTAAATGAAATCAAAATAGATCTATGTGTGTACAATCTACATAAGGAGATTAATAAGTAATGTATTCATGTATGGTTACGAATTTACGCGTCACATTTGTAATTTATCCTGACTAGTGCTCGAAGCTCTGAAACGGGTTTATTCGATTGATAGCCGCATACGACAACTAAACACGTATTGATAATAAACAAGTACTGTATTAAACAGAGGCGTGTTTATGGAGTAGTCAAGTTCAATGTCAGGCGAGCAGCAGAGTAATAATGGGACAGAGAGAGCTTATATCACGAGCGGTTTTCATTATGCTGACTCGTCGAGTCGAAGATCGCAGCGTCCGGAAACTTACAACTCAAACTTTAAGCAGCCTGTGTTTGCTCTGGTGAACGGCTCAAAGATTGATTGCAATAATGCCTCCTGTGAGAATAGAACTTTTGGTAGGGTTTCTTACTCGATTGGAATTTACATAAGGATGATAAATCTCACTTCAGGATACGTTCTGCGCCGTGTACAAATGCCATACATTGTTGGGTGTAGAAATAGTAGATAGCTTTTTACCACCGACTAAAAAACATTAGGATTCTGACAGTGTTTATTCAAAGGCATCACGTCGAAACTACTGAACAGATTAACTTTAACAAAATTACTATTATAATATATTATGTAGGTGCAACGTAAATAGAACATCCCTACTAATATTATAAATGCGAAAGTAACTCTGTCTGTCTGTCTTTGTCGCTTTCCCGCTTAAACCTCTCAACCGATTTTGATGAAATTTGACACAGACAATCTTTAGACCCTGAGAAAGGACATAGGCTACCTTCTATTGCGACAAAAAGGGATGAAGAGGTTGAAATAAAGGTTGAAAGTTTGTATGGGATTTCTTCGGGTTTTAAGCACAGCGCCATCTAGGGGTGAACCTTCCTAACTTAAAGAATAAGAACGCCTAGCGCCATCTCTTAAAGAACCATGAAACTTTATATTTAAGCACTTGATAATAAGTTTCCCGAAGCGAAGCGAGGGCGGGTCGCTAGTAGATAATAATAATAATTGAAGCGCTCATAGCCCGGCGGCTTGCGTCGATCTCAAGTGATCGACAAAGTTAAGCAACAGCGGGCGCGGTCGGTAGTTGGATGGGTGACCGCTAGTGGCAAAAATTTCTTGAGCGCTTCCGTGCTTCGGAGGGCACGTAAAGCTGTCGGTCCCGGTTGTTATCATTTGGTAGCAGTCTTTAAGCCATGTCGGATACCTTCGGGCGGCTTAAAATTTCCGACACTTGGGTTGGCCACTAACCCCTCCACCAATCCGCACTGGAGCAGCGTGGTGG
The DNA here is from genome assembly GCA_905404295.2 of Ochlodes sylvanus. Lineage (NCBI taxonomy): Eukaryota > Metazoa > Arthropoda > Insecta > Lepidoptera > Hesperiidae > Ochlodes > Ochlodes sylvanus. Next base: position 11,383,472 of record FR990123.1, on the reverse strand, counting down.
AGTATGCTCTAGACCTCCTCAGGTATGAGGAGAGACCCGTGCTCAGTAGTGGGCCATAATGGGTTGTAGCCAATAATAATAATAAGCCTACAGGGTAGCTTGTGGCGAGTTGTTGGTGAGTAGCCACACCACTGACCCGAGTGCTCCCGGGGGACCCCCTGTTCCTTATCTTCAGTAGGTGGAGTGGAGATTGAGGAACAGGCCCCCACCTCTGTGCGCTTGCCTTAACCGGCCGGCCAGAGTGGAGTCATTAGAACTGTATGTTCGGGGTTGGAAGTGTCTATGGCGTAATAACGAGGAAACCCGCTCATGGGGTTCACTCCCCCCTAGATGGTGAAATCGGTGCTGCACATCTCTACAACCCTAGCTGCTCATGTCAATATTGCCCCCAGGTATATGTCACTTTAGGGGGGCCCATCTAGTGAGCGGCAGTGTCACCACCTGCCGCATTTTCAGTTCTATACCAACATGTTCTTTAGAAACTATCATTTTATTTTCAATCATTTAACTTTAAAGTATGTACCTACCTAGTTTAGTATGTATGTATTTAAAACTCCAAACGGAACAAATAATATTATTGATGTGCTGGAAAACGTGGACATAAAGTTAATGTTTTATACCAGTGACAATTGTGTATTTCTGGAGTCTTAGTACGGAACCATACCGTTGGCTACGATTAGTAGCTACCTATATTGCAACCACGCGTAAAATATACGAAATAGGTGCGCGTGTAGGTACTCGCCAGCTCGGGGCGGGCGGCCCCGACTCGGATGGTGCGAATGAAATTTAAGAAAGTTATTTTTGAAGATTTTAATAAACCCCATAATGTTCAGTTTCTCTGATGATTTCAATTTATCGATATACCCGTTGAAGAAAGGTCACAGGAAGGGTTATGGGGTGTTAAATTCCACTGTAGATGCTGCAGTTGATTTGGTGTTCAGCTCAGTGCAACAGACTGCAAGGATCTTAGATCCGATTTCAAAGGCTTTTGAAACGGTCTTACGATTTCTACCCAAACATAATATCATTGTTTTGATATGTGCTTTCAACTATAGAATGGAGCTTATAAGCTTTCCACGAGTGTCGCTCATCGAATTTCGCACCGGTGTCTAAGTTGTAGACGTTGTAGTGCATATCTTGTTTTCACTACTAGACTACTAGACAGGTTCCTAATAGAGCGAATTATAACGAAGAACGTTGGGTATGTGTACTTAATATGCTAAGCATTAGTGTTAGTATTAAAAACTTACAACAGTTGCGATAAAATTTCTTCTGTAGTAACATTTTCAAGAGAAGCTTCTATATAGACGCAGGTACACTGAATGACGGTTAATAAACAATCATACAGTTGGGTGGTCATATTTATTAAGTGTTTTTGTTTTAATACAGGTATGATAATACATTTTTTAACGAAAATCTCTTGTATTTTTCCCTTTTATTTGATGACAAATAGTAAAATTAAAATTGCCGGCTTCTATAATATTTGTTACAAATAGGTTTCCCGAAACAAAGCCCTAGCGAGTTACTACTCGTAGTAAATACTAAATTCACTACTACAATTCGATACCACAATCAACCGATACTGTAGACCAACTAGTCTCTCGGGGCATATCCCGATTCCCAAATTAAGCTTCTGTAGGTACTAATCAAATTTCGATTTACAGGAGACAAACAAGTTAATGTTAATTATTTATTCAGATAAAAGTTTGATTACATGTGAATCGGTAATTTTTTTACAAGCGACATAAATAAACTAAAAAATCCTGTAAAATAAGAAGTAATACACGTAAAATAAAATATATTTAGGCAAGTAGATTTTAATAGACTAACTACCACTTGCAGAAATGAACTTTACATTTATTGAAACCACTTTAAATTCTAATGCTTTATTAAAACGTTGCAAAAATCACTAGACGATTTTCACTGTACCAAAAACTTGTGCAGTGCAGTTGTAGTTTTAGTTATCATAGTTTTAAATTTTTATTTTCATAATTTTCACAACATGTCTCATCTTTGTAAGAGAAGATTCGTCCATATCATTCATTCAATAACTTAAAAACTAAGACCGCTTAGTGAGTTTTACTTAAGTTTATTTTCTTCAGTTATTTTTTAGATTGGTGGTCCTTTAGATAAGTGAAATGTTTATTGTGTAATAATTTTTTTTATTTTCCGTTCCGCGGAGTTTACTATTAAAACAAGGTAATAAAACCTAAAAATTCGAATACAAAGATAGTTTTTTTATGGAATGTAGAAAGCAAATGAGCATGCAGCACCACCCTTCCGCTAACGCACATGGCAACTGTGACCGACACGGAACGAGACTCAAATCGGGACCAGGATAGTTAGTCCAGTTAGCAGAGGGTGTTATTAAGAATTTGGTTGGTCAGTTCGTTAGTATCTATGAGGACTGAGGTAGCTGACACTGTTAAGTCTAGCCCTGACCTGTTAGTTGTTATTAGTAATAATCCAGATAGTAATTATTAGTTAGTAAGAGGTTTTAATTCGGCCACAGGTGTGTTGCTAGCCTTTAATAATTTGGTCGCTAAGCAAGCGTGGTATTACCCGAGTGAACTCTATAAGCTCTACCACCTATTAGAGAGTTCGATTAATTAAGATCGTCTTTAGGTAATGGACCTAATGGATTTATAAACACCTAATATTATATACGTATATGGTCTTTGTGAAATGTCATTACATTAAACATTTCATTAGCACTAATGCTGCTATTAAGTAAAATGACCTTAGGACTACTCTAAGGTAATAACGCTTCATTGAATAGCTTTGTGCATCTGACAGTAGTAGATATTCGCCGGTTCTAACTCACTTGTAGGGCGAAAATAGGGCGAAAAATTCGTTTCGACCGGTTTCACCGGCTACTAGTCGCGAATGAACTTTATATTAAGTGATATGAACTTTATATTAAGTGATTCGCGGGGTAATTAACCGCGAATTAACTTAATCCGCGCGCCGATTAAGTAATTCGCGGTTTAATTAGGCGCGAATTACCTTTATCCGCGGATCAATTAATCAATCCGCGGTTCGATAAACCAATTCGCGGCCGCGAATTAACTTGATTCGCGCTTCAATTAAACGATTCGCGGTTTTATTACGTGTCAATCAATAAAACCGCGGATTAATTGATTAAAGCGCGCATAAAGTTAATTCGCGACTAGTAGCCGGTGAATCCCAAACAATCGAGTTTCGCGGTATATGCCGGTTCTGGCTCTGCAGTAGTAGGGATATGCCGGTTCTGGCTCACGAAAACTCGATTCTTCGGGATACACCGACTACTAGCCGCGAATCAACTTTATTCACGCTTCAATTAAGTAATCCGCGGTTTTATTATGCGCGAATTTTCTTTATTCACGGTTCGATTAATCAATTCGCGGGTCGCTTAACGGTGAATTAATTTTATTTCTGGCTTTATTATCTCATTCGCGATTTTATTGACTTATTCACGTAATTCTTCACTTTACTTAGAAAGCACTCAACGGTATCTCTACATTCTTTTTTTATCGCTTGCCTTAATGGTCGATGCATCCGTTCCTTTATCCACAATACAGATAAGGATATCTGCTAATGTTTCCGCCCACATTCCGCTCCTTCCATATAAATTTAGCTAGCATGGCTCAAAGGACATCATTGTGACAGTGAAAGTGAGCCGAGTCTACTATATAATGGATGTGAGTATTTTCTTAATTTCTTAATTATCTGTTGAAAACTTTTAATTTCCTGTGTGCACACGTTCTAGACATGTATGTACATATTCATGCCCGCGATATCTGTAGGTGTTTCGGTATTTTTTTTTTTCATAATATTGTTGTTCTCATTTTTATGATTTGCTAATTATCTAGTGAAATCTTTTCATTTCCTATGTGATATCTGTAGGTATTTCCATATTTTTTGCATTAATTGTCCATGTATAATGAACTAGCTCTCGATAACCTAATAATAAAGTGTCGTAGTATAAAATTAACCTGTATTATGTTCTCTTTCAGCAAGACACATTCAAAAGCTACTATTTTCCGGACACGCCCGAGGAACCTGACGATTCATTAGTTGTTAATATGAAGAAAAACAATAATATCAAAAGAATAAATGACATAGACATGTTCTTTGAGAAGCCCAAAAAGAAGAAAAAACTCGGAGTACAATCTTCATATGTATCAGCAGCACGTGACGACGGAGTCTCTTATATTTCCTCCAAGGAAGATGACGCTCTCACCGCTACTCATCTCATAAAAATCGATGTCTATGATATGAATAAAATACGCAACATCGAACCTATTAATTATTGGAAATACTCCGACGCTCGAGTAAAATATTATGTGCAATCAGAAGATGATAAGCGTTATCAGAGTACGCGGGACATCATTTACAACATTACAAAGACACTCGCCGGGAAGCACAATTGTTCAAAATATTTTATCGAGGACAAACTCCAAGGAATGTAACGCTCTCACCGTGACTCATCTTATAAAAATGTATATAAGTAAAAGCAAAAGAAGAAATAACATTAACTAGAAGTATCGCGCCCCCACCCACAGCATTGGGCATATAAATAACTAGAAGCTAACAACCAGCGAGGAACCTGACGATTCATTAGTTGTTAATATGAAGAAAAACAATAATATCAAAAGAATAAATGACATAGACATGTTCTTTGAGAAGCCCAAAAAGAAGAAAAAACTCGGAGTACAATCTTCATATGTATCAGCAGCACGTGACGACGGAGTCTCTTATATTTCCTCCAAGGAAGATGATGCTCTCACCGCTACTCATCTCATAAAAATCGATGTCTATGATATGAATAAAATACTCCGATGCTCGAGTAAAATATTATGTGCAATCAGAAGATGATAAACGTTATCAAAGTACGCGAGACATCATTTACAACATTACAAAGACACTCGCCGGGAAGCACAATTGTTCAAAATATTTTATCGAGGACAAACTCCAAGGAATGTAACGCTCTCACCGTGACTCATCTAATAAAAATTTATACAAGTAAAAGCAAAAGAAGAGATAACATTAACTAGAAGTATCGCGCCCCCACCCACGGCATTGGGTATATAAATGTTTCTACAGGCATTGATACAGTACCATTCATTCAAAAACTTCAACTAGTAGCTGAAATATGTCATTTTTAAAACAAGTTATAGAAATGTGGGGAAAATCAACTATATTGAAAAAATACTCTAAATATATCAGATTCTGGTATATCACCGGTGAGTTACCCGAGAACATGATAGAAGATTGTGACATCAAGCCATACTTTACACCGTGTCCAACGCATCGTTTTTCAGTAACGTCCAACGATGGTGAAGACGTAATGGACGGAGTCGAAATTATGATGGCTTTTTGTACAATATGTACTCAGGAAGGAATTGCTCGCGACTCGCAATCTATGTCTAATAACGTGTACTCACCGTGCATTGGAAGTGTCCTACAACCGCAATATATACACCCTCTATCATACGATTGGGCAAAAGAAGAAGAAGAAGAATCCCAACAAATACTTGCATTAGAAAATTTGCGACCTATCTCATATTCCCCTACAATTCTGTAAATGATTTTGTATCTAAATTAAAAATAAACTATTTTTAAGCAATTTTCTTGTATTATTTCATATACCTACTATGTCATTCTACAAAAATGATAATGATTGTTTTAGAGAAAATAGAAGTTATTAGAGAGATAAACCAATTTATACAATATGTAAACTAAATGAGAGGTATTTATCATTGTAAAATCCACAGTAAATTTGTTCACGTTATTTATTAAAAAATTCTATTAAAAAATTCATCAATTGTTATATCATTACAAATTGTGTTGTCATCAAACAATTTCAGAAAATCATACATTGATTTACCATGATACTTATAATATATGTACATGATGCAATACTCTCCACATACGGTTGTGAAATCGTTTTGGATACGATTAGTGTTGTAATTCCACATCCTTGCATTCGTTTTCAAAAAAGATCTATGATATGTTTGAGGTGCTCGACCAAATGAATCAAAGTATTCCCCAAATCCATTCCCATCTATATGTATGGCTACCCAATGCGATCCAGGTTTGGTATCAACATCTAAGTTACTTATGATATACATAGGAGTATGAACATGTATCGGTAAACGATTAGCTGCGTATACGTTAGATTCAATGCTCATATCAATTTTACTTAAGTACTGTTTTATTTCCACGGTATCCATGGTATAAGTAGATAACACAGCTTTTCAGCTCTGCAGTCCCAACAACAATGTCAATTTTATTAATGATATTTATTTTAAATAGGAAGATTAAAGAGGGTGTAGCAAATAAAACATTGAAATATCATATATTGAATATTTTTATTTATTGAAGCAATACAAAAATAATAAACCTAACTACTATAATCTACTGATATATTACGATGCTTATCTATTTCTATTACATTATCAAATTCTGCATAAACAATACAATTAATAGTTTGAGTTAGAGCCGACTCAAATCGAACTTCTAATCTTACGCTACCATGTTTGATAAGATTCCAATGACTCATAGAGTTAGCTGATAAATCAGGAGTTAAATCAAATGCAAGCAAACAATAACCATTAGCATATTCATCTCTGGATATCCCATTGCCTTCATTATGAAAATGTACACCTGTTCCTGAGAACAATGTATGATATGCGCTAGTAAAGACATTACTACCAAACGATGGTTGCAATGCCTTTGAGGGGATCTGATTTCCATCGACATATAAACAAAATGTATTGATACCATAATTTGCAAAATTGAATGGATTCTTATTGAGAGTTCCGTTAAATGCAGCATTATTCACAAATCCCACTATACACCTTTTCGGTACTTGTCCAAGGAATATATTATCAAGGGTTTTACCTTGAACACCTGATGGTATTGTTAAAACTTTTACTTCAGCTCGCGTAATGGGATATTTAGCAGTGGTAGACGCTAATACTTTTTGATGTGCAAGTAATACGCTTGGATTAATCCGAGCTCTACGAACAATCAACGTTGCATCTGTAATACATACTTTAAACTTTAAATCTACTGACCCTGCCATTAGGTTGAAATTTTCTCTTGATCGAACTAATTTAACACACATGTCAACGCCGTTAATTAAAAATTTATCTTGATTAAATAAATCGCCATGTAGATGCCCAATCATTTCAATCTCTTTACTCTCTCTTGACATGAACTCTCGCTTAATAAACCCTTCATTTTTTACGTCAGTCTCATTCATTTTTCCTGCTGTATCTCCATACCAAAGACCACAAGTAAGATGGGATTTTTTGGCTGCTGGGCCATAGTTCAACAAGTTTTCAATATAGGCACGATATGCATATGTGTTATTTGGCGGTGACACAAGTTTTTGATTTAAGTATACATCAAGTTGACTGAATATTGAATGCAACCAATTATTAACTGGAGCTACGACTGTAGCAGCTGCTAACTTGGAGTTGTCTTGATTAAGTATCTTAGCTTTTATATGAATCAAGGTATGAGACAAATCTACATAGTCATCTCCTGCACCAGGAACTTGAAATTCTAGGGGTCCATCATCAGCCAGCGATGAAATAGGTTTGTAATGTATCCATACTCCACTCTCAATGCTCGTCTGTGTGGACGGTAGCGCAAACAAATCTAACTCTGATTTAATACACTCACAAGAATGACTATGTAGAAAAGACATAATTAATTAGAAAATATATCATTAATATTTCTGAATTTCTTTTTTGCCTTTGTTGTAGTGTTCACTTTCGTGGCCAATGCTGGAATGGAAGGAGATAAACGTTTTCGTTTGATTTTATACCCCGAACCAGACATATTGATTCTTTCAATTTTACTATCTACTTTTCGTTTTAAATTAGTAGTAGCTTCTTTTAAACGTGTTTTAATTGAATCGTCTATGGGTTGTGCATTAAACATGTCAGACAAAACTCCTACTCCGGTGCTTAATGCTTCTTTACCAATAGCTCTTGCACCACTAGATAACAATGGTAAAACAGATCTAAACAACCCTCCTAGAAAACTCCCGATTCCATGGCCTCTTTGATACGGTGTTCCTTTGTAAATTACTCCAATACCAGATCCCGCTTGATGAGAATAATAATCTTCATATGGGCATTTCATATTATAATTATGTTTCAAATACATTATACATATATTTTCTTGAAGTGTAGTTTTAAGCACACTGTTCCGAACTGGAATGGTATTTTTTGACCTGTGCTTGTTCTTATATCTATTTCAATAGTATCGAATTCCCTTCGCATAACAGATATATAGTGAGGTGGAGAGAAAACATGCATTTTATTAGCACCATATATGTATTTTGAAGGATCTAATGGTATGATTCTCAGAAGAGGGGTCATCACATCCCCTACGATTTGGGGTTCTACAATGTCAGAGTAAACAAATAACTGTGAAGGTAAACCTAAATGCAAATTAGCAGGACATTTACCAATATTCTTATCTCTGAGGTTTATATTGGGTTCAAATCCCAACTGTAAAGATAACTTAGGTGATAGTGTTACTGATTTAATCGCCTCATCTAGTATTGTAACTGTCACAAACTTTGAAATTTCATCGTAACGAAATCTTACTTTTTCCTTGATGTTGTTTAATGCCTTTAGAATATGATTGATGTTATCGTAGTTTGTTGCAGGAATATGTGTCTTATAGTATGTAAGGTATGGTTTTGTTTCACCAGGCATTTGCATCCATTTTGTAATATATATAACGTTCTCATGTTCTTGAACGGTAAACATAGTGCAAGGATATTGAAATTCAACTACTCCAACGGACCATTCTCCTTCCAAAATGATGGGTTTAGGTAATTTAGTTGAAAAATATGTAGTTTTGTTATCTGGAAAATATTCCATGGAACTATTACTAAGTAAAGTTAAATAAAAACTTTGGTTGTTCATATTTCTTTCAATTGGGAAAATGTAATCCAACTATTAAATTTGTGAGGATAACCTTTCCACTTCACTAACACTTCCTTTCTGTTACCGGAATAGCGAGAGCGTATTATTTTATCTATTTTATAATGTAGAGTGGGGTCATAATATACTTTCTGTAATTCTTTTTCATAAAACGTACCTTCTATATTTTCACCTTTCAGATCTTTTATGGTGTATACAGGCCAAGGGTTTCTATCTATTATGGAAGATATAATAAATATTTCATCACTCCAGTTAGATTCGTATCCTTTCTGAAAAATGTGTTTGCTTTTAGTTATTCTAACGTAATCACCTACATGCAACTTTGGTAATACACTGCCTGACGAGAAATTATTATTTTTAGTATCATACAAGTTTCTCCATACTGTCATAATATTATTTGAATTTACATCACAAGGAGACATCTTAATGCTAGAGTGAAAACTATGGTTATAAGAATAAACTAAATCTTGTAAAACATCGATATATTTATATGTATTTTTATACGTAAAGTAACGCCACATTTTCGTCTTAAGAGTTCTCTGAAATCTTTCAACAATACTAGCTTTAATATCTGGATTATTTGTTGTATAATAATTTATATTTTTCAATTTTATGTATCTTTGTACATCTTTTGATATAAATTCTGTTCCTTTGTCAGATTGTATGTGTGTTGGTGTTATGTTAGCCTCAGTAAATATACTCTCTAAACATTCCTTAATAGTTATTGAATTTTTTCTTTTCATGGGTCTGACATATGCATATTTGCTGAATGCATCAATGACGCATAAAATATAATTATATCCATCATTGTACCTGGAATAAGTCCTCATATCACTCAAGTCAGCTTGCCAAAGTTCATTTAGATTTGATAAGATATATTTATTCCTAGGAAACTTTCTCTGTACAGGTTTGTGCACAGTGTAGGTTTCTTGTGATTGCAGCCATTTCTTTACATCTTCTCTTTTCATTTTTCCTTTCATAGCTTTCGTTAGTTTGTCGATACTACTATAACCTGCGGGATTTGATGGATCATAATAGAGATTATGTATTTCTAATAAGGTTCCCATTTTTCCCACTCCAGCTTGTTCTTTAACTTTCTTTTGTTCTGTTTGTCACTCGTTGGTGTAGAGAATGATTCTTCTTCAGGCGTTGAAAAGTTTAACTGTGACTGCATGCCACTTATAAACTCACACCGTTTGGGATTACCAATATAAGTAAGAGGAACTCGAATATCTTTTAAAGCTTTAGCAAAGGTTTCCCATCCTATAGGATCACTTTTTTTTAACGGTCTCAATGAGTCGTTCACTAAATCTATAATATTACTTCCATCAATCTTTTTGTTATCTATAATCACAGTTCCGTCATTATCCCACTTAATTTTATTTTCATTGGAAGATAGCAAATTCATTAACAAGACGGCCTTTTTTGCATATGTTTTTGGAATGAGATCGAGAATTTCAGTAGTCGTATAACTATTTTTCTCTGGAATATTTTGTTTATGAAGTAGTTCTTTGTCTGGTGTGTCAATTGAGACTACACGTTTACTATCCAAGTTTTTATTTTTGTAGCTCAATATTAAATCATCAAATGTATTCGTATCCTCAGAAATAATTGGTATATGATAAGGTTGGCGATCTTCCTTGGTAAGGTTAAGATATCTTCGGAGTGTTTGTAAATATAAAATACACTTTTCACGGTCATCGATATTTCTTTTTAAAATATTATTCATATCAGCATCCAATCGGGACAAGTTAGTATCACCTGCGCTTGGTTGTTTTAGTTTTTCTATCACACTTGGCTCAACAAGCAACATTCTTTTAGCATTCTCCATTTTAAATGAGGGAACTTACTAATCCACTGAGAACTGAACCTAATATAATAGGGAGAAAAGCACCACCTTTTTGGATTATGAGATTTTTCCGAAACAAATTCGTAGCACCTTTGCGAACCAATTTCCGAAGTATATTTTTGTACTTGCTTAACTTATTCTTTTCCTTATCCTTGAGATCAATTTTGCCCTGGAGTACGTTATGAATACACTCGCAAATACAATTAATTTCTTTTTCATTACACGATTTTAAAAGAGCTCTTTGATATTTGGGTTTAAGTGTATGCAAAGCTGCTAGTAAACTTTTATGCGTCTTTAGTCGTCGATGCATCATTTGTGAATGATAGTAATTTGTTGATTTTTACCATACTTAAAGCCTTTTGTAGGAATGTAAACGATGCAATGCCCATCTGATGGAAATATTTTAGATTTTAAACGACACATATCATTTGTGTCCTGTTTCAAATCTATTAATAAATATCCATGTGGTTCATTTGTTGCATCTTTGTAGGAATCTTCCATAAATTTCGAATTATCTGGCGATACTTGTCGTGCTAAGTATTTAATTTGTGTTTTATCGCGAGGATTTTTGAAATAAACTATGTAACCGGAATTTAAAGATATGTCTCTTTGGCCTTTGCCTTGGTGAAATAAATTTTGTGTTATATAGAATACACTTAAATTTCTGTGATGACTTCCTTTCGTAAATATATCAACAACGCGACCATCTGACTCTCTCATTAAATCATCAATAATTATCAGATGTGGTTCACATCCATCAAAACTGCTAAGGTTTGGTATTCCTTGATAGAAATTAACAGTTTTTAAATTATACAAAGGTTGCATTTCATCATAGCACCATGTTATTTGTTTGAAATGGGTGTCACATATATCCTCCATATATTTAATAAAGTTTGTGACAAAAATTGATTTTCCACATCCAGTAGGACCTGCAACTATAGCAGTAAAAGGATGAATAAAATGAAACATTTTAAGCTCACGTGTGTTTGGTTAAAGGTCTTGGAATAAACTAAAACATTTTGTGCAAGAATAAAACTATATTTCAAATACAAAATAGAAATACAATATACAATCATTCACATATTAATAATAATAATAATAAAAAGAATAAAAATAAAACAATGTTACTAATAGCTAGACATCTTAAGTACAATATTAGAAGTAGTTATACAATAATCAAAAATAACTTAACATTAGATATTTACGTGACTTTTTTTTTTATAAATCAGACATTTACAACTAAACTAATCTATGGGTATTTTATAGTGACCCCAAGCAAGCGTATTAACATTATTCGATACAATATATCGCTTGGTATCATTGTGTGAGAGACACTTCTTATTAATTTGTTGTGTAAAAATATTATGTTTTATAGACCTAAATCTTAACATAGTACGGTATTGAACATTTTCATTAAATAAACAAGATTTATAATCTTCCATTTTAAAACTTTTCGTAACACTTTTATTAACACCTTTTGCTTTTGCCAAAAACGTATTGTCAATATCCAATGCATACATTTTAGATCTCAACCCTACAAACTCTCTTAATATTTTGCCAGCATTTTCATCTTTAAACATACCTAATTTTTTTTTATTTATATTTTGATATTCGTATATGTTATTTAAGGGATAATCAGATGTATCAAACCATTCAGGCAAATCAGGCTTGATATCTTCATAAAAGTTGTTGGTAATAATTTCATAAACTAAACTATCCGTATCAGTGTATAGTAATTTAATTTTGTTTGGAAACTTGGGTAGCATGTAGTTATAATGGAAATCGTACATAAGTGTTTTAGAAATATCTAATATACAAAAACCTAAGTAGATGGGTTTGTTATGAAGGGCCTTTGTTCTTTTAAGTTGAATCGCAACTAGATTTTCCGAAAATATAGACAAACTATGAAACTCTGGTTTTGCAATTAAATCCTGAGCACCAAGACTTTTACCTACATTTTCCCAGTGAGTTAATAATTTTACATTAACTCGTTTCTCGACATTCTCCATTGTTTTTCCAAATACAGAATTGTTCATTAATTTATAAAAATCTTTTTCAAAATCTGTTTTAGCTTGCGTACGTAAATTTGTATTTAAATCTATATATTTTTTTAACCATAAACTTTGATTGAACTTCAATATTCTATGAATTTTTTTCAACTTCATACCTAGATTAATACATTGTTGTAAATTTTTATAGTGAATGATATATTTAGTTTTATTGTATAAATTTGGGACAAGTTTAACGTCTTTGGAATCCCCAACAGATATTTTTTCAGGACATAAGGGTAAGTCAGAATGTAAGTCATGAATATCTATGGGGTACTCTAAATCTACTTCTAGAATAAAACCATATTCTGTATTGTTCGATGCACTATAATCTGTTTTTATATCAACCCACTCAAACTCCCCTGATGGTAAATATTGAGACATTGCCCACCCGTATAGATTATTAGCATCGAAGTACATAAGATATGAAGTAGATACATTTTTATCAAAATCTTCCATAAATGGATTGTTAGCCTTTGCATGCCGTTTGCTGCATTGAGATATCCCACCCCTTATACCCCTTGTAATAAATGATATTTTTTCTATATCTGTAAGCAATTCAAGTTCTATTTTTGTAATTTTTAGCATTGCATCCCAACTTAATCCTGGAGCAGTATAATAATGAGTTGGATCTAAACCATAGGTTTGTAAGCATAACATTCTAAAGTTTTCAAATATGTCAGTTAGAAGTAATACATCAGTTTTAAGATACAAGTTGGAATAATCGAACATATTTTTGCAGTTAAAGTTTTGCCAAACATTTTTAGCGTGGTTGTAATCATTATCTGATATATGAGAATCTGACAGCGAACTGTAAAACTGATTTTTGTCTGGAAGTGATGTTAGGTTTAAGCACTCAAAAGATGTCATAAATTCGTAAGGATAAATACCCTTCTTTCTCACAAGATTGAAGTCTTCATTAATAGGAAAGTTACGTTTTAAAGAAATAAATTCTTTATCAATCAAATTATTAGCTAATTGACTAAGGCCACATGGTAAAAATTTTATAGAATCTATAAACCTCAATTGAACAATTTTATTATTTATTTGTAATGTTTTCGAAAATGAAATATATTTTTCTTTCGTCTGCGGTATAACTTCGATATCACCATCAACAAAATTAAGAGCATGAACAATAAAATGAGAATCATAATGGCTAAGATTATGTAAAATTACAGGAATATAATTCGGTATACGAAACTTCGAGTTACATATATTATGTACAACGCCTCTAAAATGTCCGGTTTGTGGATTGTAATTAAATTCACGTTCACCGTTTAAATGAGTTTCACATATGAAACAAGTATCCGATGTTGAAACCTTAATATAATCATCGTTTGATAATGCTTTAGGAGCTACCTCAGTACTGTTTTTGGTACATATAAATTTTAAGTCTTTATGCAAACGAATCATAAATTCTTGTGTACTGTTTGGGCCACAATATGTTTCATACTTTGACAAGTTATCATCATAGGAGCATTTTATGTAGTAACCGAAACTATACACTTCATGTTTTTGGACATTACTTGTGTAAGATTTTAATGGATCGTTAGAACATGATTCGATTGGTGTTAGAAAAGCTTCAAAATCTGCATATACAACAAATGGTGTTTTAAGTTTTTTGTTAAACTTGTCAAATTTTAACTTATCATTAGAAACTGACTGTCCAAACCAATTTTTTGATGTTTTTTGAGAATTAGGTAGTTCTGTTTTAATATGAAAGCAATCATGCTGTTGATGTTCTGTCAACTTTACTTGACTAGGAAAATGTAATAAACATCCATCACAAATATAAATAGCATGTTCATGACTTGAAATTTGATTACTGACTAAACGCGACATATTTTTTATATAACAATAATGATTATTTCTTCCGTTTGAAAGCAATAATAAATTAACATGGATACCCTTACGACATTTTGTAAAATATAAAGGGCCTACAACAGAATGAGTTTTATTGATTTTATCAAATTCTAAACCGAAAACGTTGATACTAATATTATTTAACTTTTCCACTTTTGAGATATCGGATAATTTAACTGGAAAAGAGACACCGTCAAACTTCAGTTTATTACAATGCATGCTATAAGATGAAACGCGATCAGGATTTTTATTTACTGGATACAAAGCAGAAAGCAAAGCCCATTTTAAACATAAAACATCTACGTTTTTAACATTAATAATTGCTCTTTTTACCATAATGTCTCTGGGTAAATCAATATATGACGAACCTCGTAGGGGATTAAATTTGTTAACATTCATGTCTAATGACTTAATAAAATTCAGAGTCCAACCGCTATCTTTTTTTTCAAATGTATTAATTTTATTAATAAAAGTGTCACGTAAAGACGAAAAAAAAATATTTAAATCATCGCCTTGAAATATAATGTAATTGCTTGTTTGAAAATCGAAGGAATTGGAAATATTTTTTGTTTGTTGAATAAAATCAGCATGCAATACAAAATTTACTTTGAATACGGTATGTTTTAGAATAGATTCTTCAATTAATGATTGAATGTCATTATGAATTGAATTTAAAAATATCTCTGGTGTTTCAAAAGATCCATCACTTTTACTATTTATTTTATACGATATTATTCTCTGTCCGAACGCTGATTCAACAACATGAACGTTTTGCAAATTATCGTGTAATTTTGATGCTTTAGTTTTATGCCGATTACTTTTTAAATGATTTGTAAAATACTTCTTACATACTAAAATTTCACATACATCACAATGTACCTTATCAGATTGTGCAGCAGAAGGATGAGACGAAGTAGAAGCTTCATGTTTTACTCTTTTAGTTTTGTGGGTATTATTTTCGATGTTGTTGGTTCTTTTTCGGGATCCTCCACCTAACTGACTGTAACAATACAATTTAAGAGCTATAAAAATATATAAAACCACATCATATTTATTTTACGTTATACTTCTTTTCTAAAGACCAAAAAAATTATATGTAAAGTTTGTTTATACTTACATGATATTTGTTTCAATCTCACAACAAATTTTCACTAGTTCTTCATCATTGTCATCATTAAACATAATGCTTGACTCTATATCACCACATAACTTATAAAGTTCAGACTCAATTTGATCATTGGAATCCATTACGGCTAACTTGGAACACATTCGTTAGGTATATATCTTATGAAATAGTTTCTGGTTGTTAGCTTCTAGTTATTTATATGCCCAATGCTGTGGGTGGGGGCGCGATACTTCTAGTTAATGTTATTTCTTCTTTTGCTTTTACTTATATACATTTTTATAAGATGAGTCACGGTGAGAGCGTTACATTCCTTGGAGTTTGTCCTCGATAAAATATTTTGAACAATTGTGCTTCCCGGCGAGTGTCTTTGTAATGTTGTAAATGATGTCCCGCGTACTCTGATAACGCTTATCATCTTCTGATTGCACATAATATTTTACTCGAGCGTCGGAGTATTTCCAATAATTAATAGGTTCGATGTTGCGTATTTTATTCATATCATAGACATCGATTTTTATGAGATGAGTAGCGGTGAGAGCGTCATCTTCCTTGGAGGAAATATAAGAGACTCCGTCGTCACGTGCTGCTGATACATATGAAGATTGTACTCCGAGTTTTTTCTTCTTTTTGGGCTTCTCAAAGAACATGTCTATGTCATTTATTCTTTTGATATTATTGTTTTTCTTCATATTAACAACTAATGAATCGTCAGGTTCCTCGGGCGTGTCCGGAAAATAGTAGCTTTTGAATGTGTCTTGCTGAAAGAGAACATAATACAGGTTAATTTTATACTACGACACTTTATTATTAGGTTATCGAGAGCTGGTTCATTATACATGGACAATTAATGCAAAAAATATGGAAATACCTACAGATATCACATAGGAAATGAAAAGATTTCACTAGATAATTAGCAAATCATAAAAATGAGAACAACAATATTATGAAAAAAAAAAATACCGAAACACCTACAGATATCGCGGGCATGAATATGTACATACATGTCTAGAACGTGTGCACACAGGAAATTAAAAGTTTTCAACAGATAATTAAGAAATTAAGAAAATACTCACATCCATTATATAGTAGACTCGGCTCACTTTCACTGTCACAATGATGTCCTTTGAGCCATGCTAGCTAAATTTATATGGAAGGAGCGGAATGTGGGCGGAAACATTAGCAGATATCCTTATCTGTATTGTGGATAAAGGAACGGATGCATCGACCATTAAGGCAAGCGATAAAAAAAGAATGTAGAGATACCGTTGAGTGCTTTCTAAGTAAAGTGAAGAATTACGTGAATAAGTCAATAAAATCGCGAATGAGATAATAAAGCCAGAAATAAAATTAATTCACCGTTAAGCGACCCGCGAATTGATTAATCGAACCGTGAATAAAGAAAATTCGCGCATAATAAAACCGCGGATTACTTAATTGAAGCGTGAATAAAGTTGATTCGCGGCTAGTAGTCGGTGTATCCCGAAGAATCGAGTTTTCGTGAGCCAGAACCGGCATATCCCTACTACTGCAGAGCCAGAACCGGCATATACCGCGAAACTCGATTGTTTGGGATTCACCGGCTACTAGTCGCGAATTAACTTTATGCGCGCTTTAATCAATTAATCCGCGGTTTTATTGATTGACACGTAATAAAACCGCGAATCGTTTAATTGAAGCGCGAATCAAGTTAATTCGCGGCCGCGAATTGGTTTATCGAACCGCGGATTGATTAATTGATCCGCGGATAAAGGTAATTCGCGCCTAATTAAACCGCGAATTACTTAATCGGCGCGCGGATTAAGTTAATTCGCGGTTAATTACCCCGCGAATCACTTAATATAAAGTTCATATCACTTAATATAAAGTTCATTCGCGACTAGTAGCCGGTGAAACCGGTCGAAACGAATTTTTCGCCCTATTTTCGCCCTACAAGTGAGTTAGAACCGGCGAATATCTACTACTTCTGACTGATTGTATGTTGCTTTGTCTAATAGATTTTAGTGTTTATGTTGATTAGTCGAAAGTTAAATACTCGATCGATTACTCGGAAGGGCTGGATCGTCGTGCTAGTACGTAATTAAAATATAGTTTGTGACATATTTATAAACATAAAGAATAATTACAACAAAGACTACTTTAAATGTTTCTCAATATTTTTAGGTTTTGTATAATTTTGAGATTTTAGGATATTAAAATATGAATCTAAATCTTGCATTCAATGACTGTGTGATTCAGTGTTCGGCGAGCGTGATGTTTCATGGTTCCTATTCATAAAACAATATTTGCAGTTCACTCTGAAGATGTGGCTTGTCGACAAGAAACGTTCACATGACCATTTGCTCGGTCTCCAAACGGTTTTAGATCTAAATACCTCTAATACTTTGTATGAAGCTACAGAAACTCGGCGATTAGTAGTAATCGGATTTAAAATCAATTAATGTTCTGTTCACTACTTAGTGACGTTGAAATCTAGTTAATGCAACCTGCTTTTAAACCTTATTTTCTCTGGAAGTGTGAAATGGTTGAAACCGAACGAGGAAGTACGCACGCCGTGCTAAAAAGATTTACATACTTTAGGGCAAGTGGTACAGATAATCTTGATTTAAACCTCTGATGAATATTGGCGTTAAAGTCACCTCCGTTAAGACGATTTTTATTTATGATTAATATTTGTAATAAAAAATTTCGTGGACCTAAATTCACCATAATGTAAAGAGATGAATAAGAATTTAAATTCCTTTGAAATATTGATCTAAATCCTTATATACATTTGAAGTTAATATAATAAGATTAAATCAGGACATGGTGTAAACTTTTGAATATAATTAAAATGACTTAATAAGTTTGTAGGACAAAGAGTAATGGGTTCTCTGATTCATAAAGATTTTGTAGTAAATATTGTTCGAAAAATAAAAAAGATAAAACAATGTTAAATAAAGCAATGATTAATTCGCAGACTGAATCAAGAAATAAAGGGTGGTGCTTGGTGCCCGAAGCCGCAGATCACGACCGAATCCACTGAGTGGCTGGAGATCAACCTTCACTCGGTGCACGTGATCACCGGCACCGGGACCCAGGGACGGTTCGGCAACGGACAAGGTCAAGAATACGCGGAGGCCTACGTGTTGGAGTACTGGAGGCCCAAGCTCGGCAAGTGGGTGCGCTATAGGACAACTGATGGCCAAGAGGTAAGTGGAGTATTTTTTTTTACTTCTTATAAGGTAGTGCTTGACAACAATCCCACCTGATGGTAAGTGCCGATAAAGACGAGGCGGACCGCCTTGTTCGGACCCATGGGATGGTTGCATTGTAAAAAATTACAATAGTTCATCGCCTTTGTCGGGTTGGAAATACCGCGGTATACACGGTTACAAGTGGTTTGAACGCTGGAGTCGTGAATCGGGGACTCAATCCTGCGCGCACCTTTAATTTTCAAAAATTATGTGCTTATTAGTATTTATTTTATCATCCCTTGCTTCCGTGAAGGAAAAACCGTGAGGAAACCTGCGCAATTGAGAGTTCCCAATAATGTTCTCAAAGGTGTGTGAAGTCCGCCAATCCGCACTTGGCCATCGCAGCTACGTTGACTATGTCCTGTACTCCTCACATAGTGAGAGGAGCAGTGGCATAGTTATGGGTTGAGATGAAGGCACGGTCACAAAAAAATACTATACATAAAACTGTATCTGGTCGATGTCTGTTCTCATGTAGTTACAGTATATTTGAAAATAACTATTATTGAATGAAGGTGAATATTATTCAGTGACTATGAGTTCAAAAGATATCGTGGATGCTTTGGATGTTGTATTCTAAGCTAATATCTGCCAATTTGAACACTTCATACTTCAAACGCTTCGTTTCACAGCATAAATATTTCATTGAATGAAGGGTTTACAGTGTAGCTGGGGGCCGCGCGATCTTAAATTAGGGCATGCTTAGCATGACGTCATAAGCAAACTGTTTCAGATGTCGTCCTGCAGATTACAGTCACTCAACCCATTATGTCTGGAGGCGTTTCGCAATTTATTTGCTTGTGTCTGCGCTCTTATCTATTTTATTTATGTCGAGCATTAGATTCTCATTCAGCGCATGAACTATATTCTTGGGCAAAGTCCTGTACGGCCGCAGGACGTAATGGACTTACTGTAAGTATGTCTTAGCCTTGTTTCCCGATGGCAGTCAATGAAAACAAAAAGTTTGTTGTTATTTCTATGCAGATTGATATTATGGTAAGTAAGTAACTTATGAAAGACGTGCTGTTCGGAAAAGTGTTCATCTTAACTGAATGCCCCAGTGCGGATTGGTGGAGTTGTTAGTGGCCAACCCAAGTGTCCTAAGTTTTTATGCCGCCCGAAGGCCCCCGACATGGATTAACGAAAACAACCATCACCGACGGCTTAACGTGCTCTCCGAAAGGCGGAAATGCTCAAGATTTTTTTTACCACTAGCGATACCTACCATCGAACTGCCGACCGCGGCCGCTGTTGCTTAACGAAGTCGATGATTTAAGATCGACACACCCTTGTGTAGATCTTAAATCATTACGTTCTATACGTAAATATAATTATTCGTGAATAAACGACTTTGATTTAATAATACGGAGAATATTGCCTAGATTCTTTCCGGCAACACGAACACGTACTTGGAGAAGAAGAATCACTTGGAGCCACCGATATGGGCATCGAAGGTCCGCTTCATACCATACAGCTCACACCGGCGCACTGTTTGTATGCGAGTGGAACTCTACGGTTGCTACTGGAGCGGTGAGCTTGAATTATGTCAACTATTAACGTCAATTGACACAGTTTGTAATTGCATTCAAACGCAGTTGTTATATATTGTTGGACGTATTGTTAGAACTGTTAATGGACGAAATGCAATTACTTATGTACTTATAAAAAAATTGCTGAGTTATAATGAACACTTTAATAACCATTACAGATTGAATTTTTAATGTATTTGAAAAAGCTAAAGTAAGTTAACGATAAACCCGTGGCAATAACTTCAAACTTTGTCGGGTGTCAATATGTCAATGGTTTTAAGACTGTATGGTATTCTAGCTTGTGAAATAGTAAACAAGGCATTGCAACTCCGTCGACGTCGTTGGGAAAAACACCAGCGACCGACATCTATTAGAACCAATTATGTATGGGAGGTTTAAAGTTTCGAAGTAGAGACATTTACTGCAAGACCTTTATTATTTTATATTTATTGCGTAGTCATTGTAAATATTCGTCAATTAGTTTTGTCACGACAAACGGAAAGATAAACTAATGTAAAAGATTAGCAGCTTAATTCAATTATAACATGCCGCTGGAAAACCAGTTTCTGATTAAACTGGTAGATCAGTTTTTAAAGTCTTATGTTTATACAACGATGTATATAATTTTGTGGTACATTACATTACACATCAAACATTACACATTACACATAAAATCCATGTGAATACTGTCGATCACTGATTTCAACATAATCATAAATTATTGTAGTTTAACAATGAACAAGCACTATTTTGCTTCATTATAATTTAATGCATTTTGACATCGCTGTACGCAACGTCTATCCCAAAGGGTACGAGTACAGACCTGTGCTGCGTCCGTACTGGTGATTAAAAATCACTAAAGTACCTGCGCAATTTGTTTGGGCGGATTCTTTACAAAGGTCTGGTCTGAAACTAAGTTTAAAATAATTAATTTATAACACGATCGGACGTCAACGTCAGTCAAATAGTGTGTGTGAAGCATTTGCGATTAAAGTACGTCAACATTTAACGGCGGCTTCAATGTATAATAATTATTAAAGGCTATTCATAATTTAATGTGCGAGTTTGATAGACAGCTTTATAATTGAAACCTAGGCAAAGGCAGTTGTCATAAACACGCTGTTTACATTTTGTATTTTCTGAATAATTGAATTTTATATGAAATAGCTGTGTTGGATTTGTTGTTTGAGTAGCCTGGAGAACAGGCTTTATTTTAAATTAAGACAAATTGTTTATCTTCTTCGCATCCTATAACTGTCCCACTGCTGGGCTTGAGTCTCCTCTCATAATTAATCAAATTGTCTAGATCGCTAATTATTTATCATACAATCTCGTTCAGTTTCAATATTATGTTTAGCTTATTTTCAAATGAAAACTCTGAAATTACACGAGCGCTAACAGAAGCAGTAACAATTGTACAAATAAAGATCATAACTATAACAAGTAATACTAAACTACTTGCACTGCAAATAAACCTAATGTATTTCTAGTCGTTAACACTCAATACCTAATAATGTTTAGACACGTAAAACATAAAAATCTACTGAAGTTCCCGTAAATTCCCGCGCTGCTTTCGTTGAAAGCTTATCGCTCATTCCAACATACCGTTACCACAGAAAATAATTGTTGTTATGGTAATTTGTGGGCAATACGGAGAAATTTGCCACATGCAAACCATTAATGCAGTAAAATGCTGCAAATTACTCCGCTTAATAATACCTCTGCCATTTTTCATGTTTTTTATTGTAATCTCTATGACTAGCTTCGAAATTTTGCATTTAAATTTCCAACTCTAGTACGCCTGCTTGTAAGTGAAATATTATTGCTATGCTTGTACATTGCTTTGTTATATCTAAAAGGAATAAGGGAGCGTTTTCACTGAAAGCTCTCGGGCGGCATGACATTTTCCGGTATTCTCAACAGTTATCGTCATATTTCAAACAATTTACACAAAATTTTAATAAATAATATAATACACCTTCCCCATAGATCTCCCTGTATAAATCAAATCCGTTCTATTTTTGAGTTTATCGCGAACAGAGACTTTGTTTTATAATAATAATATGTTAAGACTTTACGGTCTTTAAATTTCCTAATTTAATTATCGGCACAATTAATAAAATCTTCATAGAAATATTTACTATAATGTTTTTCATTTTTGGTGGTGGTTTTTTGTAAAGACTAACGTGAATTGAGGCCTTTAAAATGGTGGCGATAAAGAAACCTGAACAATGGCAGACAATGGCCACTTATCTCGTGATATAAATTAGAAATGGTCGCGGCTGCAACCTTGCAATGCAACCTATGTACAACGTACCTTGTACCAGGGATCGTTTAAGGCTACGAACACGTGTTGCGTGTGCGTGTGTTGTACAGTACATAGACCATACTTATTGTTAGCAGATTGCAACAGCGAAAAGGCGCCGACCAGGTGTCGGTCCGCGCTATGTCTATAGAATACAAAACGCATTGATTTGACTCATGCATCACACCGGTGACTTATAAAGAGCCGAAAGCTTTATTATTCAAAAGTCTCCTCCACAGCGATTTCTAGTTCCTGCACGGTTTTATAAAATCCGCTTCATACATTTATTGAACGGAGATATAATGCACATTGTTCGTAATTAATTGAATTGAACGTACCTTTCGTTTTTAATAGTTCTAACATATTAGATTACATGAAACTAATTTTGTTTACGTTGAGATAGGCTCTCAAGCGCCTCATACCAAAAATGATGTACATACTAAATAATACTCAAAACTTACTGAGAAAATGAATGATATGTTAGATAAATCATATTATTCACAAGTCCAAAAATCGGTTAACACTGCAGACTGCAGGCCATTCTTCAAACTTCCCGTTTAATTGATATCAAGAAATATCGAAATTATGTTAAAACACCAGTTTTTCAATAATATTCTGCAACCATGTCTCCCGAACGAATCAACCGATTTTGAAGCGCTTTGAAGTGCTCGGGATAGGATAAAGGGGTAAACTAGACGAGGGAGGGGGGTTGCTGACTTGGTTCTTCGTTATCTATTTTTTTAACTCACCTAAATAACCCAAGTTACTCTATTTAAGTATACACATGGTTTTAACATCTATGGTGAAAGTATATCATCCCTTCGGTATTTGATCAAATCTTCGTTTTCATTATTTCTCTCTGACGTTTAATCAGCATATCTACTACTAATACCTAACATGATTGTGTACTTCTTTCACAGTCGGAATAGTATCTTACTCGATGCCGAAAGGTAACAAACGGAGTAACGGCGTGGAGTTGACTGATACGATATACGATGGCCAATGGGGCGAGGAGCTTCGAGGGGGCTTGGGTCAGTTGGTGGACGGTCAGTTTGGAGGGGATGAGATTAGGGAAGCAGCGAAGAACCTTGCTTGGGTCGGTTGGAGGAACGATTCGAGACCTACCCCACCAATATTGACCTTCGAGTTCGATAAAGTTCGAGAGTTTAGCGCCGTACACCTCTATTGTAACAACAAGTTCATGAGGGATGTCCAGGTGAGGTTTACTGAAATATGCTTTGTTTTAGTATGTTTTATAAATAAATACAACTTTTTATGTCACTTGCCCTATTATACTTATGTATCCCGTCATAATTTTTTGTTTTTTGTTATTCATGATCATAGTAATTTAATCATTGAATCGCTGATTTATTCATATACCTACGCCGTATTTACGGCGCCGTCAAATCTTATGTTTTGCGATGTCGACACCACCGTTTTTCAGCACGTGACTGAGGCGAGTTGGTGACGTCAAAAGAATTTTGAAAGCGTTCATTATTGTGGTTTAATGGCTTCAGGAAAACTCGTGGAAGTAATCAACAATATGAAACACTTGGCGTCACAATACTTTATTATTTTTAGTTTTTTTTTATCCACTTCGAAACAGTCTGCTTTAGAAATTTCACAACATTATGCAACTTACAATATTTAAGCATTCATAAATAAAATCAACAGATTAATTAAGATCAAGAATTCCTATGAAATCAATCTCAAATTAAGATATGACTCAATTGTCGTCTGGGCGTTTTTCTATTCAAGTGTATAAATGTTTATTAATAACAAACGCAGGTGTTCTCCGAGGCGATAATATCTTTCTCTATCGGAGGCCGGCACTTCCAAGACGAGCCTATAAAGTACACATACGTGGAGGATAAGATCTTTGAGTATTCGCGCAACGTAAGCATCAAGCTGCACCATCGCATCGGAAAGTGGGTGCGCATCGAATTGCATTTCTCGGCGAGATGGATACTCATAAGCGAGATCGTCTTCGATTCTGGTATAGTATTTGTCTTTACTTACTTATGTGCTGTTGTAAGACATTTTGAACCTACCTTATGCATCTTGCTTTCATTGGTAATCAGAAGTTTTTGACTTTTTGATCAAACATTTGGTATCCTATACACAAACAACAGAACAAACAGACATAATGACAACGATTACGCGACGTATGTAATGTTTTATATATTCTACCATCTCGGTAAAATGGTTCAATCGTTCTTAATCACCGTTTGCAGAACTCATGACTCATGACCCTACTTTTACCGCACCCTCAAAACTGTTAATGAAGTCAATGACAGATGTATTGCTACTTATCATGTCGTATGTTACTGTGGTTAATTTACTAACATTTCAAAAATGTTTTAAGACGAAAAAAATTATGACGAATCCTTAACGGGCACAAAGTTTTTGAAGTTCAAGTGCAAATACTTACATAGCTTTTGTATGTTAACAGAAAATTAACTGTAGATCTGGCTTTAGTGCACCCACATTATCAATAGCCCAGCAAACTTCTTTTTGAAATTATTTATGTTAAAGTCGAATCGTGGTCGTGTATCTTCACAATTAAATGGAAATACGAAAACCAAGAGTCATTTGTAATTTAGACGCGAAAATTTTTTTTTAGCTAACGTTTATAAAATAACTAATTAGTTGTATTATCCACAGATATAGCACAAGGTAACTACACACCCGAAAGTCAAAAGCCAGCTGGAGGGAAAGACCAAAGCAAACAGCCCGTCGCGAAGGAAGTGCCCATTCCGACCGCACACCAAGACGATCCTCTGTACATGGCAATCGTGGTTGGAGTTCTAACTGCACTGGTCATCCTGCTGGCCGTGGCGGTTTTCCTTATAGTCCACAGGCACAGACACAGGAAGTGCTTCGCATCGCCCATAGCGAAGTCTACACTGTCCCAGAAGCGAACGGTTGTCGACAACTACAACCCATGTGGAACCTCGATGATGCCGGAGAATAAAATGATTATAGACTGTCCCCTAGACGTTAAGTCTGACGAATACCAAGAGCCGTACCAGGCCCTCAAGTGCGCACCTTACTTTAGTTACAGTACAGTTCTACTAGAGATGAAAGACTACGCTAAGGACTCCAACACTGCGTTGTCAGGTAATGCTAACTTTTTACACTCTAATATAGCTTGTATAAATTTTACAAACTTTACAAGTTGTTGAGTCCTTCTCTTAAGTAATTAGATACCTGCGCCAGAAGGACACAATTTCTTTAAACATCACGTTGTTCGTTGATTTTGCTGTTAGTCACTCACTGTCTGTTTATTGTTAACGTTGTCGCCGTTGTAAATGAAGCGTGTAATCTAACAGACAGCTCCAACTACGACTACGCGGTGCCCGAGTTGAGCTCCGCGCCGTTGCTGACGAAGCGCTGCCTGCCGGACAGCCTGTCGGACCGCGCCACGGAGCTCGTCGCCGACCACCTGGACTGCGACACGCGCTCGATGCGCTCCAAGCACAGCACCAGGGTAAGTACCGTCCGTGTCGTAACGTACGTACTATACTCAATGGCTACGTACTATACTCAACGGCTACGTACTATACTCAACGGCTACGTACTATACTCAACGGCTACGTACTATACTCAACGGCTTCGTAGTATACTCAACGGCTACGTACTATACTCAACGGCTACGTACTATACTCAACGGCTACGTACTATACTCAATGGCTACGTACTATACTCAACGGCTACGTACTATACTCATCGGCTACGTACTATACTCAACGGCTACGTACTATACTCATCGGCTACGTACTATACTCAACGGCTACGTACTATACTCAGCGGGTAGGATACTCGACGGTTGCGTTCGGGAAAATGCGTCATATCCTGTCGTCGAAACGACAAAAGTGCCAAGAGGCGAAGGTGTTCGAGCGGTGTGTATTACCAGTGATCGCATACGGCCCCGAGACGTGGTGATTTACTATTGGTAAATCCATAAGCTCGAAGTCGCGCAGCGGACTACGTCTTCCCCGCTCTACCTCGTAATTGGAGAAATCTGGAATGTTCACGCTACTCCAGTGTGTTTACATGGCGAAACTGAGTGCCAGAAGTTCTGCCACCTAAAGTTTTTTGAATTATATGCGGATATACATATTGTTATATACCTTGCTGTATTATCACCAGTTAGTCGACACACTTTTCATAGCTCAATATGTTATTATGGCTAGGTTTCCATGAGATTTTCGGTGAGGAATGAACCTAAAGGATTGTAATATTCATTATTAACATAATTAATATTAATAACTTATATTTCAGTCGCCTAGTCAACAAGACGTGATGGTAGATCTCAAGCGTCGGCTCGAAACGACGAGCGTCATCGAGTTCCCGAGACATAGGCTCAGGATGATATCTAAGCTGGCGGAGGGCGCTTTTGGGACGGTATGTAACTTACGCAATTATCGGTAACATAGATATTATATGTATAAAAGTTGTAAGTAGGTGTAATGTAACTAACATTGTATCAAATGGAGTTATATTGAACAAAGAGTTTGGGATTAGGACAGGAATAATGTACTATTAACTATTAATTTAGTTCAAAATTATTAGTCTCTTTTTGTTGCCAAGAAATATTAAAAATAAATCCTTTCGCATGACGTCATTTCATGACACCCTGTAGTCGTGCCTATAATCACTTTGCCATATAAAACAAATGCCTATGTTACTATGCCTATGTTATAACGGCACGAGCAAGTTCGGTATCACATAATCGTCATAAGAAGTAGAAATTCCAAAAATTAGAACCAAGTTGCTTTCGCTATAAAGTTCAGTGTATTCATTTTAACATTTGCAGTGACATCAGTTAACGATACATATATTTTTTATGCCAAAAGGCATCCCTAGTTAACCCCCTGATAAATACTTGATTTATGAACGCGCCTTCTTCTGGCCGACATTAGTGGCGTGTCTTGGTAACACCATAGAGCCATAGACAATAGTGGAGGGTTTCCAAAAAGGTACAATGAAGAAGATTTGCAGGTTTACGTGGCTGAAGCGGACGGCGTACCGGAGTACAATGGGACGATCAGCTCGGAGAAGAGGCTGGTCGCCGTCAAATTCCTATGCCATGACGCGTCTGTCAAGGAGAGGTATATCATGTATGAAATTGCTTCTAGATACTTATTATTGTCCGCCCTTTTGTTTTGCTATAAATGTTGTGTGTCGATATAGCACAGTTGGTAGGATTGGAGATAATTGAAATTATACCAGTTATATTGTAGGTAGTTTCATTTTTTAGAATAGGATTTTGCTCAGTGCACTTTATCGCTCAAAATTACATCCGTAATTACTATCGTAGTACCGAGCAAATTGTCGTCAAGCAATTGTTTAGAAATGTTTATTCAGGAGACTTGGTAATTGCTTATTACACAATAATAATAATGGTTACGATAAAAGATTTAGAAAACGACGTTTGTTTACTAAGTAAATGTAGTAAATGCTTATAATTTTATAAATTGCCGCCATCAAATATTTTTTGATGTAGTCGTGTATGTGACAAACTATTCTAATTTATATAAAAACATAGTGAGTTTAATATGGCCAGTATTAGGAGCATCGTTACATTTTCGTAGCAGATTATTTTTAAAATTTAAAAGGTAAAAAAATAAACAATTATCCAGCTCGGTAGTGACACTAGGCCCGGCTGGATAGGTGCAACTCGCTCGCTTGCGTCAGTCGGCAAACCGCTTGCCGTGTTCCGGCGGTGCTTGCGAGCCGGTCGTTCCTCTCTTATCGCCTTCTTTCTTGGCCGACGCGTCAGTGACGCCTTTGGCGTTACTGACACGGTAATAGTATCGTACAGTATTCCATCTTCATACAAACGCTCGGAACGCGAATCATACCTACGCGCCTCGGAGTTTAGTACACATTGAGTACACAACAGCCACAGAAACGCCATAGGGACGATCGAACGTGTGGGTTTGTAATCAGAAAGCGTGCGATTTACCTATCCACTTACATTCGCTACAACTAGAAAGAGGCGGCCCTAGCGCGCGGGGCTGTAGGCGTTTATTTCAAGGACAGGGCCGAGTCACACTACTGTATGATACTATTACCGCGTTACTGATGTCGACTGGCGCCTGTGACCACCGAACCACCGAACCAGCCACCGACCACCGAACAGATGAGCTACCTGATGGGGTAGCTCATCTGTTCGTTTATATAATTATTTCATTGCCATACAAATTTAGAAACGATAAATAACTGCACGTGTGCTTCAAATTTTTATTTGCCGACGCTTTTGTACCTTTGTGTGTGTATGTGTGACGTAGACACTGTCTGATTGTGCGCAATGTTGTAGGGAGGAGTTCGAAAGGGACGTGCGTATCCTCGCGGCGCTGTCTTCGCCGCATCTCGCGCGCGTGCTCGGCGCGTGTCGCTCGCCGCCGCTGGCTGTCGTACTAGAGTACCTCGAATTAGGTAATAGTTGAGTTGATGAATAATGATACACGCCCATATACTCACACTGGCGCCCTGTGACCCAGAGCAGAAATTTAAACTTGTCATGCAGATTCCCGCTTCGCTTGAAATCCAGAAACCCTCGAAAAGGAGACAAAAAATATTTTTTTGCTTCCATTAATTTTCGGTAAGGTGGTTAACGGTGGAAATGTAAAAGAGGAAACTGCTTACATGTTTGAAGAAATAAATTTGTTTATAACCGGCTTCAAAAAGGTGGAAGTATTTTGTTATCTAATAGTGAATCATCACTGCAACCAGTAATTATTACTATCCATAAATATTTCAATCTTAAATCCATAAAGAAAAACAACTTTATAGTGCTGTTGTTATTACTCTGCCTACTAACTCATTAATAAACTGTGTACGAATAGAATGTTGAGAACGGTCTAGAGCTGATAAAGTTTGCCGCAAGTGTTAACACTTGGATGGTTGCAGGTGATCTGTGCGCGTTCCTCCGCACGGCCGCGCCGCCGTCAACCCCCACGCTGCTGCACATCGCGACGCAGATCGCCACCGGGATGCAGTATCTCGAGTCGCTGAACTTCGTGCATCGCGACTTGGCTGCCAGGTGCGCGCCGGCCGCCAAACAAATGGGGCTCGTTTTCGACTCGGGCCTAGAATAATTACACTTAGAAAAGAAGTCCGCGCGGCCGTTTTGAAGCACCTTAATTGGAGTCAGAAATGACTCCAAACACGGGGCAGGTCGTATCAACGCGCGCCAAACGTGTCTTGCGAAAAAAAAAGAGTTATGACGATTTGTCCAGTTAAATTGTGTCACAAAATATCTGTAAAGCTATTTATGTATTATTGCTAAAAACATATGATTATCCGCAGCCGAAGTTCGGGAAAGATTCGGTTTAGTGCTTCACTTTAGACAGAGCGCTTGCATGAAGACTGTCTTTCTATAATGTTATTATTCTAAGACTCGTGCTTCATACGAAATGTGTCGAACTATTCAAACCTTAGACGGAGAAGGGTATAGGCTAATGGATGCCATCTATCGCACTCACACATGAAAGGTACAACTTTCGTCAATGACATGAAAATGACGAGGCAGATTACTCTGTTTTGTCTCACGTTGCGTGCCGGTTTTTTCAGGAAAAGCACGGTTACTTATGCAATTTGAAAGCGGATCGTCGAATTTTTCTTGTAACACATAATATGTACATACATGCACGAAGTACGGTGTTTGCTTTCATGCATATAGCACCTCCTTACATCATACGTGCTTGCTCGCGGATTGTTGCAAGTAGATCAATCTTTAGTTTGTAATAATGGAGTTCCGCAATGCACGTTGCACTCCTGAACCAGGGAGGCCGTTTCAGGAGTGCAACGTAAATCCTGCACTCATCTCAAATTTTTTAAAAATTATGTACGTATTAGAATTTAATTATCACTTGCTTCGGTGAAGGGAAACACCGTGAGGAAACCTGCACACCTGAGAGTTCTCCATAACTTTCTCAATGGTATGCGAAGTCCGCTAACCCGCACTCGGCCAGCGTGGTGGACTACGGCCCGCCCAGCAGCGGGACAGGAGGCCTACTACGAAAAACGAAAGTCGACGTTTCGAACGACGGATCGTATTTTTTCTTACTGTTACATGTTTCTTTTCCTATTAAAATAAATTTATATCCGAAAATCGCATTGAGTTTTATTTTAAAAAATGCCATATGTTCGCACGAAAAATTGACGACGACGACGTTGTTCCGCAGGAACTGTCTCATCGGCAAGAACTACATGATTAAGATTAGTGACTTCGGCACGGACAACGAGGCGTACGCGTGCGACTACTACCGCGCGGACGGGCGGATCCCGCTGCCGCTGCGCTGGGCGGCCTGGGAGCCGGTGCTCTGCGGGAAGCACTCCACCAAGAGCGACGTGTGGGCGTTCGCGGTCACCATGCACGAGATATTCTCGCTGTGCCGCCGCCGGCCGTACGAGCACCTCACCGACAATGAGGTGTGTGTGCGCGCGCGCGCGCGTATGTGTGTGTGTGTGTGTGTGTGTGTTAAGAACGTTGAAGTTGAAACAGATGTTTATTTGTTATTTTGAATAACTATAATGATACTATCTATGATGGTTAGTCCAGTTGGCAAACACTGTTTGAACGTTAGTTGGTTAGCTTGTTAGAAGGTATGAGGACTGGCACGTGGACTGTTAGTAATAATTAGTCTTTAAGCTTTGGTCAAACAGCGGACGGGGCGGGACGGCGACGCGACGCTGGCGTGACGTGAAGAGTTGTAACATATTAGCAAGTGTAGAATATGCCACACAGAGCCGTCGCGCTCGGCGCTCAACGAGCGGTCGCGTCACGGCAATCTGTCCCGCCAGCGTCGCGTGGCCGTCCCGCTCCGTCCGCCATTTGACCAAAGCTTTAGTTGTTGTTAGTAAGAGTCTTGTACTAATTCGGAAGAATTCCGAGCGAAGATGAATCTGTCGGTTAGTCCGGTTAGTCGGGTCGAAACGTTGCAAATGTCCGATGAAAAAACAAAATGGTCGCAGGTGCTGGAGAACCTGTCCCACCTGCAAGCGGACGACGGTCTGTTCGAGTATGTGGAGCGCTCGCCGGGCTGCCCGCGGGACGTGTACGAGCTGATGCGCGAGTGCTGGCGGCGCGACGAGCCCGAGCGGCCGAGCTTCGCCGAGATCCAGCTGTTCCTGCAGAGGAAGGGCGTCAACTACGCGACCACGTGATACAGGCCGCGCGCGGGCGCCGCGCCCGCCGCCGCACAGTAAGACGCCCACCGCGTAATGCCGATCTTAAATCCGATTTTGGGGAATTTTTGACACTTTTTGTTTAATATTTTTTACTAGCGACCCGCCCTCGCTTCGCTTCCGGAAACTTATTCCTTCGATTTGCAAAGATTTAGTTATTTATTTTGGATAATTCACAGTATATATTTATAAATTATATCCTATGTGTTATTCTGATGTGTAAGCTATATTATTTTAAAGTTTCATCAAAATCCATTCGGTAGTTTTTGCGTGAAAGAGCCACAAACATTCATACATCCATACAAACTTTCGCATTTATAATATTAATAGGATACTAATACAACGCACTGGTACAGTGCTCGATGAATGTTGGTATGTGCAGAATGCGATGCGGAGCGAGAAGTGAACTTATCAATGGTGAAATTGAAGTCACGTTTTCATTCGAAAGAGCCGGTGTTGAATTATAATAATATTTTGGCGTGGTGTGTTATACTGTGTTCAATTTGCTAGCAGGAATCACGATTTGTTGGGTGAAAAACATGGTAAAGGTACTTATTGATATCGTGAATTCCCGTACCCTAATAAAACGTTTCTAAACCGAAACCACCCTTGCTGGAAGTTGAAATCTCTATAATTATCGCACTTTACGATTTCTATTCATTATCAAATCATGTTTTATTTAAAATTAAATAAATGTTTGCATTCGTTATTTTGTTAATCAATAAAGAAATGTCAAATGTTTCCTAATCATCGGGTTTAGGAACGGATGCGGTGGACACCAACTAACACCAGCGTCGAAGACACGCCAGAGTCCACGCTGCCCCATCGAGCCCCATCACCTGTCTCTCGAACGACACACGCAAACCACGAGGTTTTAAACTGCCAGCCAAAGCAACTGTTATACGATTAATATTCGTGTTAATTTATAATAATTATATTGATAAACGAACTGTGGCCGCGACTTCGTTCGCGTGGAATTTAATAAAAAAAAATCTTATATAAAAGTAGCCTAAGTTACTCCTTATGACATCAGCTATCTGCCAGTGAAAGTCCCGTCAAAATCGGTCCAGCCATTTCAGAGATTAGCCGGAACAAACAGATAGACAGACAGACAGACAAAAATGGCAAAAAATGTTATTTTGGTATATGCACTGTGTATACATCCATATGCATTTAGTAAAAACTGGTAATTTTAATATTACAAACAGACACTCCAATTTTATTTATTTGTATAGATAAAACGACGGCAAGGTTCGTCGATGTGCGCGCGTCGAACATCAATTATTGTATACATACTTTTGTTTGATCATAATAATTACTCGTAAAACATTACACATTTTAGTGTCTCGTTCGAAGTTTTGTTCGTAAGAATAGTTGAGTTTTGCTAAATATTAACGTTTGTAATGATCCTGAATGACGCTGTTCATAATATCATGTATATTTTGTGAGTTAGTCAGTTGATTATACGACTACGCGGACATCGGCAAGTTATTTATTACAATAGTATTAACGACCATTATTGCATTAAGATAAGAAATACTTACGGGTCCATTTTGGGCACTTGATGCTCGATCGTATCACAGTTGCGTCGACCGATTGCGGCGTATAGATGATGTCTGTCATTTATTATGCTGTGGTAGTCTGTGACAATAATTTTTGATTTGATCTCTTCTATCTATTTAATGTATTATAGAAATACAACTATTGTTATATTTTAATAGGGGTACATCTGTACAGCATTTACATCGAATTTTTTATTAGATTGCAAATCGATTTATTTATTAACTTCTTCATTATAAGATTTAATATTTATCTACATCTTCCTATACATACTATAATATTGGATTGTATAAAAATTATTATATTTCCAATGACATGACATCATCCCGCAACGTTTAGTTACATGGCTAATAGTTATTGTAAGTAGGACTCGATGTTTGCTCCGAATAAATATCGTGAAGCTACTTAGTATATATGACTGGACGCATCCGTGTGATCGCGCGGGCAATGACGAACGCGGCGCAAAGCTTTCGATAGATGGCGCTACTGGAGATTGAGACAACTTATTTAATATAGTTTAGAATTCTTCGCGTTTCAAGTTTTCAAGGCATTCAGAAACGTTACGTAGGTTTTTATTGAAATTTAAACGCACAACGAAATAGTGACTTGTAATCGATAATATACGATCTAATAAATTATGACAAAAATTAAAGAAATATGCGAAAAATGCAGGAGTGTTTTTGTTAAAAATTACTTAATGTCATACGATACGATGTCACAATATCTAGTAGCGCCACCTAGTAGGAAAACTTGGCAGCTGCCTTTTCCATTGTATTGAACCATGAAATATAAATACATTGGACGGAAATTTTTGCCTAGAACAACGCCATTCTGTGTTGATTGCAACGGTCAGTGACGAAACGAAGGATTGGAGGAAAAATTGTTTGTTCAGAGATCCTTCGTGATATGATACACCGTGGCGCTGTATCGAATGACAATGACAAAGTTTCTTTAGGAGTCCTGTGTATTTATATGGTGTAGATCAGATAGTTGAGTACTTGATTGTAACATTAGATCGCTTCACCCCTCTTCCTGTGGCTTGTACGCACCACTTACATAATTGAAATTAGTGATTAGAATGCGCGCGATCACACGAAACCGTCTGTTTATGAAGTAAGGTGTGCGTTTATTATGATCTATTCATCAAATTAGAATTTCTTCCCTGTCGAATAAGTTTCGTGTGCTGACTGCTTATTTATGGCGTAGGTATTAAATGATATAATACATGGTTCAAACGACCACTGACTGACAGCTAATATGTAGCGTGTGGTTGCGCTCCTATTATTGGTAGAGTATTAGGCAATTTCAAAGCTCAATATTTGTCGTGTTAGCGAGTTATTTTAAATGTGTTCCGACGTAAGTGAACGATGCACGATCGCAGCTTTCTTTTCGGAAGTAATTATAATCTTTAATATTCAGAGACTGCATTTATAAAATTAATTAATGTATTAGCCGTTTCGGCCTCGAGGTAGACGCTTAAATTAGTTTTCATTGGATAGTATTTGCACAAAATAAAAAAAATACGAGCTTAATTAGCTTACATAGGATCGTGTTAAATTCCAATAATAATTAAAATAGGGACGATGAATAGATTATAATCAGATATAAATTTACTGCAAAATGACTCTCACGAGTGAGCTACGTTTAATAGACATAGGTATCATGACATTTTTTATCCCATTCCGGTCGTTGCCATATTATATACGAATTGAAGCTATCGACTAGCGGAGTGTTAGTTTATTTCATATTAGCAAATGCCATTCTTGAATTTTAAACTTATTTCGACTGCCTTGTTAGTTAAATAATAATTTATTTAGGTAGCTCCATAAATGTTTTTAAATTTTTTTCTCAATTTGACGTGACAGAAAAACAGAAATTACGATATTATTTGCAAAGTCCAAATTCTGTATTATTGCAAAGGATATATAATGCTATTTACAAAACTGATTCATATTTTGCTTACAAATATTCCAATGAAACATGCTGTATACATATCTTAATATTCAACTGTTTACTTGTACAGCCCGTAAAATACATGTAATCTTAAATTATTTTCTTTTCTTGTCTCAACTTGACCCTTACTAGGTAAAGTTACCAACATGATAGTCATATTTTCATAATACACTCTATGAATTCATATCTGCGTATCACGTAAATAAGATTAGTAATAGTAGCATTTGGACGATGAGTAACTCAATTAAAATTAGTCTTCATACAATAAATACCGTTAATAGTATTAAATAAAATAGTTGGAGATTGTCTATTTCCCGTAGTTTGCTGTGTTGAAGTTAGTGTTGTCAGTTGTTTGGACAATATGTTGAGGTTGAGGTGCCCTAAGCGCTGCAAACCTTTATCACTAGATGTTACATTACTTTCCGTGGACCTAAATTAATGGCTTAATCTAAAGAGCCTAATATTTAGCACTTTAATATGTAGTTTTAAGCGAGCGTCTATAGTTTGCGACGTAGTATGATTCACAATTTACACTGATGGAACCAATGTATTAGGCTAAATGAACACTTAAGAGATTGAAATATTTAGGTAAGTAGGTGTCTATTCTAGTATAAGTATGCATTTAATTTTATAAATCAGGCCTTATTTTCTTGTTCTACGTGTACCGTCTAGTTAATAGTCGGGGGAAGAGTAGTTATATGACGTAATCTCATTCCTTCGTGCTGTATCTATAGTGATGTAATGTTAAGACACTTTTAAGTTAATTATGTAATGTACAATAAAACACCCTCTCTGCCTTAGTGACGCTGTTCTTATCCCCTAATGCTATGATGGAATATCACCCTATAACGAAAATTTATTATTGTACCTTGTAAATACGAATTCTTATGGCAGGTGTAAAATAATGAGCACTATGGAAAACTTTAATTCCTAACAATGGTCCAAACTTCACTCGCTTTTTTATTTGTACTATACTATTATACATTTTCTATATAGATAAAGAAATAATTATTATTAGTCTAGATTTACGTCTTATGCTTTAATTTAATTTTATAGATGTATAACTTGTATTTGTCTAATTGCTTAATTTTCATAATCCCGTTTTGTGAAAAAAGGTTGATACCAAATGCAGTATTTTTATTTTATACTCTACATCTTTGTACCCAAATAAAAGCAATGATCTATCGATATTGGTTTATTTTCGTAACCCTAATTTCCATTTCCTGGAACTATTTGAATAACATGAATATTACACATACAAACAAAGTAAAAAACACAATGAAACATTAAGTAGTTCGTGGTTGCTTTGGTCCTCGCGCTAAATGCCACTATTTATAAACATCTTTTTATGGTTTTTCAAATGTTAACAACTTCCTTTAAGGAGAACATACTAACATTTATTCATTACGCGCAGAACATTCTCAACCATGAGGCAAGGAATTTATTTCACGCTCGTGTGCTCTCTGCACTTGATACTTGCAGTCAAAGTTAAAGTAATAATGCATTCTGACCAGGAAGACTCTAAAATGGACGACGAAGATACTCGCACAGAGTCCTGGGACATTAAAAAGAAAGATATTACTCTGTTGCCTTTTCTTAAAAAATCACATAAACATCTCGAAGAAAAACCAGTTGAATATGAAGAAGAAAAAGTGACTACGGAGAAAACTAAACAGATTCATCCCAATGAAGTTATATTTCCATTAATTTATAAACAAAATCATATAAATAGTATGTTTAAATTTGGAGAGAATTGGTATACTTGGTCTACGGAGAAACGAACGGATGGTTCGAAAGCAATTAATTATTATATATGCTATGACGAACCAAAACGCTGTGATGAAATCGGTTGGGTAAGCAATTTTAGGAGCACCATACGTATTCAATTCAATTACGCAGCCATTTATATCACATAACGGTATTAAGAAAACCCAGATTTTATCAAAACCCATGATCAATTCACGTAATTGTTAGTTAGAGTTTTAATAAGAAATCCCAAAGAGTATATAAACACTACGTTTTATGAAATCCGTTTTCGTCATATCGCTGCGATAAATGTCGTAGTGATATGTACCAATATTTTTTTAACTTGACAATAAAATTAAGAACAAATATCTCAATCTGAAACATTGCTAACCCGAAATAAGTAAGTTACATATTATGAAATATCTAGCAGATATAAAATTATATTCTTAACAACTACATAATTAACTGTACACAGTTTGATAGTTGACATAAAAGGTACTTGTTATTGCCAGGAACGAACGGATACAGTGCCAAAATGTGCATTTCAAATAGACTCGCTAATGGCGGAAGACCGCGCGTGTATCCACAGTTTTGGGGTGGAGCCTCGCGCCAGCCCTGTGTGTGATGGGGGCGAACAAATGAAGGTACGTTACATTTTTTTTAATACTGATAAAAGTATGCTCAGTTAATGAGACATCTTAGTTACTCAGAAAAAAGTAGTGCCGCTCTGAGCCACATCGCGGCTTTTGGCCAACGAATTAAGATAATTGGCTGTCATCATATTGGTCAAGCACAAAATATAGAGAGAAAGTACTCACTTATTTATATGTCAAATAAGACACATACACAGCAATATTTTATTTGTATTGCCCATGCCACCGCATGGGTGTTTAAACGTTTAAATTTACATTACTCGGATATAATGTTAATATATCGAGGATAATATTAATATTTACGAACTATTAATTCAGGTCAGCGACATCGTTCGTGCTTGTGGGGTAAAGATTCGTTCGCTGTGGCGATTTTCTCGAGTCTGCCACCGGCTTGCCAACGTGGCCAAACCAGCCGATGTTAACTCGCTCATATGCGAAGACGAGGATGAATGTTACATTACCATCGAATACAGGGTATGCTTTAATTCCAATTACTATTTAATATTTATACTAAGTACGCTATTTTTATAAGTTTCACATGGTGCCATGGTGGTGCATAAGTTTCATATTTTTCACAGATGTATTCGATACAACACTTGTGTAGTATATTATTTGCTTTAATTAGTTTCTTCATGTATTATTATAATTGTTTATAAGATTGGGCATGGGTGGTATTCCCAAAAGGCCACTGCGACCACAGTTGGTCTATGTGGCCAAACCCAAAGACCTACCGCCTGCACGAACCGCAGGATGTTTTTGGGTTCCAGATTTCTAATTTGATCAGGTCTGGTCATGTGACCACCTAATTCGCGACTTCTGCCAGTGAGTTATTGCCATGCAATCGCAGAGGAGTTTCCTCCGCCCCATTGCAGTATCTAAATGTTGCAGTAACTGACACACTTGCAGTAACAAGAGCCCTAATCGGGTTTGATAACACGTACATAACCGTATCAATTATGTGGAATTATTTATTATTATTTTAGATTCATCACGACCGAATTACATTCTCACTTCACGAACCAACCAGAGGACAGACATTCAAGAGTGCGTTAAAACGAGAGCTGCCTGAAGATGAAACTAAAGTCACGGTTGTCACTGAAACCCACCGAAACGCACATCGTGGAAAAAAAAATAAAGTTATTCGCGATGAAGAACAGGGTTCGAAAATAAAAAAGTTACATACCAAGTCTAAAAGCAAAATAGCGGAAGGTAAAGGCGTTGCTAAGGAAAGGAATGATTCCGGGTACGCTAACAGGAAACTAGTCAGGAACAAAATTAAAATAAGAGAAGATATTTCCGATGACCTATCCGAATAGTTCTTGTAGTATTTAATAAATTACACTAATTAAAACCTGTACGACAAAAAACAAATAAATTAATGTTTTTAATTACAAAAGCAGTGCTTTTTGAACTTCAGTCAGTCTCCCGGACAACTTGCACACGGATCTTTCACATGCTAATTTTTCACATGACTATTAGACATTAGCATTGTGAGGAAACCTGCACATATGAGACTTCTCCATCATGTTCAGCAGTCTGCCAATTCACATTTGGCCAGCGTGGTAGACTATGGCCTCCGGCTCTTTCATTATGACAGGAACCGAAGCCCAGCAGTGATATACAACATCTGTACTTAAAGTTTTATTTGCGACTTTCTCAAATAGTTATGTTTGTTATTAACAATTGATCACATGCTATATAATATATAATTCGAACTGATAATTTACAAATTTTAATATAATTGTTCAAACACAGCTTTATTTGGGAAGTGAGAGAATCTAAACAAACATAGTTGAGGCAGGATGCTTTCGCAGCAAAGCAGTTGGGTATACCAAAGTATAATATTATTATGAGCTTAAATACTTCATAATTTATATAGTATTTAAGCTCATATTATACAAATCACGCGGTACTTAGCACAGAACAGAGACAAGTAGAAATGGTACATGTAACGATTAGTATGTGAACCGTGGTAAAGTATTAC
This sequence comes from Ochlodes sylvanus, assembly GCA_905404295.2. Taxonomy (NCBI): domain Eukaryota; kingdom Metazoa; phylum Arthropoda; class Insecta; order Lepidoptera; family Hesperiidae; genus Ochlodes; species Ochlodes sylvanus. The sequence goes on along the minus strand of FR990123.1, from coordinate 11,343,471 downwards.
TTACAATGAAGAAACTTTCATTTTAATTGGTTGTTCGTTTTCGACTCAAATAGCCCGCTAGAATAAAGCCCGCTATTTTTAATTTTAAATGCACGTTAAATCATAACAGGCCAATTTTGAGATTTTCTCATAATCGTAGTCGTTGGGTTACGCCCACTTGCCATTTCACCTGTCTCTGTCTTCCGGGGTGTTTTTGATAATGTAATGTATGTAAATGTAATGAAAATGAAAGTGTAAAAATCGCAAAATGTATATTAAAAAAAAATCATTCGCTAAAAGTGCTAAAACAATCGCCAATTCGCCATTCAGCATTGCTAAAGATATGAATGGACATTAGAATCACACGTATTAAGAACACTTATACCCCAAACATTCAAGACCAAAATTCGCCAGATCGTAGCTCGCTCAGACAGGGTTCGAACCCGGAACCTGGGCTTAGGCAATAATCTATCTATTGAGATAGATGATGGATGATGGACAAGAGTATTGCAGCTGGTATAATATATATTCGTAGTATATCCACTCACTATTAAAGGATGCTGTGTCTAACATTACTATTTTTAAGTCATTAAAGTATTACTAAATGGATCGTGAGGAAGAACCTCTATCCTCATTACTGATGCTTAGAGCGTACTCCACCACACTGCTCAAGGGCTGATTGATGAAGGGGTTATTGGCTAACCCAAGTATCGGAACTTTTTATGCCACCCGAAGGCCTCCGACATGTTTTAACGACTGCTATCTCAAGATAACAACCGGGACCGACGGCTTTACGTGCCCTCCGAAGCACGGAAACGGCAAAAATATGAAAATAAAACCACGTTATAGAGAAGTCACGAATATAATATGATGAATACACTTTAGCTTATAATAACTAATGTTTCGATAACTTCATTTTAGCTTGTTTACGCATTTTTTCGCGACCATTATACAACTTTTTGTAATTAGCCTTATCATAATTATAAGGTTTGGGGTTTTGTGCATCGCCTCTAGCTTTCACTTTGTCCTTACTGCCCGATGGCTGATTATCGGTTGATTGTGCGTCCGTGTCGTTCTTGCGTTCGGTTGTTTCGGTTTTTTCTGTCGACATTTTTCTCTTACGTTGGAGTAATTTCACCGGCTCTGGTTCTTGTTCGATGGCTTTCTTTGATAAACGCAGTTTTTCAAGCACCTCCGCTTTGATCAACGGGTCACCCTGAGCAATAGCTGCTACTTTCGCTTCCTTGTTTTCGATTTCTTTAATTTCTTGTTCCTAATAACACAAAGTAATACAAATATGATAATTTCAAAATATACTTATCAGTGTTATAAATTACTGTGAATGTGAATTAGTCAATATAGGTAAATTAACAATGACCAAATTTCGATGCTGTTAGTCAGAAATGCATCGGTGAATGTAATATATTGTTATACCATAGAAATTTTAATAATCTTAGATTAGGTGGGGAGAATATATATTGAGCTCAGCGGAACCAACTCCAATTATCGAAATTTCGGAATTTCTAACCAACCTCAGTGGTTTCACACACACAGTAACTAATGAAATGCATAATCAATCCCATATTGTCCAGGTAAGTTCGAACGTGAAATATAATATGTAAGAGTAACTAAATAAAGTAATAAGTAATTGATATTATTAATTACACACCTTTGCTAGAAAACGATAACCTCTGTACCGATGGTACGGATCTATGTACATATCTTCGTCTAAATTTAGGGCGGATATCTGAAAATAATAAAACAATTGTCTATAAATCCATCTCTATAAATCTTAATATAATAATCCAATATGCAGATGTTTCAGAGCTAATGCAACGAGGATTATTTAGCACTGAAATGTTTAACATGTCGAAATACATTCGAGCAAAATTTCATTACAATAATTTATCTCAATTAAATACATGTGTTTGGTTAATTTCATGTTTCATTTCCTCATTTCATTAGCGTTTGATACTGTTCATTCCTGTTTTCTTGCAGTATAAAATAAGGATTGTCAAGGTTTATAGAGAAATCGAAAGTATCTGTAGAAGTTGCTTCATAATGCTCAGTAATTCCAAAGATAGATCAAGACGACTCTGATTCTCATACATGCAGTTGCTTGCCAAGATTTGTTCAGATAGATATGGTATAGATGATATACATCAAGACAGCAAGGCATTTCGAAAACGTGCTTACTTCCAAATTCTTTCCTGACATCATTACGACGCTGAAATAAACTGATCTTTTGATCCGAGTAGACTGACCTAACATTCCAAATTATCGAATATTTTTTTAGGTTTTTTTTTACATTTACGAATAATAGTTTCCATGGCACCCTTCCTAACATTCCAAATTATCGGATATTTTTTAGGTTTTTTTTTACATTTACGAATAATATTTTCCATGGCACCCTTTCATCATATAACAAGAAGTAATGTCCATGCATATGCATCAACTTTGTAACGAACTTTGTATAATATTGCGCATCCCTTCAAAGCAACAGGCATGTACAAGAACATTAGTACTCACAATTTTATAACCGTTTATATCCGTCCTGTATAGATATATAATAACGCTGTTTAAAAATATAATATCTAATAAAATAAAATATGTGCAAACAACTAACGGTTACCTACACAACGTATTTACATAATACTTACGAAGTTCAAATTTTTATCTTCATCCGGCAAAATGGCACTCAAACGTGCCTTGTTTTCGTTTATTTCGTTTGTGGGCTCTTTCGGCGCATCTAAAACGATGTCATCATCTTTCCTGTATAGAAATGAGGGTTAAAAACTTTTACATAAAATACATTAACGAGACATTTAATTTAAGTACGTGTTTACAAGTACGTGTACATTTAGTATGTTGTTGTTGTTATTTACATTTAGTAAGTGTGTAATTCACACATGCTAGAAGTGAAACTTAAAAAAACGAATACGGTCAGTTTAAATATTGATGTTTTGCTTTGTAAACGTAAGCCGCCATTTCGCCGATGCTTCCTATTTCTACATTCCTCTTCCTACATTTTCTCTCACGTTAAAATGTGTCTGTCTCTTCTTTGTTTCCGTTTCATTTCAATTGCGCGTCATTTCCGTTTCCAAATCACAACGATACTATAGAAGTTTTCACTTCAAAAATGTAACTTACATTAACTTGGGGAAGTTGGAGAGGTCGTGCATGCTATATTTGACGGGCGGCCGGCGGCGGAAGCTCGGCGGCTGCGTCGAAGTCGACGGTCCCGACAACGGCTCCAACGGCAACTCACGGCACTACAAACACAACAACAACATTATTATTATTATAATAACACAACGCGACAATAACACAATTAGAATACGTCAACAGGAGTACATTAAATGATTGGAGTACGTAGAGGATTTTCGTAACACTTGGCGACGAACCATTTTCGAGAAAACTTAAAAATTTAATCCTAATCTTAGTACTAAAAATTAAAACACCGTCGAGTTTAAAATTAAATCACCGCACTTAGGCAGCGGAACGGTGGTGCTGCTAGACATTTACATTATTTTTCGGAAATGGTAACGTACCTAGTAACGTAGTAGTAGTATTAGTACCTGAAATTTATCTACGCCCCCCCCCCCCGGGGGGGCGTGCCCCACCGGTTGGGAAACAGGGGACTAGAGAATACGCTGTGGAATTCTATTGGCGCGCGCTGTTCAGAATATAATAAATCGGTCAAGCGCGAGTCGGGCTCGCGCATCGAGGATTCCGTACTAACTTGTCAATAAGCGATTAGTTCGGTCCGTTTATAATGTTTTTCTTTCTGTGGTATACCCGCCTGACACGTGACAGTAGAGCTGTCAAACTTGACAACTCTACTGTCAATATAAGTGTCATCGATGCCATAATAGCCCAACGCACATTGTAAGGAGAGTAGAATTATGATTTGAACTTATTATCTCGCATATACTTTCTCGCAATGTTATGTTTGGGGACTGGAATATTTCTCAGGAACTATGTCCAATTTTATTATTATACACACCGACAGCAGCATCTTGTGTATAGTGATGATGTTTTGCTTGACGAAGGGCGGCATCGGGTTGCACAACGCATGCACTCCTTGCACTTCGCGGGGAAGTGTACTAGCCAGCGCGAGCAGCATGTGATTCGGTAATAGGTATCTGAATTAAAAAACACACACATATTATTACATCTATTCTATACATAGCATAGCAGAGCATAAAATTCATCGAGCAGATCAAATAATTCGTGTAGTTTTGAAAATTAGTACAGTTATTGTTTGAGGTCTCCAGGTGAACATACTAAAAGTCCACGACTGTGGGGGCTGAGGTGCCGGTGAGAGACTTCGCCCGCGTGGGAGTCGGAAAGCGACAAAATACTATTAATCCCAAGATTAATTATTCAAAGATTAATCCCAAGATCTCCCAAGATAACAACTATCCTATGTCCTTTCCCACATCTAAAACTATCTCCATATTAAATTTCATCTACACCGGTTCACTGGATGAAGCGTGAAATGGTAACAGACAGACAGACAGACAGGGTTACTTCATCATAATATCAGAGTGTATTACTCACGATGTGCTCTCGTCAAGCAAGCGCGCCTGCGCGTCCCGCCACTTGTACAGTATCTTGAGCGCGGCCATCTGCCGCGCGTCGAACGACACCTTCGCGCGGACGTACATCGGCATGTGGCTCGAGTCGTCGACCACCATCTTGTTGTATGTCTGTCGTACAATCGAAAATATGTACATGAATCGTAGACTTATTATTACTATGGACATCGGGTCTCATAATAAAATCGCGAAAAAAATGCCCCAGTCACAGCCATCGCAATAATGGAAATGTAAAAAGTTTGTCGAACAACATATGGGCCACCCTTTATATGTGGCATGAGAACCAGACTGAACTAACTAACATTTTACATTATTGAGTTAATGATATCAAACAGTTAAAAAATATTATACTAGCGTAAAAGTGATTCCATGATTATTCAACAGGTAACTGCATAAAAATAGATTATGGTTTTTAATTTATAATCTAATCTTGTAGTGCCATACAACAGATCACTATGGTCATGATGGCCTGCTATATATGTATTTATTGGAGGATTGATAAGTTGATTGAATTGATCAAGTGTATTTATGGATCGTGTGAGCTAAACTAACAACATTAATGTAGGATGCAAATACTGGCCGCAACACTGCAAGTCTTATTAATATAATAACATCAGATTGGCCTTGCCGGTCGATGAGCTCGAGGGTGAGGGTCTACACACTGATTCTATTGAGAGTGACAATATAAATATCAACAACAGGGGAAACTGTCTTTAATAAAATTCATCCGTATCTCTGACACATAAACAGTGCATAGCCAAGTGGTTTGACCCTTGGACTCAGGAACAGGGGAGCCCAGGAACAAACAGTGTTAGGTATGTAATAAACATAAATTATTTATCGCTTGCTTCGGTGACCGAAAACATCGGGTACAGGTTACATCTGAAAGTTTCCCATTATTTTCGCAAAAGTGCGAAATCTACTTATCCGCACTTAATACTTACTTTTACTTATTTTTGTTAAAGTGAAACTTTTATTACATCGTTTCAAACTTTTTCGTCTCTATGTTGCATGTCGCGTGACGGTCGGCCGCGGAGTAGCGATAAAGTGAAAGGCGCTCATCAGAGCAGCCAAGGCCAATATGACAGCGCCTATAGTTCGCAGCAGCTGACCGTGTAGTGTATAGACTATTACTCATTTGTGCCAGTGCTCCACGCTATTTTGTTTGTTTTTGTCTAAATGTCTATAATGTGAAAAAAAGTTTCACTTTTACCGTTGCTTCATAAAACCACACAATCCTTTTTTTTTGCTTCCTTTTTTTTGGTGGATTGTAGCCTGCACCCGTCAAACTTTGAGAAGACACACAAGGTTGCGAACAAGAAAATTACGTACCGCGCTGCAGACGTATTTGCTGTTATTAAACACTGAATACAGCAAACGAGCGTCGCCACCGGTCGCGGCCAATAGATCGGCCTTCATACGTCGCCACACGTACAGAAGGTAGTGCGTGTCCTGACGCGCATACTCCAGGAGCTCGCCGGGAAGCGGTCGCATGCGCCAATCAGCTAGCTGGTACCTGTTAGATATCGAGATGCGAGAAAGTGTATCATAATTATTTTGTAACTACTAACTGGTCGCCAAATTTATTTTATCACTTTTAATTTTATCTCATACTAAATGTATGGGAGAGTTTAATGTATTTTTTTTTGATATTTCTCGTTTTTATTTTAATAAATTATTATTGTAATTTTACTCATTAGGTAAAGTGCTTTCGATATCAGTTTAAAGCTTTTTGATATCTGTAATAGTTACGGAATAATCGCCCGTGCACACTTAATGATTACACCCTGTATATGGCGGAACAACGTTCGCGGGGTCAGATAGTAATTAATAAAATTCTTTTACTCACTTCTTATCAGCGTCCACTTCGCAATACTTCATCAGCAAGTGCTTGAGCGATAACCCTTTGAACTGAAGGGTTTTAGCGGCTTGATAAGTGTCGAATAAGCCCACTAGATAAACACCGAAATCCCTTTGTAGCCATATAACGTCCATATCCGCTCCGTGGAACACCTAGAAATACAGCTGATTAGTTTCGGATTAAATTAAGATCACAAAATAAAAAAAAATCGCGTGGAATTTTAATGGTTTAAATTGTATTGCTAAAATTGGAAAATTTCTAAACTAAAAGTAACCTAAGTTACTCCTTATTACATCAGCTATCCACCAGTGAAAGACCCGTCTAAATCGGTCCAGCCGTTCCAGAGATTAGCCAAAACAAACAGACAGACAAACATACAAAAATTGTAAATTGGTATATGTACCGTGTATTCATCCATACGCATTTAGTAAAAAGCGGTTATTTTAATATTACAAACAGACACTACAATTTTATTTATTTATATAGGTGTAAAGGTGTAAAAAGCCCACGACACACCTTGAGTTTCCTTGGATCGGTAAAGGACAAGTTTAGCTTGTGGATGTGTTCGCGTACGGCCAACGCGTCGATGATGAAGTCCCCGCCCTCGTTCGTCGTTATTTGTATTAGACATGTGATACCTAAAACATATACTTTTCCTTTTATCTATATGCCATAATATAAAAATGAATCCCTATTCCCCTTGGTCACGGCATCACGCGTGACCGGCTGGACTGTATTCGCTAATTTTTTTTTGTTGTTTGTTATTGTCAGGAGAAGTATCTTATGCAAGAAAAAAATAAGGAAATTGCGCCGAAAATTACAAAGTTTAAGAATACTTAACCACCATATTAAATTTATTTTCTAATGTAACCTTAACGCTTTTGACAATATATACTTTGTAAACTTATGGCGTTTGACATAACATTGACAGAATGCGTGCTCCAAATATTCGAATTCAATATGTATAGTTAAGACAGGACAACGTTCCGGGTCAGCTAGTTCATTATAAAGTACAATGCGACTTAACACTCAAGTAAATAAATAAAGCAAATGCAATGACGGTGAACAGGCCTTAACTTTGGTTCCCCGTACAAGTGGTGATGGAGAGTTGCATGCACCTCGAACTTTCAAAAAATATTTGCGTTTTAGAAGTAGTTACAGTTGGTAAAGAGAAATACTTCATACCGGTGTTAGAATTCTCTGTGTCGCAGGTTGCATGGACAACAATATTAACACATCTAACACTCACGACTTGAAAACAAACGTTAAATGTTAACATTAAAATGTTTGCCCCGGCTGGGAATCTAATGCGGGCGGACCCATCGCTGTCACTATTGAAATAACCATGGTCCATACGGAACTTGTCATATTATAATAAATCATTCTAAAACAATTCTAATAGAGACACGTATATATGAACCGATTAAAATGTATATTTTTATAACAAATTGTTTCTGTAGGATAATAGTTAAACCTTAATTCCCCCTACCAAAATTTGAAATAAAGGTTCTGATAATAAGCAAATAAATAGAAAAACTAGACATTAAATCATGTGACCTGATTGCTTTTATTTGCACGAGTATTGTTTACACAAATCAATTCGATAACTTTTGTATTATATGTATAATAAACATTATTGATATAATATATTGTTATCTTTCAATCAAATCGTCGTTCTATAAAATTGATATAAAAATACAGATCAAATAAACCATTTTCTCCATTGTTAAGGTTAAATGAAAGGAGGTGGTGTCTCTGTCTCATTTTTTAGATTTGAAAGTTAAGTGACTTTCTTACTTATAATTATACTACTAGCGACCCGCCCTCGCTTCGCTTCGGGGAACTTATTCCTTCGATTAGCAAAGATTTAGTTATATATTTTGGATAATTCACACTATATCTTTATAAATTAGCCTATGTGTTATTCTAATATGTAAGCTATATTATATTGTAAAGTTTCAGCAAAATCCATTCGGTAGTTTTTGCGTGAAAGAGCAACAAATATTCATACATCCATACAAACTTTCGCATTTATAATATTAATAGGATTTATGTATTTATTGTAATAACAGCACGCCTTCCTTCGCTTCGGAAACCTGTGCCATTTATTTTTTGATAACACAGGATTCATTTGGCATATTAAGTAGGTCACACTAAATGTTACCTTAAGTATACTGTCATAACATACAATACAGTTAAAATTACACCGAAAGCGGGTTCCTGCACCTGCACTTGTATTTATGTTCATATATAAGTACAAACAGACAAAATACTAAGTCAATGTTTTAGAATCTTGTGAAACGCCTTCGTTTATCCCTTATAATAATATTGTAATTATCCCTTGATAATTAAAATCTAGTACGCTAATTGCCACCCAAATAAGGTGCATGTGCAATATTGTAACCAGACCAACATTTCCCGAGCCATCTTGCAGGAGACCGGCGTTCAAACCACTAGACAACTTACATCCGTTAGTCGCTGTACAGGAATCTGTACCGATGAAAGTAATTGAGCCTTTGTCGGTTGCAAAGTGGCTACTTCTGTGCCAGCGTATTGTATATGCGTCCACTACACTGTTCGTTAACTACGGTTAGTTAGACGGTTTCTTGTGTTCTTGTGTTATGTATATTGGATCTTGAACGGTTTCAAGATCCTAACACGAGAAACTGAAGCAATGTTTTCGCCCAAATTAGAACAGCTTCTCGACTTGTATCGAAGTAGTAACTACACATTAGTGCGTTTAGGCATGAAAACTCCTTTTCAACGGCAGCAAATTAGCAATATACCTAAATAAGTAAGAAAGAGTAGCAGGTCGATAACTAAAATTATCAGTTTGAAAAAGATTACTGTCGTACTAAAATTATCAGTTTGAAAAAGATGTTACTTTGACTATAAGAAAAATTAATATGGGTATATTAACAACATAACTATAAATAAATTAAATTAACTTATTAGAATAAAATAAAAAGAGAATAATAATAATAATAATAACAATAAGTTAAGAAAAATAATTATGTATTAAAAACTACTAATTCTTAAACTATAGAACTTGCCTTGATACGTCCTGTAGGAGTGATGTTCAACATCAACGGCGAGCTCGTGCACTGTATTCAAGTGCTCAACCAGTTGGTCGACCTGATGCTCCGTGTCAATGTATGTCAACTTAGTTTGGTCCGTTGGCAGCGGGAAGCTTGGCGGCTCAATGTCCGGTTCCATAAACACCTGCGGCGGTTCATACAACTCGATCTCCACTTTGTATGGGTGCTCGTATCTGCAACGATCCAGTTTTTACCACGCCTACCCAGGACAGCGCGTCAAATTTATTTCAGATTTACCTAACACTTGTTCTTACTCTTTGCCCATCTCTGATTTAATATAATTGAAGATTAAAGATAAAAGGATAATAGGTAATGTTGTTCGAAAAGTACCTACCGAAAAGGTTATCGGTACTTTAGAACGGTACTTTTCCTTTAAAGGAACTGAGAAAATGCCCTGGACAAATTAATGCGCCGAAGGAAAATGTTGGGAAAACTGGGGCATGTTAGAACCTGAGATAAAAATAATATATTGCAGGACAGCCTCTACCAGGCCAGCTAGTTGTATAATAAAAAACCACTTTAGAATTGACTACCGTGACGTACATCAATAAAAATGAAATCTGGTTTTTCTAATACCGTTATGTGCATTTTTTGTGAGAAATATTTAAATGTGAAGTATACCTTAACAATAAAATAGGCAAGGGTTTATGTTGTTTTAAAAAAAATTATTAAAATATTCTTTTAAGCTTTCGTACATACTGGACCAATGCACAAAAAATCCTGGTAATAGTACAATATAAGTCTTAAAGATCTTTTTGTTTAGCAGAACATTCAATTTTATATTCTGTTTCGTATGAATATACTACATCTAATATGCATTCAGTATATTTCAGAATATAACTATAACAACACAAGTAAGCGATGTTACAGATCTACTGCAGACGCAGTGTAGATGGCAGTACAAATGGATCACAATTTAAGTGGCAGTTTAGAGCCAACATGTGACAAGGAAAAATATTTCTATTGCATTTACATATAGATATTGAAACTGAGTACTGTATGCGACGGAGCAGGATGATTCAATTAACGACAAAAGGACGTAGGGGCAAGGCTAACGTCGTCCATGCAATGCATATAATGGCCGACCCGTGTCGAAGAAACCGTTCCCGATATTTATATTCATACTCACCCGACTGCTTTGCCGTCGTCATTGTAGATTATCTTTAAGGCGAGCGGCTTAATATTATTCGGTTTGTCCGATATTTTGGGCACCCACAAACTATTGGAATTGTCGACTGGATCTTTAAATGTCAGCTGGGGCCGAGGAATATTTTTGGCGCCAATAAACATTTTGGATCCCATCTATAAATACAATAATTTTTAAGTCTTACACTAGGCGGAAGTGTAATCTTGCTTCGCATATTAAGGGATCTGGACACCAATAAAGTATTGGGGTTATAATGGTACGCATTGTTGACCAGATTTAATGTCAAAGGGTCTAGCTACAACAGACCAAATGTCAACAGACAAAATGCAGTGGTCTTGGCAAACAAAACCCATGAAAATGCAATAAAAAATTAAGAAACAATTAAAAATACATAACCGGTTAAGTACTTAATTCAAAAATACATCTATAATTATTGTAGAAATTAACTGCTTAATGATAATGATGATTGTATTACAACATTTAACAAATATATACATTAAATTTGAAATATACATGTTTGACTGACCTGAAACTTGGCTATTACAAGACTGTTGTTTGCATTTGATCCACTGGTGCTGGGATTGGTGCCGTCCAGATGCTGTTCACTGTCTGTGATGTCCTTGTTCAGTGAATCCATATTTATTTCGAATCTGTCTAGCAAACGATCGTTGAAGCCTACAACTATTTCTGCATTATATTTCAAGTCGTTTCTGTTTAAAAAAATGTATAGTGTCAAATAATTGACTATCTGGTTGGAAAATATGCACTATAATTTTTTTTTATTTTACTAATGAGTTTTACACCTGTATTTTTTATAATGAACACAGAAAAACGTAAAAGATAATTCAAAATATTATCTATTTGTGTTAACTGATACTATCAACTAAACATGGCTTATAGTTTGGAAGGTTTAACTAACAGCAACTGCTAAAAACAATTATCTATATTTTTAACTCAATCCTTACACTCATAATGTTTACATATACCTCACACTTATGTAACATTTATTATTATATTTTATTTAAAAGAATAAAAAGATTTTTTATAGAAATTACTCAACACAAAGGAAATTGCACTTGTACTTCTCTCGCTCAGATCAACATTGAGAGTAATTTCTTTGTATGGAATGATACTGCCAGCAAAATATTTTTTTTATAACATAAACATAGGTGGGGATAGTAACAACAGATTAAGGTCATAATAGGACAACAGTGCATTCTAGCTAGCAAAACAAACTTCATTTTATCTTGAGCAATTATATACTTACATTTTCGTAAAGAAACCTATAACATAAACAAAAAATCTACATGATAACCTGTTTCATATTCTGATTGGTACAAAATTAACCAAAAATCAGTGACAATTGTGACACACACTTGTGACTATTCAGCTCAATTTTCATGGAAATCTGAAGAGTTAGACATAGTTAGAAATCATAAAAAATAGTAAAAGAAATTATTTTTAATGATTTTCATTTTCAAAAAACATACAATCACAACAGAAGGCTGTAACTGGGTTTGACAAGTCAATTATAATTTCAATTCTTTAAAAACTGATTAAAACTTGATGTGGATGACATGTTTGTTTGTAATACACTATTATTGTACATGTACAGATTATCATAAAGATATTTATATGTGTTGATATGACATAATAATATCGTATCTAAATGTGTATTACACAAGTACTCACTTCGTTAGCTCTACAGACGGCATCTCAGCTGCTATTATTTCATTTGCCGTATCTACAACATTATCCCTTAACTGACATTTAACAACACCGAAATCAGGGAATGTTTTAAAAAAGGCATATTTAGCCTTTGTTGGAAATTTATTTGACGATTTTACTGTATTGCTTATTTTTGTATAAGCTCCCTGAAAAAAAATATCAAGTTAAAAACAAAACATATTAACAGAAAACAAACCTTATAATGACGCCATAGTGTATAGTGTAAAATATATTTTTGGTGTATATATGTAAGGTTCGCCCACAAATTAAAAGTGCGAAATTCGTGTCGCGGCAAAGACGCGAATACACTTCACGGCGTTTCTTCTTTCGTGTAAAGAAAAATATAGCGTAAACTAAACTAACCCAACTATCCTTCCATTTAAGTTACGTAAATTCTTTTGATCGCCCCCCTTTAGGAGACCTGTGGCTATAAAGGTCCAGTCCTTGGATCCACTTTGGATTTTTTAAGAGGAATACTTTGGATACACTTTTTTAAGAGGCAACAAACAATCTTAGGGTGAAATCTATAGACCGTACTAGACTTTGCTCAGACTTTACTTACGGGAGACGACGACGCTGCGATTTTGAAAGACCGTTAATGTCATAATTAAATTTAATGCCTCAGTTACATGAAGCGATAGTTTTCGCGCGGGCGCCGCGCGATAGCCGCATGTTTTTTTCATAGCAAATTAAACTTTAGCATAAATTATAAAACAAAGTTCCCCACTGTGTCTGTATGTCTATTTGTGATAAACTCGAAAACTACTGAACGGATTTTCATGTTTCATTACCCCTTTAAACTATGTAATTTAAATCAATATGAAAACTAACACGCGTAAAAATGAATTCTTGAGGTCTTACATAAAAACTGGTGCATGCTTGAATCCGAGATAAAAGTAATTTAATATGTTGCAGAACAACGTCTGCTGGGTCAGCTTGTAATGAAATAAAAATTATGTTAGCTGTGGGATTCTCCATCTCATCATCATCTTCCTGCCCATGTCCCACTTTTATTTGGGGTCGGTGCAATAAGTTCTTCTCTTCCATTCTCCCCTATTAGCCGTCACTTCTACACTGAATTCCTTATCTTTCATATCCTCTCTCAAACATACATTCATCTATTCTTTGGCCGTCCTTGTCCCCTTCATTCAACCAAATTCATATCAATCACTCTTCTAGTAACATGTGCTTCCTCTCACCTCATCATCACATACCATCACACCACAACATTCGGCTTCCTCTCAACTTTTCTGTTGGTCCAAAATTGGTGCTACTTTCAAATTTCCTCTTATATACTCATTTCTTACTTTGTACATTATTAACTCCACACATCCATCTCAACATTGTCATCTCCGCCACACGCAATCGTTTTTCATCCGTCTTCTTTGCAGCCCAGCATTTTCAACCATATACTATGACAGGTATTATCCCCGTCATTTTGAGGGGCATCCGTGAGTCGCAAATTATTACTGTGACCTGCCGCCATTTCAACATTTCACCTGTGTTGAACCAACATGTAATGTCGCAGTCAATTTCACTTTCCCTTTGCACAAGTGACCAGAGGTACCCGAAATCATAGCAGACTGGTAAAGCCTGACCATCTAGAGTTATAGGCTCAAGACTAGAGAGACCGATAAAGTCACAGAACAATTGGTTTTGGTTCTGTTCACGTTTAAACCTACACTCTCCAGCCTTCGTCGCCATTTCTCTAATCTGTTCTGAACCCCGGGGGCATTATTGGCAACAAGTATAATGATCTTAATAATTATAAATATAGGAAGAAATTTGTATGTACTCATAAATATGTTATTGTTATACTTAGTTCGAAATTCTAAAAGTGGCACTGACCTACAAAGATGCATTATGTATACATTTTTCAGCATTTATATCATTTATTACATCTCTGATAAAGCATTAAATAAAACTGCTGTAACCAAAGAGCGCTGATTTTATCCTTATCAGGTGGTCAATAATTCATAACACTAACTATTATTATTAATGTTCCTGAGCATAAAGAGAATATAATGTCTTATGTTCATTACGATGCACATCAAAACCTCACACTAAAAGTTAATAACATCAACAATATAAAAGTAATCTGTTTTTAGTCAGATCCACTTGTGTGTTTTGAAAAAAATAATTAATTATCACTTGCTTCGGTGAAGGAAAACATCGTGAGGAAACCTGCACACCTGAGAGTTCTCCATAATGTTCTCAAAGGTGTGTGAAGTCCACCAATCTGCATTTGGCCAGCGTGGTGGACTATGGCCTATACCCCTCTCATTGTGAGAGGAGACCCGTGCCCAGCAGTGGGACAGTTATGGGTTGTGATAATGATGACTTGTTTTTGTTGTTCTGCAGGAATCCGTTTGGCGGAATCACATAGTACACACATAACTTATAGAGGTTCTCGGTTCTCTACCCTTAAAAAGCATATCGACATTATCAACGCAATGTAAATTAAATACAGTGCAATGATACAAATTATAAAACCTACTGCACGCGCGGGGACATCTCACGTCTGTGACGTACACATATATGCCAATAATTTCTTTGTCCATGAAAGATACTCAGAATCTCTAAGACCTTGTTTCGTTGACAATATACTACCTAAATTATTTAACAAAGTTAATCTAGATCAAGGTGAACAGTTGATTAAAATTTAAGAAAATATTATGATTACAAAAAACACATGCTAATGTTTGTTGAAAGGGTCTCCGAAAATAATAACATTACGTACCTCTGTAAATGATGCAATGTGTGGATAAAATTCAGGAGCTTCGGGATTTAGCACGGAATTCATTTTGTATGTTAGAGATTTTGTTGTAAGTTAAAATAAAATTAATCTCTATGTGCATGAGATGTGCTGTACTATGAAGAATAGAATGAACAAAATAATAGCAGTAGCAGTAAGCGATGCCGATGCGATGCACGACTTTTATTTAATTGTCAATCTCAGTGTTGCCAGATGGATTACACAATAATACGGTGCACAGTGGGTCAAAATTACCAGAAATACGGTGTTCCACCAGCTTAAAGAAATACGGTAGAATTACGGTAGAATTTTTTTCTACTTTACGGCTTTTACTGTTTTACTAGTGTCAAAAAAACTAAAAAAGGAACATGCAAACAATATTTAATTAACTTTAATTAATTCTGATTCACTTTCAATAATTGACGACATGTTTTTGTTTATAGAACCGTTCATTAAGGGCCGATTTCACCAACACAGGATTTACACTAGAGCAGCTTTCCGTTGAAATATTGGCAGATTTGCAGGTGATATTACATTGACATGTACAATTTTACACTTGACTGGCGGCGCTGCCGGCCATAGAGCAACTTTGTTGCCTGAATACTAGTTTCGGTTAAAGTTCGGAAAAATACGGTAACTTACATACACCGTAATTTATGACTACTGTAGGTGGCAGATCTTAAAAAAAAATTCAAAAATACGGCAAATCTACCGTAATTACGGTGCATATGGCAACACTGGTCAATCTGAGCACGCACATTTTCATCGAATAATCGATGTCTTTCACCAAAAAATAACGATAATTTAATCGATACGTAGTACTGAATCGATTCCGTAAATATTTATATTTACGGATTTATCAACCGATATTTCAACAGATAATCGATATTATTCTTTTTCTGTTCTGATAAGAACATGTCAATAATTTGTTTCTTGCGAACGCCTTTTGTCAGTTGCCGATTTTACTATTATTGGGAAAAATAATGGGAACTGTAATAAATTATCTAACTAAGTATACATATAATTCCAAAACTTTTTATACCATGTTATAATTCTTTTACTTATAAAGGTAGTGTTAGTACGTATAAAATTTCATTTTTTTAAAAGTAAAACATCTATAATGTGCTCGCGAATAATTTTATATTGAGTAGAACAAAAAAACCTTTTTCTGAAAATGAAGTTATGAAATACGTTTTTTTAACAGAAAGTTGTCTACTGAGAGTACATTTCTTCTTTTGAACCATATTTTATTATAGCCATAATATTATTCATGCCAGTTAGTAAAAGCAGGTTAAACACCACACACCAAAAAAAGAGTAGTATCTACCTACCTACTTCTACCTACTTCTGAGAATAATATTTATATCGGATGACTACTGATTTAATTAAAATTTAATTAAGAAACCAAGGTATATATTTTTACTTAGTAATAATACTAATTTTTCCGGTTTGAATATTTTGACACTTTTTTAAGACAATCGCGCCTTGGGATAAAAATATCGATATTGTTTCCTCTGCATAAACATCGATATTATCTAAAAACATGGATACAATTTATTTCGATATATTTGATTGGTGTAGTATATTCTTTGCTTTTCACTAATTATTGATGATAACAGGCTTTCGTTAGCCACAACAATAATTTATAAGATATATTAATCGTAGACAGACACAGAACGATATGGACATCTGGTGAGCGTGGCCAACATGATATAGCAGGAGAAAGTACGATTTAGTTAGAGTTTAGACGTTCCGCCGCCTTTGCTTTTATGTAACGGAACGTACGTTACGTACGTACGTTATTAAAAATAATACAGTACCTTAAGTACTATAAAAATACTTAAAATTAATACAGAACCTTCCTTAACTACTGCATTAATAGGTAGTAAAATTATATAGTTAATGAGGTAGGTAGTGTTATGTACCTAGGTAGGTACTGTATTTATTTTTATATCATTATAATATAATAATTATGTTGCATTAGGTATGTCAATCAGGATATTCGGTGATATTCCCGGACTTTTCGGCCACCCGGCAGCCCTATTTCATTGACAGTCTAGCTTAACATTGACACTGACAAATGACAAGGTGACAAATTACTGCCATTATCAGTGTCATTCATTCTGATATTTCTGAATTCTGATCGAAAATAAATACTACTTACCCACCACCCACCACTTACCCAAATTTTAATTTTGCAATAGGAGTCGATTATAATCATAATCAAATGAATGAGATGGGACATTGGATACGAAGAACTCAAGGACAAGGAGTACCTGACAGAGAGAACTTGAGGAGCTGAGAGTGCGTCGCGAGAAGCGAGTTAGGTAAATTTATTGAAGAATAAATAACGGTCAAGTTTCAGACATTTTACTCCATTCATTCTATTTATCGTTGGTGGTGCGGTGTTCGTCTCCAGGCGTGTGTCGGGGAAAGGCGGTAGTATTAGTATTGGTTGCGCGCTTGCGCCTTGCGATCGACAGCATCACGCAGCTGCAGCAAGCCTCGCGTTGCCCGCAAGCGAGCAAGGGACGGCGATAGCCTCTTCGGGTGACCCGAGCTCGGGGTAAGCATTAGTTGTCGATATTTTGTGGGTTAGGCAAGGGAACACTTGCAACTTCGCTTAATGTATACTCGTCGGTTGTTGCCTTTTTTTGTGTTTTTAACTTCTGTCACATGCTACATTTCGCGCAAATACGTTTTTGTTATCTGACATGACTTTAGAAGACCCTTTTTACGTCGTAAAGGAGTAAGTGGGTTCAGTTTACCTATTTAGCTGCAGAGAAGGCCAGTTTCAATTTATATTACGGTTGTATGATTGTTTCATATATTATTATAACACATGTGTTGCTACTTAGCCTTGTGTTGTTATTTTCACCTTAATGAGTCATAAATTTATTGTGTTTTTTTATTGTGTAGTCTCAAGGCCTGATTCCACTAGTTTTATTGGTGGTAGGTTTTAGTATGTCATCAAGGATATATTTGTCAAAGATCGTGGGGATGGTTGTCTAACTAGGTAATGATTGTGTCATTTCAGTTTTCTATAGACATAAACTTGTTTCTGGAGCGCATTCAATATAGTACATCGTTTCTGAGATCAATATAGTTTCTGAGCGAGAGATCCTGGGTTCATTTCTTGACTGGAATAAAAATTTATCTGACATATATGTTTGTTTTTTTATTTGGTACTCTTGATGTATCATTTGTTTGTGACTGCATATAATGTGTGAATGCATATAACAGAGTGAATCCTTGTACAATGAGATCTGTGCATTTATTTTTCGTGAAATCATATCTAAAAACAAGATTTTTAAGAGAGCTCAGGTAAAGGTGGTCCGAAAAAGTCTAAATAATATTGCTTCCATGATAGAACATTAAACATACAAAGGAAAAATTGATTTGGGCCAAAATTATGATGGTGTCTGTGTTGCCATTGGCCGTTGCCTTCAATTGTTTTATGTTCAACAGTGAGGTGTTTAGAGCACTGAACAAAACCCGCGGCCTTTACCTTCGCTGGCAAGAAATATCAAAAGCACCTACCATCCCTAATAGCCCTGAAGTAGAATGGACATCGACTGAGCTTAGAAATGCTCTGCGAAGTATCGAATGGGACTTAGAAGACTTGGAAGACACAATAAATATCCTTTTATATACTTTGTAAAACATTGAAGATTTTTTTCGCAAATAATTTAGCTTGAATATGTACTGACTATTCTGTTATTTAATTGAAATATTTGAATGGTTGTTTACCTATACCTGGTAAACATTGTTCTGCTATTTCGTGCTATGCTTATGTCATATTAATATTATTCTTTTGGTTTATAAATACTTTAGAGCCTAGAGGTGACCATCTCGGTCTTCAAGGGCAGCAACACATCTGGGACCGAACTATAACGAGACTCCGTTGTTCTGGCGAATCTCTGGAATGGCTGGACCGATTTTGATGGGACTTTAACTGGCAGATAGCTGAAGTAATAAGGAGTAACTTAGGATACTCTTCGGAAGTTTAATAACTTTTTTGTTAAATTCCACATGGAGAAAGTGGTGGGCACAGGTTTTAACACTGTCTCCTAACCGGACTAACTACTGTAATCCCCATTTGAGTCTAGTTCTAGGTCGGTCACAGTTGTCATGGGCGGCAGTGTAAAGTGGTGCTGCATGTTCGTTTGCTATCTTAATTCCATAAAAAAACTGTCTATTAATAATATTACATCCCTAACAAGCTATTGGAACTTTGCTGACATAGACTTTTGTCGCCAAATAGTCGGTGATAATGTTGATAATTAGCCTTACCCTATCCTGCCCCTTCGTACGGGGCAAGATCGTTTTTCAGATGTTCCTATATAATCATTAAATATAAAGAAATGTGATTCGTGGATTTCCCGAAGACGTTACCAAATTGTAGTTAAATCATTGTGTCAAATCCTTTACCCCATCATGCCCAGCCTTCCCCTAAGTGGGATACTGTATTTATTTTATCATTTAGAAACGTGCAATTGTGCTATCTTAAGATTATCAAAATTATGTTTCTTAACATCATATCATTACGCATCGTCGAAAAAAACTCCTCCAAGTTCAAAATCGACAATAAGGAAATTTGCGACAGACGAAGTTTTATCGAAGCGACTAAACAAGAAGTGAAGGTAAAGTACAATGTTTTAAATTACTTTTACCGGCCGCAATGCCAATCACGTGTTGTCGATCAAGAAGGAAACGGGGACCTCCTTAATAAGATGGAATTTAGTAAGAAAGAGATTAGTAGATGGCAGAGAGCTGGTTATAAAAAGTAGAGACTTCCGGGCATCGGTGACTGTACCAAACGAAACTAGCCTAGTTGTTAGCTTATAGCAAGTCAATGTAATGATACTGATATATTTGAGTTTAAAACAAAGTTAGTCAACTGTTACTTCTATGCATTAAATTTGGGTCCTTGGTTGCTAATCTTTTCTTGTTGGTAATGATTCCAAAGTTTAAAAAAAGTAATATGTTTTTTTAAATCATAATTAGCTATTTAAAAGTAAAGAAAGCAGAGTGCTATAAAAAATTAAAAGCAGGCCTAGCAAATTGTCTAATCTGTTTTATTAAGAACATTACGATTAATAGCGATTCGATGTAAACATTTTTCATTGATTAGCCCGCCACTCATAAAACACACCTTTATTAACAGTAGAATACCCAACGTCGAGTTATAGAAGATTGTATTTGCATTACTTATTCATAAAGTAACTTTGAATATTTATAACCTTTATTTTCTATTTTATAAATCAGATTGCTCATTTGTCTTTGGACTCAATTCTGAAGTCTACTATTATTTATAACATACTAGCTGTCCCAGCGAAATGCGCCCCGCTCTATAATTAATAAATAAATTTGGTGACACATCGACAGCAGCGCCACCTACCGGGTCCAATTGTGAACCTAAACCATTCTCGGATCCACCTGAAGACACAAAATATTTCAACCAAATCGATACAGCCGTTTAGGAGGAGTTCAATTACAACGAAAAGTGATATTGATTTTTATATATAACTCATAATATATTATAATATTAACAAGAAGTAACATTAACAATCACATTTTAGGTAATGAAGAGCAAGATGAGTCTCAATAGGAACAGGGACAACGACGGTACTGCACGGGAACCGTTGCTCGGCGAGGAGAGTCCCGTACACTTCGGAAACATGTGGACTTCCACCCCTAAATACTCCAAGTATTCAAAACTAGCGAACCAAACGGACAGTCCCAGTAGATTCGATGTGTACGACAACGACATTATGTCGATGCAAGAGAAGATGCTTTTGTCCCAGGACGAGCAACTTCACGTGATAAGTAATTCAGTGGGCTCCCTGAAAACCGTTTCCAAGCAGATAGGAATGGAACTTGATGAGCAAGCAATGTAAGTATTTCAGAAGTATATCGTCGAATTGAATGGGTCGGTTTTTTTTACTACTTGTAACTTCATTGTGGGATGTAATTGTTACAAATGTTTTTGAACAGTAGTTTTAAACGCTGCGACGCGTCGGTATGAGGCCAATAATAAATTATTTACTGAGCTACTACTAATTTCACTTGTAAAGCTCTTCGTCATTTCTTATTATGACATTGTCTACTGGCAATTTAAGTTTCACTAATATGATCGGGTCTCATATGTATAGGTTTTTGAGAATATCACTGTGGTGGCTATTACCACTGTATACCTATACTACCCAACAATAACTAGGTATTAAAATTTGTCCTTAATCTTATTTGTATTAGCACTTGTACTAGGAAAGTGTTTTCTATGCTTGCATAGTATTTAATGAATGAATGTAACAGCAGTTGTACTGATTTTAGGATGTTGGATGACTTAAACACCGAATTAGAAAACGCTGATTCGAAACTGGATTCAACCATGAAGAAAGTGGCTAAACTTCTTCGCATGAATAACGGTAAATATTTTTTTATTAAACTATTACTGCAAATAGTTCATAACTATAACCGATTACTATACTATAATCCAGATGTAGTTCGTGGTCGAGGCTAAAATTTGCATGTAAGTCTTCCTATCTGCACAATCCCATATATGTCCGAAATGTCCATGTCTTAGGGATGAGTTAAGTTTCAAATTACAAAGTTAGTTGTTGTTAGTAATAGTCGAGTTAGTAATTTTTAGTAAGAGTTTGTCAATCTAATTCGGTCACAGCTTATGTTCGCCTCTAAAAAAGTGTATCCGAATCTACGAATATGTTACTTTTTATTGACCAAAACACTGTTTTACTTTTTCAGATCGTCGTCAGTGGACGGTGATTGGCATACTGATATTGGTACTAATTGTAGTGTTATTTTTATTCATATTATTGTAAATCACGAAAAACTGCTGCAACTGCCCGCTCTGTATATTGTATAGATCTCCTTATTCTTTGTGTATAGCGATGTGTATAACTTTCATTATATATGTACAAAAGGTGTCAGTATACACCTTAACTCTACAATAAAACATTTTTAAACCTTACATTTAAACGAGATATAATGAAAATGAACAAAGCAAATAAATAAAAAATGATCAAAAGAAAAAATAAAAAATTCACAAAATAAATAAACAAAAAAATATAATGTATAATTATGTACTTATTCATTTTTAAATTCTAGAATGATCCACAGCTCCGGACAATTTCACATGTACCCTTGAAACATTGTAATTAATTAATGTAAGTTATTTATTTGATTTATGTTAAAAAAGGGCTGTATTATGTTATTACAAGGCTTTTATATGTGTAAGTCACTGGTGGACAATTGCGACTGTAATTTATGATCGCCACAAGTGGATTACGCTGCGAAAGTCCAAAACAATGTGTCGAAAGATGTAGTTTTATTTTAGAGAGTTTAGAGTTTTGACACTCCCTATCTTTGTGTATGACCATGTGTTGTTTTATAACCTAAAAATTACCTCAATATAACACTTTACAGGTACAGTTAAAACAAAAAAAAAGGAAATGAACCAAAGGATTTTAAATTGTAGAATAAATAGGTTGTCAGGACGATTTCACAAAAGTATTCTTTCGACATTATATTTTTTTATTTTGATTTTATATTTACTTTATTCTTGTGAAAAGCAATTCAGATATTACTTGGTCGGAGCTCATACGGCGACCTAGGCAAGTTTTTCTAGTACATTTGACAGGCGTCTTATAATAGTCATTAAACGGGTGAAATCTCGCGGACTTCACAATTTAACGTGATAACAGTTTTAAATGTTTTAGATGGATACGTGATAAGATTGACTAATTGATTTGATCGCGGTATATGTACTTTAGCAGATAAAGAGTAACACTATACGATATTATTTATATATAGTACAGTCAGGTTTCTTCTCTTTAATTCCGACACGTGTCCAAAATTTATTGAGCTAAAACTTAAATTCAAAAGTAGATATTACAGATATTCATAGGCCTAGAAACTAGTCAGCGTACATAGAAGCTAGCATTAATGGTACGTTATGTATGTATAAATAATGAAAATATATGTATACATAGGAATTTGTAATTTATAAAATATAAATAATCGGGCTAGATTAGATCTTTGTAGAGGTTAATACAGGTAATGCTTTGAGGCTGTCGTGGTTTAGAATATACAACTATATACATTATAATATTCCTCGCTCCTGTCACAACGGGAGTGAGGACATTTAAAATGTATATAACAACATTCAGAAAGGAAACAATTCTTAGCATATTATATTTATATTGACGTAGTGAATGTTAATAGTTTACTTAGTAATGAAACTAGTAAATTATAGCCCATAGACACTATCTATCTTTTATTTTCATCTCTCTATATCTCAATCTCATTTCTATCAATATATTTCTTTAGTTCTGGATGCTACCTGCAGCCATCTGTTAGATAAAATAGTGCTTAAAAATGTTTTGGGGCAAATGTACACTACCCGTTTTGAGTTTTTATTTTAATGTTGATGAATTGACTACAAATAAAATCCATAATTTGTTTAATATTACTATATTAATTTACGTTGTAGTGTTTTTAAAACTCTGACGATGTAAAATTAAGTTAAATCCATTTAAAATGTTGTAAACTATGTTTTATATGAAATGTATGTTTAACACGAGTGTTTGCTAGTAATAATAAGTGCAGTTATTATTTATTTACTTTATTTTGTCAAATATGTAAAGAGAGAATTTATTTTCATCTAGGCCCTATTTAATAAAACTTAGAATGCGACAAATTGTAGATCTAGGCAAGTATTTTAATGAGTTGCAATTATTTAATAGCTGTACTTCCAATTATGTTTAATATATCATAATTATGATAATTATATTTTTTTATTCAAAGCCTTGAATATTATTTTGTAACTTTGAATTGTAATTTATGACGTTTATTAACAAGGAGTCTGGACTTACGGTACTGTACAGTACGTGCTTCATAGATTGTATAAATTATTAAAATATTGAGTTTTATACGTTGCTACCTAAGTATTCGACATCCATTGACTTATTATACGACATCCATAACTTTCTGTTGTTTATTAATTATTTGTTGTTGTGATTGTTGATTTTATTTTATTAATAATTTTATTGTGTTTTCAAGAGAGTGTCAAAAAAGACAAAATGCAATTCTTATACCTATGTGTACGTATATATAAGTAATAATTAAACTACATTAGTGAATATAAGAAAACCATTTTCAGTCATCGTAAATCTGTGCTAATATCCAAACTGGCTGTTATATCGTAGGTGTCGTAAATTGTATATTTTGTTTACCTGTACATTCTATAAAATTGAATGTTGAATATTCCCAATGCCAGTAATTAAGAGCAGGTGATATATTTTAACAAAATACCTGTTTAATCATAGATAATAATTTATTTCAAGAGTTAATTTATTCCCTATTTAAAAACGAACTAATTCATAAAGATTGATCAAATGTATTCTACATTCGAACTTAGCACAGGTGGATGTAGAATACGTCTTGACATAATTACATACATCTAATGTATTCATATAAATTATTCATTATCTAAATAATGAATTAGCAATAAAAATTAAGGGGTTGAATATATTTAAATAATAATATATTCAATCAATTTACATAATTTCTATTTAAGCTATTATTTGTACCATTAATCTAAGTGAAATAAATATGTTTAGAAAGTAATAAATGGTAGGATCCAAAAATTAGTTGTATAAAAGTAGTGTTTAAAAAAATATCATAAATAATAATTTTGTATAATATGAATACAGTGATTTTAACACGCTATTTATTATTTCTTTTGCATTAACGATACCTATGACATGAAGATACATTAAAACTCGTCAGAGCTACTGGAACCTTCTAATATTTTGTCGTATAAATCGGGCAAGTAATCGGCGCCGTGGTCAACGTATTCGTCGTAAATGTTTCTTTTTATTGTATCCCAATCCAAGACGAATTCCGGCGCAAATAAACTGAAAACAATAATTAACAATATGATTTATATACTGCAATAAATTAATATATTATATATATTTATATTATTCTATAATATACAAGGTGGATACTATCATACGACATTAAATTTAACTGCATGTACCTATCCATCTTCCAAGTCTACAAACAAATTTTCAATCAAATATCTTCAATACTTTAGGCACAGGAATTTTTCTTCACTTTTGAAATTTTCTACACGCTGTGTCTAAAATCAGTCTATCATAAAAGTTTAATGACCCCAGACGGAACAAGCAAATTTATCAAATTAAATACATAATGCACATTGAACCTTATAACAAAGTCATAAGAATCACATTGCGTCAATCAAAACAACAATCAAAAGATCACGTGACGAAAGTGCGCTGTTGCCGCTCTTATCAAAGGTTAGTGAACAGTGTTTACAAATGATGTTCTATTTTTTACCCCATTTTTTGCTATTAAGTTTGTTTGAAAATTTGTTTTTTTTTAATTTGATGTTAACAGTTTTTTAATTGATGCAACATGTTCCTAGGAGGGAGTAGGGCTTGTGTTTTCATTTAATGTCGTATGATGGTATCCACCTTGTATATTACAGGAGTATAATAGTACATTTGACAAGTTTGTATTTATTAAATTATTTTGTTGTGTATTTGCTTTGACTGAATGCACGATCAGGTCGAAGGTCACAATGGTGGCAAGTCGTTTTAGCTATAATTATTTTTTAAATTATAATATGCACCAGAGTAGCTAAGTTCGTTAATTATCCATTGTATTTGTAATTGTAATGACTGTAATTGAGTGTTGCTAAAAGCTGTACCGATTTCATTACATTTCAATATCTTATCAGAAATAACAAGCTCACTTGTGAATGACGATTGAAGTAAATCGATATCGATCTAAGTAATCAACATCATATTTTGACATAATAATTCTCTCTGTGCCAGCAGTACTCTATACCTATCAAATTAACTAGACTGTAGTTGGTAATAATAGTGGTATCTAATGTTTGCCTCATTTTATAATATTGATGTAATATTTAAACTTATTACTTTTAATTGTGTTAAATATTGTCCGGTCTAAGTATGTTGTGAAATTTGATGTTAGTCTCTTATCATTCCTCTTCTACCCTTAACTTAACTTAGTGTATTGTATAATACGATTTTAATCTTTGTACCACCCCTAATGATTTTATATGCACTTCTTTAAATATTTCTTATTTCCTCTTATAGCAATGTTATCATGGGATTCATTTAATGTAAGTATGTGTTGATCTGTCGATAGTTGTAATCCAATTTTGGCTTATGTTATAATAAATTATAGATGTTATAAAATCATTGTTTTGAGTGTTTTAATTAAATGCCATATAACATTCATATTGAATAATAACGTAAATATACCTAAAATTATTTAATTTCTAGCATTCTAGTCATAATCATTTATCATAATAAACATTTGTTTCTCTGATTTGGCTCGAAACTTCTTTCAGAAAAAGCGTTAAAAGCTTAGTTATCTTTTTTCTACATTTAAATATACCTACTTTATAAGAGGTATTCCCCAAAGGTTTCTTACCTACTAACGCATTCCATGAAGCCTTTTAGATGCTTGCTAGAGAACAAGTGCATGAGATTGCTGAAACCAGTGCAATTAGACCACTGAGCATCCGGGGCCATAAGCATTGCCACCACCTTCCCATTGCATACTAAGGGCGCACCATACATCCCCTGAAATCGGTTCATTTATGAAATAATAGAATTCGCGGGCGGCTTCGCCCGAGTGGGAGTTGGAAAATTAGGTATAGCTCACTATTTTGGATGTAGCAGCGCTCGCCAAGATAGCTTTCAGAGTTTTTCTCCGATTTATCGTTATATTACACAAAATATTTATAAATTGTTGCCCATAATGTTGTTATGAGCAATATTATTGTAGTTTCATTTAAATTCATTCAGTAGTTTTTGCGTGAAAGAGTAACAAACACACATACATTTACACATTTTCACACTCACAAACTTTCGCATTTTTAATATTAGTAGGTAAGATACATAGTATGGGGAAGACAATTCTATATATAATTATATAAAAATTAATCGCTGATTTTGTTGCTAAGCGTAAATCTCGAGAACAGCTGAACTGATTTCACTAATCAGTTTTTTTTATTCCTTAAAGTACGAGGGTGGTTCTTACGAAGAGAAAAATTTAAAAAATTGTTTGAAAAAGTCTAAAAACAACACTTTCCTATATGTATACATACAAAAGATTCGTAATAATACTTAAAAGTAAATTTCATAAAGTTTAAGTGTTAGTGGAGGGGTACCCAGGAAGATGTCCCGAATAGCAGAATAAGTATTAAAAAAAATAAAAAATTCGACTGTTAGGCGGTACGAAGTTCGCCGGGTCAGCTAGTATTATAATAAAATTCTCAGTTTAGAATATGTACTCACGTGACATGGTTGAGCTGAGCGATCGTACTGGAATATAAGAATACTGCTAATCAAGTTGTAATTAAATAGGTATACCTACCTACCTATTGAACGTGTTCGTGGGTAGTTTCTAGATTCAAGGGAAAATACATTCAGAGTTGTGCAGCGCCATCTCAAATTTAAACATTTTTGAATTATTAATTCTAAACCCAAGAGTTATAATGAATAATAGATTTAGTTGTAAGATTCACGATTGTACGTGGAGATTTTTTTAGATAAACGTTCAAAACTTCAAGTGTCGACTTATGGATCTCGAATTAACTAAATTTAAATTTCAGTTATCACAAAAGTCATGGTACATATACATAGAATCGATTTCAAAGAGGATATAAACACTACGTTTATCGATTTATTCTAAAAATTGTTTTTTAAGCGAATACTTCTTTAGTTTCGTTGTGATTTGGAATTCGTTCAAACGGAAATGACGCGAATGAAGCATCAGAAAAATGGCGGCTGACGTAAGCAAAGCAAAACATCAGTAGGTATTTGGACCTTTTGGATTGACAGTAGGTATTCGTAATTATGAAGTTTCACTTCTAGCACGTCTTTTTTTGGTGTATCGATTATTGTAGTACCTACCTACCTCTATTGGCACAGTTATAGTGGAAGGCTCAATTCCCACTTTCGCAGAGTAGAACGTTGAACAGTCGCAAACGCTTTGTTTCGTGACATATGTAGGTACCTACAGGGTAATTTTATCCAAGGGAACATTTATTTTCAGGATAAAACTATCCTATGACTTTTTCGGGGTCTCTGACTATATACATACCAAATTTCATGTAAACCGGTTTAGCAGTTTAAGCTTGAAAAGGTATCAGACAGAGTTATATTCGCATTTATAATATTAGTAAGGATTAAGTAGGTACGTAGTTACAATAAAATATTGTAAGTTTCTTACATCTCTTATACATATGGAGGAAGATCTTTCAAAGTGTCCATTGTAGCCCATGTTCACAAGTGCTTTCTGAAACTTAATCAACAATGTGTCACACCACAAATGTTTTTTAACTATATTCATAAACTGTACTCGCATGTTCCGCTGCAATAGAAATCGTTGCGTAGGGTATATCTTATCCTGAAACATTGAAAAAATTATTAAGTAATGTAAGCATCGATAGCCGACGTTGGATTTCCATACTTTGGACTGGATTTGAATCTTGCATGCATCTCTGATTTTAAAAAATTATGTGCGTGTTGAAATTATTAATCACTTGCTACGATGCTGGAAAACATCGTAAGGAAATCTGCACACCAGTTCTCTATAATTTTTTAAAGGTATTTGAAGTTTACCAATCCGCACTTGGCCAGCGTGGTCGCAGGCATCCCTCACTTTGTAAGTTACCACGAAGAAGATATTTAATCGTAAATTACGTATATAAAAAAAAGTTACCCCTTTATAAAAGAAGTGCCAACCCGCCGTCAAGCATTCCTCCTGCAGAGTCAAAGTTTCCAAGCCTTTGTAGTCAATTTCGATAGCTCTTAATGGTATTTCCGCGAGTGCATCGGGCACTTTTCTTTTCAACAATAATATCGCAGGTGATATTTGCAGCAAATAACCTCGACTCGAACTTGCATTATGCACTGAAACACAAAATAACACCATTTTTTTCGATAGGGGTGTAGTTAGAAAGGTCAAGTGACAAGGACTAAATCTTCAAGATGACTGACCGACAGACAACACACGCAACACACGGTAGAAGCATGAAACTTTTCTCATAATATTAGGGGAGAGTGGGGAAATTCATAACTTAAAATTCACAAACACTATGTTAAAATTGTGAGTGAATTAAAGCAGTGATAGCCGTGTGGTTGAACATTGGACTGCCGAACCGGTGGTTCCGGGTTCAAACCCCGCACGCACCAATAATTTTCAAAAATTATGTGTGTATTAAAATTTAATTATCACTTGCTTCGGTGAAGGAAAACATCGTGAGGAAAGCTGCCCACCTGAGAGTTCTCCATAATGTTCTCAAAGGTGTGTGAAGTCCGCCAACCCGCACTTGGCCAGCGTGGTGGCCTATGGCCTATACCCCTCACATTGTGAGAGGAGACCCGTGCCCAGCAGTGGGACAGTTATGGGTTGTGATGATGATGATGATGATGATGATGATGTTAAAATATCGATATTAAGTAGGTACTTACTTACGTAGGTACGCATCGCTGTTTAAGGGCAGTGATAATTTCTGATTACCTGTCTACCTGCTTACCATCAGGCAAGTCGGTTCGTCAAGTTTTGTTTCAAAAACAACGGAATAGTGGGGCCTCCAGTAACATAGGTTAGCAGGGCCCCTTTAAACTAGCATGTAATGTAAATTGTGAATCAATAAAACATGGCATATAAATTATTTATGGGATATATAAATGTTCGTTCTCGGGTCATGGGTGTTTGTGATGTATTATTATTTGTGTTGTCCATGCCACCCGAGACACGGAATCCGAATGCGGACATGTCTGTGTTAAGTTAGCGTTGATTTTCATGGAATTTTCAGTATCTTACGTACTTACCTCCTACTGCTACATGTAGGTACGCACTTACGATTTAATTCATCTCTACTACTTTCGTACTTTTACAGTTCTCCACTATTATTATTATATTTTTAGTTTCTTTATTTTTACGATCATTTATTTGACCTACATAGATAGGTATATAGAAACACATAAATATCAAATATCGTTTGACATCATAGGTAGGTATACTATATTTATTATCACCTATAGGCATTGACATGGTGTAAAATTACAGACGTAGGTAGTAGTTACCTGATTGTTGAGTATTTTTGTAATATCAGGAAGTTTCCACTTAAATATTTGACATTTAGATTAAGTATAGGTACCTACTTATGTTTATAAAACTGCAAGAAACTCATTAAGATCTTACCTTTGTTTTATGTGCGAATTATTTTGAATAATATTTTAACAATGGGCTCAGAACACTATTTGAACGACACGACGGAATAGTTAGTAGGTATGAGAGTATGAGACCCACGGTTTGTGCTGTGCGGAAGTAAGTATTGATTTCCAAGTTTCCAACTTTCATTCCTTATGTCATTCCCTTAGGGACCGAGATTAGGAAACATTGAAACAGACAAATAATTATTTTCTAATCAGAAAGATAAGTTCTTTCAACTTCTTTCATCACGTTTGCTTTAAAATCGGCAGATTTTCAACCAAACTTTCAACCCCTATTTTACCCCCTTTAAGGATGAAATATCACAAAATCCTTTCTTAGCTGTCGTCGCCCAGTCATTGTTTAGTTACCTTCCTGCAATTTTTTTCTTCAGTGAGGTAGTTAACGAGATTTCAAGTTTAATCACTGAGTTAGAGTGAGAATCTCACATACCTAAAATATTAGGTTTATTTCACACCTTCAGTCCTTCATCCCCTCACAGCTTACAATTAATACATTTTATATACCTACTGGAATCATATTCGTGTAGGAAACTTGCAGGGAGAGTAAAATTATTAACAATTTAAATGCCCCTTCAGACCTAGTTCTATTTTCACGTCCCGACGATTAAGATAGATATACTATCTACATCTTTTGGGATCGCCCTCGACATATAACGATAGGCCTATCGCATAAGCTGGAAGGTATAAAAATGTTTATAGTTACTTACAATTCGGTAATAGAATTTTTGTGACCTGGACCCGTATGCCTCGCCTTGGGTGTCTATAATAGGCGCCGGTGACGACGTTTATCGAGCGGGTGTCCTGAACCGTTGAGTAAGGATTGGTGACGCATACCGCGGCTGTGATAACCGCCGTTCGGGATACAAGCGAGCCAATGCATATTCCACGGTATCGTGATGTGAAGTATACCTTTCCAATAATAAAACATAGTTATAGCTTATTTCAAACCACATTGCTGCCTTACACCGCGGTACCGGCTCTTCTTCGACATGAAGCTCTCATAGCCCCTCGGTGGTGTCCATCTTTAGTAATCGATCGGGTTTAAGCATCAACAGGCAGGCTGATGAATAGGTGACTTAAGTGTAGGGATTAAAATAAAATAAAGAACTGTTAAGTGCGAGCGGGACTGCTACACGTAGGGTTCAGTACCGCCGAAAAGTAAAGTAAAAAAGTATCGCTTTAAAGCGATAAGGCCGCCCATTGTTTTTATATTCCTCCTGTGTGGTTTTATGTGTATTTTTATTTTATGGTGTGGAAACAATAAAGTGTTAAAATAAATAAATAAATAAAAAAGTAAAGTCTAAATGTAATTAATATAATATAGTATATTTATATATTTTTAATATTTATATTTAATGTAGAAAACCCTCATCTTTAAGGTTACTTGTATGGGGACCTCCATTGAAATCTATGTTACTTTTTATTATTTTTATAGCGGCCGCAGTAACACGCCTTCTGTGAAAATTTCAGGTGTCTACCTATTTCCGTTCAAGAGATAGGCTGAGATGTATAGACGATACCCTTAGCTCAGACTTTACTTACAAAAAACTTGACTTTGCAAAGACTGCTTTTTGGTATTTACGAGTATAGACATGTCACGCTGAGATTGTGCTCAGCATAAGCTGTCATAATTGATTGCTGCCATCTATCTGTTTGTTATTACGAAAAATAAGCTTTATAAATACGAACGCTGTCTTAAATCAGAGTAAAGTCTGAGCTAAGTCTAAGTATCGTCTATACATCTCAGCCATAGAGTCTTGTAACATTCAGACAGACAGCAGAGGCATATTAATGTGGGTAAATTTTGTCAGCCTTTGGGTGCGGAACCCTAACAAGCGCTTAACGTTGCCCCAAGCTTACTACAATTCTTAATTGAAAACCGCATTCAAGTTGGTTAAGCCGTTTCTGAGATTAGGGAGAACAAACGCTCAAACTAAAAGACAAACAGGCAAACTG
Source organism: Ochlodes sylvanus (assembly GCA_905404295.2). Classification (NCBI taxonomy): domain Eukaryota; kingdom Metazoa; phylum Arthropoda; class Insecta; order Lepidoptera; family Hesperiidae; genus Ochlodes; species Ochlodes sylvanus. The sequence continues at coordinate 11,311,020 of FR990123.1, read as the reverse complement.
ACAAATAGAGAAAAAAGCATAAGAAAACTGTAAATGTATATTTGATTGTTTACTGTGCCAGTAGCATACAGGTACTCACAAGAAAAGGCAATCCATCCCGTGATTTAAACGGCTCTCTTCCATCACAAACTATTAGAAAGACTCCTGCACAACATTTTATATCTATATTAGTTTTTACGTGACTACACGTAACCCCAGAGATGGGCAAAACATAATCAGGATTACAGATTATGTTTACTTCTGGGGGCACGAAAATGCCCCCGCCAGAACCGCACTACCTACCTTTTCACAAAATGATTCGTCGTATTTTCAGACCCTCCTGGCCGAAGCCTGAATAATGCCAGAGGGGTTAACATTTTCTGCATACCCAATTTCAACTTTCTAGGACTTCGGGAAGTACCCTAGAGTTTTTGACAGGTCAGTGAGTCCGTGACAAATTTCGACATATTTTCGGTGTGTAGGTACCTACTAATGGACCCGTCCTCGATTCGCCTCGGGAAACATGTCCCTTAGTAGTTTAGTACGCACATTCGGAAATTGTTAGGCGTGATTCTTTAAACTGACATAACTTTTGTATTTCTCAACCGATTCAAATAAAACAAACACTAAATGTTAAGTGAAGGTACCACAATATATTAGTGAAAACCGCACCCAAACCGGATAAGCCGTTTCGTAGATTAGCACGTATAAAACAACGTACAAACAAACAAAAATTCTAAAATCATTGTTTTGGGTTTTATTGTGTTAATAAAGATCCCCAGTAAGTTTTTCTCATACATATACCTACATATTATCTTCTATGTACAGACAGCGATCAGTTACAGACTTATTTAGTATACATTAAAATATGTAAGTATAAAAGTTACGCCAATGAAACACATTAGTTTGCTAACTATGTAGGTGTCAAATTTAGAAAAAACAAAATGTTTCTACAAAAGATACTTTGAGCGTTCTTGGCGGGGGCATTTTCGTACCTTCAGATGTAAAATCTGCAATCATGGTAGGTGAGCTAGTCCGTGACATATTTCCACATTTTTAGGTGTTGTTAAAACAAAAAAGTATAAACGCTACACCAATGAAACTCATTTTAGACAGCTAACTACTTACACCTGATTTTGAAAAATGTTCCCAAACCTCCAGATATTGTCGTAATATGAAATCATGTTTCCATTTTGCCCATCTCTACCCTTACGTACCTACATTATAAAGTAATAAAACAATGTTTACCAAAATAGTATATTAGAAATAATTTGTTCATTATTTGGAAATATCAGCAAAATTCTTAGACTTTTATAATAGTCACCTGTCCCGTCAACACAAATATTGGAAAAACTCACATAAAATGGATTTTTATCAAATAACCAAAACATAATTAATTCTACTGTTACGCTTTGAAAATAGTAACAACTAACGACTTGATAAGGCTTATACTGTGCTGTAATTAACTACTGGTTTTGCATTTGCACACGGATATCGAATTATTATATACCTAATACCTAAGTATCTAGTCTAGCGTATAAAGATGCCTTACATAACAGAAAATGACTTACTAGTTACCAATGTAGGTAAATACTGCCAGTACAATATAATTTACACCATGTGAAATACCTCCGGTGAATCATTTCTCGAATACAGAAATCGGGCATTACACAACCAACTGCAAAGTAAAAAAGGGATTATGAGTTTTCATCTCACTTGTTACAGTTGTTTGAAGTTGAATGGGGGAAAGAGAAAGAGTTTGCTCTATTTTGCAGCCTTTAGTTCTGCCCGTTTTCTGATGAAAGTGCACACCTTGCTCAAAGACATCAAACTCGTCAAAGCGACAAAGACTTCAATTCAAGACATTTTGAAAAGCTAGCAACGTTACGTTTGAGGAAGTCTGGAAAGCCTGTAATATGTATATGATGATGCAAACACTTTTATTCACAAATGTGATGATGTAGGGATTTAAAAATACAGATTTCTAACGAGCCATAACTAGGTATGCTTTGGATGATTGTAACATAATAATTACTTACCTATATGGTGTCCTTTTTTACGAGTTCGTACCTAGTTACTTCAACTTTGTAAAAGCTTTTCAACATGTTTATAATTGCTTAATTATCTATTTGAAAACCAACTGGTAAAAGTTAATAACAATTCTATATGTAGGAAACATAAAAAATATGTTTTAATTTTAATGATGGGATGTTATACATATATTTCGCTATGACAAAATTAAATACGAGTATCCGAAAAAACGGATGGTCAATCCAAACATGTTTTAGTCAGAAAACGACAATTGTATTAGCTGACTATGTATTTTGGATAATTATCTATAGTGGCTTACACATAAAAATTGTACATATGTGCTGCCGCGCTTTTATTTAGGACTATTTAAGACAAACAAATCCTACGATACATCATCTTTGTGTCGGACTCGGACTCGGACTCGGACGTTTTAGAGTTTAGACATCGCAAGCCAAATTAGCTCTCAGAAGGCAAGATTTTTTCCCACTTATCGTTATATTATAGTCAAATTACACAAAATATTTATAAATTGTAGCCCTTATGTTTTTCTCATGTACCTATATGCTATATAAATGTAAAGTTTCATCTAAATCCGTTCAGTAGTTTTATGTGAGTAACAAACATACATCCATCCCTACATAAAAACTTTCGCAATTATAATATTACCTGTAAGTATTCAGAACAACACAATTACCTGCTAAGGACATAAAAAAAAATATGACCTGTAAGTTAAATGTAAACGTTTCAAAATTTTATACAATTACATACCTATATTATCTTAAGCTTAAAAAAGCTTATTAATAAGCTTATTACTTAAAGTAATATTCAGTCAGGTCTATGAAAGATTAACGAAATAATGTTCTACGCAAAACCAATCATAAATATGAAACCGACGCCAGAGAAAACAAAAGCGAAATAGTAACCAGCAAACATTAAGTGGGATGCAAAAAATTTGAAAGGCGCTTCCGTAACGTAGGAAATCCGGTCATTCCTGGAAAAAGTAATAAATCTTGCCTAGCCACAGATAGAATGATCGGGTCTGAGGGAGGGGTGGATGCGTACAGGAGCAGGAGCGAGAGTAGCCCCGGGTGGAGACAGATCAATAGGGGAGCGTCCTGTGCTGCCCGCGACGGCGCGCCATTCCCGCTCCGCGCAGTGCCTCGGCAACACATCTGCACATCTCCGCGTGACCGCAATACTTACACGTCTGCCGTCATGGAGGTAAGTGCAATTTACATTATGGACTATTGTTTCTATCTCCATAATCTCATGTCCTTTGCTGTATCAAAGTTATATCAACATCTTTTTTAACAATTCCATTATCCGTGGACGTTATTACAGTTACCTACTTAGTAATGGAAGGATGCTGTAACAAAGATGTTAGATGCTGTTGCCGATTGTTTTTTTGTTAATAACTAAGTACCTACTTTGTTGATTGGAAATGTGTACCGTAGTTCGCACAAGACTTAGGTAGTGAATTGAAATTGGCGGATAAAAAATTGTCAATCGATAAAAGTTTTGCTGGAATCTGAAATCGGAAGACGATCATACTTTCGGACATTTTCGAACATTCTTAATTCAGATAGGTCGGAAGCAAGATCTTAGCATCGCTTTGGATAAAAGTGGAACCATAAGACAAAAGGAGAGCGGAAGAAATAATAAATGATTTCTGTGGTGTACGTTCTAGTGTGTAATGGATGCCGCCAACAACGCGCGTTGTGTGAGTGAACACATCTGTGTGTATTCGAATTCGATTTCATGCCACAAAATATTATATTATGCCCGACGTTGCCCGTTCCGTAACCTGTGCAATTTAAGCCATCTCGCTCTATCCCGTTTGGTGTTAACTGCTCTTGACCCGAAACAGTCATTTTAAGAATCTTTTTGTGGAACGCGTCTCTCAAACTAAACTTCTCTATTTTGATCCAACTGATAAGTTGTTTTCGTTCATTAAATTACTAGAAGTGGGTCCTGTGATGTTAATGTTTGCTTTTTTAATAAACGAAGAACTTAAAAGAGCGACGTTAATTTAACTACATTACAGACTAAATTGCTAGAATGTAGAATGAGTTCCTAGCAATATTGTTCAAAATTTTCTCTAGGGATTAAATTATAATATGAAATGCTTCGTACCCAATTAATATTCAAGTTAAAATAAAAGTAAAAAAATAGGATTGCTTTAAATATAGATATTTTCGTGAATGTTGTCGTGAGTTATTAAACTGTTTAGATAATATTTTTATAGTGTGTTTTGTTTTGTTGTAAATATATTTGTTAAACCTTTAAAGACTTAAAATAAAAATTGTGTAACGTTATCAAATTAATATGTTTAACAATTGAAAATTCGTCTACAAAATCTCTTGCGCTTGTACATTGGACTCACTACCCTACACTTTGTTATCGCAATGAACCTTGCATGTAAGTGACCCGTAGGATCCATCAAGTTTATTTTAGTATGGCGCCGTTTAAGTCATTGACTTGATCATATCATCGTTCATATTTGACAACACGTCATGTTAAATGTTCGTTTAATTAATTGTAATTACTTAATTCAATGCAATTCTATTCGCACGTAGACCTTCAATGAACAATTGACCTACAATTCATTTTATTCCAAGTATTATTATTGGGTTATGGGTTATTGGGGAGAATGTTTATGATTAATGAAAACGACATTTTTACGATAAATACAGCTGTATCCTGAAACTATCCAGAATAAAATTAGGCAATCGTTCTACTATGCTTACCTAATTCTTAATAAATATTTACACAACATAAATCAACGCAACGTTACCATCTATTTTTTCTAAAAATACATTAAACTGGAAATTACTGAAAACGAAAGCATGATAAATCGATTTAGTGACTCATCTATTAACAGCATACATTTTTCATAGAGATCGTTAGAGCAGTCTACGAGAACCCAATTACTTATACTTAATATGTAAAGATGTGTAAAAGAATTTCTCATTCAACCCGAATGTGTCTTACATATTTAGATACGCTAAGCATGTATGAAATAGGTCTTACATTCCAACTTTAGCATTCTCTGTATTACATGGGACATTAACTTCAGAAGCAATCAAGTCTCACGGTCGCAATATTCTCAGCCATGTTTGATTAAGTGTCTTTTCAGTCTTTTCACATGTGCGGACGTGCGACAAGGACCCGACATCGTAACGACAATGAGTCGGCAAGCAGTCTTTACGAATATACTTTGTGAATAGAATTGTTGCGACTTTTTTCATTGTTCGTTGTCGCTGCGATGTAGCTAGTAAGCTTTTATATCATATAAATTGTGTAATGTCGCTACAATTTGATAGTAAAATATTTAAAGCAAAAGTTTATTTAATCCTTTATGGCATTTAAATAAAAGCTTGTTTTTAAAAAGTTTTTACTTTGAATCTATTTTTTAAATTTTAGTTATTGCTGGACAGGTGTTCGTATTCGCAGAAAGTCTTTTCATTTGATACCCATATTGTACGAATAAAAATCTTTAGAAGTCCGCCAAATCAGATTAAGAGTGACGTCACTTAATTTTTCGATTTATTCTCAGGAAGCTCTTTCAATTGTGATAACTATAATATTGTAGGGTGCATTAAAATAACTAGTCCGGTGTCTTGTATGTTCCGCCATTGTGGATTTAGAATGACGTCATATATGCATGCATCATGTATTGTCATCCAAACTGAACGTGTATGTACTTATACAAAATTCCAGCTAAATCGGTTGACGATAATGGGAGGAATCTTACAACTCAATTTTGAGAATTGTAAGATTCCTCCCGAACATACATACATACATACATACATACAAACGTACATACATACACACGTACATTCGTACATACATAAAAAATACAAAGATACATTGCAAGTTAAATAAAGGCTTTTAAAAATAAATGAGATGGCATCAAAACATAACTTGTTAAAAAAGCCAAGTCTCGCAACTCAGTTCTTCAACCCTAATAAGTTGTGAGATCCATTTATCGGTTAATTTATTCAGTCCCTACTTAAGGGCCCTTCTGACTCAAGTTATTACGTAATTAGCTAACCTAGCATTATACTGACCGTATCAATATTATAAATCATTTACGTTTTAAATAAATAAATTGACTTGGCAATCGTACAAAACAATCTAATTTAATATACTCGTACATAATACTCGTATTACTTGTGCGATACATTGTTTTCATGCGATGGCCAAGTCAACCTATTTATTTAAAACATAAAGGATTTACAAGTTATGTTTTTGATGGCATTAAACTTTATTTTGTATCCAATACAAGCACAAACATAATTTTCAGTACAAAACTTGGTGGTGGGTGATAACGGGGATTGTACTTCTCATTGTGACCACTTCTTACGCCGAAGGAGAGATTTGGGAGGAGGGAGACCATGAAATCCTCATAAGAAATGAAAGGGGTGCTAAAAATAGAGGTTAGTATATGAGTGCAGTGGGACTAATGATGCATTCCGGACCACATGAAGTTATTCAGCCGCGGAAATAATAATAGCTACTGTGTTCCGTCGGCAGTCGACGCTGACATTTTAGATATATAAATTCCGTTTAGAATTTTGAATAAAGCTACATATTTTTGATGAAACAGTGTTCGATAGATAAATGTTTATCGTTTTCGTTACGATTAATAGGTACTCCTTGATTAAATTGGTCAAATTACAGTTAAAAAAAACTAAAAAAGATCGCTATAGGCTATAATACTCAGATTACTTAATTAAAAAGAAAAAATATGTTGCAAGTCTCCTTTATTATGTTAAGGCGATTTATTTAGCCTAAAACGATAAGTTTACCTACTAATAGGAATTCCAGGTTCACCCACATTCGAGCTTCATCATTAGATCAGCTCAATTGAACTATATTATGGTATTGCCATCGGTCCTCAATACATGTGGAAGTGTTCCAATCCTATTTGTCAGTTAACCAAATGTATGGAAAAGAAATTTACGCTGAACGATTCCGTAAAAATTAACATTGTAACAGTTAGGTGAAGCTAATGGAGCATATTAATAAATAGCTTAATCTATCTTATAAGCGAAAACGTTGAACCTTAGTTTTATAATCGCAATTATGTGTATTAATTTATTTTAAACTTACCATAAATAATATTTTACCATAAATACAATTTTAGTTAACATAGCATTTACTTTTGTATGTAATTATTTGAAGTGAGTCATTGATAATGGCGGCAGTGAATTAGCTAATGATTGCAACTTTTGATATACAGAGACATGCCGCTACATCAGAGGCTCATGGTCTGAGTGTGATGCTAAGACCAACATCCGTTCTCGCACTCTAACTCTGAAGAAAGGAGATCCAGCAAGCTGCGAGCGCTCTAAGACCATACAGAAGAAGTGCAAAAAAGGTACTGTTGATGTTCAGGTAAAACGTTAAAGTCACACAACACAAAATTAACATCATAACATTACACAATCCTAGTAGGTACATTTTTGTGTAGGTTGAAATAGTAAGACATTGTTATTGTTTTGTGTAGCTTGCCGCTACGACAAGTCTTCGTGGAGCGAATGCAGTGTCAACGGAGAAATGTCTAGGACCGACATGTTGAAGGCTAACAGCGACCCCACATGTGATCAAAGCAGGCGCATCACTAAAAAATGCAACAAAAACAAACAGGCGAAATCCGCTAAAGACAAGGGTGAGATTTTAAGACCAAACGCAGGTTTCTATAATTTATACCGACTGAATTGTACCTAGTGTTGATTATTTATCTGTATTAATTGAAATTTATTTTGAAGTAGGTATATTATATTTTATTGAATGGTATTTTAGAGATTTTTATTAAAACAGGATGTATTGTAAAGCGTTACTAACACATTATGGACTGTAAGTTGTCTGAATGAATAAATTATTATTATTATTATTATTAAAGCACATACGAGTATGATTTAACTGAATAATTATGCCATCTTAGAATAATGACATATAGAATGACAGTCTTCATACAAGCGCTCTTTAAAAAGTGAAGCACTAATTTTCTTTTTTCGTTTTTTTTATACTTGTTTAATGGTTGCCAGGGAAGTGCAGTTTCCCGAAAGTGGGGAATGATTCGGCCGCTGATAAGAATTTGTTTTTAGCAATAATACCTACATAAATAGCTATGTGTGGTAAAGTGTGGGTATGGTTATGTAAAATTGTTATATTACGAGAATGTTTATTTAAATATGAAATGAAATATGAAATATGAAATGAAATATGAAATATGAAATATGAAATATGAAATATGAAATATGAAATTTATTGAAATACACAGCAAAAATACAGAAACAGTACAATAAATTGGCCTCTAGACTCCATACTAGGATTCCCTGTGTTATGAGGTCTAGTCTCTTCTGTTCGGTAACATTAATTGCTGTTTACAAGTTATTTTTAGATCTAGTTGATGTGTGCGGTGTGTGTTGTGTGTGTGTGCGTGTGTGTGTGTGTGTGTGCGTGTGTGTGTGTGCGCGCGTGTGTGTGTGTGTGTGTGTGAGTGAGTGAGAGAGAGAGAGAGAGAGAGTGAATATGCCAGTGTGTATATTGGTGAGTGTGTTTTTAATGTGTGTAATTAGTATATACATATATTAGTATTAATGTATAAAATAATATAGTATAGTTTGTATATATATATATATATATATATTTGTTATTTTATCGGTCAGTATCTAGTATATTTTCTATCTCTTGATATGTACGGTCCCTTATCCAATTTAATGTTTTAATTTTGCATGAGTAATTATTTTCTTTAAAAATATTAATTTTTTTATTAATTTTATTGTACAAAAAGGGTCCCCTAAATGTGAAACATTTTTCTCCAAATTTTGTTTTTGTAGTTGGTATAGTCCAGGATGTATTTCTTTTTGATCTTTTTTGTCTGTCTTCTTTATGTACCGCTATTTTGTGAAATATGAAACGAATACAAGAAAATATTAACATCATTTTTTTTACTATTTATTTTTTTACATATCTTTTACGTATCTGAACATAAGCATGAACACAGGAACTTAGTATATTTTAATAACAGCATTGAGTAAAAGTTTTGTTCCAATATTAAATAATATATACTCTGTGGAAAAACAAAAAACAATGGGCTTTGTTGATTGACTACTCTATGGACTATATTATATCTGTGAACTATTGTATCTGTGAAAACAACAATAAAATTAAGATGAAAATGACATTGACAATAGGCATGTTAAAATAATAATAACTAATAATAATAATTAAAATAATAATGAATAACAACTTCAATAATTATACCTTAACAGGGACAGCATTTTCACGCAATCTACACGATCCACCCTGTGTAATGTACTTATCTTCATTATTAAAATGTTTTGAACATATTCGTGTATTTTTGGTTGGCTTCCAATATACTTCTCCACGACTAAGCCGTATATCACTCGTCACTTAAAATTGGAAAATTTATTTTCACAATTGGGCAACACTGAGTATTGAAACAAAACGTTTTTATTTAAACCTAATTATATAAAAGATATTATGAAATATTGAAAGATTACCTGTGAAAAGTGATGTTATTACACTTCTTTTGTTTTTCAAATGTGTTGTGACAAAATTTAACCACACAAATCGTCATAATTATTTTTTTTCCGCGAGACGCGCTTGCCGTGCATTGTCATTGATGACTACGGAGCTGGCCGGCGTTTGGTGACATAAACTACTCACATTTATAGTTGTCAAAGTAGCCGCGCGGACTTCGTTTCTATATGTCATTATTCTAAGTATGCCATCGAATTTTCAACATTTATTTCAAAGAACTAATCCACGCGCGAATAATGGCATGGTATAGCGACGGCCAACTACGAACCGACCGTAAGTTATACGAAATAAATATTTCAGTGATTTCCTATCAGTGGAATTGGAGTCGAGTCGGAGTTTGGTTGTAATGTGCGCAGTCTTTAAAACTGATAAATTACTTTAACTTAGAGAACACTTACGTAATAAATTTATAATATAAATATAGACATACACCACAAGAAATAGATATACTTATCACCAATAGATCGTAGACCGTCCTATTTGTGCTTGACTACAATCCCAACTGATGGTAAGTGGTGATATGGTCTTGAGTTGAAGAGCGTATAGCAGCCTGTCACTGATTTTATGACACCCGCTACTAACTGTGACTGCCCGCTAGGATAATGGTCGCATTCCGCATTATCCTAGCGGGCAGTCACAGTTTGCCCCTATGAGTTGTATAATATTATAAATTTGTAATTTCCTGTATTGCACATAAAAGAATATTTCTATTCTATCTAATTTTATTTGTCTATGTGTTGCAGGTCGCCGAAATCGTCAGTAAGCGTATTTAAACGTCAAACCAACCACAGTATAAACTTAAATAGACATAAGTTACTTATTGTAATGGTAAACAAAATTTAATGTTTGTTCGTTGGTTCTAATTATTGGATAGTGCGAAATAGCATCACTTTTAATGTATACTTACCTTAATTTAAAGTTTTCATTGTATTGAAGCAATTTGTTAGCTACTACATAATTAATATAAATAGTACAATTTTATCTCTTAAAATAATAAAATGTATGAATATCACAAGTTAGGATTCTAGTTCTAGACAGTAACTCTCACTCTACTCTTTTTGGTTAATAAACATAAATTGTAAGTCCTTTGATATTAATAAATAAATGCGTACTTAAAATATATAGTGTTGTTTATTTCCGCTACTTTACCCCTACCTCCTCCGTAGTCTTAACTTAAACTTAACCGAAAAAGTCATAATATATTTAACATCAACGTATATGATAATGATCATAAAATACTAGGTCTGTGAAAAATGTATGCGGTAGAACTGTTATTCTTTGTAAATTGCCGAAAACAAGCAGGCTATGGTCCGAGGGTAAGTGACCATCAGCGCCCGTTACCATCAGTAGCAGTCGCAATCAGTAAGCATCGCCGATGCGTGATCCACCAAAATCCACCAGCGGTGATGACAGAAAGAACCAAAATCACGGTTATGATACTATAAAGGAGTGCGCACATTACACCAACTCGACGTCAACTCCACTCCGACTCCACTCCGTTTCAACTCCGACGTTCCGTTCCGCGATCAACGCTTCATCGACGTCAACTCGACTCCGTCTCCACTCCGTTTCAACTCCGACGTTCCGTTCTAGGTACATTACGTCATTGTGTCGGTCGACGCGTGGACTACTCGACTACGGTGAGTCGTCGACGCGTTGGTCTCGAAACGGAACGGTTATGGGTGTAGGGCGAGCAGTACAGGGCTTTTAAGTATAAGTTCGAAATTCAACCTTACCTTCAAAGATATAAAGCTCATAATTGAATATTAGCTTTGCCAAGGTTTTAGTCGCGTTGGCGTCGGTCGGTCGTGGAGTCGTTGTAATGTGCGCACTCCTTTACCGTGCCTAAATTCTGGCTCTCCCAGCCGGAACATGATGAATCGTTGTTATGCAAGCTGATGGAACCCAGCCTGTCACTCTTCATTAAATGCCAATAATACAAGTAGTTATATTAATTCCGTAATGATTATTTACCATTCATATCCTATTTGACTTTGAGTGAGTTTGAGTTTGAATTTGAGTTTATTTAAAACTAGTAAACCCGCCCTCGCTTCGCTTCGGGAAACCTGTCTCTTAGTACCCAAGTCCAAAATTGTTAAACCAAACCAGCGCACGAATTTATTTTCACGCGCGTTATTTTCCATTTTGCGATTGTATCCCTATAAATAGCTTTCCAATTACCGCATTGTATGTGACCATTTTTTTAAAACTTAGAATGGGTATAGTAAGCTATCCTTAAAAGATAGACATATGCCATCGCTGACTTTATTGTAGACCAATAAAAGAGGAATATTCCACCAATACATTGTTTTGTTACATCTCAAAGGGATTAGACAGCGTTTTCGTTAAAAGCTCCCGGACGGCCTGATTTTTTCCGACGTTCTCAACAGTTATCGTCATATTTCAACCAATTTACACAAAACTTTAATATATAATACATATGAACCTTCCTCTTGAATCATTCTATCAATTAAAAAAACCCCATCAAAATCCGTAGTTTTAAAGATCTAAGCACACAAAGGGTTAAATCCCACGTTTACAACGGCTGTAGCGCGAGTGTGGGGACGGCGTGTACATAACTGTGTGTATGGCGGTAGTGTGTTTGTCCATTTCTCGCTATCTTCATCGTAAACCGCCCGCCGTCACTAGTCCAGCCTTTAAAGGCTTTCACTGCACCCACTATAATATACATACATAGGTAACATTGAAGTGACATCTAAAGTAGAGCAAACATTCAGTGGTACGACCAGGTATGATGTACCACTGGTGGTGTTAAGACTTCATGGTACGCCGAGGACTATACAGGAGTATATGAGCTTGATGATGAAGCAACAGCGGGCGCGGTCGGTAGTTGGATGGGTGACCGCTAGTGGCAAAATTTCTTGAGCGCTTCCGTGCTTAGGAGGACACGTAAAGCTGTCGATCCCGGTTGTTACCATTTGGTAGCACTCGTTGAGCCATGTCGGATAGCTTCGGGCGGCTTAAAAATTTCCGACGCTTGGGTTAGCCACTAAACCCTCCACCAACCCGCACTGGAGCAGCGTGGTGGAGTATGCTCTAGGCCTTCTCAGGAATAATGAGAGACCCGTGCTCAGTATTGGGCCACTTATGGATTGAAGTCATTGACACTATAAAGGCGTGTTCACATATGCGCGGTATCCGCTACTGCTGTCGGTAGCGGTATTCGAGTAGGTTAGCGATATTATAGTATGTGGTTATCACATCACACCACGCAGCACAATATTGTAACTAACATATGACTCGGACGGCAACAATACACGTACAATACCTATTAGTAGCACGGACGGTGTATGTTATGCGGAGTAGCGTGTGTCCGGAGAAACCCGTCTGGAACACTCGATAGAAACAGCTGAACATGATAATGACGCGTTCTGTCCGACTACGGTTAGAAGTGAGGACGGACCTTTCGGCCATTGCGAAACATCATATACAACTAGGAATACCGTTTACTCATCCGGATACCGCTACTTACAGCGGCATTTGAACAGACCTTAATGATGTTATCAAGTTGGAAAAAGGTTGAAAATAAGTTACTATTTTAAATCTCGTATATATTATATTACTTTTATGATTACAAAATAAATTATATTTTTACTTATTTGAGTCTCTCCTGATTTATCGAATAAATATTTTGCACCTATATTTAAAACGTCTCCCATTTATATCAGATGAGGCTCAAATAGGTTATCAATTAAGTTTAAATTTGTTCATTTTATAAGTTAATAAATAATATTAATAAATATGTTCCTATAGTCTAAAATAAATAATACCCTAATAATAATTAAATCGCAATAAAAAATTATAAAACATCGGGATGTCATGTCGACGCCGGTACATAAATCCATCCATACATCCACGAATTAAGAACAATAAATATTTTGTTGTTTAATATCACAGGTTAGAGTTAATGCGTTGCGTTACGTTGCGTTACTTGAACAGTTGTTTAGCATAGTGCCATATTCTGAAGAAGTATTCGTCGCGTCGCAACAGCGAGCCTCTCGCATACGAGCGAATGTCTGCGTCCATGTTGTGGTCTCGCAGCCAAGACGTCGTAGTCTGTGTACTGAACGATGTCGGCTCTGTTACTTCCGTGTGTTCGCCAGGCTCTTCATCGGCATGTGAATCTGGAATGATGCATACTTTTTACCATCTCTTGACGCAACTGCTTCGAAATAAGATTGTGTGTTAAAAAAATGTTTTCGAAGACATACTTAGGTACTTCTAATGGCGCGTTTGGGATAACGGATCAGAGTGAATATTTAGCGTGCGAAGGAAGTTGAGCGTGCCTATGTACATATTATGTACCTCTATATTTAAAAGCCCGCAACATACCATAATTTTTTCTGTGAGGGCACTGTTTTACTCGAAAAGTATTTTCGAAAATGTACAACAAAAAGCATAAAATAAAACATTAAAAATTCTGTTTCACAACCAGAACTTTCAAAAATTCTATGACAACTCCAAAATTCTATGACAATTTTATTAACTGTCAACGTCACTTGTCATGAATACTGACATATTTAGTACTTTGTCATCCTTAGATTTCATCATTATTATTGTGTACCTACACTAAGATTTATTCATTTTTGTTGTGTTGATCGAATTTCACTCTAGTAAAACAAACTATTAATAGTATCTAGGTATAAGTGAAATAATTTTTTGTACTTGAAAACTTTGTCCTTAAGATCACAAACAACAAAATAAAATTAAGCTGTTTTCGACTTTTGCGCTTAGCATATTCATTTTTATTTATTTACCGTTAATAACCATGAATAACCGCCCGGTCATGGCCGCTACAATAACAAATAACCATAAGTTTTTTTCTGAATATATTCTTATGTCTGTGATATTGTAATTACGCTCCTTCTTAGCTTTACTATCCGTCGTTTGCTTCCTTAATAATTACATAATGTATGAATACAAATAAAATATATTACACAATGTCGAAATTACGCCAAAGAAGTATACCTTCCTACAAGCATACATCAGTGCAATACGGTTTATTTTACCTTCTCCTGGAATAACTTTGAAAGGCTCGTCCGATTCCAAAGGTTCGCTTAACCCGATTTCGTTACGTGCATATATTCTTATCATATAAGTGTGGTTTTCACTTAAATCTTTGATGTTGAATTTTAACATATTCGCGTCAACTTTGCCAACTTCCATCCACATAGTTTTTGTGACATCTCGTATGGCAATATTATAGCCCAAAAGCGGTGCCCCTCCGTCCCACTCTGGAGTACCCCATGAAGTCATTACAATGTTATTATTGACCGTCCTTATTTCTAGCGGTGCGGTAGGAGGAGATGGTACAGCTGAAATTAAAATATGATCATTATTGTTTAGATGCTTGATTTTAAATGTTTACGACTACTTAAATGCTTTTAATTAGGTAGAATAGTTTATAGTTCTTTACTTGAACTTGAACATTTTGACTAGGTATTATTATCATCAGTATATTTTTTACTTACTTGCATGTTTCTCTAGTTGAACTATTTGTGATTCAGTAGGTAAACTTAAACCAATAGCATTTTCTGCCGATATTCTGAATATTATTTCATCCTTTTCTTTGATATTCTCTAAACATTGTTCATATATTGAACCCCCTACAGTGATTATTTTAGACCATGATTTTCCTTTCACTGTTTTATATTCGATTACATAATCTGAAATTAAAATGTTAAATAGGTAATAATTACATTTTGTTTCACTCTATTAACGTTTCGCTTATTTGATTATTAGATTTATAATACAAAGCACGCTTAACTATATCAACGCCTACACACTCATACTCATACAATATACGAAAGTACTCAGGGGACTCCATACGTGATAACGTGACACACCTTGCAGATCAACGGACTTGGCTGTGGCGTACGATTTGGGTTGCTGGAGGACACTGGGCTCTGTACCACTTACTCGTAGTTCAAGCGCAACGATACTCATTCATGATGATAGAGTGTTTCCCCACCTGGCTAGCTACCACCCTCCTTAAATTAACCGTGAAACTTAGTTCTCGTCTCTTGGCCACAACGCCAGAGAGCCAGAAATAATGTAAGTGCACGGTTTCGATTCTGACTAGGAAAGGAGCAGTGATTTGGTGATCGCCTTTGGTGTTGCTAATGAGCAAGTGCGATAGTGACCATTTACCATCAGATAGCCGGTATACGGTAGGTATGCTCATTTGTCGGCTATTTGGTTTAAAAAACGACTTGTATATTACTTGTAATAACACTTCCTCCGTCGCTTTCCGGAGCTGCCCATTGAAGAGTCACAGATCGGGAGGTAGTTTCCTTTATAATGAACTTCTGAGGCTGTGACGGTGGTGCTGAAAATTATGATTTACAGTGAATAATGGAAGCATTTAGCACATTTTATTTTTAAGGGCAATACATATATTTCAAATAGTTTAAATAATTGAAAACTTACATAATGTCTTTCCAATTGTTATTTTTTCATCCGATATGTAGGGAAGACTTGTGCCTATTTCATTTCTTGCACATATCCTGAACTGGTATGTGACGTTTGATGTTAACTTTTCTATCTTAGTTTTAGTTTCAGTAACTGTGGATACGTGCCTCCATTTTTTCCCTTCTTGTTTAATTTCTACTGAATAATCAAGAATAGCTGATCCTCCGTTTCTTTCAGATGGATACCAGGTTATGGTAAGTGATGATGAGTTAATACCATATAGACCAAGAGGACCTAGTGGAGGTGACGGTACATCTGAAATAGTTAAATTTATTTCATGAATAAAATGTATTCCGTAATAATAAAATATTCAACCCGTCATTATAATTAAAGCAAATTGTGTTTTCAGATAACTCAATAAATAACGTAAAATAAAAGAATAAAAATCGTACCTAGGGCAGTCTTAATAACAATAGGTTCACTTTCTAGAGCTTCTGAAATTCCGACAGGATTTTGCGCCATAATACGGAACATATACTCGCAATTTTCATTGAGTTTTTGTATACAATATGTTTCCACGTCCTTATCTACATCAGCTACTTTCACCCATTGGTTAATTTCAGGCTCATGTTTTTCGATCGCATATTTTATTATTTCGAGACCACCATCGTCCACTGGAGGTTTCCACTCTATTGTGACTGACTCTTTGGTTATCTCTTTCATAATTACTGGTCCTTCAGGTTTGGTTGGGATGTCTACAATAGAATATTACAGGTAATTAGATATTATACTTAGTGGCATAACATAGTTTAGTGATGAAAGTAAAATACCAGAAATACTTTTTAAAGTGAAACTTTTATTGCATCATCTCAAACTTTTTCGTCTGTGTCTTGCATGTCGCGTGACGGTCGGCCGCGGAGTAGGGATAAAGTGAAAGGCGCTCGTCAGAGCAGCCAAGGCCAATATGGCGGCGCCTATAGATTAGTTCGCAGCAGCTGACCGTATAGTGTATAGACTATTACTCATTTGTGGTAGCGCTCCACGCATTTTGTTTGTTTTTTGTCAGTGTTTAATGTAGTAGTCTACTTTTATTATTTCCCATTATCATTCCTATTTTCCAAGTATTAAATTAAGATTGATAAAGCGATTTTTATACCCTTAATGGAATATTATTCCAGAAGTTTTTAGTTAAATGTCATTAATGTGAAAAAAAGTTTCACTTTTACCATGGTTTCCTAAAACCACACAATCCTTATTTATTTAATGTATCATAAAAGTGAATAAATAAAATAGTAAGTGATTATGACATATTCATATACACGTTAGCCACATTGTAATATAAATAAATAACATAAATAATATATATATATTGATAACAATAATATATATATTTATTTTATAATATAAATTAAAGTTAAACTTACCATAGACTTTGAGAGAAATATTAAAACTGCTACTTCCTGCTTTATTTTGAGCTTCTATTGTGTATTTGCCTGAATATGACCGATCTAACTGATCAATAGAGATGGTATAAGATGTTTCATCTGTGGATATAAGCTTTATACTCTTGGAACTATCTATGATAGAACCGTTCTTGAACCAACTGATTTGTGGTTTTGGTATTCCTTCAACTGTAGCAGTGACAGACCATTTATCTCCTACTTTACATTTTCTTTCAATATCTTTTTCTGGTACTCTTATAACTGGCTTCTGCTGAATCTCAAATGTGCATGAAGTGCTAACTTCTCCATGTTCATTACAACCTGTGCATTTATAAATTCCTTCCGAACTCTTTGTAGAAGATATGGTCAAACTGGCCACCCTGTTCATATAAGTAGTCTTGGTCGTTGTTATTTGTTTTCCATCTTTTGTCCACGTTACTTTAGGTTCGGGGACTCCTCCGAACATACATGTTAGCTCAATTTCTCCCTTTGGTTCACCTACTACATCTTTTAAAGGTTTCAATATAGTGGGAGCTTCAGCTTTAATATATTTCTTTATTTGAATATATTCAGTTATTTCTGACGATTCACTCATGCCTACTTCATTGATTGCGAAGACTCTAAATCTGTATGAAGCATTGGTTTTTAAATTTGATATGTATACTTGTGGTTTTGGAACGTTTTCGAGGGAAACCCACCTAGTAATGAGAAAATACATTGATTATCACTTGTATTAGTTATAGTAGTAAATAGTAAAATATCTAGCTAAAATAAACTAAAAGGTCGTAGGATCCTGATCCAGTAGGTATCTAGCTCAGTTAATTAAATTAATAGGGATATTTAAGAGGTCTGGGGATGTTTGAGAGCATCTTTTGTACATCGGGTCGCTTTAAACTGCAAAGATGTTATGAAAGTAGAGTAGTTTACGTTAATTAACGCAACACACAAACCCGGCACAATTCTGTCAGTTTATATTTACTAATTTTCATATTTTATTTCTGGATACTTGGCATAAAAAGTAACCTATAAGCCCAAATTTTCACCTTCCTTCCCCCAACCCCAAATTTTTAATCGCGCTTTTAAATCTTTTGTTTAAACAATATCAAATCATTCAGTAGATACACGTAATTTATAGGGCAGAACAACGTTCGCTGGGTCAGCTAGTATTTATATGAATATGTATGTATGTATAGTTATAATTGATAAAATATACCTACTAAAAGGATTGATTAATTAGTACTTATAGATTAATCAAAGTACGTAATGAAGTAGCGGTACATTATAATACTGGATACTTACTCTGACGTTTTTTGTTCTTGATATTCCACTATGTAACAAATAATATCAGAGTTACCCGTAGAGGCTGGTTCTTCCCAAAATATGTTTATAGAGTCCTCGCCTATTTCCAAAATATTTGGTTTACCAGGTGGCGATGGTAAATCTGTAAATTAGAATAACCATACTGAAGAACGACATTTCTTATGCTTTAGCACACAAAAGCCAATTTATTAATATTATTAAGTGACTTGCTTTAAGTAGTTAACGTAAGAAAATATGATTAATATTGTTATACATTACTTGGTATTTATGCTTTTTAACAGGATTAATGAATGAATAAAGAAATAAGACCTTTTTAACTAATAATAATATAATAAACAGAATAACACTAACTTAATAACAACAAACGAACTAAACTTAAATGGCAAAAAATCTATCCATTTTACTAACAAAAAGAGAAGCACGCAATCATGTTAGGGTTTCATTTTCATGAACGGAACCCTAAAATTTATGTAAGTAATTTTAAAAGAGATGCTGTTTAGTGTTTCACTAACGTATTTTCAATATAAATTACGTTGATAATTTTTGAATAAATAAACAAATTAAACATAACCATTATGCGGTTACAATGGTTACCTACGTCATAATCGACATAATTTATATTTTATTATTCTATAATTATAAATTATATTATATATATTTATAATTATATTATATTCCTGTCTGCAATATAATATATGTACACAATAACTGTACCCTAAAGTACCAAAAAGTAAACTAAACCAATTTTATTTTTTAAATAATGAATGACGATGTTCTTAAGTTCAAAATACGTTATCCCAAAAAGGTGGCGGCAATAAATTAATGTCGTTTCTATTATGCGGATTAAATTAGTAGTGAAGTATAAAATATGAGAAGCAGTATATACATATAACAAGAATAAAATTTAAGCACAGCTGAATGTATGAAGTCACACTAAAATCGCTGGAAGATTAATTCGAAGCCGAAAGAAGCTTGCTTACCCAAAACTATAACACTAATATCAGCTTCAACTTCACCGCAGTTATTCGTGAGTCGAATTTTATAAATTCCAGCATCAGACGGTTCTATTTTCTTAATAACTAAACTTGCTGATTTTGAATCTATTGATGGTTTAGTGTGTTTTGACTTTTTAATAATTTTGGAACTAACAACCCATTCGTCATTAGGTTGAGGATTAGCTTCATACCGGACACTAATATTGGCGTCCGTTCCGCGTTTTACTTTGTACTCATTATCATATCCAGTAATTCTGGGAGGGAATTCAGTTACTAAAAAGGAATAAAAATTATAGTTTCAAGCTCATTTAAGTTTCATGCTCTAAGCAGTCTAAACAGTAGTACTGCACGAAAACGACACCCTCATCATCAACTGTAACGAGTTTACGCGTTAAAACTAAGCAAATAAGTCCACCTCATGACTCCATCATCCGGCCCTCGTTAAAAATTATCACAATGCTGTACTTTCAAGGGAAATAAAAATTGAGATGAGAGACACAGTTTCATAGGAATCGGTTCAATTAAAGACAAAAAAGCTTTAACAATATATGAAACCCACGGGCTCTTGCTAAAAAAGGCATAAAAACACTTTTAAATTTCAAATTCTCCGACAAACGAGCAAAGATATGATGATAAGTAGTCACTATAAACTACAGGTGCTAGTGCCATTCTCTGAAATAACTTTGCTAAATATCTTTAATATTTATTGTAATATCGATGTTCACATCAATGATTCATTCACGAAGATAATGTGAACAATACAACAGGTACAGATCATACACAAAATAAACTTTTATAAAATGGGTATAAACTTGATACTATAAAACTATAAAGGAAAATTATACGTTATTTATAATGTCTAATGTTACTCAAAATTTTCCTATCTACTAAAAGTTATTTTTAGACCAATATATTATTCTATTTTTAGAACGAAGTTCCTTAAGAGGCGTTGCGGAGGGGTACCCTTGTAGGCAAAAAATGTCGCGCGAAATTTTTGTAACAGTGGTGTACGCCATCTACAGTATTATTTTAAACTAGATATTTTGTAAAGTAGTTTTTTATCAATAAAAAATCATAATAAAACATGTATATCCGAATAATTATGTTCTTTATACATGACATTATTATTTTTATAATAAGGAACTTCGATCCTATCTGGTGTCCCACGACACTACTGGTTTTTTAAATATATAATATGAATTACCTTCTACTTTGAGCTTGGTGTAACATTGCGCATCAAGTAATTGACATGAATATTCAGTTTGATCTTCTTCTGTGCATTTCCGTATTATTAAGGTACGTTTCTTATCATCAGAAATAAGAGTGAATTTTTCACTATCTTCAATTAAAGTTTTTCTTTTATACCAAACGACATTAAGATTTTCATCCGGTATTTCCACTGTTAAATGAGCATCGTTATTTGCAGGTACTACAATAATTTCAGGGAGGCGTAATACAAAATCAATTGATGGTTCTTCAACGATAAGTTTTGCAGTACATCTGTCACTTCCGACTTCACAAGAATATTCTCCCGCGTCTTTTATACCGCAGTCGTAAATTTTTAACTTTTGTTTCTTCCCATCTATTGTAAGCTGCATGTGATTGGAAAACTGTATCTCGCTACCATCTTTAAACCATCGTACTAAAGCATCACCTTTGGTAAGTTCAATTTCAAAAGTAGCTTTATTGCCTTTGCTTGTTTTTTGGTCTTTAAGGCGAGTTATTATTTCTGGAGGAAGTTCCACTACAGTAACTTCTGCAGTGCATGAATCATCACGTAATATGCATGTATATTCACCTTCATCATGAACTGAAGTGTTTCTTATAAGTAACTTACGAACATTTCCGCGTTTCTCCAGGTCGTATTTGTTCTTTTTCGGTTTAATAACTTCATCATCTTTAACCCATGTTACGTCAGCTGTTTCTGAACTAACTTCGACTTCTAAAATTGCGATATCCCTTTCTTTAACTTCGAAGTCTTGTAATTTTCTAACGAACTCGGGAATTGTTTCACGAACATTTAATATTGCTTTGGTTTCTTGGTCTTTAACTACACATTTGACGATACCAGTATCAGATAATTTGCATTTCTTAATTCTTAATTTATGAATGCGAGATTCTTGTATAATTTCCCTGTGGTCCATACCACTTAATTCTTTGTCATTCAAATACCACTTTGTCGATACAGTATGTGAAGTCTCACATTCTAAAATTACAGCTTTTCCTTCTTCTATTTCATAAGAGTCTTTTAGATGTCTCACAAATACAACTTTATCAACATCAATTGTCACACGTGCACCATGGGAAGCTTTACCAGCGCTGTTTGAAGCAACACACTTGTAATCTCCAGAATCAATTTCTGAATCAACGTTCGTAATTATCAATTCAATATTTTCCCCGTCAAATGTTTGCTTCACATTCTTAAGAGGGGTCAGTATTTCATTATTTCTATACCAAGTTATAGTTGGTACCGGATTTCCTGTTACCTTTGCACTTAACATTATAGTACCTTTTTCTTTAACTGTTATTTCCTGGAATCTATTAATGAATAATGGTGGTTCTGCATTTTCTTCAGTAGGTTCTGTAACATAATATAATTACATAATTATTGTTGAATGTAGAATGGAAAGCATTAATATTTTGATCAACTAGGTATTTTAAAAGGTTTCAGATGTTTCTTAGCATGTTTTCAATTAATTATTAGTACAAGATTGAAGAAGAAAAATGCAAATTTATGATTAGTTTAATATATAAATAATTACTAAGATTTAATTATAAAAATTTTCCTCATAAAAAATATTATCCTGTCATCGATTCTGATTACCTTATTATTATACTATGTAGTGAAAAAATATGAAAGTAGTAGTTTCGCAAAGGTGAATATGAAAAGTAACTTTTAAATGTTATTTAAAACTTAGTTTCTACATTGACCAGCGGTTAATATTATTCTTCTATTACATATGATTCTTCAAAGTATATAATAAATCTGTAACTGACTGCTGTCTGTACATAAAAGATATATGAAAAAACTATTATCGGGACCTTTTTATAAATAAATAAATAACGCCCACATAGCCCCACACTAGGATTCCCTGTGTCGTGGGTGCCATGGACAACACATAAGACACACACACACACCCAGACCAAGAACGGAAATTTAAATTCATCATCCAAATTTTCCGCCTCCCTGCGAATCGAACCCAGGACCCTCGGAACGGCGATCCGGCGTGTTAACAATTGCGCCATCCGGGTCGTCGGAATTTTAAAATCGTTTTAAAGTCGTCGTTTTAAAATCGCAATAGAACCCAAAGCAAAGATTTTTAGAATTATTGTTGTCTGTCTAAGTGGTTTTGTACGCGTAACACAAACACTTAACCGGTTTGAGTGCGGTTTTCTCGAAAGTATTATGGTAAGCTTCATTTAATATTTATAGTATAAATAAAAAAGAAAATTGAAAGACAGACGTAAGTGATACTGATTTATCATCGGATGTGCAAAGTAGAACAAAAAGAATGTTACCATAGCCTCATCAAAATTTGAAAAACAAGGTTTCATAAAATATCGGGTGGTGGTCAAGCATAACAATATAATTATGTAAAAAAGTTTACCTTCAATAATTATGACTGCGCTTGTTTCTGTTGAACCTTCAGAATTCACAGCTTTTAATGTGTATATGCCTTCGTCCTTGTCTTTTTTAGGCTTGATAATAGTCAAACTATGAGTATTAGCATCAGACTTCGATGTTTCTTGCACAACCGGCTTATTATTCTTAATCCATGAGATTTTAGGCTCCGGATTCCCTACAACTTGCGTTGTTAGGACAAAGCTTTCCCCTTCTCTAATTGTCATATTTCTAAGAGGTTCAATAACTTGAGGCTTTTCTAGTTGTTCTGTTTTTATTTTTAGTACTATAGGTAAGCTCGCTTCCCCCTCTCTATTTACAGCTAATACTGTGTATGTACCTTCTTGAGCTTTTTTCACATTACTTATTTTAAGAATGCTACAATACATATGCATGTCTGATTCTGTGACTATAGAAATGTTATTATCAGGTATAATTTCTTCCCCTTTAAAGAACCATGCGATATCTGGTTCTGGAATTGCAACAAGTCTACACTCTAAGAATATCTGTGAACCTTCTTCAACGTATTGTGCTTTTGGTCTTTTGGAGAATGTTGGCGGAATACCTTCCAATATATCTGCGAGTGAAGATTCTCTTGAAAGGCTTTTTCGTGACAGAATTGTCATTTCTGATCCGTGATCTGAAAGTGGTGCTTCAACTGTCAGCTCAGTAGTACTCGATGCAAAACCCGATGCATTTTTGGCAACACAAGTAAATGTACCAGCATCCTCGGGGAATACCTCCCTTATGACCAATGTCGCAACGTTATCGTCATCGTAATACATTTGAAAGTCTTGAGATGGTTTAATTATAGCAGTTTGTCTGAACCATGTTATTTGTGGTCTGGGGTATCCCTCAACTTGACATTCAAATTGAACTGTGGATCCATCGGGTACATGTTTTGGACGTAATTTTTCCACAAATATAGGAGCTATAGCTTGTTCCTCCGATGTGGGTTCTGTATAAAACAATATAAATATTATTATCCCGTTATAAATATCATATAGCCCGGCGGCTTGCGTCGATCTTAAGTGATCGACAAAGTTAAGCAACAGCGAGTGCGGTCGGTAGTTGATTGGGTGACCGCTAGTGGTAAAATTTCTTGAACGCTTCCGCGCTTCGGAGAGCACGTAAAGCCGTCGGTCCCGGTTGTTACCATTTGGTAGCACTCGTTAAGTCATGTCGGATACCTACGGCGGCTTAAAAAATTCCGACACTTGGGTTGGCCATTAACCCCTCCATCAATCTGCATTGGAGCAGCGTGGTGGAGTATGCTCTATACCTCCTCAGGTATGAGGAGAGACCCGTGCTCAGTAGTGGACCATCAATGGGTTGAAGCCATATATAAATGAATCCCTATTTCCCTTGGTCGCAGATTCACGCGTGAACGGCTGGACTGATTTCGTTAATTCTTTTCTTGTTGTGTTTATTATTGTCCGGCGAACAATATGAAAGAAAAAATTAAGAAAATTGCGTGGAAAATTATAAAATTCAACAATAGTTAACCACCGTAACCACCATATTAAATTTTCGAATGTAACCTTAGTGCTTTTGACACTATAAACTGTTTTAATGTAACCTTATGGCTTTTGACATAACATTGACAGAATGTGTGCTGCAAATTTCGTCAAAGAGGATGTAAATAAACTGTACCTTTGTAAATAAAATAAAATATAACAAAGCTGTAACGTTAATTAATATTACTTTATCGGTAAATATTATTAAAAATATATTTCCGTCTTACTTTCAAACACAGGCAGTTTATCAATTTTTTCATTTAACTTCTTTTGCAAATATAATGTGTAATTTGCTTCATCCATCAAGTATTGCGCTGGAACCCAACCTTTTTCTTCAGTAAGATGTTTACGTACAAACCACCAATCTTGATTAGTTGTTTCTGGAATTTAATTTTATGAGTCTTAAGTAAAGTTACATTTTGTTTCGTTTTTATAATAAAAATTGCTAAATGTAGATATTATTTTGGTAAATTGATTAAAGGACTCAATAAGTGATTGATATTAGGTACCTATTAATGTAGACCGTACATGAACATTTTTATAAATAAATAAACCTTTTGATTTCTTAAAGTAAACATTGTATTTAAAATAATTACCTAATATATAAAGTCTTTCTCCCTCGACGAGATTGATTGCGTCATCATTTTCTGCCACATAGGAGTAAACTGCAAAAACAGTGTCACCACTACGAACGTTTGTTGGTGTTTCTATAAAAAAACAAAATAAAATGAACATCTAATCTACAACGAACCTCTTCAAAAACAGCCAATACAGCAAATTGGGAAAGGCAGTGGTTTGATGATTCTCCTAAATGATGACTTCATTTAGGAAAATCAGCAAACCACACCACAGACGAAAGAGGATTTTCAGCAATTCCAACCGTTTATTATTTGTATATGGTGTAGTATAGTCGAGGGCATTTTCTATTTCCTTCTGTGGTGGACAGAAGACAATGGTGGATTGAAAACTAACTATCAAATGTTTTCAAATAATCAAATGTATTTAGTATCGATAGGGAAAACAACGATGGTATATACGATGAAGTAAATTTTGTGCAAAATCGTGCAAACTTACTTAGAAGGTACACGTCAATAAGCGATTGCACTAATATAAATATTTTATGAGAAACGTCAGTTTTAGATATTGTATTCCGTTAATCTCGTAGTTTTTTTATTCATTATACGTGAAGAAG
Organism: Ochlodes sylvanus; assembly: GCA_905404295.2. Lineage (NCBI taxonomy): Eukaryota > Metazoa > Arthropoda > Insecta > Lepidoptera > Hesperiidae > Ochlodes > Ochlodes sylvanus. The sequence goes on along the minus strand of FR990123.1, from coordinate 11,284,915 downwards.
AACCCCATATTTTTAGTTTATAAGAATAATGCTCGCAGGAGTGTAAAATTTGGTAAGTATAGTTAAAGTTTATATGTAGAAGAATTATGCAGTAAGCTAGATTTAAATGTATTAGGTACAAATACATGTATTAAAGAAAATGTGTATACAGTTCACAGTGTCAAGTCCTTGACAGAATGAACAACGGTCAGCATAAATATAAAAAAATGTGAAGGATATATTTGAAAAAAATGATGATGATGTCTTCATAGGGCCAATATAAGGCCAACTTATTATTTTTAGAATTTTATGTGTCTGTCTGTCTGTATGTTTGTCAGCGCATCACGCAAAAACTAGTGAATGAAATTTGATGCGGTTCTAGTGTTTTCTTAGTTTCTTTTGTATTGCTGGAGGTGTAACTTAAAAACTGGTGCGTTTGATTTTAATACACAGCTTAGAACCTGAGATATAAATAATATAATTATATTGAACCCTATTGCAGGACAACGTCTGCCGGGTCAATAATTTCATGATCTTGTATAATATAAAATTCTCGTGTCACAATGCCATACTCCTTCGAAACGGCTTGACCGATTTTTATGAAATTTTATATGCATATTCAGTAGGTCTGAGAATCGGCTACTACGAGTATCTATTTTTCATACCCCTAAGTGATAAGGGTTGTCCACTTCTAACATTTATTTTTAGTTTTTGGACATCATTAATATTTTTTATTGATTAAATATAAAAAATACACATAATCCCAAATTTTTACTTCCCTACCCCCAATTTTCAATCAAATCAAATTTAAATCGCGCCTTTGTATTCATTCACTACAAGTAATCTATATGGTGGAACAAAGTTCACTGGGTCAGCTAGTACTTTTATAATTATGTAGGTATATTATAAAGGTAATTTTGTGTATTTTTCTTCCTGTTCCTACCAAAGTTGCGCTTGTACAATCCTTACTTCTACCTATTCTTGACTATGCCGATACTTGCTATCTTGATCTCACTGAGGAGCCAAAAAATAAACTTGAGAGTCTTCAAAATGTTGGCATACGCAAAAATGACCACATTTCTGAATTTCGTGCAAAGCTTAAGTGGCTCCCTATCCGACTTCGCCGAGATACTCATATAAGTTACTTTCTGCTTTACATAGTGTGCTGTTCAATCCATTAACACCGTTTTATTTGAAGAAACGCTTTAATTTTACCTACCTTTCCCATAATAATTTCCTCCGATCCAGCACAAACTCACTCCACTCATTTTTGCCATAAATCCTTCACTATAAATATATGCTGTCAAATTATGGAATTTCTTACCAGTCTATGGAGAATGGTAGTCGTCTAATGGTATTTATTTATTTTGTACACACAAATATTTATAAAGAATAAACAATAAGTAAAGTTTGCACAAGGGCACTACTTATTCCTAATAAGAAATTTCTTCCAGTGGTAGACGCTGTGACAGTCCTGAACGCGTTAAAAATCCAACTAAAGAGGTTTTTCCTAATCGTACGCTAGAATCAACAAAATAATCTTTCTTCTTCCTCATTCATTATTGTACTACTCACCCACTATCAGTGGCCATTTATAATATTTTATAAGTACCTATATGTATTTACTTAATTGGACTATTACATTGATATCTATATTGTTGCATAAGCGTATATAATATGTATACGTATATAATATATAATATATACGCTTAACATTTAGGGGTATGAAAAATAGATAGTAGCCGATTCTCAGACCTACTGAATATGCATATAAAATTTCATAATAATCGGTCAAGCCGTTTCCGAGGTATATGGTAACTAACATTGTGACACGAGAATTTTATATATTAGATAATTTACTATTTATTTGTAATATTAAGTTTATGTGAGCACTTGTCAAAATAACAATTCCCTTCGAACTTTATTGCTTTTGTTTTATTTGTGTAATTTCTGCTATTTACTTAGAACACCATGTTTAAGTTAAAAATTTAAATAGATCATAGATGGAGCACAAAAGCCAACAACCTCAAGGATAGTTTTGTGGTTTATCTGTATACAATTTTTTCCTGGAATATTATGTTAATTACCTGGAAATTCTTGTTCTCTAGATATACTCATTGCAGCTCCTGCTTCTGAAATTTTATAAAAAAAACATTAATATCATTTATATTCTTTTCTTTGATATTTTCAATATTGAGCAAAGCTAAAGCAGCACTTAATTTGTTAAACATAAAACAAAACAATACTATGTCATTAAAAAGCCTTTATTGATTTATTCCATCTTAAGCGTTAAATTTCCTTAATTTATATGAGCCTCAGCGACGCAATACAGTTTTCATAATGTTTTATACCTTGAATTATTGTTGACCTAGAAGGTTTTCTCTTAGTCAAAATAGTTATGTTTTCTTCTTCATATTTATCTTCGTGTACCTTTTTGGGTTTAAACTCGACACTTAGTTCCTCTAGCTCGTCAACAATATATTCTGGTTTCTTAGGTTTTCTTTTAATAATCATTTCAACGTTATCATCTGATTCCGCTTCACTAATAACTATTTCCTCAGCTTGACTGTCGTCTACGATTTCTTTTGGTAATTGGATAGACGTTTCATCAGCTGATTCAAATACCTCGATTTGTTTTTTCTTAGATTTCAGTTTAATATTACTGGAAAGTGACAGTTCTTCTTGAACGAACTGATTTAGTTTAGGTTTAACGTCAAAAGTTATGTCTTCTTGTTTATTAATTTCATATGGTGTAGCTTTATTTAACTCTAAGCTAATATCAAGGCAAACTTCCTCTTTTGAGGTTGGTTTTGACAATGTAACTCTTGAGATTTCTTCAGTTTCTTCCTTATTAGTCACTTTTTTCAAGGGAATAAGTACATTAGCACTTTTTTCGTCTTTTTCGGTGTCACTATCAATAATTTCCACTATATTTGTCCCTTCTTCTATTTCTCCTTCGTAAAATTTGATTGATACTTCGTTTGCTTCTTCGTTAAACGTTGGTTGTCGCGATGGTTTTAATTTAACTTTACTTGACATTGATATTTCTTCTTCGGCATACGAGTCTAAATGGATATTAAATTCCTGCTCGACATCTTCCTTTGTCTTAGTAGTTTTAGGTCTAAAAGTAACAGTTTCTGGTTCAGTTATTTCCGGTAGAGTTACCGAAGATTTTCGAACGGGTTTCAGTTTCTTTTTAATAATTACTTCGTCAACAATTTCCTCTGTTTTTTTGATACTTGGTCGCCTTGTTGTAACAGTGAACTGTTCTGGTTGTTCTATTTCATCTTTCAATATGATTGGTTCCTCTTTAAGTTCTTTCTTATTATTATCTATAATGTCTTCGTGACTAAAGATTGGTTTTTCTAATTGGGTTCGTTCGATGTCGGGTAATTTAGGTTGTTCTATTGATTTTCGCTTGATTTTTGCTGCCTCTTTAACATTTCTTGATAAAATTCCATTTTGGCGAATACTTCCCAGAAAAGTAACAGTAGGGTTATTGATTGATGGTGGCCAATCAGTAATTAATTTAATGCGACTCTTTAATTGAATTTTGGGAAGTGTAACCAAAGAGCTGTCTTGTTTGGGACTGCTCGATGTAGCTTTCTTTAATTTAAGTTTGGTGAAATGAGGTTCTTCAACATTTTGCGCGAACTGTGGGTGATTAATTTCGAGAACTTCTTTGACTATGTTAATTGGAGTCAATTTCGCTTTCAAAACCTTTTTGGTTACTTCCTCAACTGGTTTATTTTTTAGAACAACGTCTTGATTTTCGTAAGAACTAGGCTCAAGGTTACAAATTTTTTGACTTGCTATTTCTGTTTCATCTACACTAGGTTGTGATGGTTCAATTATCGCATCAAGATAATCATATTTTTCGGGTTTCTCTAAATCTATTATGTCAATATCTGGTAATTCAGAATCCTTCGGAGGTTTTTTCTTTATTTTACGCGATTCTTTTATGTTTCGTGATATTTCACCGCGCTGTTTTATACTACCTACATTTGTTGTAAGAGGTACAATTTCTTTTGGTGGCCAATCTTTAACATATTTTATTGGACTTTTAAGCTGAATTTTCGGTATCTTAGTCTTTGATTCTAGCTTTGGTTGTTTTGTTGGTTTTCTGAGTTTAATTCTGCTAAACTGTAGGCTGTCTATTTCTTCAGCATTTATGGGTTCCTCGCTTATAGGTTCTGTGGGTTTATCTACTTCTAAAATATTTTGGTCATCTTCTAACACTGTTCGGTCTTTATCGTCAGGCACAGGAACAGAATAATCTGTGAATTAAACATGAAATTCGTCAATAATGTGAATGTGAAATTATTACTATCATAATATATAATCACGATAATTATGATAACGATTTTATAATATTTTCAGTTCAAAGATCATCTAGTGTTATAACGTCGTTTAATGTTCATACTTCACGTATTTATTTTTCATGTAGAGACATACGTACCTTGTGTAGAATTAAATACTTTGAGCTATTCTGAAGATCCTAGAAAATAATAAATTAAATTCTGACCTGATGGCGACCGCGCGGTTGATATTGGCGTGACTGCTTCCTCCAACATAAAATAAACCTACCTTTGTCAAAACGTGTTTCCGTTTGGTATTTTCTAGAAACTATTACAACTTCCTTCTTGTTTCAACAAATATAAAATACAGTGTAGAGAAAGGTCATTAACGTATATTGTGTATAGTCAAAAGTGTAAAATGTGTGTGTAAATGTGTTATTGTGTAAAATGTGTACATTAAAGTCGTTTGTTTTTGAAGCTACTTTTAAAGACAATATTCGGTTGTGGCGTGAGTTTTTTCCCTAATCGAAGAAGACCTATCCCTTATGTGATCACTGTAAACCTACGGTTACGAGATTTTGGGGAATTTTCCGTCCCAGCACGTGGCAAAGGCCTTAATTTGGATTTTTTGGGCATAATGAACATCGGCGGAGCCATTCAAACCCATATTGTGGTTTAGAAATATTGCCAAGTGTTTTTATTATTTAATTTTGTAAGATGCGGTCAAAAGACGATTGTACGCTACGAAGTATTCTAACATGGACGAATTGAAGTCAAGAATAGTAATTGCTGTTGATAAAGTTCGTAGTGATCTTGTATTAGTTAAATCGCGTAAAAGAGAATTTGTGCAAACGTGCTGATTTGATTGTGCTCCACATTGAGTGAGGAGGCGCACATTTTGAGCATTAATTAAGGTTGGTGTAATAAAATTTACTTAAAAGATATTTTATTGTAAATAGATAATATGAATGCATGTTGTAAATAAGTATGATACCACTATTGAAATACGCTAAAAAGTAACTAAATTTTAGGTACATACTAATAATGGGGGCCTAATTTAATATGTATCTACGTAAGTATATGTACCCAATATTTAGTAAGTAGGTTTTATTGCGTCAGTTTCAACGAAATTTTTCTACATGGTTTGTATATCACAGTAGATGAGCTTACCTTGATAATTCTAATCTAAGCTAGGAAAAGTATGGAGTGAAAATAAATTATATCTAAGGTCGCCCCTAACGTCAAAGGACCAACACCTGCGCGCGGCCCACTCGGCAATAAACAGAAGCATTTACACACCGTGTCCGCGCTTCTCGAGTATTTTGAGATTATTTTTAGATTTCTAAATAATTATTGTGTATAATGTTGTTTTTGTATTTTTAAACAATACCTACGACCACGTACTTTAATATAGTATAGTATAGTGTAGTTGAATCATCAATTAGTTGCTCTCTTATGTGTTCAGTGACAGTATGATGTGTTTTACGTTTTGGCTTACCTTTAGGCATTTTCTTCTCTTCAGGAGAGGTCTCTTCAGTAACTTCAGCTGTTTCTTCCACTGGAATTTCTTCCTTGGTTACTTTAACTGCGGTGACAGGCGCTTCGTCATCTTTGAGCACGGTGATTGTTTCTGTCGTTTCTACGACCGGCCCCTTCTTTCTCTTGACTACCTTATTGATTGTCTTATCGCGCTCAGTTTCTCCTCTTTTGGATTTAACTTCCGCTTCTTTAACATCTTCAGGTAACTCTTCGATAACTATGTTGACTGTGTCATGTAGTGTGTCATCTAGTGGTGAAATTGAATCGTAAACTTGTTCCTCTGTGATGTGTTCAGTGACAGTTTGGTGTGTTTTAAGTTTTGGCTTACCTTGAGGCTTTTTCTTCCCTTCCGGAGTGGTCTCTTCAGTAACTTCAGCTGTTACATCTACCGGATATTCTTCTTCAGTCAGTTCAATTGTGGTGACAGGTGCTTCGTCATCTTCGAGCACAGTTGTTGTTTCTGTCGTTTCTAAGACCGGCCCCTTCTTTCTCTTGACGACTTTCTTGATTGTCTTAACGTGCTCAGTTTCTCCTGTTTTGGATTTAACTTCCGCTTCTTTAACATCTACAGGTAACTCTTCGAAAACTATGTTGACTGTGTCATGTAGTGTGTCATTTAATGGAGAAATTGAATCGTAAACTTGTTCCTCTGTGATGTGTTCAGTGTTCTCTTCAGGAGTGGTCTCTTCAATAACTTCATTTGTTTCCTCCACCGGATATTCTTCTTTAGTTACTTCGATTGTGGTGACAGGTGCTTCGTCGTCTTTCAAAACAATTATTGTTTCTGTCGTTTCTACTATGGGCCCCTTCTTTCTCTTGACGACCTTCTTGATTGTCTTAACGCGGTTGGTTTCACCAGTTTCAGATTTAACTTCCTCTACTTTAACGTCTTCGGGTAACTCCTCGATAACAATTTTGGCTGTCTCTTGTTGTGGTGTGTCCTCAAGTGGTGTAGTTGAATCGTCAAGTGGTTGCTCTGTGATGTGTTCAGTGACAGTATGGTGTGTTTTACGTTTCGTCTTACCTTTAGGCTTTTTCTTCTCTTCAGGAGTGGTCTCTTCAGTTACTTCAGCTGTTTCCTCAACTTGATATTCTTCTTTACTTACTTCGATTGTGGTGACAGGTGCTTCGTCGTCTTTGAGCACGGTGGTTGTTTCTGTGGTTTCTACGACTGGCCCCTTCTTTCTCTTGACGACTTTCTTGATTGTCTTTAGGTGATTGGTTTCTCCAGTTTCAGATTTAAATTCCTCTACCTTTACATCTTCGGGTAACTCCTCGATAAAAATATCGGCTGTCTCTTGTTGTGGTGTGTCATCAAGTGGTGTAGTTGAATCGTCAAGTGGTTGCTCTGTGATGTGTTCAGTTACAGTGTGGTGTGTTTTACGTTTTGTCTTACCTTTAGGCTTTCTCTTTTCTTCAGGAGTGGTCTCTTCAGTTACTTCAGCTGTTTCTTCCACTGGATATTCTTCTTCAGTTACTTCGATTGTGGTGACAGGTGCTTCGCCGTCTTTGAGCAGGGTGGTTGATTCTGTGGTTTCCACGACTGGCCCCTTCTTTATCTTGACGACGTTCTTGATAATCTTAACGCGTTTAGTTTCACCAGTTTCGGATTTAACTTCCTCAACTTTGATGTCTACCGGTAACTCCTCGATGACCGTTTCGGCTGTGTCTTGTTGTGGTGTGTCATCAAGTGGTGTAGTTGAATCGTCAAGTGGTTGCTCTGTGATGTGTTCAGTGACTGTATGATGTGTTTTACTTTTTCGCTTACCTTTGGGCTTTTTCTTCTCTTCAGAAGTAGGCTCTTCAGTAACTTCAGTTGTTTCCTCCTCCGGATATTCTTCTTTAGTTACGTCGATTGAGGTGACAGGTGCTTCGTCGTCTTTGAGCACAGTGGTTGTGTCTGTCGTTTCTAATATGGGGCCCTTCTTTCTCTTGACGACTTTCTCGTTTGTCTGAACGTGTTTGGTTTCACCAGTTTCAGATTTAACTTCCTCTACTTTAACATCTTCAGGTGACTCCTCGATTACAATGTCGGGTGTCTCTTGTTGTGGTGTGTCATCAAATAGTGTAGTTGAATCGTCAACTTGTTCATCTGTGATATGTTCAGTGACAGTATGGTGCGTTTTACGTTTTGGCTTACCTTTGGGCTTTTTCTTCTCTTCAGGAGTGGTCTCTTCAGTAACTTCAGCTGTTTCCCCCTCCGGAAATACTTCTTTGGTTACTTCGATTGTGATGACAGGTGCTTCGTCATCTTTGAGCAGGGTGGTTGTTTCTGTGGTTTCAACGACTGGTCCCTTCTTTATCTTGACGACTTTATTGATGGTCTCAACGTGTTTGGTTTCTCCAGTTTCAGATTTAACTTCGTCTACTTTAAAATCTTCGGGTAACTCCTCGATAATAATTTCGGCTGTCTCTTGTTGCGGTGTGTCATCAAATGGTGTTGTTGAATCGTCAAATGGTTGCTCTGTGATGTGTTCAGTGACAGTATGATGTGATTTACGTTTTGGCTTACCTTTAGGCTTTTTCTTCTCTTCAGGAGTGGTCTCTTCAGTAACTTCAGTTGTTTCCTCCACCGGATATTCTTCTTTAGTTACTTCGATTGTGGTGACAGGTGGTTTGTCGTCCTTTAGCACAGTGGTCGTTTCTGTCGTTTCTAATATGGGCCCTTTCTTTCTCTTGACGACTTTCTTGATTGTCTTAACGCGTAAGGTTTCACCAGTTTCAGATTTAAATTCCTCTAATTTGACATCTTCGGGTAACTCCTCGATGACAGTTTCGGCTGTGTCTTGTTGTGGTGTGTCATCAAACGGTTTAGTTGATTCGTCAACTTGTTCATCTATGATGTGCTCAGTGACAGTATGGTGTGCTTTACGTTTTAGCTTACCTTTAGGCCTTATCTTCTCTCCAGGAGTGGTCTCTTCAGTAAGTTCACCTGTTTCTTCTACCGGAAATTCTTCTTTCGTAACTTCGACTGTGGTGACAGGTGCTTCGTCATCTTTAAGAACAGTAGTTGTTTCTGTCGTTTCTACGACTGGCCCTTTCTTTCTCTTGACGACTTTCTTGATTGTCTGAACGCGTTTGGTTTCACCAGTTTGAGATTTAACTTCCTCTACTTTAACATCTTCAGGTAACTCCTCGATAACAATTTCGGGTGTCTCTTGTTGTGGTGTGTCATCTAATGGTGTAGTTGAATCGTCAACTTGTTCATCTGTGATGTGTTCAGGGACAGTATGATGTATTTCAGGCTTACCTTTAGGCGTTTTCTTCTCTTCAGGAGTGGTCTCTTCAGTTACTTCAGCTTTTTCCTCCACTGGATATTCTTCTTCAGTTACATCGATTGTGGTGACAGGTGCTTCGTCATCTTTGAGCACAGTGGTTGTTTCTGTCGTTTCTAATATGGGACCCTTCTTTCTCTTGACGACTTTCTTGATTGTCTTTACGCGTTTAGTTTCACCAGTGTCAGATTTAACTTCCTCAACTTTGACGTCTTCGGGTAACTCCTCGATGACAGTTTCGGCTGTGTCTTGTTGTGGTGTGTCATGAAATGGTGTAGTTGAATCGTCAACTTGTTCATCTGTGATGTGTTCAGTGACAGTAAGATGTGTTTTAAGCTTACCTTTAGGCTTTTTCTTCTCTTCAGGAGTGGTCTCTTCAGTAACTTTAGCTTTTTCCTCCACTAGATATTCTTCTTCAGTTACATCGATTATAGTGACAGGTGCTTCGTCATCTTTGAGCACAGTGGTTGTTTCTGTCGTTTCTAATATGGGCCCCTTCTTTCTCTTGACGACTTTCTTGATTATTTTAACGCGTTTTGTTTCACCAGTATCAGATTTAAATTCCTCAACTTTGACGTCTTCGGGTATCTCCTCGATGACAGTTTCGGCTGTGTCTTGTTGTGGTGTGTCATCAAATGGTGTAGTTGAAACGTCAAGTGGTTGCTCTGTGATGTGTTCAATGACAGTATGATGTGTTTTACGTTTTGGCTTACCTTTAGGCTTTTTCTTCTCTTCAGGAGTCGTCTCTTCAGTAAGTTCAGCTGTTTCCTCCACCGGATATTCTTCTTTAGTTACTTCGATTGTGGTGACGGGTGCTTCGTCGTCTTTGAGCACAGTGGTTGTTTCTGTCGTTTCCACGAACGGCCCCTTCTTTCTCTTTACGACCTTCTTGATTGTCTTAACGCGTTTGGTTTCTCCAGTTTCGGTTTGAACTTCCTCAACTTTGACGTCTTCGGGAAAATCCTCGATGACAGTTTCGGCTGTGTCTTGCTGTGGTGTGTCATCAAATGGTATAGTTGAATCGTCAACTTGTTCATCTGTGACGTGTTCAGTGACTGTATGATGTGTTTTACGTTTTGACTTACCTTTAGGCTTTTTCTTTTCTTCAGGAGTGGTTTCTTCAGCAACTTCACGTGTTTCCTCTAACGGAAATTCTTCTTTGGTTACTTCAACTGTGGTGACAGGTGCTTCGTCGTCTTTAAGAACAGTGGTTGTTTCTGTTGTTTCTATCACCGGACCCTTCTTTCTCTTCACGACCTTCTTGATTGTCTTAACGCGTTTTGTTTCTCCAGTTTCGGTTTTAACTTCCTCAACTTTGACGTCGTCGGGTAACTCCTCGATGACAGTTTCGGCTGTTTCTTGTTGTAGTGAGTCGTCAAATGGTGTAGTTGAATCGTCAAGTGGTTGCTCTGTGATGTGTTCAGTGACAGTATGATGTGTTTTACGTTTTGGCTTACCTTTAGGCATTTTCTTCTCTTCAGGAGAGGTCTCTTCAGTAACTTCAGCTGTTTCTTCCACTGGAATTTCTTCCTTGGTTACTTTAACTGCGGTGACAGGCGCTTCGTCGTCTTGAAGAACAGTGGTTGTTTTTGTTGTTTCTACCACCGGACCCTTCTTTCTCTTGACGACTTTCTTGATTGTCTTTACGCGTTTAGTTTCACCAGTGTCAGATTTAACTTCCTCAACTTTGACGTCTTCGGGTAACTCCTCGATGTCAGTTTCGGCTGTGTCTTGTTGTGGTGTGTCATCAAATGGTGTAGTTGAATCGTCAACTTGTTCATCTGTGATGTGTTCAGTGACAGTATGATGTGTTTTAGGCTTACCTTTGGGCTTCTTCTTCTCTTCAGGAGTGGTCTCTTCGGTTACTTCAGCTGTTTCCTCCTCCGGAAATACTTCTTTGGTTACTTCGATTGTGATGACAGGTGCTTCGTCATCTTTGAGCACAGTGGTTGTTTCTGTCGTTTCTACGACCGGACCCTTCTTTCTCTTGACGACCTTCTTGATTGTCGTAACGCGTTTGGTTTCTCCAGTTTCGGTTTGAACTTCCTCAACTTTGACGTCTTCGGGTAACTCCTCGATGACAGTTTCGGCTGTGTCTTGTTGTGGTGTGTCATCAAATGGTATAGTTGAATCGTCAACTTGTTCATCTGTGATGTGTTCAGTGACAGTATGATGTGTTTTACGTTTTGGCTTACCTTTAGGCTTTTTCTTTTCTTCAGGAGTGGTCTCTTCAGTAACTTCAGCTGTTTCCTCCACCGGATATTCTTCTTTAGTTACTTCGATTGTGGTGACGGGTGCTTCGTCGTCTTTGAGCACAGTGGTTGTTTCTGTCGTTTCCACGAACGGCCCCTTCTTTCTCTTTACGACCTTCTTGATTGTCTTAACGCGTTTTGTTTCTCCAGTTTCGGTTTTAACTTCCTCAACTTTGACGTCGTCGGGTAACTCCTCGATGACAGTTTCGGCTGTTTCTTGTTGTAGTGAGTCGTCAAATGGTGTAGTTGAATCGTCAAGTGGTTGCTCTGTGATGTGTTCAGTGACAGTATGATGTGATTTACGTTTTGGCTTACCTTTAGGCTTTTTCTTCTCTTCAGGAGTGGTCTCTTCAGTAACTTCAGTTGTTTCCTCCACCGGATATTCTTCTTTAGTTACTTCGATTTTGGTGACAGGTGCTTCGTCGTCTTGAAGAACAGTGGTTGTTTTTGTTGTTTCTACCACCAGACCCTTCTTTCTCTTGACGACTTTCTTGATTGTCTTTACGCGTTTAGTTTCACCAGTGTCAGATTTAACTTCCTCAACTTTGACGTCTTCGGGTAACTCCTCTATGACAGTTTCGGCTGTGTCTTGTTGTGGTGTGTCATCAAATGGTGTAGTTGAATCGTCAACTTGTTCATCTGTGATGTGTTCAGTGACAGTATGATGTGTTTTAGGCTTACCTTTGGGCTTCTTCTTCTCTTCAGGAGTGGTCTCTTCAGTAACTTCAGCTGTTTCCTCCACCGGATATTCTTCTTTAGTTACTTCGATTGTGGTGACGGGTGCTTCGTCGTCTTTGAGCACAGTGGTTGTTTCTGTCGTTTCCACGACCGGCCCCTTCTTTCTCTTTACGACCTTCTTGATTGTCTTAACGCGTTTTGTTTCTCCAGTTTCGGTTTTAACTTCCTCAACTTTGACGTCGTCGGGTAACTCCTCGATGACAGTTTCGGCTGTTTCTTGTTGTAGTGAGTCGTCAAATGGTGTAGTTGAATCGTCAAGTGGTTGCTCTGTGATGTGTTCAGTGACAGTATGATGTGATTTACGTTTTGGCTTACCTTTAGGCTTTTTCTTCTCTTCAGGAGTGGTCTCTTCAGTAACTTCAGTTGTTTCCTCCACCGGATATTCTTCTTTAGTTACTGCGATTTTGGTGACAGGTGCTTCGTCGTCTTGAAGAACAGTGGTTGTTTTTGTTGTTTCTACCACCGGACCCTTCTTTCTCTTGACGACTTTCTTGATTGTCTTTACGCGTTTAGTTTCACCAGTGTCAGATTTAACTTCCTCAACTTTGACGTCTTCGGGTAACTCCTCGATGTCAGTTTCGGCTGTGTCTTGTTGTGGTGTGTCATCAAATGGTGTAGTTGAATCGTCAACTTGTTCATCTGTGATGTGTTCAGTGACAGTATGATGTGTTTTACGTTTTGGCTTACCTTTAGGCTTTTTCTTTTCTTCAGGAGTGGTCTCTTCAGTAACTTCAGATGTTTCCTCCACCGGATATTCTTCTTTAGTTACTTCGATTGTGGTGACGGGTGCTTCGTCGTCTTTGAGCACAGTGGTTGTTTCTGTCGTTTCCACGACCGGCCCCTTCTTTCTCTTTACGACCTTCTTGATTGTCTTAACGCGTTTGGTTTCTCCAGTTTCGGTTGGAACTTCCTCAACTTTGACGTCTTCAGGTAACTCCTCGATAACAGATTCGGCTGTGTCTTGTTGTGGTGTGTCATCAAAAGGTGTAGTTGAATCGTCAACTTGTTCATCTGTGATGTGTTCAGTGACAGTATGATGTGTTTTACGTTTTGGCTTACCTTTAGGCTTTTTCTTTTCTTCAGGAGTGGTCTCTTCAGTAACTTCAGCTGTTTCCTCCACCGGATATTCTTCTTTAGTTACTTCGATTGTGGTGACGGGTGCTTCGTCGTCTTTGAGCACAGTGGTTGTTTCTGTCGTTTCCACGACCGGCCCCTTCTTTCTCTTTACGACCTTCTTGATTGTCTTAACGCGTTTGGTTTCTCCAGTTTCGGTTTGAACTTCCTCAACTTTGACGTCTTCGGGTAACTCCTCGATGACAGTTTCGGCTGTGTCTTGTTGTGGTGTGTCATCAAATGGTATAGTTGAATCGTCAACTTGTTCATCTGTGATGTGTTCAGTGACAGTATGATGTGTTTTACGTTTTGGCTTACCTTTAGGCTTTTTCTTTTCTTCAGGAGTGGTCTCTTCAGTAACTTCAGCTGTTTCCTCCACCGGATATTCTTCTTTAGTTACTTCGATTGTGGTGACGGGTGCTTCGTCGTCTTTGAGCACAGTGGTTGTTTCTGTCGTTTCCACGACCGGCCCCTTCTTTCTCTTTACGACCTTCTTGATTGTCTTAACGCGTTTGGTTTCTCCAGTTTCGGTTTGAACTTCCTCAACTTTGACGTCTTCGGGTAACTCCTCGATGACAGTTTCGGCTGTGTCTTGTTGTGGTGTGTCATCAAATGGTATAGTTGAATCGTCAACTTGTTCATCTGTGATGTGTTCAGTGACAGTATGATGTGTTTTACGTTTTGGCTTACCTTTGGGCTTTTTCTTCTGTTCAGGAGTCGTCTCTTCAGTAGCTTCAGCTGTTTCCTCCACCGGATATTCTTCCTTAGTTACTTCGATTGTGGTGACGGGTGCTTCGTCGTCTTTGAGCACAGTGGTTGTTTCTGTCGTTTCCACGACCGGCCCCTTCTTTCTCTTTACGACCTTCTTGATTGTCTTAACGCGTTTGGTTTCTCCAGTTTCGGTTTGAACTTCCTCAACTTTGACGTCTTCGGGTAACTCCTCGATGACAGTTTCGGCTGTGTCTTGTTGTGGTGTGTCATCAAATGGTATAGTTGAATCGTCAACTTGTTCATCTGTGATGTGTTCAGTGACAGTATGATGTGTTTTACGTTTTGGCTTACCTTTAGGCTTTTTCTTTTCTTCAGGAGTGGTCTCTTCAGTAACTTCAGCTGTTTCCTCCACCGGATATTCTTCTTTAGTTACTTCGATTGTGGTGACGGGTGCTTCGTCGTCTTTGAGCACAGTGGTTGTTTCTGTCGTTTCCACGACCGGCCCCTTCTTTCTCTTTACGACCTTCTTGATTGTCTTAACGCGTTTGGTTTCTCCAGTTTCGGTTGGAACTTCCTCAACTTTGACGTCTTCAGGTAACTCCTCGATGACAGATTCGGCTGTGTCTTGTTGTGGTGTGTCATCAAATGGTGTAGTTGAATCGTCAACTTGTTCATCTGTGATGTGTTCAGTGACAGTATGATGTGTTTTACGTTTTGGCTTACCTTTAGGCTTTTTCTTTTCTTCAGGAGTGGTCTCTTCAGTAACTTCAGGTGTTTCCTCCACCGGATATTCTTCTTTAGTTACTTCGATTGTGGTGACGGGTGCTTCGTCGTCTTTGAGCACAGTGGTTGTTTCTGTCGTTTCCACGACCGGCCCCTTCTTTCTCTTTACGACCTTCTTGATTGTCTTAACGCGTTTGGTTTCTCCAGTTTCGGTTGGAACTTCCTCAACTTTGACGTCTTCAGGTAACTCCTCGATAACAGATTCGGCTGTGTCTTGTTGTGGTGTGTCATCAAAAGGTGTAGTTGATTCGTCAACTTGTTCATCTGTGATGTGTTCGGTGACAAAATGATGTGTTTTACGTTTTGGCTTACCTTTGGGCTTTTTCTTCTGTTCAGGAGTCGTCTCTTCAGTAGCTTCAGCTGTTTCCTCCACCGGATATTCTTCCTTAGTTACTTCGATTGTGGTGACGGGTGCTTCGTCGTCTTTGAGCACAGTGGTTGTTTCTGTCGTTTCCACGACCGGCCCCTTCTTTCTCTTTACGACCTTCTTGATTGTCTTAACGCGTTTGGTTTCTCCAGTTTCGGTTTGAACTTCCTCAACTTTGACGTCTTCGGGTAACTCCTCGATGACAGTTTCGGCTGTGTCTTGTTGTGGTGTGTCATCAAATGGTATAGTTGAATCGTCAACTTGTTCATCTGTGATGTGTTCAGTGACAGTATGATGTGTTTTACGTTTTGGCTTACCTTTAGGCTTTTTCTTTTCTTCAGGAGTGGTCTCTTCAGTAACTTCAGCTGTTTCCTCCACCGGATATTCTTCTTTAGTTACTTCGATTGTGGTGACGGGTGCTTCGTCGTCTTTGAGCACAGTGGTTGTTTCTGTCGTTTCCACGACCGGCCCCTTCTTTCTCTTTACGACCTTCTTGATTGTCTTAACGCGTTTGGTTTCTCCAGTTTCGGTTGGAACTTCCTCAACTTTGACGTCTTCAGGTAACTCCTCGATGACAGATTCGGCTGTGTCTTGTTGTGGTGTGTCATCAAAAGGTGTAGTTGATTCGTCAACTTGTTCATCTGTGATGTGTTCGGTGACAAAATGATGTGTTTTACGTTTTGGCTTACCTTTGGGCTTTTTCTTCTCTTCAGGAGTCGTCTCTTCAGTTACTTCAAATGTTTCCTCCACCGGATATTCTTCTTTAGTTACTTCGATTGTGGTGACGGGTGCTTCGTCGTCTTTGAGCACAGTGGTTGTTTCTGTCGTTTCCACGACCGGCCCCTTCTTTCTCTTTACGACCTTCTTGATTGTCTTAACGCGTTTGGTTTCTCCAGTTTCGGTTTGAACTTCCTCAACTTTGACGTCTTCGGGTAACTCCTCGATGACAGTTTCGGCTGTGTCTTGTTGTGGTGTGTCATCAAATCGTATAGTTGAATCGTCAACTTGTTCATCTGTGATGTGTTCAGTGACAGTATGATGTGTTTTACGTTTTGGCTTACCTTTAGGCTTTTTCTTTTCTTCAGGAGTGGTCTCTTCAGTAACTTCAGATGTTTCCTCCACCGGATATTCTTCTTTAGTTACTTCGATTGTGGTGACGGGTGCTTCGTCGTCTTTGAGCACAGTGGTTGTTTCTGTCGTTTCCACGACCGGCCCCTTCTTTCTCTTTACGACCTTCTTGATTGTCTTAACGCGTTTGGTTTCTCCAGTTTCGGTTGGAACTTCCTCAACTTTGACGTCTTCAGGTAACTCCTCGATAACAGATTCGGCTGTGTCTTGTTGTGGTGTGTCATCAAAAGGTGTAGTTGAATCGTCAACTTGTTCATCTGTGATGTGTTCAGTGACAGTATGATGTGTTTTACGTTTTGGCTTACCTTTAGGCTTTTTCTTTTCTTCAGGAGTGGTCTCTTCAGTAACTTCAGCTGTTTCCTCCACCGGATATTCTTCTTTAGTTACTTCGATTGTGGTGACGGGTGCTTCGTCGTCTTTGAGCACAGTGGTTGTTTCTGTCGTTTCCACGACCGGCCCCTTCTTTCTCTTTACGACCTTCTTGATTGTCTTAACGCGTTTGGTTTCTCCAGTTTCGGTTTGAACTTCCTCAACTTTGACGTCTTCGGGTAACTCCTCGATGACAGTTTCGGCTGTGTCTTGTTGTGGTGTGTCATCAAATGGTATAGTTGAATCGTCAACTTGTTCATCTGTGATGTGTTCAGTGACAGTATGATGTGTTTTACGTTTTGGCTTACCTTTAGGCTTTTTCTTTTCTTCAGGAGTGGTCTCTTCAGTAACTTCAGCTGTTTCCTCCACCGGATATTCTTCTTTAGTTACTTCGATTGTGGTGACGGGTGCTTCGTCGTCTTTGAGCACAGTGGTTGTTTCTGTCGTTTCCACGACCGGCCCCTTCTTTCTCTTTACGACCTTCTTGATTGTCTTAACGCGTTTGGTTTCTCCAGTTTCGGTTTGAACTTCCTCAACTTTGACGTCTTCGGGTAACTCCTCGATGACAGTTTCGGCTGTGTCTTGTTGTGGTGTGTCATCAAATGGTATAGTTGAATCGTCAACTTGTTCATCTGTGATGTGTTCAGTGACAGTATGATGTGTTTTACGTTTTGGCTTACCTTTGGGCTTTTTCTTCTGTTCAGGAGTCGTCTCTTCAGTAGCTTCAGCTGTTTCCTCCACCGGATATTCTTCCTTAGTTACTTCGATTGTGGTGACGGGTGCTTCGTCGTCTTTGAGCACAGTGGTTGTTTCTGTCGTTTCCACGACCGGCCCCTTCTTTCTCTTTACGACCTTCTTGATTGTCTTAACGCGTTTGGTTTCTCCAGTTTCGGTTTGAACTTCCTCAACTTTGACGTCTTCGGGTAACTCCTCGATGACAGTTTCGGCTGTGTCTTGTTGTGGTGTGTCATCAAATGGTATAGTTGAATCGTCAACTTGTTCATCTGTGATGTGTTCAGTGACAGTATGATGTGTTTTACGTTTTGGCTTACCTTTAGGCTTTTTCTTTTCTTCAGGAGTGGTCTCTTCAGTAACTTCAGCTGTTTCCTCCACCGGATATTCTTCTTTAGTTACTTCGATTGTGGTGACGGGTGCTTCGTCGTCTTTGAGCACAGTGGTTGTTTCTGTCGTTTCCACGACCGGCCCCTTCTTTCTCTTTACGACCTTCTTGATTGTCTTAACGCGTTTGGTTTCTCCAGTTTCGGTTGGAACTTCCTCAACTTTGACGTCTTCAGGTAACTCCTCGATGACAGATTCGGCTGTGTCTTGTTGTGGTGTGTCATCAAATGGTGTAGTTGAATCGTCAACTTGTTCATCTGTGATGTGTTCAGTGACAGTATGATGTGTTTTACGTTTTGGCTTACCTTTAGGCTTTTTCTTTTCTTCAGGAGTGGTCTCTTCAGTAACTTCAGGTGTTTCCTCCACCGGATATTCTTCTTTAGTTACTTCGATTGTGGTGACGGGTGCTTCGTCGTCTTTGAGCACAGTGGTTGTTTCTGTCGTTTCCACGACCGGCCCCTTCTTTCTCTTTACGACCTTCTTGATTGTCTTAACGCGTTTGGTTTCTCCAGTTTCGGTTGGAACTTCCTCAACTTTGACGTCTTCAGGTAACTCCTCGATAACAGATTCGGCTGTGTCTTGTTGTGGTGTGTCATCAAAAGGTGTAGTTGATTCGTCAACTTGTTCATCTGTGATGTGTTCGGTGACAAAATGATGTGTTTTACGTTTTGGCTTACCTTTGGGCTTTTTCTTCTCTTCAGGAGTCGTCTCTTCAGTAGCTTCAGCTGTTTCCTCCACCGGATATTCTTCCTTAGTTACTTCGATTGTGGTGACGGGTGCTTCGTCGTCTTTGAGCACAGTGGTTGTTTCTGTCGTTTCCACGACCGGCCCCTTCTTTCTCTTTACGACCTTCTCGATTGTCTTAACGCGTTTGGTTTCTCCAGTTTCGGTTTGAACTTCCTCAACTTTGACGTCTTCGGGTAACTCCTCGATGACAGTTTCGGCTGTGTCTTGTTGTGGTGTGTCATCAAATGGTATAGTTGAATCGTCAACTTGTTCATCTGTGATGTGTTCAGTGACAGTATGATGTGTTTTACGTTTTGGCTTACCTTTAGGCTTTTTCTTTTCTTCAGGAGTGGTCTCTTCAGTAACTTCAGATGTTTCCTCCACCGGATATTCTTCTTTAGTTACTTCGATTGTGGTGACGGGTGCTTCGTCGTCTTTGAGCACAGTGGTTGTTTCTGTCGTTTCCACGACCGGCCCCTTCTTTCTCTTTACGACCTTCTTGATTGTCTTAACGCGTTTGGTTTCTCCAGTTTCGGTTGGAACTTCCTCAACTTTGACGTCTTCAGGTAACTCCTCGATGACAGATTCGGCTGTGTCTTGTTGTGGTGTGTCATCAAATGGTGTAGTTGATTCGTCAACTTGTTCATCTGTGATGTGTT
Source organism: Ochlodes sylvanus (assembly GCA_905404295.2). Taxonomy (NCBI): domain Eukaryota; kingdom Metazoa; phylum Arthropoda; class Insecta; order Lepidoptera; family Hesperiidae; genus Ochlodes; species Ochlodes sylvanus. Next base: position 11,265,859 of record FR990123.1, on the reverse strand, counting down.
CGGTGACAAAATGATGTGTTTTACGTTTTGGCTTACCTTTGGGCTTTTTCTTCTGTTCAGGAGTCGTCTCTTCAGTAGCTTCAGCTGTTTCCTCCACCGGATATTCTTCCTTAGTTACTTCGATTGTGGTGACGGGTGCTTCGTCGTCTTTGAGCACAGTGGTTGTTTCTGTCGTTTCCACGACCGGCCCCTTCTTTCTCTTTACGACCTTCTTGATTGTCTTAACGCGTTTGGTTTCTCCAGTTTCGGTTTGAACTTCCTCAACTTTGACGTCTTTGGGTAACTCCTCGATGACAGTTTCGGCTGTGTCTTGTTGTGGTGTGTCATCAAATGGTATAGTTGAATCGTCAACTTGTTCATCTGTGATGTGTTCAGTGACAGTATGATGTGTTTTACGTTTTGGCTTACCTTTAGGCTTTTTCTTTTCTTCAGGAGTGGTCTCTTCAGTAACTTCAGCTGTTTCCTCCACCGGATATTCTTCTTTAGTTACTTCGATTGTGGTGACGGGTGCTTCGTCGTCTTTGAGCACAGTGGTTGTTTCTGTCGTTTCCACGACCGGCCCCTTCTTTCTCTTTACGACCTTCTTGATTGTCTTAACGCGTTTGGTTTCTCCAGTTTCGGTTGGAACTTCCTCAACTTTGACGTCTTCAGGTAACTCCTCGATGACAGATTCGGCTGTGTCTTGTTGTGGTGTGTCATCAAAAGGTGTAGTTGATTCGTCAACTTGTTCATCTGTGATGTGTTCGGTGACAAAATGATGTGTTTTACGTTTTGGCTTACCTTTGGGCTTTTTCTTCTCTTCAGGAGTCGTCTCTTCAGTTACTTCAGCTGTTTCCTCCACCGGATATTCTTCTTTAGTTACTTCGATTGTGGTGACGGGTGCTTCGTCGTCTTTGAGCACAGTGGTTGTTTCTGTCGTTTCCACGACCGGCCCCTTCTTTCTCTTTACGACCTTCTTGATTGTCTTAACGCGTTTCGTTTCTCCAGTTTCGGTTTGAACTTCCTCAACTTTGACGTCTTCGGGTAACTCCTCGATGACAGTTTCGGCTGTGTCTTGTTGTGGTGTGTCATCAAATGGTGTAGTTGAATCGTCAACTTGTTCATCTGTGATGTGTTCATTGACAAAATGATGTGTTTTACGTTTTGGCTTACCTTTGGGCTTTTTCTTCTGTTCAGGAGTCGTCTCTTCAGTAACTTCAGCTGTTTCCTCCACCGGATATTCTTCTTTAGTTACTTCGATTGTGGTGACGGGTGCTTCGTCGTCTTTGAGCACAGTGGTTGTTTCTGTCGTTTCCACGACCGGCCCCTTCTTTCTCTTTACGACCTTCTTGATTGTCTTAACGCGTTTGGTTTCTCCAGTTTCGGTTTGAACTTCCTCAACTTTGACGTCTTCGGGTAACTCCTCGATGACAGTTTCGGCTGTGTCTTGTTGTGGTGTGTCATCAAATGGTATAGTTGAATCGTCAACTTGTTCATCTGTGATGTGTTCAGTGACAAAATGATGTGTTTTACGTTTTGGCTTACCTTTAGGCTTTTTCTTTTCTTCAGGAGTGGTCTCTTCAGTAACTTCAGCTGTTTCCTCCACCGGAAATTCTTCATTCGTTACTTCAACTGTGGTGACAGGTGCTTCGTCGTCTTTCAGAACAGTGGTTGTTTCTGTTGTTTCTACCACCGGACCCTTCTTTCTCTTGACAACCTTCTTGATTGTCTTAATATGTTTAGTTTCACCAGTTTCAGATTTAACTTCCTCAACTTTGACGTCTTCGGGTAACTCCTCTATGACAGTTTCGGCTGTGTCTTGTTGTGGTGTGTCATCAAATGGTGTAGTTGAATCGTCAACTTGTTCATCTGTGATGTGTTCAGTGACAGTATGATGTGTTTTACGTTTTGGCTTTCCTTTAGGCTTTGTCTTTTCTTCAGGAGTGGTCTCTTGTGCAACTTCACCTGTTTCCTCTAACGGAAATTCTTCTTTGGTTACTGCGATTGTGGTGACAGGTGCTTCGTCGTCTTTGAGAACAGTGGTTGTTTCTGTTGTTTCTACCACCGGACCCCTCTTTCTCTTTACGACCTTCTTGATTGTCTTAACGCGTTTAGTTTCACCAGTTTCGGATTTAACTTCCTCAACTTTAACGTCTTCGGGTAACTCCTCGATGACAGTTTCGGCTGTGTCTTGTTGTGGTGTGTCATCAAATGGTGTAGTTGAATCGTCAACTTGTTCATCTGTGATGTGTTCAGTGACAGTATGATGTGTTTTACGTTTTGGCTTACCTTTAGGCTTTTTCTTTTCTTCAGGAGTGGTCTCTTCAGCAACTTCACTTGTTTCCTCTAACGGAAATTCTTCTTTCGTTACTTCAACTGTGGTGACAGGTGCTTCGTCGTCTTTCAGAACAGTGGTTGTTTCTGTTGTTTCTACCACCGGACCCTTCTTTCTCTTGACAACCTTCTTGATTGTCTTAATATGTTTAGTTTCACCAGTTTCAGATTTAACTTCCTCAACTTTGACGTCATCGTGTAACTCCTCGATGACAGTTTCGGCTGTGTCTTGTTGTGGTGTGTCATCAAATGGTGTAGTTGAATCGTCAACTTGTTCATCTGTGATGTGTTCAGTGACAAAATGATGTGTTTTAGGTTTTGGCTTACCTTTGGGCTTTTTCTTCTGTTCAGGAGTCGTCTCTTCAGTAGCTTCAGCTGTTTCCTCCACCGGATATTCTTCCTTAGTTACTTCGATTGTGGTGACGGGTGCTTCGTCGTCTTTGAGCACAGTGGTTGTTTCTGTCGTTTCCACGACCGGCCCCTTCTTTCTCTTTACGACCTTCTTGATTGTCTTAACGCGTTTGGTTTCTCCAGTTTCGGTTTGTACTTCCTCAACTTTGACGTCTTCGGGTAACTCCTCGATGACAGTTTCGGCTGTGTCTTGTTGTGGTGTGTCATCAAATGGTATAGTTGAATCGTCAACTTGTTCATCTGTGATGTGTTCAGTGACAGTATGATGTGTTTTACGTTTTGGCTTACCTTTAGGCTTTTTCTTTTCTTCAGGAGTGGTCTCTTCAGTAACTTCAGGTGTTTCCTCCACCGGATATTCTTCTTTAGTTACTTCGATAGTGGTGACGGGTGCTTCGTCGTCTTTGAGCACAGTGGTTGTTTCTGTCGTTTCCACGACCGGCCCCTTCTTTCTCTTTATGACCTTCTTGATTGTCTTAACGCGTTTGGTTTCTCCAGTTTCGTTTTGAACTTCCTCAACTTTAACGTCTTCGGGTAACTCCTCGATGACAGCTTCGGCTGTGTCTTGTTGTGGTGTGTCATCAAATTGTGTAGTTGAATCGTCAACTTGTTCGTCTGTGATGTGTTCAGTGACGGTATGATGTGTTTTACGTATTGGCTTACCTTTAGGCTTTTTCTTTTCTTCAGGAGTAGTCTCTTCTGCAACTTCACTTGTTTCCTCTAACGGAAATTCTTCATTCGTTACTTCAACTGTGGTGACAGGTGCTTCGTCGTCTTTCAGAACAGTGGTTGTTTCTGTTGTTTCTACCACCGGACCCTTCTTTCTCTTGACAACCTTCTTGATTGTCTTAATATGTTTAGTTTCACCAGTTTCAGATTTAACTTCCTCAACTTTGACGTCTTCGGGTAACTCCTCTATGACAGTTTCGGCTGTGTCTTGTTGTGGTGTGTCATCAAATGGTGTAGTTGAATCGTCAACTTGTTCATCTGTGATGTGTTCAGTGACAGTATGATGTGTTTTACGTTTTGGCTTTCCTTTAGGCTTTGTCTTTTCTTCAGGAGTGGTCTCTTGTGCAACTTCACCTGTTTCCTCTAACGGAAATTCTTCTTTGGTTACTGCGATTGTGGTGACAGGTGCTTCGTCGTCTTTGAGAACAGTGGTTGTTTCTGTTGTTTCTACCACCGGACCCCTCTTTCTCTTTACGACCTTCTTGATTGTCTTAACGCGTTTAGTTTCACCAGTTTCGGATTTAACTTCCTCAACTTTAACGTCTTCGGGTAACTCCTCGATGACAGTTTCGGCTGTGTCTTGTTGTGGTGTGTCATCAAATGGTGTAGTTGAATCGTCAACTTGTTCATCTGTGATGTGTTCAGTGACAGTATGATGTGTTTTACGTTTTGGCTTACCTTTAGGCTTTTTCTTTTCTTCAGGAGTGGTCTCTTCAGCAACTTCACTTGTTTCCTCTAACGGAAATTCTTCTTTCGTTACTTCAACTGTGGTGACAGGTGCTTCGTCGTCTTTCAGAACAGTGGTTGTTTCTGTTGTTTCTACCACCGGACCCTTCTTTCTCTTGACAACCTTCTTGATTGTCTTAATATGTTTAGTTTCACCAGTTTCAGATTTAACTTCCTCAACTTTGACGTCTTCGTGTAACTCCTCGATGACAGTTTCGGCTGTGTCTTGTTGTGGTGTGTCATCAAATGGTGTAGTTGAATCGTCAACTTGTTCATCTGTGATGTGTTCAGTGACAGTATGATGTGTTTTACGTTTTGGCTTACCTTTAGGCTTTTTCTTTTCTTCAGGAGTTGTCTCTTCAGCAACTTCACTTGTTTCCTCTAACGGAAATTCTTCTTTGGTTATTTCGATTGTGGTGACAGGTGCTTCGTCGTCTTTAAGAACAGTGGTTGTTTCTGTTGTTTCTACCATTGGACCCTTTTTTCTCTTTACGACCTTCTTGATTGTCTTAATATGTTTAGTTTCACCAGTTTCAGATTTAACTTCCTCAACTTTGACGTCTTCGGGTAACTCCTCGATGAAAGTTTCGGCTGTGTCTTGTTGTGGTGTGTCATCAAATGGTGTAGTTGAATCGTCAACATGTTCATCTGTGATGTGTTCAGTGACAGTATGATGTGTTTTACGTTTTGGCTTACCTTTAGGCTTTTTCTTTTCTTCAGGAGTGGTCTCTTCAGCAACTTCACTTGTTTCCTCTAACGGAAATTCTTCTTTGGTTATTTCGATTGTGGTGACAGGTGCTTCGTCGTCTTTAAGAACAGTGGTTGTTTCTGTTGTTTCTACCATCGGACCCTTTTTTCTCTTTACGACCTTCTTGATTGTCTTAACGCGTTTAATTTCACCAGTTTCAGATTTCACTTCCTCAAATTTAACGTCATCCGGTAACTCCTCAATGACAGTTTCGGCTGTGTCTTGCTGTGGTGTGTCATTGAATGGTGTAGTTGAATCGTCAACCTGTTCATCTGTGATGTGTTCAGTGAGAGTTTGATGTGTTTTACGCTTTGGCTTACCTTTAGTCTTTTTCTTTTCTTCAGGAGTGGTCTCTTCAGCAACTTCAACTGTGTCTTCTACCGGAATTTCTTCTTTGGTTACTTCGACTGTGGTGACAGGGGCTTCGTCGTCTTTAAGAACAGTGGTTATTTCTGTTGTTTCTACCACCGGACCCTTCTTTCTCTTGACGACCTTCTTGATTGTCTTAACGCGTTTAGTTTCACCAGTTTCAGATTTAACTTCCTCAACTTTGATGTCTTCGGGTAACTCCTCGATGACAGTTTCGGCTGTGTCTTGTTGTGGTGTGTCATCAAATGGTATAGTTGAATCGTCAACTTGTTCATCTGTGATGTGTTCAGTGACAGTATGATGTGTTTTACGTTTTGGCTTTCCTTTAGGCTTTTTCTTTTCTTCAGGGATGGTCTCTTGTGCAACTTCACTTGTTTCCTCTAACGGAAATTCTTCTTTGGTTACTGCGATTGTGGTGACAGGTGCTTCGTCGTCTTTAAGAACAGTGGTTGTTTCTGTTGTTTCTACCACCGGACCCTTCTTTCTCTTGACGACCTTCTTGACTGTCTTAACGCGTTTAGTTTCTCCAGTTTCGGTTTGAACTTCCTCAACTTTGACGTCTTCAGGTAACTCCTCGATGACAGTTTCGGCTGTGTCTTGTTGTGGTGTGTCATCAAATGGTGTAGTTGAATCGTCAACTTGTTCATCTGTGATGTGTTCAGTGACAGTATGATGTGTTTTACGTTTTGGCTTACCTTTAGGCTTTTTCTTTTCTTCAGGAGTGGTCTCTTCAGCAACTTCACTTGTTTCCTCTAACGGAAATTCTTCTTTCGTTACTTCAACTGTGGTGACAGGTGCTTCGTCGTCTTTCAGAACAGTGGTTGTTTCTGTTGTTTCTACCACCGGACCCTTCTTTCTCTTCACGACCTTCTTGATTGTCTTAACGCGTTTAGTTTCACCAGTTTCAGATTTCACTTCCTCAAATTTAACGTCATCAGGTAACTCCTCAATGACAGTTTCGGATGTGTCTTGCTGTGGTGTGTCATCAAATGGTGTAGTTGAATCGTCAACTTGTTCATCTGTTATGTGTTCAGTGGCAGTAAGTTGTGCTTTACGTTTTGGCTTACCTTTAGGCTTTTCCTTTCCTTCAGGAATGGTTTCGTCAGTTACTTCAGGTGTCTCTTCTACCGGAATTTCTTCTTTGGTTACTTCGATTGTGGTGACAGGTGCTTCGTCATCTTTGAGAACAGTGGTTGTTTCTGTCGTTTCTACTATGGGCCCCTTCTTTCTCTTGATGACCTTCTTGACAGTCTTTACTCGTTTGGTTTCTCCAGTATCGGATTTAACTTCCTCTACTTTAACGTCTTCAGGTAATTCTTCGATTATTGTTTCGGCTGTGTCTTGTCGTGTTATGTCATCAAGTGGTTTAGCGTATTCGTCAACTTGTTCATCTGTGATTTGTTCAGTGGCAGTAAGTTGTGCTTTACGTTTTGGCTTACCTTTAGGCTTTTCCTTTCCTTTAGGAGTGGTTTCGTCAGTTACTTCAAGTGTCTCTTCTACCGGAATTTCTTCTTTGGTTACTTCGATTGTGGTGACAGGTGCTTCGTCATCTTTGAGAACAGTGGTTGTTTCTGTCGTTTCTACTATGGGCCCCTTCTTTCTCTTGATGACCTTCTTGACAATCTTTACTCGTTTGGTTTCTCCAGTATCGGATTTAACTTCCTCTACTTTAACGTCTTCAGGTAATTCTTCGATTATTGTTTCGGCTGTGTCTTGTTGTGTTATGTCATCAAGTGGTTTAGCGTATTCGTCAACTTGTTCATCTGTGATGTGTTCAGTGGCAGTATGATCTGTTTTACGTTTTGGCTTACCTTTAGGCTTTTTCTTTTCTTCAGGAGTGGTTTCTTTAGTAACGTCAAATGTGTCTTCAACCGGAATTTCTTCTTTGGTTACTTCGACTGTGGTGATAGGTGCTTCGTCGTCTTTAAGAACAGTGGTCGTTTCTGTTGTTTCTATCACCGGACCCTTCTTTCTCTTCACGACCTTCTTGATTGTCTTAACGCGTTTAGTTTCACCAGTTTCTGATTTAACTTCCTCAACTTTAACGTCTTCGGGTAACTCCTCGATGACAGTTTCGGCTGTGTCTTGCTGTGGTGTGTCATCAAATGGTGTAGTTGAATCGTCAACTTGTTCATCTGTGATGTGTTCAGTGACAGTATGATGTGTTTTAGGCTTACCTTTGGGCTTCTTCTTCTCTTCAGGAGTGGTCTCTTCAGCAACTTCACCTGTTTCCTCCAACGGAAATTCTTCTTTGGTTACTTCAACTGTGGTGACAGGTGCTTCGTCGTCTTTAAGAACAGTGGTCGTTTCTGTTGTTTCTACCATTGGACCCTTTTTTCTCTTTACGACCTTCTTGATTGTCTTAATATGTTTAGTTTCACCAGTTTCAGATTTAACTTCCTCAACTTTGATGTCTTCGGGAAACTCCTCGATGACAGTTCCGACTGTGTCTTGTTGTGGTGTGTCATCAAATGGTGTAGTTGAATCGTCAGCTTGTTCATCTGTGATGTGTTCAGTGACAGTACTTTGTGTTGTACGTTTTGGCTTACCTTTAGGCTTCTTCTTTTTGTCAGGAGTGGTCTCTTCAGCAACTTCATTTGTTTCTTCTAACGGAAATTCTTCTGTGGTTACTTCAACTGTGGTGACAGGTGCTTCGTCGTCTTTGAGAACAGTGGTTGTTTCTGTTGTTTCTACCACCGGACCCTTCTTTCTCTTCACGACCTTCTTGATTGTCTTAACGCGTTTAGTTTCACCAGTTTCAGATTTCACTTCTTCAAATTTAACGTCATCAGGTAACTCCTCAATGACAGTTTCGGCTGTGTCTCGCTGTGGTGTGTCATCAAATGGTGTAGTTGAATCGTCAACTTGTTCATCTGTGATGTGTTCAGTGACAGTATGATGTATTTTACGTTTTGGCTTTCCTTTAGGCTTTTTCTTTTCTTCAGGAGTGGTCTCTTGTGCAACTTCACTTGTTTCCTCTAACGGAAATTCTTCTTTGGTTACTGCGATTGTGGTGACAGGTGCTTCGTCGTCTTTGAGCACAGTGGTTGTTTCTGTCGTTTCCACGACCGGCCCCTTCTTTCTCTTTACGACCTTCTTGATTGTCTTAACGCGTTTAGTTTCACCAGTTTCAGATTTAACTTCCTCAACTTTAACGTCTTCGGGTAACTCCTCGATGACAGTTTCGGCTGTGTCTTGCTGTGGTGTGTCATCAAATGGTGTAGTTGAATCGTCAACTTGTTTCTCTGTGATGTGTTCTGTGACAGTAAGTTTTGCTTTACGTTTTGGCTTACCTTTTGGCTTTTCCTTTCCTTCAGGAGTGGTTTCGTCAGTAACTTCAACTGTGTCTTCTACCGGAATTTCTTCTTTGGTTACTTCGACTGTGGTGACAGGGGCTTCGTCGTCTTTAAGAACAGTGGTTGTTTCTGTTGTTTCTACCACCGGACCCTTCTTTCTCTTGACGACCTTCTTGATTGTCTTAACGCGTTTAGTTTCACCAGTTTCAGATTTAACTTCCTCAACTTTGATGTCTTCGGGTAACTCCTCGATGACAGTTTCGGCTCTGTCTTGTTGTGGTGTGTCATCAAATGGTATAGTTGAATCGTCAACTTGTTCATCTGTGATGTGTTCAGTGACAGTATGATGTGTTTTACGTTTTGGCTTACCTTTAGGCTTTATCTTCTCTCCAGGAGTGGTCTCTTCAGCAACTTCACCTGTTTCCTCTAACGGAAATTCTTCTTTGGTTACTTCAACTGTGGTGACAGGTGCTTCGTCGTCTTTAAGAACAGTGGTTGTTTCTGTTATTTCTACCACCGGACCCTTCTTTCTCTTGACGACCTTCTTGATTGTCTTTACGCTTTTAGTTTCACCAGTTTCAGATTTAATTTCCTCAACTTTGATGTCTTCGGGAAACTCCTCGATGACAGTTTCGACTGTGTCTTGTTGTGGTGTGTCATCAAATGGTGTAGTTGAATCGTCAGCTTGTTCATCTGTGATGTGTTCAGTGACAGTACTTTGTGTTGTACGTTTTGGCTTACCTTTAGGCTTCTTCTTTTTTTCAGGAGTAATCTCTTCAGCAACTTCACTTATTTCTTCTAACGGAAATTCTTCTTTGGTTACTTCAACTGTGGTGACAGGTGCTTCGTCGTCTTTAAGAACAGTGGTCGTTTCTGTTGTTTCTACCACCGGACCCTTCTTTCTCTTGACGACCTTCTTGACAGTTGTTACTCGTTTGGTTTCTCCAGTATCGGATTTAACTTCTTCTACTTTTACGTCTTCAGGTAATTCTTCGATAATTGTTTCGGCGGTGTCTTGTTGTGTTTTGTCCTCAAGTGCTTTAGCGTATTCGTCAACTTGTTCCTCTGTGATTTGTTCAGTGGCAGTAAGTTGTTTTGTACGTTTTGGCTTACCTTTAGGCTTTTTCTTTTCTTCAGGAGTGGTTTCTTCAGTTACTTCAACTATATCTTCTACCGGAATTTCTTCTTTGGTTACTTCGACTGTGGTGACAGGTGCTTCGTCGTCTTTGAGAACAGTGGTCGTTTCTGTTGTTTCTATCACCGGACCCTTCTTTCTCTTCACGACCTTCTTGATTGTCTTAACGCGTTTAGTTTCACCAGTTTCAGATTTAACTTCCTCAACTTTAACGTCTTCGGGTAACTCCTCGATGACAGTTTCGGCTGTGTCTTGTTGTGGTGTGTCATCAAATGGTATAGTTGAATCGTCAACTTGTTCATCTGTGATGTGTTCAGTGACAGTATGATGTGTTTTACGTTTTGGCTTTCCTTTAGGCTTTTTCTGTTCTTCAGGAGTGGTCTCTTGTGCAACTTCACTTGTTTCCTCTAACGGAAATTCTTCTTTGGTTACTTCGATTGTGGTGACAGGTGCTTGGTCGTCTTTAAGAACAGTGGTCGTTTCTGTTGTTTCTACCACCGGACCCTTCTTTCTCTTCACGACCTTCTTGATTGTCTTAACGCGTTTAGTTTCACCAGTTTCGGATTTAACTTCCTCAACTTTGATGTCTTCGGGTAACTCCTCGATGACAGTTTCGGCTGTGTCTTGTTGTGGTGTGTCATCAAATGGTATAGTTGAATCGTCAACTTGTTCATCTGTGATGTGTTCACTGACAGTATGATGTGTTTTACGTTTTGGCTTACCTTTAGGCTTTTTCTTCTCTTCAGGAGTGGTCTCTTGTGCAACTTCACTTGTTTCCTCTAACGGAAATTCTTCTTTGGTTACTTCGATTGTGGTGACAGGTGCTTGGTCGTCTTTAAGAACAGTGGTCGTTTCTGTTGTTTCTACCACCGGACCCTTCTTTCTCTTCACGACCTTCTTGATTGTCTTAACGCGTTTAGTTTCACCAGTTTCAGATTTAACATCCTCAACTTTAACGTCTTCGGGTAACTCCTCGATGACAGTTTCGGCTGTGTCTTGCTGTGTTGTGTCATCAAATGGTGTAGTTGAATCGTCAACTTGTTCCTCTGTGATGTGTTCTGTGGCAGTAAGTTTTGCTTTACGTTTTGGCTTACCTTTTGGCTTTTCCTTTCCTTCAGGAGTGGTTTCGTCAGTTACTTCAAGTGTCTCTTCTGCCGGAATTTCTTCTTTGGTTACTTCGACTGTGGTGACAGGTGCTTCGTCATCTTTGAGAACAGTGGTTGTTTCGGTCGTTTCTAAGATAGGCCCCTTCTTTCTCTTGACGACCTTCTTGACAGTTTTTACTCGTTTGGTTTCTCCAGTATCGGATTTAACTTCTTCTACTTTAACGTCTTCAGGTAATTCTTCGATAATTGTTTCGGCGCTGTCTTGTTGTGTTTTGTCCTCAAGTGTTTTAGCGTATTCGTCAACTTGTTCCTCTATGATTTGTTCAGTGGCAGTGAGTTGTTTTGTACGTTTTGGCTTACCTTTAGGCTTTTTCTTTTCTTCAGGAGTGGTTTCTTCAGTTACTTCAACTATATCTTCTACCGGAATTTCTTCTTTGGTTACTTCGACTGTGGTGACAGGTGCTTCGTCGTCTTTGAGAACAGTGGTCGTTTCTGTTGTTTCTATCACCGGACCCTTCTTTCTCTTCACGACCTTCTTGATTGTCTTAACGCGTTTAGTTTCACCAGTTTCAGATTTAACTTCCTCAACTTTAACGTCTTCGGGTAACTCCTCGATGACAGTTTCGGCTGTGTCTTGTTGTGGTGTGTCATCAAATGGTATAGTTGAATCGTCAACTTGTTCATCTGTGATGTGTTCAGTGACAGTATGATGTGTTTTACGTTTTGGCTTACCTTTCGGCTTTTTCTTTTCTTCAGGAGTGGTCTCTTGTGCAACTTCACTTGTTTCCTCTAACGGAAATTCTTCTTTGGTTACTGCGATTGTGGTGACAGGTGCTTCGTCGTCTTTAAGAACAGTAGTTGTTTCTGTTGTTTCTACCAACGGACCCTTCTTTCTCTTCACGACCTTCTTGATTGTCTTAACGCGTTTAGTTTCACCAGTTTCGGATTTAACTTCCTCAACTTTGATGTCTTCGGGTAACTCCTCGATGACAGTTTCGGCTGTGTCTTGTTGTGGTGTGTCATCAAATGGTATAATTGAATCGTCAACTTGTTCATCTGTGATGTGTTCAGTGACAGTATGATGTGTTTTACGTTTTGGCTTACCTTTAGGCTTTTTCTTTTCTTCAGGAGTGGTCTCTTGTGCAACTTCACTTGTTTCCTCTAACGGAAATTCTTCTTTGGTTACTCCGATTGTGGTGACAGGTGCTTCGTCGTCTTTAAGAACAGTAGTTGTTTCTGTTGTTTCTACCACCGGACCCTTCTTTCTCTTCACGACCTTCTTGATTGTCTTAACGCGTTTAGTTTCACCAGTTTCAGATTTAACTTCCTCAACTTTAACGTCTTCGGGTAACTCCTCGATGACAGTTTCGGCTGTGTCTTGCTGTGGTGTGTCATCAAATGGTGTAGTTAAATCGTCAACTTGTTCATCTGTGATGTGTTCAGTGACAGTATGATGTGTTTTACGTTTTGGCTTTCCTTTAGGCTTTTCCTTTTCTTCAGGAGTGGTCTCTTGTGCAACTTCACTTGTTTCCTCTAACGGAAATTCTTCTTTGGTTACTGCGATTGTGGTGACAGGTGCTTCGTCGTCTTTAAGAACAGTAGTTGTTTCTGTTGTTTCTACCACCGGACCCTTCTTTCTCTTGACGACCTTCTTGATTGTCTTAACGCGTTTAGTTTCACCAGTTTCAGACTTAACTTCCTCAACTTTAACGTCTTCGGGTAACTCCTCGATGACAGTTTCGGCTGTGTCTTGCGTTGGTGTGTCATCAAATGGTGTAGTTGAATCGTCAACTTGTTCCTCTGTGATGTGTTCTGTGGCAGTAAGTTTTGCTTTACGTTTTGGCTTACCTTTTGGCTTTTCCTTTCCTTCTGGAGTGGTTTCGTCAGTTACTTCAAGTGTCTCTTCTACCGGAATTTCTTCTTTGGTTACTTCGATTATGGTGACAGGTGCTTCGTTATCTTTGAGAACAGTGGTTGTTTCGGTCGTTTCTAAGATAGGCCCCTTCCTTCTCTTGACGACCTTCTTGACAGTCTTTACTCGTTTGGTTTCTCCAGTATCGGATTTAACTTCTTCTACTTTAACGTCTTCAGGTAATTCTTCGATAATTGTTTCGGCGGTGTCTTGTTGTGTTTTGTCCTCAAGTGTTTTAGCGTATTCGTCAACTTGTTCCTCTGTGATTTGTTCAGTGGCAGTAAGTTGTTTTGTACGTTTTGGCTTACCTTTAGGCTTTTTCTTTTCTTCAGGGGTGGTTTCTTCAGTAAATTCAACTGTGTCTTCTGCCGGAATTTCTTCTTTGGTTACTTCGACTGTGGTGACAGGTGCTTCGTCGTCTTTAAGAACAGTGGTCGTTTCTGTTGTTTCTACCACCGGACCCTTCTTTCTCTTTACGACCTTCTTGATTGTCTTAACGCGTTTAGTTTCACCAGTTTCGGATTTAACTTCTTCAACTTTGATGTCTTCGGGTAACTCCTCGATGACAGTTTCGGCTGTGTCTTGCTGTGGTGTGTCATCAAATGGTGTAGTTGAATCGTCAACTTGTTCATCTGTGATGTGTTCAGTGACAGTTAGTTGTATTTTACGTTTTGGCTTTCCTTTAGGCTTTTTCTTTTCTTCAGGAGTGGTCTCTTGTGCAACTTCACTTGTTTCCTCTAATGGAAATTCTTCTTTGGTTACTGCGATTGTGGTGACAGGTGCTTCGTCATCTTTAAGAACAGTTGTTGTTTCTGTTCTTTCTACCACCGGACCCTTCTTTCTCTTCACGACCTTCTTGATTGTCTTAACGCGTTTAGTTTCACCAGTTTCAGATTTAACTTCCTCAACTTTAACGTCTTCGGGTAACTCCTCGATGACAGTTTCGGCTGTGTCTTGCTTTGGTGTGTCATCAAATGGTGTAGTTGAATCGTCAACTTGTTCATCTGTGATGTGTTCAGTGACAGTATGATGTGTTTTACGTTTTGGCTTCCCTTTAGGCTTTTTCTTTTCTTCAGGAGTGGTCTCTTGTGCAACTTCACTTGTTTCCTCTAACGGAAATTCTTCTTTGGTTACTGCGATTGTGGTGACAGGTGCTTCGTCGTCTTTAAGAACAGTAGTTGTTTCTGTTGTTTCTACCACCGGACCCTTCTTTCTCTTGACGACCTTCTTGATTGTCTTAACGCGTTTAGTTTCACCAGTTTCAGACTTAACTTCCTCAACTTTAACGTCTTCGGGTAACTCCTCGATGACAGTTTCGGCTGTGTCTTGCGTTGGTGTGTCATCAAATGGTGTAGTTGAATCGTCAACTTGTTCCTCTGTGATGTGTTCTGTGGCAGTAAGTTTTGCTTTACGTTTTGGCTTACCTTTTGGCTTTTCCTTTCCTTCTGGAGTGGTTTCGTCAGTTACTTCAAGTGTCTCTTCTACCGGAATTTCTTCTTTGGTTACTTCGATTATGGTGACAGGTGCTTCGTTATCTTTGAGAACAGTGGTTGTTTCGGTCGTTTCTAAGATAGGCCCCTTCCTTCTCTTGACGACCTTCTTGACAGTCTTTACTCGTTTGGTTTCTCCAGTATCGGATTTAACTTCTTCTACTTTAACGTCTTCAGGTAATTCTTCGATAATTGTTTCGGCGGTGTCTTGTTGTGTTTTGTCCTCAAGTGTTTTAGCGTATTCGTCAACTTGTTCCTCTGTGATTTGTTCAGTGGCAGTAAGTTGTTTTGTACGTTTTGGCTTACCTTTAGGCTTTTTCTTTTCTTCAGGGGTGGTTTCTTCAGTAAATTCAACTGTGTCTTCTACCGGAATTTCTTCTTTGGTTACTTCGACTGTGGTGACAGGTGCTTCGTCGTCTTTAAGAACAGTGGTCGTTTCTGTTGTTTCTACCATTGGACCCTTTTTTCTCTTTACGACCTTCTTGATTGTCTTAATATGTTTAGTTTCACCAGTTTCAGATTTAACTTCCTCAACTTTGATGTCTTCGGGTAACTCCTCGATGACAGTTTCGGCTGTGTCTTGCTGTGGTGTGTCATCAAATGGTGTAGTTGAATCATCAACTTGTTCATCTGTGATGTGTTCAGTGACAGTATGATGTGTTTTACGTTTTGGCTTCCCTTTAGGCTTTTTCTTTTCTTCAGGAGTGGTCTCTTGTGCAACTTCACTTGTTTCCTCTAACGGAAATTCTTCTTTGGTTACTGCGATTGTGGTGACAGGTGCTTCGTCGTCTTTAAGAACAGTGGTTGTTTCTGTTGTTTCTACCACTGGACCCTTCTTTCTCTTCACGACCTTCTTGATTGTCTTAACGCGTTTAGTTTCACCAGTTTCAGATTTAACTTCCTCAACTTTAACGTCTTCGGGTAACTCCTCGATGACAGTTTCGGCTGTGTCTTGCTGTAGTGTGTCATCAAATGGTGTAGTTGAATCGTCAATTAGTTTCTCTGTGATGTATTCTGTGGCAGTAAGTTTTGCTTTACGTTTTGGCTTACCTTTTGGCTTTTTCTTCTCTTCAGGAGTGGTCTCTTCAGTAACTTCAGTTGTTTCCTCCACCGGATATTCTTCTTTTGTTACTTCGATGGTGGTGACAGGTGCTTTGTCGTCCTTTAGCACAGTGGTTGTTTCTGTCGTTTCTAATATGGGTCCTTTCTTTCTCTTGACGACTTTCTTGATTGTCTTAACGCGTATGGTTTCACCAGTTTCAGATTTAACTTCCTCAACTTTGACGTCTTCAGGTAACTCCTCGATGACAGATTCGGCTGTGTCTTGTTGTGGTGTGTCATCAAACGGTGTAGTTGATTCGTCAACTTGTTCCTCTGTGATTTGTTCAGTGGCAGTAAGTTGTTTTGTACGTTTTGGCTTACCTTTAGGCTTTTTCCTTTCTTCAGGAGTGGTTTCTTCAGTAACTTCAACTGTGTCTTCTACCGGAATTTCTTCTTTGGTTACTTCGACTGTGGTGACAGGTGCTTCGTCGTCTTTAAGAACAGTGGTCGTTTCTGTTGTTTCTATCACCGGACCCTTCTTTCTCTTAACGACCTTCTTGATTGTCTTAACGCGTTTAGTTTCACCAGTTTCGGATTTAACTTCCTCAACTTTGATGTCTTCGGGTAACTCCTCGATGACAGTTTCGGCTGTGTCTTGTTGTGGTGTGTCATCAAATGGTATAGTTGAATCGTCAACTTGTTCATCTGTGATGTGTTCAGTGACAGTATGATGTGTTTTACGTTTTGGCTTCCCTTTAGGCTTTTTCTTTTCTTCAGGAGTGGTCTCTTGTGCAACTTCACTTGTTTCCTCTAACGGAAATTCTTCTTTGGTTACTGCGATTGTGGTGACAGGTGCTTCGTCGTCTTTAAGAACAGTGGTTGTTTCTGTTGTTTCTACCACTGGACCCTTCTTTCTCTTCACGACCTTCTTGATTGTCTTAACGCGTTTAGTTTCACCAGTTTCAGATTTAACTTCCTCAACTTTAACGTCTTCGGGTAACTCCTCGATGACAGTTTCGGCTGTGTCTTGCTGTAGTGTGTCATCAAATGGTGTAGTTGAATCGTCAATTAGTTTCTCTGTGATGTATTCTGTGGCAGTAAGTTTTGCTTTACGTTTTGGCTTACCTTTTGGCTTTTTCTTCTCTTCAGGAGTGGTCTCTTCGGTAACTTCAGTTGTTTCCTCCACCGGATATTCTTCTTTTGTTACTTCGATGGTGGTGACAGGTGCTTTGTCGTCCTTTAGCACAGTGGTTGTTTCTGTCGTTTCTAATATGGGCCCTTTCTTTCTCTTGACGACTTTCTTGATTGTCTTAACGCGTATGGTTTCACCAGTTTCAGATTTAACTTCCTCAACTTTGACGTCTTCAGGTAACTCCTCGATGACAGATTCGGCTGTGTCTTGTTGTGGTGTGTCATCAAACGGTGAAGTTGATTCGTCAACTTGTTCCTCTGTGATTTGTTCAGTGGCAGTAAGTTGTTTTGTACGTTTTGGCTTACCTTTAGGCTTTTTCTTTTCTTCAGGACTGGTTTCTTCAGTAACTTCAACTGTGTCTTCTACCGGAATTTCTTCTTTGGTTACTTCGACGGTGGTGACAGGTGCTTCGTCATCTTTAAGAACAGTGGTCGTTTCTGTTGATTCTACTACCGGACCCTTCTTTCTCTTTACGACCTTCTTGATTGTCTTAACGCGTTTAGTTTCACCAGTTTCAGATTTAACTTCCTCAACTTTGATGTCTTCGGGTAACTCCTCGATGACAGTTTCGGCTGTGTCTTGTTGTGGTGTGTCATCAAATGGTATAGTTGAATCGTCAACTTGTTCATCTGTGATGTGTTCAGTGACAGTATGATGTGTTTTACGTTTTTGCTTACCTTTAGGCTTTTTCTTTTCTTCAGGAGTGGTCTCTTGTGCAACTTCACTTGTTTCCTCTAACGGAAATTCTTCTTTGGTTACTGCGATTGTGGTGACAGGTGCTTCGTCGTCTTTAAGAACAGTGGTTGTTTCTGTTGTTTCTACCACCGGACCCTTCTTTCTCTTGACGACCTTCTTGATTGTCTTAACGCGTTTAGTTTCACCAGTTTCAGACTTAACTTCCTCAACTTTAACGTCTTCGGGTAACTCCTCGATGACAGTTTCGGCTGTGTCTTGCTGTGGTGTGTCATCAAATGGTGTAGTTGAATCGTCAACTTGTTCCTCTGTGATGTGTTCTGTGGCAGTAAGTTTTGCTTTACGTTTTGGCTTACTTTTTGGCTTTTCCTTTCCTTCAGGAGTGGTTTCGTCAGTTACTTCAAGTGTCTCTTCTGCCGGAATTTCTTCTTTGGTTACTTCGACTGTCGTGACAGGTGCTTCGTCATCTTTGAGAACAGTGGTTGTTTCGGTCGTTTCTAAGATAGGCCCCTTCTTTCTCTTGACGACCTTCTTGACAGTTTTTACTCGTTTGGTTTCTCCAGTATCGGATTTAACTTCTTCTACTTTAACGTCTTCAGGTAATTCTTCGATAATCGTTTCGGCGCTGTCTTGTTGTGTTTTGTCCTCAAGTGTTTTAGCGTATTCGTCAACTTGTTCCTCTATGATTTGTTCAGTGGCAGTAAGTTGTTTTGTACGTTTTGGCTTACCTTTAGGCTTTTTCTTTTCTTCAGGGGTGGTTTCTTCAGTAAATTCAACTGTGTCTTCTACCGGAATTTCTTCTTTGGTTACTTCGACTGTGGTGACAGGTGCTTCGTCGTCTTTAAGAACAGTGGTCGTTTCTGTTGTTTCTATCACCGGACCCTTCTTTCTCTTAACGACCTTCTTGATTGTCTTAACGCGTTTAGTTTCACCAGTTTCGGATTTAACTTCCTCAACTTTGATGTCTTCGGGTAACTCCTCGATGACAGTTTCGGCTGTGTCTTGTTGTGGTGTGTCATCAAATGGTATAGTTGAATCGTCAACTTGTTCATCTGTGATGTGTTCAGTGGCAGTATGATCTGTTTTACGTTTTGGCTTACCTTTAGGCTTTTTCTTTTCTTCAGGAGTGGTCTCTTGTGCAACTTCACTTGTTTCCTCTAACGGAAATTCTTCTTTGGTTACTTCGATTGTGGTGACAGGTGCTTCGTCGTCTTTAAGAACAGTGGTTGTTTTTGTTGTTTCTACCACCGGACCCTTCTTTCTCTTTACGACCTTCTTGATTGTCTTAACGCGTTTAGTTTCACCAGTTTCAGATTTAACTTCCTCAACTTTAACGTCTTCGGGTAACTCCTCGATGACAGTTTCGGCTGTGTCTTGCTGTGGTGTGTCATCAAATGGTGTAGTTGAGTCGTCAACTCGTTCCTCTGTGATGTGTTCTGTGGCAGTAAGTTTTGCTGTACGTTTCGGCTTACCTTTTGGCTTCTCCTTTCCTTCAGGAGTGGTTTCGTCAGTTACTTCAAGTGTCTCTTCTGCCGGAATTTCTTCTTTGGTTACTTCGAATGTGGTGACAGGTTCTTCGTCATCTTTGAGTACAGTGGTTGTTTCGGTCGTTTCTAAGATTGGCCCCTTCTTTCTCTTGACGACCTTCTTGACAGTCTTCACTCGTTTGGTTTCTCCAGTATCGGATTTAACTTCTTCTACTTTTACGTCTTCAGGTAATTCTTCAATTATTGTTTCGGCTGTGTCTTGTTGTGTTATGTCAGCAAGTGGTTTAGCGTATTCGTCAACTTGTTCCTCTGTGATGTGTTCAGTGGCAGTACTTTGCGTTGTACGTTTTGGCTTACCTTTAGGCTTTTTCTTTTGTTCAGGAGTGGTTTCTTCAGTAACTTCAACTGTATCTTCTACCGGAATTTCTTCTTTGGTTACTTCGACTGTGGTGACAGGTGCTTCGTCATCTTTGAGAACAGTGGTAGTTTTTGTCGTTTCTAAGATCGGCCCCTTCTTTCTCTTGACGATCTTCTTGACAGTCTTTACTCGTTTGGTTTCTCCGGTATCGGATTTAACTTCTTCTACTTTAACGTCTTCAGGTAATTCCTCGATAATTGTTTCAGCTGTGTCTTGTTTTTCCTCAAGTGGTTTAGCGTATTCTTCAACTTGATCCTCTGTGATGTGTTCAGTGGCAGTACGTTGTGTTGTACGTTTTGGCTTACCTTTAGGCTTTTTCTTTTCTTCAGGAGTGGTTTCTTCAGTTTCTTCAACTGTGTCTTCTACCGGAATTTCTTCTTTGGTTACTTCGACTGTGGTGACGGGTGCTTCGTCATCTTTGAGAACAGTGGTAGTTTCGGTCGTTTCTAAGATCGGCCCCTTCTTTCTCTTGATGACCTTCTTGACAGTCTTTACTCGTTTGGTTTCTCCAGTATCGGATTTAACTTCTTCTACTTTTACGTCTTCAGGTAATTCTTCGATGATTGTTTCGGCTGTGTCTTGTTGTATTATTTCCTCAATTGGTTTAGCGTATTCGTCAACTTGTTCCTTTGTGATGTGTTCAGTGGCAGTACGTTTTGGCTTACCTTTGGGCTTTTTCTTTTGTTCAGGAGTGGTTTCGTCAGTAACTTCAACTGTATCTTGTACCGGAATTTCTCCTTTAGTTACTTCGACTGTGGTGACAGGTGCTTCGTCATCTTTGAGAACAGTGGTTGTTTCGGTCGTTTCTAAGATCGGCCCCTTCTTTCTCTTGACGACCTTCTTTACAGTCTTTACTCGTTTGGTTTCTCCAGTATCGGATTTAACTTCTTCTTCTTTTACGTCTTCAGGTAATTCTTCAATTATTGTTTCGGCTGTGTCTTGTTGTGTTATGTCAGCAAGTGGTTTAGCGTATTCGTCAACTTGTTCCTCTGTGATGTGTTCAGTGGCAGTACTTTGCGTTGTACGTTTTGGCTTACCTTTAGGCTTTTTC
Organism: Ochlodes sylvanus; assembly: GCA_905404295.2. NCBI lineage: Eukaryota > Metazoa > Arthropoda > Insecta > Lepidoptera > Hesperiidae > Ochlodes > Ochlodes sylvanus. The sequence goes on along the minus strand of FR990123.1, from coordinate 11,245,745 downwards.
TTTTGTTCAGGAGTGGTTTCTTTAGTAACTTCAACTGTATCTTCTACCGGAATTTCTTCTTTGGTTACTTCGACTGTGGTGACAGGTGCTTCGTCATCTTCGAGAACAGTGGTTGTTTTTGTCGTTACTAAGATCGGCCCCTTCTTTCTCTTGACGACCTTCTTGACAGTCTTTACTTTTTTGGTTTCTCCAGTGTCGGATTTAACTTCTTCTACTTTAACGTCTTCAGGTAATTCCTCGATGATTGTTTCAGGTGTGTCTTGTTGTGTTATGTCCTCAAGTAGTTTAGCGTATTCGTCAACTTGTTCCTCTGTGATTTGTTCAGTGGCAGTACGTTGTGTTTTACTTTTTGGCTTACCTTTAGGCTTTTTCTTTTCTTCAGGAGTGGTTTCTTCAGTAATTCCAACTGTGTCTTCTACTGGAATTTCTTCTTTGGTTACTTCGACTGTGGTGACAGGTTGTTCGTCATCTTTAAGAACAGTTGTTGTTTTGGTCGTTTCTAAGATCGGCCCCTTCTTTCTCTTGACGACCTTCTTGACAGTCTTTACTTTTTTGGTTTCTCCAGTGTCGGATTTAACTTCTTCTACATTTACGTCGTCAGGTAATTCCTCGATGATTGTTTCGGCTGTGTCTTGTTGTGGTGTGTCCTCACTTGGTGTAGTTGATTCGTCAACTTGTTCATCTGTGATGTTTTCAGTGACAGTATGTTGTGTTTTACGTTTTGGTTTACCCTTGAGCTTTTTCTTCTCTTCAATGACTTCAGCTGTTTCCTCCACCGGAAATTCTTCTTTGGTTACTTCGATTGTGGTTGCAGGTGCTTCGTCATCTTTGAGCACGATGGTTGTTTCTGTCGTTTCTAAGACTGGTCCCTTCTTTCTTTTAACGATTTTCTTAATGGTCTTGACTTGTGTAGTTTCTCCTGTCTCAGATTTAATTTGTTCCACTTTTACGTCTTGAGGTAACTCTTCGATGATAGTTTCGGCTGTGGCTTGTTGTGATGTCTCGTCAAGTGGTAAAGTTTCATCAACTTGTTCCTCTGTGACATTTTCAGTTTTTTCTGTTTTACGTTTTGTCCTACCTTTAGGCTTTTTCTTTTCGTCAGGAGTGGTCTCTTCAGTTAATGCAGCTGTGTCCTCCACTGGAAGATATTCTTTTATTACATCAATTGTTGTGATCGGAGCTTCATCATCCTCATGCACGGTAATTGTTTTAGTTGTTTCTAATACAGACCCCGTTTTTCTTTTGACGACCTTCTTAATGGTCGTGGTATGTTTAATTTCACCTGTTTCGGATTTAATTTCTTCTACTTTTACGTCGTCAGGTAACTCTTCAATTATGGTTTCATCTATGTCTTGTTGAGATATTTCGTCAAGTGGTATTACTGATTCGTCGACTTGTTCCTCCGTTTCATGTACAGTGACAGTAGGTTTTGTTTTTCGTTTTGGCTTACCTTCAGGCTTTTTAATGGTCTCTTCATTAATATTATATTCAACAAAACCAGAAGTATCGTCGGACATCTCTTGTATTTGAACTTGTGTTGCTAGCTTTGGAATATCCATTTTGTCATCTGGCATCTCAACTGTACTTAATTCCACAATTGTTCCTGGAGCTTCATCACCATCGTATTCTTCTATTTTCACTTCATGTTGGATCTCAGTTCTTTGTATCCTTGGCTCATCTTCTAATGATTCCTCTATGACAATATCACCATAATCGTCTCTGTGTTTATAGTTTTTATGTTTTTTGCGTAATATTGTACGTTTCGTTTTAATTTGTATTGGTTCCCCATTTTCAGTTCCTTTCATGAATTTTGTTATTATTTCTTCGGATTCTTCTAAATCTGACGATTTTGGTGATAAATCTGAATATTCTGTAAAACAGTTACGTATTGGTTATAGTATGTAGTATATGGTCTTATTTGAGATAATGTTTGGTATATATTATATTGTTTTTATTAGTCTCGTTTTATGTTGAGATTTAATCATAGTTCAACTAAATCATAGTTAAACTTGACATTTACAAAATACAATAATTTTACAGAAAACATCAGACCTGTAAATGATTAGGAAATTTGAGGATACCCGTAGTATGGAACACGAAATACATGCAAATATTTTATTAAATAAACAAACATCGGTACGAAACCAAAAAAATCAACTAACACATCTGAAGAACATCTTAATAAATATATGTTATACTTAATTCCAGCTGACGCAATAGTTTTTGGGACCCACTTACCATTTCTGGAAATAGTTTGTTGAGGAATTTCAGTATTGATCACGCCGTTAGGAGAAACTACTTCTGAATATGATGTATCCGGTGTATTGCAGAAGTAAGTTGATACCTGCTCGTCTATAAATTCATTCAAAACTTCCAATACGTTAGGAATTTTAGACGCTTCTCGAATAGTTTTCAATTCAGGTTGATTTATATTGAGTGTAGTTTCAGTTTGAAAACTTAAGTTATCGGTTATAATAAGTGGTGAAAAGAAACTGGTGGTAATGTTTGTACATTTAGTTTCTTTCGGCTCCGTTACAAAATCTTCAATAGATGATTCTAAAATATTTTCTGTACATTCTAAATGTGATTGTGTAGTAAAAGACTTTTTAGCAGTAGCTGTATTATTTGTAAGTGCGTGTATTTCTTCTTGTATTTCATTTTCTTTTACTTCAAATACGTTTAAACCCTTTAGAGTATCTAGGGATATTGACGCAGTTTCACTTTGATGACTATCATTAAAGTTAATTTGTATTATACTATCATGTACGAAAGTGTCAAGTTGATTAACAGATTGATTTTGAACTGGTTGTGTTTCGACTACTATATTTCGGGCAGTAAAGTCTTGAACATCGAGGGCCTCAGAATTTTCTCCCAAAATAATCTGTGTTTGCTGTACAGGATTTACCTCTAATATTCTTTCACTTACAGCTTTTGGTTTATTATCTTCAGTTTTTATAGTTTTTGGTTCTTCTTCAACCATGTTTTCTGATACAATACAACTCAAATGTGTTTCAATATTTAACAAAGCCAAATTACCTTCTTTTACAAATGATGTTAGTTCCGTGATGCTTTCTAAAGGATTTTGCTCAATATTTGATATATGCCGTTGTTCATCATGCACTGCACTAGCTTTTACTGTATTCAGAGGACTGTATTCACTTAATGAATCAAGATTTTCTTCAATCATTGTTTCAGATTGTTGTATTGACTTCATTTGTAATATATTTTCCATCGCATTAATGCTTTTGTTTATTTTGAATTCAACGTTTCTTGGAATTTCTTCAGTAGAACATTCATCGGTCGTATAATTACTATATACCTCGATAGAACAATGAGCTATATTCTCCAGGGGTGAATATTTATCAGAAAATTCATTTGCACACTCAATTACGTCTGGAACTACATTAGAAACTTCATTTTCTATGATCGGCTTTAACTGCACCGTTTCGCTTAATGGTATTTGTTGCACTAATGGTTCTATATTTTCTCTACTTTGGACTTCAATAAGTTCTAAATTATTCAACTCTATTACATTTCCTGTTGCATGGCTAACTGGGGTCACATATAAATCAGGAATTTCGTTAACAGTTTCAATTACTTGTTGTTCTTCTGTATGCAGCCCTTCAGTTTGTTTTGATGTTGACTGAATTGTTTTACTTCTAAACGTGTCTGTTAAAAAGATTTGACCATCATTTTCTAGTGGAATTGACTCATGGGTATTGATATGTTGTAAAGTATTAATAGTCATCTCTTGATCAATAGTTTTAGGTAATAAAAGGGGTACGAAGTTTTGTTCGTCTTCTTTTATATAGGTGTCTTGTATTGTAATGTATTTCTGTGGTTGAATTTGCACATCTACTTTTTCTTCTTTAAATGTGTTATCTGGTAATATACTAGCTGTTGGTTCTTTTGGAATAATATGTTGAACTTCCAAAGGAGACCTCGTTTCAAATTGTAAATTTGCTTCCTTGGGGAGATCAGATACTTTGATATCAGCATTAACTTCTGTATCCATGATTTGTGTTAAACTGACCGTTACATGCTTTTGAGTTCCAAAAGTACTGGCTACGTAATCGGTTTTATCTTTTTCTAATTTGTTAACGCTATATCCTTCTTCCATTGGCATAATCTCAGTTACATCAATGTAGTTTGCCGTTTTAACATTGACAGATGTTTTTAATTCTATCGGTTTTTCATGGAGTATAAGCTTTTCTTCTTTTATTTCAGACTTTGTTTCATTTACATGAAGAGGTTCTTGGGATGGTATGGTAATTTTGTCAATACTTCGTGTGCTAAAGATTACGTCATCCAAATTTTCTTCAATTTCCGATGTTAAATTTTGTTCTACATGTAAATGTTTGAGCGTATTAAATGTGATATCATTCTGGATCAATTTAGGAATACAGTGCAACTTCAAATATTGTTCTTTTTCTGGTAAAATATCTTCACTTACACTAATATGTTTTGACGTCTGGAACCCGAATTCAACTTGTTTGTAATCATCATAAGTCTCAGTGAATAGTGTATTTTCCTTTTCTATCAAAACAGTTTCGCGTATACCCACACTGGATTGAATAGTTTGTTCAGACTTAGATTTGAGTTTTTGCGGTTGTATATTTTGGTTGCTCATTATTGGGACTTCAAACTCTGTTGGGATGATTTCTGAAACTATAAAAGTTTTCTGAGCTTCAATTATAGTTTTAGATTTGTTCACGCTAGGAGCTTCATTGAAACATGTTTCTTCTGTTTCCCCTATAAACGGTTCAGATTTTTGAATAGCTTCCTGCGTTTCTTGAGTAGTAATGGCATTTGAAACAGAGCTTTTAAAAATATGAAGTTCTTCAGGATTCTGGTGTGTTAAAATTTCTGTTTTTGATATAGAACGCTGCTCACTATAAGATGGCTCAGCTTGTACTCTAGATACGTTTAAGGAAATATTTAAGCCACTTTCCTTTTCACCTGCTTGTATTTCAAAATTTTCTCTAGCTGTAGATTGTACAACACTTTGTAAAGCATCTTGTTGTATTGATACATCGGTAGCTACAAAGTCCGCTTCTTTTTCTCCTTCATTAACTTCAGTGCTTTGCAAATGTTCTTGTAACGTATGCTGTACTATGGTAGCTTTTTTATGGTCATATGAATCTTTCTGCATGTTTTGAATATCATTGGTAGATAATATTTCTGTATTAATAGTGCTATTATGTGGTACAATTTCAACATATGCTTCTTTAGTTGGTAAACTAAAGTTCACATCAAATGTTTTTTCTTTATCTATACTATGTACAGAACATACTACTACAGCTTGCATTTCTTTCATATCAGGGATAATCGCTAATTTGGATGGTTTTTGTTCTTGCAATATATTTTCCTGTTCTCCTATTATGGTTTCTGTCTGTTGCAAAGTGTTAAACATTAATGTTGAAATTGTGGGTGTTTTGGAGACAGCATTATGACTTTTAAGTTCAAGTGCCATTTGATTTGGAACAATTTCTTCAATGTTCGCAGATTTTCCATAAATATCATCAATTTTTGCAATAGCTTTCTTAAATGTTGTTTCAACATTATTGATATCGGTAATATTATCTGATAGCGTGAGAATTGTTGACGTTTCTATACTATGCTGATGAGTAACAGAAAATGTTGCACTTTGTTTGTCAGGTGACAATTGAATATTTAAAATATTTTCTGTGTCAATTGGTATTTCTTCTTTACATAGCATTTCGATATGTGGCGTGTAAGATAACAAAGATTTTTGAGGTTCGTATTTTTCTACGACAGGAAGGTTTCCTTCCAGTGAATGAATTATATGTTCTTCTTGTATAATCGCTTCGTTAGTCGTGGTAGTTTCACCCGCCTCAGCACATACTATAGAGTCTTGAGTTTTGAAGCAGCTTGGCTGAATTTCACTTGTTTTACTTTCAATAATTAAAGCCTCATTAGGATTAAAACTTAATTTAGCAGCATAACTATTTGGTTTGATTGGTTCTAATGGAATTTCTGTTTCATGACCGACTACCGTATCAACAAAAAGTTGCTTGTGAGTTTCAGCTTTTACGTTTGCTTGACTCGGCAATATATTTCTATCAAGATCACTTGTAAATGCAATACTCGATTCAATAGCTAGTTCGGTTGACACTGCAACTGGTCGACTAACAATATTTGAAGATGCTGTATACGTTTTGAAAGTTTTGTCAAATGCATAATCCTGCTCACGTTCATGCTGTATTACTTCTGAAACATTGAGTAAATCTTCGTTTGCAATTATTTTACTTCTTAACATTTTCTTGTCAGGTTGGACATCAGTTTGTAAGTCGTTTTGACTATCTAATATTTCATTTTCAGATACAAGCACCGATTGCATTGCTTTAGAAATCACTTGGGCTTCTTCATACTTAGGTAAAGCTACATTTAACGCATTTACAGAGTCAGTTGTACCAATCTCAGATGTTATAGCTATTTTTTGATCTGTGTCTATATTAAAAATAGCAAACTGATCTAATGGTTTTTTATCCAGGTCCATTTGAATTCCAACTATACTTGGTACTAACTCAATAATATTTAGACTTTGTTGTTCATTACATGCCGGACTTGCGTTAATATAAGATGCTTTGATGTTATCTAGTTGTTGAGTACGTTCTTCAATTGTTATTTGTGAGACTGAAACCTCTTTATTTACTTCTACAAAAGTTTCAGTTGCGTTTATTGGCAATGGCTTTGCACTATTTATGACATCAATTTGATCATTCAGACATATTTCTTCAGTTAATGGGGTTTTTAAAAGATGTGTTGATGATGGTTTTGTTGTCAAAAAGCTGGGCATATGTACATTTAACTTGTTTTCAGATTCTGAAGATTCCATCTTATATACAGTCAGTGGGCTGTTTGTAACTATTGAAAAATCGATATTTTCAGGTGATTTAGAAATATAATCCATTCGAATAGCTTGATCGTGTACAAGTGGACACGTCACTGATTTTGCTATTTCTGATATGACTGTTTCACATGCTTTTTCATCTGGTACATTATCTGTTAGTATTAGCTCACTAATAGATGAAATTTTCATTACTTCCGAAGTGACTATAGGTTCATTGGACTTTACATCAAGGTTTGCGACGACTGTTTGTCTTTTATCTGGTAGTATTAAAGATTTCTCACTTTCATTGACTTGAATCTCTTCAATGGAATTTTTATCTAAGGCAGATATAGACACTTGAGCCTGTGTACTTAAATTCGGTTTCTCGCTTAACAAGATTTCTTCTGAATCGTGAACATTCAAATGTGTATTAAATTTATGGAGGTGTTCAGTAATGGTGACATTAGCCTTTTTATGAGATACATTTTCAGATTTCAACGGAACTTCCTTTATTTGAGAAGTCGTCATGTAATTATTCAAACTAGTGTTCAATATTAAGGACTTATCTATTGTAGCCTTCGGAGGTGTTTCTAAACTTGTCAAGCATTCCTCTTTTTCTTGTAATTCTTTAATTGACACTATTAAACTGTCTTTTGTGGTTAAATCTATGTTTGCTTCTTGAACATGTGGAAGCCTAAAAGGTCCTAGCATTCCCTCTTTCTCTTGAATGTTAGGAATTTCTGTTATAATTTGATTGGAAACTAAAACATCCTTACGTGCTGATTCAGTTGGAACTATTAACTCGGGATAATACTTTCCTGATTTGTCTTCAACAAAAACTTCACCGACTTTTATTGATTCAAGTAAATCAAACTGAAGATTTGATTTAGCAGCTTTATCAGTAAGTGTTTGCATAAAAATTTGTTCCTTAATTTCTTCATTTACTTCTGTAATTGTCAACCCCGCTAATGGTGATATTGATGTTGCTGCAAATGAATGTGGTACAGAAGATTCTTTCAATAAACCTTCTTTAATTTTTACGTCTTGGTGTTCAACTTTAACAGCATCTTGTAATATTAAATATGTTTTTGCGGTTTTCGATTGTTTATCGAATTCGTCAAGCTCTAATACCGACATGTTGGTAGTAATCTCTGATCGCACGCAACTCTCTATTGGTATAATACCCGCATTTGCTACAGCTTCACTTATTTTATTACTACCAGAGTATGCGTCTAAAGAAGTTTCGCTATTTATCTCTGTTATTTGTAACGGTTCTATTTCAATAATAGATGATTTCACACAAAAACTTGGTTTGTCCTGCAGTAATAATATATCTTCTTTTTCTGGACATTGTGGTTCATGGTGTATTACAGGGTAATTTTTATCAAATTTTATATTCCCTTTTGCGTTTTCTTTTATTTTTAATGGATTAATATTAGAAGCTTGACTAATAGAAACCACTTGTATTTTGTTTTCACTTATATCTGTAGCAATTGTAGACGTGTAGGGGACTTTAACATCTTTAAGAACTTCAGTCTGGCTTTGCTCGTATTGTTCCACTGATTCTTTTGGATATTTTGTTTCTGTCAAAAGTGAAAGTTCTTCTGAAATATTTTTCTCGATGTCTAAACCTATTCTTTGCTTTACACATTTTTTTCTTTTGAGTTGTTTTTCTTTGTCATCTGTGAAATTATAGTAAAGTAAGTAAAGAGTACAAGATTTCATAGCATGTCGTTTATTTATTGTCTTGTTAATAAAAGCAGCTAAATATGTTTTTGTTAAGCTTGTTATGAAATAATAGTTCTATAGTAGCATAGAAATGGTTTTATTAAAGTATATTAAAATATAATAAACAATACTTACTTTATGTACGTAGTTATGGCGATGTTATGCTTAAAAGATATCCATAAAAAGCACATACTTTATTTAAGCCAAATTTTAAATGTAAAAGCTGCATCATAACCAAAATTGTTGCATTATTTCGTATGTTAATTATACGTACTCAAAATTCAGTATGTAAGTAAATAAAACGCTTGTAACCTAATACGAAAATACAAAAGTATTAATACATAAACATAACCCACATACGATGTGTGCATAATTTTTTTCACAATAATAGTAATGCATTGGTATCGCATCTACTGCTTGCGTTAATAGATAATGGAAGCGCAGAAATAAATACACCAATTCACTTTTTCAATCAAACTCACCTTGTTCGTAGCGCTCATCCTTAATTATTAGGACATCTAATAAAAATAATAAACATCTAATTAGGGATATTAAATTCAAATTAGAAATTTAAGAAAAAATGAAAATTAAGAAATCAAAAAACAAAATACTTATTATAAAACAACAAGAGTTTTGAAACCATCTTTGGCAAGTCTAACAGGTGCAGAAAGTAATAAAATACGTAGATTAAAATTAGAAATTCTGATCCAAAAAGTACTAGTTAGTTACTTTAAAAATAAATTTAGAGAATTAGCTGTAACTAGCCCAAGAAGGCTAAGATACAGAACCACTGCGCTAATTTTTCAGAACTGCTGAGGTAGTTGTATAGGTATAGGTATAAAGTATAGAGGACGCCCTTCCATACAAACAGTCTTTCGAAAATGGTACCAAATTACCCACGTAACTTAAACCACTAAAAATTTACACTGGCTTCTTATTTCATGCCGCATTAACAAGACCAGCCGTGATTGGCTAATTTCAATATCAGTAAAAAACAAAAAACGGAACGACGAATGGGCTGACGTTGCCTAATAGGCCTAGTATTCGTTACGCTATTTTTGATAGGTAGTTACACTTGGTATAATCAGTTAAATTTGTTGATATAAGATTTTATTATAAAACAAATAGGTGAAAATAACTATTATCGATTTACCTGTTTGTACGGTCTACCAACCCAGTAGTTACGCCAGGAAAAAATAGACAAACCAACGTTTGTATATTCTACAGGTTTCATACTTTCGATTGGTATTAAAATTATTCGTAATTAAACTCGTATGTGCAGTATTTAATACAAGTTCATTTTTCAATTTTCAATTAATCATAGTCTGGCCAGGACTTTTTTAGGCAACCCACTATCATGACATGTTTTCAAAATATATAAAATATGATATAAAATAATTTTCATCCATGAAACAGATGGGTAAAGGTCGTGTCTAGTTAGGATCTTAGACCAATAACATAATTACTAGAAATTAAAGCATCAAAAATTACCTTTTATTATTGTTGCATCTTGTGTTTTGAGGACTTCGACGGGTGATTCAACGATTACCTATTCAACATATTTTTTTTATTAAGAATACATTTTGAAAACAAAAATGCATATTTTGTATGCCTCGAATTTATATAGAACATAATTATAATAAAATATTTACCTCTTGAGCTTCTTTTTGTTCCCAAGAGCGGGGTTTAAAATCTTCTGGATAAAGGTGAGCAATGACTTCCTCAACGGAGCTATGCTTCAATTCCACCATTTTTAGGAATGCTCTGAATCCTGCTTTCGCAGCTATTATATCTTCACTTTGAACGGTTTCTTCCGTAAGTACTTCAGTGATAAGCACTCCATGACCTTGACGTTCTACTAACTGAACCAAGGCAGACTGAGACTGTGGATTTCTAAGAGCAGGAAAGTATTTCGAATCATATAAAGTTTCGATTTGCGTAATTGTAACTCCATTTCTTAACATGTAACCAATCTTAGCTAGCTCTCGCAGAGGCGATTCGCCAGGGCCAAATTCTTTAGCGTTAATTACTTCTAGTAACTCGTTTATTTCGGCCACCATTCGACTGTCACTTTCTAGGGATTTTACGATGCGTTGGATATCAAGAGGAGTCTTGACAATTGGTTCAACAGCTTCTTCTTTCGTTTGCTGAGTAGAAAATGTATGTTCAAATAATACATCATCCTTGGCCTTGATTTCTTTCTTTTTCGTTTCAAAAACTTGCAATTTAGCTTTGGTGGTAGCCATTCCAATTTCACTTACAGCTTTACACATGTATGTACCTTCCATTGCCTTAGTGACTTTAAGTATTTTACAAGTTGTGCGATTATCTTTATTCTCAATAATGTATCTATCATCGGTCCTTATTACTTTATCATCTTTGTACCAAAGTATTTCTGAAATGAAATAAAAATGGAAATATTTTGAAATATATATATTAATCACTAGCTTTTACCCGCAGCTTGGTTTACGCAAATCGTGTTTAAAACAAAATATCTTAAATCCCCAATACTGGCAGAAACTCTAATAAGTACATAGTGGAAAAAGCGTGGGGCAAAGGGGAAAAGGGACAAAGCGCCCCACGCTTTTTCCACTTTAATAATACTAATATTAAGAATTATTTTTTATTTAGATTTATTATAAAAGCGTGTTTTTAGTTTCTTTAAGTATATTTTATTTTTTCTTTTTAGACTGCGAATAAACATTTTTCTTTCTTATTATTGGCTGGCTATTTTCGATCGCAGTAGCGATCTCGGTGGAGGAGTAGGTACTGTAGAACAACAACCCCACACTACAATTATTTGTATACTATAGTCAACCCTAGTAGTCACCATGGCATCATTAATAACACGACTGTCATTCATTCGTATTCTTTTCCTTTTTGCTTTTTCTTATAAATATAATCCATAATTATCATAATTTGGAGTCTTTACTCTATACATATTATAAAATCATTTTATCCTGGATGGATGAAAATATGGACCTATAATCTAGAACATTATAGTTGATATTCTGAGTATCTTTATGTATTAATGTTAGTTACTGCATACAGTATATATACGTGTCAAAATCACGTTAGTGTGCATACACACCGACATGATTTTGACGTTTAAAATGAGTGCGCTAAATTAACAGTTAGAATGAATTACGGTCAAATTTCGATCGCAGAGCGGGTAAATCTTAACATAGTAAAACAAAGTCACTGTGTTTATTTTGTGTTATGTATAATTTAGATCTTTAAATAACGGATTTTGATGCGGTTTTTTCAATAGATACAGTGATTCAAGACGAAGGTTTATATAATGTATAATGTACTAAAGTTTCGCGTAAATTGGTTGAAATATTTGAGAAAGTCGGAAAAATCAGGCCGCCTGGGAGCTTTCAGCGAAAACTTGGATTTGACATGAATTTGATCCCCTTCAAAACGTCGGGTTAAATCGAAATATTAGTTAATGAGATAAGCCGTAATAATCAACGTCGTCACAAGCAATGTTTTTGATAAAGCGGTCATATAGCATTCAGCCGAGACCTTTGTTCTGGGTCAATATAATAACCGGTACGTTTTAAACGATGTTGCCATAAACGGTTTTGACTGTAGGTACTTTAATAATTTGACACTTCCTCTAATTTATTTGTACCTTATTAAATCACAAAAGTTGATACCAAACAAAATTTATTCTATTTTATTAATAAATACCTGGTGGTGGGTTTCCACTATATAATGCTTCAAAAACTACAGTTTCATCTTCATGAACACGTTCACCAAGTATCTGTTTCACAAACGTTGGCACGGATTGGGTAGCTGTAAACAAAGTTATTTGATAATACAGGGGCAATAAAACAAAAATAACGATTAAGTTTACAAATAATTTGCATTCTCTGTTCAGTACCTACATTGTATCTTAAGTATTCGTAACTATTTGGCTAATGATAATTTGATAAAATAAATGCCGCAAGTAACATTTTCCTTAGCCCACTTTTGTATATATAATACATAGGTATTGTAGTCTTTAAGAACTTGTTTATGAAAACATTCAGCTGTCTGTACTTAAGTTATATCTATTGGTAATATTTTTCGAACATAAGCCTAAATAAATATATAATGTATATCTATCAACATTCAATCAGCTAATCAATAAAAAAGGTTTAGGTATATTAGAGCGAATTTTGTCCTTCCTTATTCTCTTGATATTATACAAACGTACGAACCTGTCAGCTGTTGGTACAATTACTTTATAAAGATATATGACCATCCGTAAGTCCAAAACTATCAATAATATAAAGCTATTCAGTCATTTAATGTCTCAAGCAGAATGAATATATTAGAATTAAAACATAGTCACTCACCTTTCAAAGCTGCTTGTAATTCTTCCATATGCGTAACCCATTCGGGTTTCCTGTAATGCTTCGTTCCAATAATGCCTTGAAAATATTAAATGTTTTATTTTTAAACCTAATCAACTTTTAAAAAGGCTGCGTGGTTAAAAATATTTGGTTTATATTATTTGTGGTTAAGAACATATTGTTACATTCGTAAAATTGTAGGTATTGTGTTGTATTTGAGTAAATTGTTAAAAATATAGTGTAATGGATAGGGAATATTGCAAGAAGTGGAAATCGAAGCTCCCTCGTAGACCCTAGTAAAAGTTTGAACATAATCAATAAATGTATTATTAAAATATTTACTGATATATTTCCTACAAATAACTTACTGTCGACAGATAATGCCGCTATTGTATATGTAACGCCGAGAGAATTAAAGGCTTCAAATTTAATTTCACCGGTGTCATCTTGATAGACCTCAGGTATGATTAATATTGATGTTCCATCTTCTAATTCTTCTATTTGATATTCATGTGAATGTTTTATTTCAGTTCCATCTTTGAACCACCTCACTTCCGGCTTTGGTATACCAATGGCCTTGGCTTCCAACCTGTAAAATTTTAAATACATGGAACAATAATGAATAGGTAAGTACAGTCGTTTGAATGATTTAATCGACAAGCTCCTATAAAATCATTACAGGTAAGCTTATCTATGCATGAAGTACTCCAAAGACACATCTCATGCGCGTGTTTAGCACTCACTATGTACTTAAAACGTTATACAGTTATACACTCATAATCTTCTGGTATGTCATATTATAAATATAATAAATAGTTTTATTCGTCAATATAAACGTTGTTTTACTTTAAACAATATGAAATTCGGTATAATTAAGGTAAAAATCCGTAGTTTCTTTGACGGTTTTCAGACTAATTTACCTATTTATTTATGTATTTGCATGGATAAAACAACCTAGTAGGTACACATCTCAATATTCAGTTAACGTAACTTGAAGGAGACAGAGGATTGTGGTGCTGTATCTGTCTCTCTCTACTAACGCATGTACAGTAAAGGACGGCTTGTTTATTTTTAATTTATGAAATCAGTAATAAATAAGTTAATAACACAATGTGCAGCCAAGCACCTTCCACGCCATCCAAGCGAAGAGATAAACATAGCTACTATGTTTCACATAATAAACAACCGTATTATGATCATAATATCTGAAGTTATTACCTCCAATTTGTGTGTTAAATATAATATTAAGTTAGTTAAATTAAATTGAAAGTATATACCTATATGCAGTATTTTAAATTACCTTATGAGATCTCCCTCCACTGTGGTTGTAACTGTTGGCAGAGCCTTTACAATCTTCGGTGCAAACTCTTCTATCTCACTGGTTTTCTGTAAATAATGAAAGGACTTAAAATGACATTTATATATACTGGGTTAACTTTTAGTCACTTGACATACTCGAGGACATAAAAGTAGGTAGGTACATGGTCATTTATGTAATGTTTAAAAATAAAAAATAAACTACACGATAAATCAAGATCATGAAGCAGCAGCAAACAGAGATCAAGTTCAGTCCTGCTAATATTCCAAATTGGTAAAATTTGTTGATTTGTTTTATTATACTACTAGTAAACCCGCCCTCGCTTCGCTTCGGGAAACCTGTGCCTTAGTACCCAAGTACCAAAATTGTTAAACCTAAAATTGTCTAATTAAAGTAGGTTTCAGTGTAGACTATGCAATCAACAGACAAAATTTTAAAATTTAGAAATAGGTATTGTCCCAAAAATGTGTCTGCAGCGTGGGCACCCTAATTATGACGAGCTGTTGTGCAATAAAGCGTAAAAAAAAATTTTTTGAAGCAAAAAAGAATTTTATTAAAAACTAGCGACCCACCCTCGCTTCGCTTCGGGAAACTTATTCCTTCGGTTTGCAAAGATTTAGTTATATATTTTGGATAATTCACAGGATATCTTTATAAATGATATCATGTGTTATTCTGATGTGTAAGCTATATTATTGTAAAGTTTCAGCAAAATCCATTCGGTAGTTTTTGCGGTAAAGAGCCACAAACATTCATACATCCATACAAACTTTCGCATCTATACAAATAAATAAAATTGGAGTTGTAATATTGAAATGTATATGAATATATATATACGGTACATACACCAAAATAACATTTTTTACAATTTTTGTCTGTCTGTCTGTTTGTTCCGGCTAATCTCTGGATCGGCTGGACCGATTTTGACGGGACTTTCACTGGCCGATTGCTGATGTCGTAAGGTGTAACTTAGGCTACTTTTATTTTAGATTTTTTTGTTAAATTCCACGTGGACGAAGTCGCGTGCTCAGCTCGTTTATAATATTAATAGGATATCTTGTGACAACCTTAACAAATTAATTGTTAACCCTAGTTTCGCAACTCCAATCTTATTTTGAATGTCAAAATGAGACGAGAACAAAGAGAAAGAAAGAAAGACAAACAAAGACCCACAACAATAAATACACGTTAAGCGAACGCTCGGCCGAGCTACATGGTAAGCGGAGTGGGGGGTGTTAGGTTTATATTTTCGTTACGGAATTTCTTGATTCGGTCGCCCCCCTCAAAGCCCGCGATAAAAGCTATGCAATAGCTTAAATTTTTTTTGTACTATAATAATAATAACAATAAATAATTTTATTTTCGGAACTAGTCCATAGATGGTTAGTAACAGGTAGGTACTTATAAATAATGTTATTTTATTAAACACAATTATATAAATTACACATTTAATAACTATGCATGGTATAATATTTCATTAAAAACGTTAGTTATATTTGAGTTAAAGAATATAATTTTATTTTAATGTGTATTTATCAAAAGGCTTACCTCGTCGCTCAATATATCTTCTTCTGACGCACTTGGTACATATTCATAAGCTATAAAAAATATAATTTAATATAAATGGAATATTCCGAGTACTTTAATGAAAAAATAATTTTCTAAAATTTTGAATGAACTCGCATAAAAAAGTAGTAGAAACGAAACCGCTTGAAGCTTAATTATTTTATTAATGAAGAACTACTTGAAGTTACATCTAGTTCATTTTATTTCAGTGAATAATTAAGCAATAAGCTTTCATGACCTCTGCTATTAAATTACTAAATGGTGCTGTCTTTCAAGTTGTAGGCCACAAATAATATCCGCGATGTAACCGCTAAGGAAATCTAAGGTCGTCTTTTTGTACTTGAGTAGGTAGTAAGTATTTGAAGACTGAACAAAGATACAAAATAATAAGTATGTCCTATAACTGCGCCGCATTCAGTCACCGTCTTTGGTATGGGGTAAACCAACCAATCTCGCGATCACTCTTTTGTTGAACACCTCAACAAAATTATACACTCCCTTTCATATTATCCTCTCTCTAATATTTACAAATCCTAACACTACATACGAACATGTACACATTTGGTGAAATTTCGTGAATGTTCTTGATCGATTCCAACTATAGATACGATATGATTATTTGGAATCGTAAAGTGACGCTGTTTTCAATTGCGCATTCAGTAAGGGATTCAATACAAAATTGAAACAAATTGAAGATCTGGAGTGTCCAAACCTTTCTTTGGACCGTCAAATATTTGTCATGGTTTACAGCAATAGGGTATTTGACAGATTTTAGAAAAATATCTGAAATTGTTCAATATAACATAATGCAGTTTGATTAATTCTTTGTAATTTTCTCTATTTTCTATGAAAATTGCCGTCAAAGTTTAAATGAACAAAATTGCCGCCAAAACGCTAATACGCCATATTAAGCAGGTCATGACGTCACCTGCTTATATAAACAAACTTAGCTGTCAATGCTGTCATTGCGTATAGTGGCTCTATTCTGTGGTCATTGTTGTCTAACCGTACAATACTTCATTGACTATGATTTTTAATAAAAATCCAAATAATTTTAAAATAATGTGTTAGCTAAATTGGATTAAAGAAATTTATACTTTTATGCTAACAGTTTAAACTATATTTTCACTTTAGTCAAATACCCTATTAACCGTACCTATATTAATCTCTGCGTATAAGTACTACAACATATCTGTTATTTTGTATATTTGTTCATTGCTGATGTTGCATGTTCTGGTAGTTTTTAAATGTGAAAACAATTTACGAGTATGTCTTAGATTTTCTTTTCACTATAGCGACGATATTATGTGAGTAAATTATTAAACTTAAAATTTTACTTTCAAACCTTGCTACAGATGCATGGCGAGTGTAGTAAATAGGAAAAGTTTTAGGGAGGTTTAAAGTTTTCATGCAAAACACATTAGTATTTGCATGCATTTGTAAACCGAAACTATTGAGCTACCTTCCACATTTACAACACATTCGCAGCTACAAGTCCCAAATTCATTAACAGCTTTACAACTGTAAATTCCAGTCATTTCCGGGAAAGCTTCCTTAATGCATAATTCACACAATCCTGATTCTTGGCGGCCAATTGTAATATCTCTAGCCCTTTCAATTGGTTTATCATTGTAATACCAATAAATCTTTGGCCAAGGATGACCAATTACTCCACATTTTAGTACTATAGGATCTCCATCCATAACGGTCATTGACTCTAAAGGCGCTGTAAATTCCGGGACTCGACCATTTACTTCTTTGTTGTTAGTAGGTACAATATTAATCGAAGCTGAACAAGATACTGATCCGGCAAAGTTTTCAGCTCTACATGTTATAATTCCTACTATATCTTCTGTAACGTTTTCTATACATAAACATGATATATTATCTCTGTTTGTTACATACATATTATGAATTTTATTTTCTTTTGAATAAGAAGCAACTTCATTTGACCCTATGAACCACTGGAAAGATGCACATGGGTTTGATATTACCTCAGCTTCGAGTAGTACAATATCCCCAAGTCCAACATTTGTTGGCCGTAATGGTCTAATGAAAGTAGGGGGTTTCACATCATCTTCTTCCAATCCTTTTTTTATTTTAACAGAACTTGCTGATTTTGCTAGAATATTGTTTTTTTCAATAACTACTTCATATTTTCCTACCTTCTTTTTGTCTACATTTTTAACTTTCAAGGTAGATTTACCATTTTCAGTAACAATGTTACAATCTTGGCTCAGCTCGAGGATTTGATTATTCAAAAACCATGTGACTTTGTTTTCGTCTTCTGGTTTAAATATAACATTTAATTCTAAATCATTGCTTTCAGTCACTGTCACAGCTTTTATTGTTTCGTAAATAATTGGTCCGATTTCTGTAAAATAGTTTTAATTAATTTTGTTTTAGGGTCTTAACGTGACATTATCAAAAACCTTATATAAAGTTACGCCTTAAGGTAATTGTGATAAATATATATATTTTACTACTTTTTACAATCCCCGTGTTTAAAGTTTATTCTCCTGGTTTTGATGTAAGTTCCTTTTGTGCTGCTTAAGGTTGTGTTTGTTATACACTTAATAATTACTTTGTTAATTCATATTATATATTGGTCAAAACTTCTTGTTGAAATATTATTTACTTATTTAGGTAAGGTAGTTATTTTATTATTAAGGATAAAAAGGAAACGTTCTTTCCACAGATTATCACAGTAATTTGGAAGGGTACATAAATTGAACATTTATATATATTAAAATCAATATTAATTTGTACCGAAAAAAAATATTTAATGAAGACAAAATGTCATGCAAATTTTAATTTTAGCTAAATTATATAACAGGGTTAAATTTAGCTAATTCTGTGTTCAACATCAAAATAAGGTAATTATGTACTTAGCCATGCATCTGTGTTTAAATTGATATTTGAGATTCCAATATATTAAGAACAATAAGAATAATTCTACAGCTATCTTAAACGAAATGAAAGAAATAATGTCTTACCAGTCACTTCTTCTTTTTGAATTTCCTTTTTAAGAATTTTCTTCTGTTTTCGGGTAACGATTTTTTCAGAAACATCTGACACAATTTGTTCTTGTTCTTTTGGTTTGATTTCTTTATCTTTAGCTTCCTCGGATTTTTCTTCTTCTGGCTTCTTTTGTTTCGGAACAGGCTTAAGTACTACTTCTTCAGTTGGCTGTTGGTCTTTAGGTCGTCTCTTCAACTGGACTTCATCGGGTTTTTGTTCTTCTGGCTCCTTTTGTTTTGGAATAGGCTTGAGTACTACTTCTTCAGTTGGCTGTTCCTCTTTAGGTCGTCTCTTTCCTGTTGGCCACTTTCGTTCTTCTGGTTGCTCCTCTGGTACAGGCTCCTTCTTCAATGTTTCCAACTGAACTTCATCGGGTTTTTGTTCTTCTGGCTCCTTTTGTTTCGGAACAGGCTTGAGTACTACTTCTTCAGTTGGCTGTTCCTCTTTAGGTCGTCTCTTTCCTGTTGGCCACTTTGGTTCTTCAGGTTGCTCCTCTGGTACAGGCTCCTTCTTCAATGTCTTCAGTTGAACGTCCCCGGGTTTTTCTTCTTCTGGCTCCTTTTGTTTCGGAACAGGCTTAAGTACTACTTCTTCAATTGGTTGTTCCTCTTTAGGTCGTCTCTTTCCTGTTGGCCACTTTCGTTCTTCAGGTTGCTCTTCTGGTACAGGCTCCTTCTTCACTGGCTTCAGCTGAACATCCCCGGGTTTTTGTTCTTCTGGCTCCTTTTGTTTCGGAACAGGCTTGAGTACTACTTCTTCAGTTGGCTGTTCCTCTTTAGGTCGTCTCTTTCCTGTTGGCCACTTTGGTTCTTCAGGTTGCTCCTCTGGTACAGGCTCCTTCTTCAATGTCTTCAGTTGAACGTCCCCGGGTTTTTCTTCTTCTGGCTCCTTTTGTTTCGGAACAGGCTTAAGTACTACTTCTTCAATTGGTTGTTCCTCTTTAGGTCGTCTCTTTCCTGTTGGCCACTTTCGTTCTTCAGGTTGCTCTTCTGGTACAGGCTCCTTCTTCACTGGCTTCAGCTGAACATCCCCGGGTTTTTGTTCTTCTGGCTCCTTTTGTTTCGGAACAGGCTTGAGTACTACTTCTTCAGTTGGCTGTTCCTCTTTAGGTCGTCTCTTTCCTGTTGGCCACTTTGGTTCTTCAGGTTGCTCCTCTGGTACAGGCTCCTTCTTCAATGTCTTCAGTTGAACGTCCCCGGGTTTTTCTTCTTCTGGCTCCTTTTGTTTCGGAACAGGCTTAAGTACTACTTCTTCAATTGGTTGTTCCTCTTTAGGTCGTCTCTTTCCTGTTGGCCACTTTCGTTCTTCAGGTTGCTCTTCTGGTACAGGCTCCTTCTTCATTGGCTTCAGCTGAACATCCCCGGGTTTTTGTTCTTCTGGCTCTTTTTGTTTTGGAACAGGCTTGACTACTACTTCTTCAGTTGGCTGTTCCTCTTTAGGTCGTCTCTTTCCTGTTGGCCACTTTCGTTCTTCAGGTTGCTCCTCTGATACTGGCTCCTTTTTCAGTGTTTTCAACTGAACTTCATCGGGTTTTTGTTCTTCTGGCTCCTTTTGTTTTGGAACAGGCTTGAGTACTACTTCTTCAGTTGGCTGTTCCTCTATAGGTCGTCTCTTTCCTGTTGGCCACTTTCGTTCTTCAGGTTGCTCTTCTGATACAGGCTCCTTCTTCACTGGCTTCAGCTGAACATCCCCGGGTTTTTGTTCTTCTGGCTCTTTTTGTTTTGGAACAGGCTTGAGTACTACTTCTTCAGTTGGCTGTTCCTCTTTAGGTCGTCTCTTTCCTGTTGGCCACTTTCGTTCTTCAGGTTGCTCTTCTAGTACAGGCTCCTTCTTCGTTGGCTTCAGCTGAACATCCCCGGGTTTTTGTTCTTCTGGCTCCTTTTCTTTCGGAACAGGCTTGAGTACTACTTCTTCAGTTGGTTGTTCCTCCTTAGGTCGTCTCCTTCCGGTCGGCCACTTTCGTTCTTCAGGTTGCTCTTCTGGTACAGGCTCCTTCTTCACTGGTTTCAGCTGAACTTCCTCGGGTTTTTCTTCTTGTGGCTCCTTTTGTTTCGGAACAGGCTTGAGTACTACTTCTTCAGTTGGTTGTTCCTCTTTAGGTCTTCTCCTTCCTGTTGGCCACTTTCGTTCTTGAGGTTGCTCCTCTAGTACTGGCTCCTTTTTCAGTTGCTTTAGCTGAACTTCATCGGGTTTTTGTTCTACTGGCTCCTTTTCTTTCGGAACAGGCTTGAGTACTACTTCTTCAGTTGGTTGTTCCTCCTTAGGTCGTCTCCTTCCGGTCGGCCACTTTCGTTCATCAGGTTGTTCCTCTGGTACTGGTTCCTTTTTCAGTATTTTCAACTGAACTTCATCGGGTTTTTGTTCTTCTGGCTCTTTTTGTTTTGGAACAGGCTTGAGTACTACTTCTTCAGTTGGCTGTTCCTCTTTAGGTCGTCTCTTTCCTGTTGGCCACTTTCGTTCTTCAGGTTGCTCTTCTGGTACAGGCTCCTTCTTCATTGGCTTCAGCTGAACATCCCCGGGTGTTTGTTCTTCTGGCTCCTTTTCTTTCGGAACAGGCTTGAGTACTACTTCTTCAGTTGGTTGTTCCTCCTTAGGTCGTCTCCTTCCGGTCGGCCACTTTCGTTCTTCAGGTTGCTCTTCTGGTACAGGCTCCTTCTTCACTGGTTTCAGCTGAACTTCCTCGGGTTTTTCTTCTTGTGGCTCCTTTTGTTTCGGAACAGGCTTGAGTACTACTTCTTCAGTTGGTTGTTCCTCTTTAGGTCTTCTCCTACCTGTTGGCCACTTTCGTTCTTGAGGTTGCTCCTCTAGTACTGGCTCCTTTTTCAGTTGCTGTAGCTGAACTTCATCGGGTTTTTGTTCTACTGGCTCCTTTTCTTTCGGAACAGGCTTGAGTACTACTTCTTCAGTTGGTTGTTCCTCCTTAGGTCGTCTCCTTCCGGTCGGCCACTTTCGTTCATCAGGTTGTTCCTCTGGTACTGGTTCCTTTTTCAGTATTTTCAACTGAACTTCATCGGGTTTTTGTTCTTCTGGCTCCTTTTGTTTTGGAGGAACAGGCTTGAGTACTACTTCTTCAGTTGGCTGTTCCTCTTTAGGTCGTCTCTTTCCTGTTGGCCATTTTCGTTCTTCAGGTTGCTCCTCTGGTACAGGCTCCTTCTTCAATGGCTTCAGTTGAACATCCCCGGGTTTTTCTTCTTCTGGCGCCTTTTGTTTCGGAACAGGCTTGAGTACTACTTCTTCAGTTGGTTGTTCCTCCTTAGGTCGTCTCTTTCCTGTTGGCCACTTTCGTTCTACAGGTTGCTCCTCTGGTACAGGCTCCTTCTTCAATGGCTTCAGTTGAACATCCCCGGGTTTTTCTTCTTCTGGCTCCTTTTGTTTTGGAACAGGCTTGAGTACTACTTCTTCAGTTGGCTGTTCCTCTTTAGGTCGTCTCCTTCCTGTTGGCCACTTTCGTTCTTCAGGTTTCTCTTCTGGTACAGGCTCCTTCTTCACTGGCTTCAGCTGAACATCCCCAGGTTTTTCTTCTTCTGGCTCCTTTTGTTTTGGAACAGGCTTGAGTACTACTTCTTCAGTTGACTGTTCCTCCTTAGGTCGTCTCCTTCCGGTCGGCCATTTTCTTTCTTCGGGCTTCTCCTCTGGAGCGAGTTCTCCCTTTTTCACAGGTTGCAGCTGTACTTCCTCGGGTTTTTCTTCTATTGGCTCCTTCTGTTTCACAACAGGCTTAAGTACTACTTCTTCAGTTGGTTGTTCCTCCTTAGGTCGTCTCCTTCCGGTCGGCCACTTTCTTTCTTCGGGCTTCTCCTCTGGAGCGAGTTCTCCCTTTTTCACAGGCTGCAGCTGTACTTCCTCGGGTTTTTCTTCTATTTGCTCCTTCTGTTTCGCAACAGGCTTAAGTACTACTTCTTCAGTTGGCTGTTCCTCTTTAGGTCGTCTCTTTCCTGTTGGCCACTTTCGTTCTTCAGGTTGCTCTTCTAGTACAGGCTCCTTCTTCGTTGGCTTCAGCTGAACATCCCCGGGTTTTTGTTCTTCTGGCTCCTTTTCTTTCGGAACAGGCTTGAGTACTGCTTCTTCAGTTGGTTCCTTCTCTTTGGGTCGTCTCCTTCCTGTCGGCCACTTTATTTCCTCAGGTTTCTCCTCCGGTACAGGCTCCTTCTTCACTGGCTTCAGCTGAACTTCCTCGGGTTTTTCTTCTTGTGGCTCCTTTTGTTTCGGAACAGGCTTGAGTACTACTTCTTCAGTTGGTTGTTCCTCTTTAGGTCTTCTCCTTCCTGTTGGCCACTTTCGTTCTTGAGGTTGCTCCTCTAGTACTAGCTCCTTTTTCAGTTGCTTCAGCTGAACATCCCCGGGTTTTTCTTCTTCTGGCTCCTTTTCTTTCGGAACAGGCTTGAGTACTACTTCTTCAGTTGGTTGTTCCTCCTTAGGTCGTCTCCTTCCGGTCGGCCACTTTCTTTCTTCGGGCTTCTCCTCTGGAGCGAGTTCTCCCTTTTTCAAAGGCTGCAGCTGTACTTCCTTGGGTTTTTGTTCTTCTGGTTCCTTTTGTTTCGCAACAGGCTTGAGCACTATTTCTTCAGTTGGCTGTTCCTCTTTAGGTCGTCTCCTTCCTGTTGGCCACTTTCGTTCTTCAGGTTTCTCTTCTGGTACAGGCTCCTTCTTCACTGGCTTCAGCTGAACATCCTCGGGTTTTTCTTCTTCTGGCTCCTTTTGTTTCGGAACAGGCTTGAGTACTACTTCTTCAGTTGGTTGTTCCTCCTTAGGTCGTCTCCTTCCGGTCGGCCACTTTCGTTCTTCAGGTTGCTCTTCTGGTACAGGCTCCTTCTTCACTGGTTTCAGCTGAACTTCATCGGGTTTTTGTTCTTCTGGTTCCTTTTGTTTTGGAACAGGCTTGAGTACTACTTCTTCAGTTGGCTGTTCCTCTTTAGGTCGTCTCTTTCCTGTTGGCCATTTTCGTTCTTCAGGTTGCTCCTCTGGTACAGGCTCCTTCTTCAATGGCTTCAGTTGAACATCCCCTGGTTTTTCTTCTTCTGGCTCCTTCTCTTTCAGAACAGGCTTGAGTACCACTTCTTCAGTTGGTTGTTCCTCTTTAGGTCGTCTCCTTCCTGTTGGCCACTTTCGTACTTCAGGTTTCTCCTCTGGTACAGGCTCTTTCTTCACTGGCTTCAGTTGAATATCCTCGGGTATTTCTTCTTGTGGCTCCTTTTGTTTCGGAACAGGCTTGAGTACTACTTCTTCAGTTGGTTGTTCCTCTTTAGGTCTTCTCCTTCCTGTTGGCCACTTTCGTTCTTCAGGTTGCACTTCAGGTACTGGTTCCTTTTTCACTGGCTTTAGCTGAACTTCCTCGGGTTTTTCTTTTTCTGGCTCCTTTAGTTTCGGAATAGGCTTAAGTACTTCTTCTCCAGTTATTTGTTCCTCCTTAGGTCGTCTTCTTCCTGTCGGCCACTTTCTTTCCTCAAGTTTCCCCTCTGAGGCAACTTTTTCCATTTTTATTTCCTCCTCTGCATTTTGATTAATAATTTTCAAGATTATAGTATCTTCTTCAGAAGCTAGAGACTCGTCATAAATTATAGTTTCTTTGCTAACTGTTTTCAAAGCCACTTCTTCTACTTTTTCTTTTGGTATTGGTATTTTTTCTACCTTTGATGGTCGTAGTTTTATTGATTCTTGAGTCCATGGCGTTACTTCTTTAGTAGATTTGGATAATGGCAATACCTGTGATTTAATTTCTGATGTTACTTCTGCGGTTGTTGCATTTAATTCTGAGGATAATTCTGCTATGGTTGTATCCTTCCGTGCCCGTCGCCAGTGCTTTACTTCTGTTGCTGTATCTTCTTTTTCGTCAGTTAATAATTCAGCTGTGGTAATTTTTTCTTCCAATATCTTATTTTCATCTCGTGGACGGCGCCACGTTTTAACTTCTAATGTTTTAGTACTTGTTGCTTCTTTTTTACGATTTGATCGCCAAGGTACATCAGTAGATACTTTTCTTGTATCGATGTCTTCTTTTTTTCCCATTTTTAAAATATTTGCTTCTTCTGTTGTTTTGTATAAAACTTTGCTAGTCATTGAGTCCACGTCTTCAGATTTAGAAATTGCATTATCAGTTGATTCTTGGAATGATTTTCTTGATTTTTCTTGTCTTGATTCTGGAATCCAAATATTTTTTAATATTTAAAAACTAAATATAATATTTAGTATATAATATATTTCTATACATATACTACCTAGGCACTTTCATAGGTTTCGTTTCGTTTTAGTTTCACTTTCTTTTCTATATAGAGCTTAAAAACTTTAAATAATAAGCCTTGGTTTGTGGGATCTTTGTATGATTTTACTTGTTTAACCGTATAAGTAAGTTTTTGTTGTACTTATTTATTAAGTACAACAACAATATTTGTTATTGTTCTTTCAATTATTTGTTCAAATATTTCTTACATTTAATTTAAAAGTTAACGATAAAAATGAATTCCTATTTCCGTTGGTCACGGGATCACGCGTGAACGGCTGGACTGATTTCGCTAATTCGTTTTTTGTTGATTGTTATTATCAGAAGAAGATTATAATGAAGGAAAATATAAAAAAAATTGCGCAGAATATCACAAAATTTAAGAACACTTAACCACTATACCAAATGTTTAATGATTTTCTACTGAATTGACAATATATACTTTTCAACACGCTTTTATTAGCTTCAGACGTATGTTCGTATGTTAGTATGTAACAGAAACTTTGAACATGATTTTGACACTCTTCAATTCGTCGAATTAACTCGAAATTTACTATCCAAAAAGCTACTCCATTAGTATTTATGTCAATGTACTCCATGCATTTATTTGTATTAATATGGTTCTTTTTAAACTGTCATTGGTTAGAATATCAAATACAATTTTATAGATTTTAGATCCATAGTGTTATCCATCCATGTCATCTATTAATGACTTTTGGAACTATTAAGCACTCGGTTTGGAATCGCCACGCCAAAATCAGGTTTACGCCTTGCCTAATAGATGTCTCACATCAAAAATTCATCATATATATTTTAAATGCAGATAAAATTTACTAAAATTTACTCTATTTCATTTTCCGGGGACTCGATAGTTGAAAAAAACTAAAAAACATGCTTTTATAATAAATCGAAATAAAAAAATTTAGAAGTGTCAAGGGACACCCGGATGGAACGAAGTTCCTTTCGATTAATTAGAGAAGGAATTGTAATATTTTTTTTTAAAGTTATAATTATTTCCCACTAGTAGCGTCATCTATCGTCAGTGACGCTAAACCTACAAATCTGAAAATGTTAGGTGTGGCACACTGCTGCCATCTATCAAGAAATAACAAAAACTAATGACAAAACTACGCATTTGCTTATTACAAAAACGCTCCACGAGATGGCGCTGTACACAATATATGCAACTAGACGGAACGAATGAATGACTGAATTAAGACGAAAAAGTGTCGTTACAACTTTTTTCGTCTTAATTCATTCATTCATTCATTCATTTTCCGTCTAGCCCCCTTTCGCAACGCGCGATAAGGAACTTCGTTTCAAAAATAATTCATAATAAAAGCGTGGGGCGTTTAGTGCCGTTGTGTTCGCATTTTTTACAGTAGTAGGTACTTACCTACGAAAGATATGACACAAAGCGCCCCACGCTTTTATTAAGAACGAGCTGTGCCCGCTACCTCGTCCGCGTGGAAGTTAACAAAAAACTAAAATAAAAATAGGCGATTTTACTCCTTATGACATCAGCAATCTGCCGGTGTAAGTCCCGTCAAAATCGGTCCAGCCGTTCCAGAGATTAGCCAAACAAACAGACAGAGAGACAGAAAGACAGACAGACAAAAATTGAAAAAAAATGTTATTTTGGTATATGCACCGTGTATACATCCTGCATTTAGTAAAAAGCAGTTATTTTAATATTACAAACAGACACTCCATGTATAGATTATTTAACGTACAGAAAAAAGTGCGTGCGTCCAAAGGTCATGTCAAAAGCTAAACTTGCAAGTTAATTGATGTTATTGATAGATGGCCTTGATAATCTACTAATACAGGAATACTTTATATTAGAAAATGATTGTGTCATTTCGGTTTATTTTTTTCACAATCGTTTTCTCACAATCGCCCTCGCTGCGCTTCGAGAAACTTATTCCTTCGGTTTGCAAAGATTTCGTTATATATTTTGGATAATTCACACTATATCTTTATAATATTATTATGATATGTTATTCTGACGTGTAAGCTATATTATTGTAAAGTTTCAGCGAAATCCATTCGGTAGTTTTTGCGTGAAAGAGTAACAAACATTAATTCATCCATATAAACTTTCGCATTTATAATATCAATAGGATTGTTTATTCGTTACTTACTTATACGTATTTAAGACACTATTTAAGGAGGTTTTCCACATTTATTACCATACTTAAGGCAATTATTGCATGCAATTAAAAACTAGTTAGTTTTTAATTATGCCAAAGAAGTACCTATACCTATGTAACTTCTCACGCGCGTACAAGTAAGTAGGTACACATTCCCATTTTTCTTGACAGCGTTTTGTTCTTGTTTTGTGATAGTGTAACAAGTGTTTCATCTAATAAGTCACTACAATATTTATTAACGGTAGGAAGTTCGCCGGAACAGCTACTTATTACTAAAAGTAACAATGGTAGTTATACAGCTATATGATCACAGTATCATATAGCTGACATAGGGCACGTTAGTGCCATTCGAAGCACGTGAATGCTTATGAGTTTTTGTGACTAGTGGTCCATCCTCCTACTGACCGCACCCTCGATAAACCGGGCTTTGAGAGTAAGGGATTTAAAATGCCTGTTAAATTGTACCTACCTACTTAGTGATCATTTTTCGGATGCGAGAACGATAGCACGATTTCAACAAACCAAAGCGAAGCGAGGGCAGGTAACGAGTCTTAATGTTAACATAGTATGTATAAAACGAGTCGCTATGTCTGTCTTATGTTATGTATGCTTAGATCTTTAAAACTACGCATCAGATTTTGATGCGGTTTTTTTAATAGATAGACTAATTCAAGAGGAAGGTTTATTATTATGTTTAATGTATTAAAGTTTTGTGTAAATTGGTTGAAATATGACGATAACTGTTGAGAAAGTCGGAAAAATCAGACCGCCTGGGATCTTTCAGTGAAAACGCTGTCTAATCACTTTGAGATATAAGAAAACAATGTATGGGTGGAATATTCCTCTTTTATTGGTCTACAATAAAGGCTATCTCTTAAGGGTAACTTGCTACATATAATGCTCTTTCTAAGTTTAAAAAATATGGTCACATTATGGTATTACCGTGACAAGGGTCAGACAACCAGCACAATAATAATATAATTATTGTTTCTATAATTATTATTGTTTTTAGGTACATAAATGAAATTGAATTTCTCCTAAATCACCTTACAGTACTTGCGTCCTCCCAACAGAGACTTGTCAATATTACGATTCAACCAGTTTTTTTGTGTTATTATAACGAAGCGAGGATTTATAGGCGAGGATTTATAGGCCAGCGTGAGACAGACTGTATTTTTATATTATAAAAATATAGGTAGTTGGTAATCAAAGAAGGTAATAATATCAGGCCGGAAATAATACCGCCAAATACAACCCTTTAGTTGATTTTCTTAAAGTTAACTCTTGGGGCTAATGAAAAATGTTGAGAAAGAAATACACAAGGAAAGTAAAGGATTTAAATATTTGTAGACAGTTTCCCCAAGTTAGTGATGCTTAACTGGAAAAGTAATATTTATAGTTCCAAAAAGGGATAGTTTATCTAATGGACGAATTGTTTAGGTATTCAAAAATGTAGTAAAAAGAAACTTAAAGCATAGAACTGTTTCGTTTCGGTCTTCAAGAGCTTTGTAGGAAATAAAAACTAGACAACTATCAATTTTTGGATAATTTACAACTTAAGCTAAACCAAAACTTTGGGTACAGAAGATCAATCCAACTTAATTCCCATTTAAGTACATTTTTTCTTAACAATGTTGCTGCTGAGAGTGATGAAAATATAAAATAAGACTTTCCACCGTGATGTCCAAACTATAGAAATAAGGTGATGTCGAGGCCTTTTGACCATATAAAGCAGTTTTTTTAATCAAACTTGACGAACTTTCTAAAACAAAGGCAATTTTGATAAAGGTTAATATTTATCTTTAAAAAACATAATAAACTTTTTTATCTTCCGTTTTTTTCAGTTTTTTAAGTACCTAGCCTAGCGCTATATCTATTAAACTAGACCTGTTACAATAAATCCACTTTCAGTCATTGACATACGATGTACTTAAGTACATAATATCTCAATGCTTTCAGTACCTAATTGTGTAACGTGAATGTACTCTGAAACAAATATTTTTTTAAATAAGATGTCATACTTATTATGATTGCAGTATGCTCTAGGCCTCTTCAGTTTAGGAGAGTCGCTGCTCAGTACTGGGCCATTAACGGGTTGAAGCCACTTATTATGATTATTACCTGCCCGGACAGACTTCGTTCTTTTAATAGTTAAAAGAAAAAATTAAATAAATAACACGTTTTCCCGGTAATATATTCTGATACTAATTCCTGTGGAATTCAGATATTTTATATTTTATTTTTGTTATTAAAACCACCTTAAGGGCGCTTTCAAATTAGACGGTTGGTGCCGGACTGCTGCAGTCCGGCACCAACCGCACTAACGGAATGTGTGCTGCAAATATCGTCAAAGAAGATGTAAAAAGGAATGAATTTCTTAGTGCACATAGACCACATAGTTTAGAATATATAGTTAAGACAGGACAACGTCTATCGAGTCAGCTAGTAAATTATAAACAAAATAATAATAATTATGTGTCGATGACTTATTCAACCCATGAGTTCTATGAACGACCCGTTACGTTTTCACTACATAGTATAAAACAAAGTCGCTTTCTCTGTCCCTATGTATGCTTAGATCTTTAAAACTACGCAACGGATTTTGATGCGGTTTTTTTTAATAGATATAATGATTCAAGAGGAAAGTTTATATGTATAATATATTAAAGTTTTGTGTAAATTGGTTTTCCCAAAGCGAAGCGAGGGCGGGTTTACTAGTCTAATTATAAAATCCGTTATTGCGGATAGCAAATTTGTTTTGAAGTGAAATCTATATAATTAATTTGAAAAATTACAGATTTTATTTTATTCTATTGTTTTGCCATCTTTTTCATTCATAGTGTTATGGATTTTCGTAATGTCTATTTAAGGTCAGGATTACATTATTCACAGATATTTTAAGATGAGAATGAGATACAGAAGAGAAAAGATAAGATGAGAATCTGCACGTTGTCCTGATTCTGTATTATTGTGTATACACCAATACAATAATAATATTAGGCTTTAATAATATTTGTTTTTAAGCATTTGTTAGATATTGCAACAAAGTTGACTACAACCTGTTGGCAATAAATACTTACTTACCTACTGCTTATTAGCAATGGTCGTCTTATATTTTTCGACCATACTTTCTAAAATGATTTGGCTATATACCTTTATATTCCATTGTCATTTCGTGTCTCGATTGCTTTTATGAGACATTGTACCTATGTTCCAAACTTATATTGTTGCAAAAGCTATCCACGATCGATATTTTTTTTCTCTTACAAATGGGAAAATTTGAGAAAATTTATTCATGTGTCGCCACCGTCAAGTACCAAATGTACGAGCTATTCCATAGGATGTTACAGCCACTGCAGCCCTTTATCATTCCGTATCTGGGCCATAAGCGTCTTCTCCTTAATGGAGCGCTAACTGTGACAAACTGACAAAAACACAGCCTGAATAAGTGGACCTTGCTACTCGTAGAAGCACGAAGCTTAGTACAGGGGTTTCTTATATAAACTAAGATTATTATTATTTAGCTCCGTAATGGGGTATCTAATACAGGGGTGGGGTAATCATTTATATGGGAATAAAATATAATTAAATATGATTACAAACATTATCCGATTAATTGAAACTTAGAATTGAGACTTCTTAAATAATAGGGGATTTTTAATAAATCCCGTCATGGCGGGGAACAAAATGCGGAATAAATGTGTGACGAAGCACGCCTCTAGGACCTAAGAAAAACATACCTCAATCATTATGAATGTGTTGTAAAATGTTGAAATATTAATGTAAATAATGTCATGGTTTAAAAGTGTAGGTAATGACTGTTTTTTTTTTGTTTTGGATTCAGATTCCATATTTTATGACCTACTTTTGCAATAAATTAGCTTTTTATATCGGGCGATAATGGTGGTACCCAAGCAAAATGTATGACCGTAGGTATTTCTTAAATGTGTTTTATTTAAGAATTAGGTCAAAGATTATTAATACGGATCTTGCCGGTCCAATTTTTTATCCACTGTACTATAAATAATTTGTATAAGGAAATGGACTTACTGACATAGGTATCCCCCGCCCAAACCCTTTTTAAGCTTAAAAGCTTTCTTACAGTTTTATTTTATAACGTTGGCAAGCGTTTTTGAAATTGCCACGAAATGAGGAATAGCGGGGATATACTCGTATATGTGCGGTTTAAGTTGTCTTATTGCTAGATACTCCAAAGGAGACGTTCACCTTTCCTCTTACTTTTGTACGATACCTTAATGACACTCATTGCTTGGAGTCTCAGGTGTGAGAGTAAGAGTATAGTTTCCGGTTCTCACATTTTCCATACTCAGCTGCCTCAAGCCTACTACGCATACCTACCTACCTGCTGCCTACCTACGATTTCCTACCTGTGATTGATATAATTTTATTAAGCCGCAGACACTCATTTGCTAAACGAGCAGTGGGTTTGTGATGCTAAAAACGAGGATTTGCCACCTGGCTACCTGGCCCGTAATTTTTATAAGCTTTCGTTGCTTAGACTGCTTTTTAATACCCAAGTAAAGGACGAATACTATGTTACAAATTTCGATATAATTTTAATGGATTCTCTAATTACTTCCATCTTTAATGACAATAAAAGTTGTTTAGATCCAATTTTATTTATGCAACAGGCAAGAAACTAACTAGTATCATGTAAGGGGCCTTAGGTACTGAGGCTACAAACTGATAAATAGGCTTACAAGAAATTTAGGTAAGGTAATGGGCTCCTGGTTCGTGCTAGTACGTTATTTCGTTAGTTTTGTAATTGGCGCAAAAAATAAGCGATTTAACTAATATTTATTTAAATTACACATTAATATAAAATCTCTATCCTTAAACTGTGTAAAAAATTAAGTATCAACATTTTTTTTACTTAATTGAGAGCAACACTACGCTTGAAACTTAGCCAGCTACGAATTTGGGAGCGTCATTCATTATAGTTATAGGAAACAGGGCGGTGCTCGTACTTCTTAAGCTTACAGAAAAGCAAAGCTTAATTCCATTTGAATAAAATCTTTGGTAGTGCTTTTTGTGTTCTTTAACAATTTATCTGAACTATAAAAGAGTAGTATGCAAGCATAGAATACCTTTAAAATGGCAATCGACTCACGGAATAGCGGTCATTTTATTTTTCGTGTTCATGTTCATGTCCTTAGTTCATGTCACTCCCGAATCAGGGAAATTCTAGACACATTTTTGTTGCTTGTGTTTTTATTTATTTATTGAGACAATTTAAATATAAAATAAATAAACTAATAATGTATTTAATTAAATTTCTTATGAGCTAAATTCGGTAGGTATATGATTTGTTCACTAAAATTCTTATAATACCTACGAGTTTCAAGATGACAATGATGATTTTTCATTTTTTAGCTAAACTGGCCTAAGTAATACTGCTATAATTGTGTTTGTTATTCTATTTATTTTGTAAGTAGATAAGGTTAGCTTTCTAAGAATTTACTTCTTCTCGAAGAATCGGTTCTTTTTTCTTACGTATAAATTGCCATACAAAAGTTTTGGTCCCGAAAGAAACATGCTTCGGTATGGGTTACCAATAGGGAAATGTCGAATTACAAGGCCTCAAAGTTTTATAAAGTGTTGGTAAATTAGTTAGATAACTGAGTAGGCCCATTTAAGGATAGAACTCTAGGAAAACACTTAAGGAGGCACGAGTCCGAGGAGTCATGAGGAACACTGGCATTGGTTATCATTGCCTGAGACGAGAAACGATCGACAACGACTCGCAATTATCGTTCCGTCAGAAAGCCTTTAGCCAGGTGATCAGGCCAGGAGATACGCCATACGTAGGAAGCTTGATTATAATGCTAGCGTGGTAAACGCTGTCAAATGCCTTTGAGACTTATTTTAATAGCACTTATTTTAGTTAACCTGAATCTCACTTTCACATCTTTTTTATATAACATTATCTGTATCCTGTACTTCATTATTACATATTGATGTGTTTTTTAAAGAAATTATCATAACTCAGAGCAAAAACCTTACTCCCGAAACAAGGGCCACGAATTTACGAAATTAGGAGCAGAGATAATTTTTATCACGAAATAGCGTTCAAACAAGGGCTCCACAAAAAAATTAATACTAAAAAAAGTAAACTAAAATGACATAATTCATTTGATAAATTACTAACTAAAGAGCAATATGCACCACACAAAAATTTCAAACTGATATCATGGTTAGTATTGTATTTAAAAAATGTTAAACTTTTAAGAGCCTTAAGATACCGAAACAGGGGACAGTTACCTACATAAAATTTTGACAGAACTTTGTGGACAAGAAGGTACCTAACATACAAAACATTGATACGGTATCCCACATACAGCCAACTATAAATAGCGAATGCTTTATTGCATAAAATCCCATGGGGCATCCAGTTTTATACCAAAAAAGGTTAGCCAGATTTATGTATCTCCAATAGCACAGACTAATAAATATTATGTTTTGATATTTTGCTAACATTTCCAGACAACCTTCAATCTAGATGTGTTGTATATGTTATACAATAAGTATATTATAATTATCATGTTACAACTGTTATGAAGTTACTGTTGAGTAATGTGAGCTGTTCATTTTTCTTCAGTTAAACAAAATGTCCTTCTCGTCGTGATTGTTTGCTTGAAGACTTCAACTTACTTACCTTTTACTGCCGTGCTCTGAAGAAACGTAATGCGAAGTGTTGATACTGTGGTTTACAGCAATGGCTACTTCACAAAAGTTATTTCAAACTCCAGTATCTTTTGCTGATAAATTGAAAATCAGTAGAATTTTGAATCCAATTTTTAGGTAAATGTAAACTATGTGCCTTTTCTTTTCCATCGTGTACTGGTTTGGTGTATTATTTATTAATAATAAGTATAATATAACTGGTATTGTTGCATGTCGGAGCATTAACCACTGAACGTATGTAATTATTCTAATATATTGAAAATTCAAAGACTTGCGCAGTTCTGTATCTGTTACTTGCTTCAATAAATCTTTAGTTACAAGCACAAGATTACCTCAAAGTTTTGTAACAATCATGTCACATTATGAGCTTGTCGTTCGTCATCCAAAGTTACCACAAACCAATACCCCCCGTATTTGTTATCTGTTTCTAAGGAATTTTCGAAAACTTAATAGTTGCTAAATGTGGGCAAAATGTACTATAGTCGGCCAAAGTCTTACAAAGGAACATGTCTATAGCACGTAAAATCCTTATGTTCAAGATTATCCATACTTACAGACCTGTGTAAAAAATGTCAATTCATTTACTTAACTATTGATCTTTACTTTAACGATTACTTCATCTATAAATTAAATTATTAAATAACCAATTTAAAATTAGTTACCGTGAATCCACTGGCAAATTGAACAAAAACAGATTAGATAAAAGTTAAACTGTTTAGTTACAACAGTAGCATAGAAAACTATGGTTTAATAATTCTAAGTTCTCCATGGTATGAATAGAGTAAAGGTTTAGAGAGAGGTGTGCCAATCAATGAAGATAAGCAACTATAGTAACCCCTCTATCCATCAAAAAGCGAAAAAATATTCAAAACTTAAATTATATTATAATTATTGATTGATTTAAATCAAACACAGTCATAATAATATGATGGACAGTGAAGTTACTAAGTGTAAGTGCATTGTGTGGATACTATAAAAAAACTATGTGGGTAATGTTTACGGAATTTTGTGCCCCAGTATTTATTTTGCATAATTATAAGGAGGTAATATCAATGATGATTATTTCATATTTGTGTGTGTAGAATAATGCGAAATGATTATTAATTTATAGCGTTTATTAAACAGTTTTCACATTAAGGTAACATACAAAATTTACGTCATAAATATATTGGATAGGTAGAAAATTACGTGATAAAATACTGTCACGCCTAATAACTTAATACAATTAGGTGAAACATACAACACAATTTAATTTTAACAATATCGTGCACTTAAAACAAACTAAGTTAAAGATCACTGTAACGTTAAACTATAAAATCTCATTCAATTCGGATTTGTACTTGCAGAAAACATTAGGTCATCAACATCGGCAGTGTTTATCAAAACATAGAAACTGGCAAGGCAAGTAATGCGTGCGTACTTTAATTCGAATGCATCCATCGCCTCTAAAGGCACGACTAACACATTGTTTCTTTGTCCTAGGGGAGTTGACAGCGGAAAGAGATACTCATCTCGTAACACAACCACGAATAACTTTGCGCTTCGCGAGTACGACCCACCCGAAGTCTGCGGCACCTACCAACGCAGAGCTTACCTCGACGGCGTGAATTTATGTATTATGATAACGAAGCGGCGTGACAAAGTTAGTCGTAGCTATTAAATGATATTAGGTGACGGCGTACAACACACCGTAGCCTACGTGCACTTAGTTAGACACCACGGGTCCTTTTTGTCAACAATCTATACTAGATAAGACAAACAGTGATTCATGCTTAAGGTTAAGGTTGAAGCGAGGACTTGACTATATTACATCGGTGGTAATTATTTGCGGTCATCGGTACGATCGTTATTATGATCGGCTAGGATTTATATCATTCACATCGGACCACAGAATGCTTATTCAAGTCCCAGTCTCACGGACCCTGGTAAATTTTACATAACATAAAAGCAGATTTAACAAAGAATACATATCATTGAGATCGTTTGCATAAACTTTACCATAAGATCTCAACGAGACACAAAAAGCATAATGTAGTTTTAATATAATTTTGTTAATAAGGCAAATTGTTTATTAAACTGAGCGCAGGCTTTTAATATTATAGAAGAGTATTGGGTGAAAATTACATTTGACGTTTCGCCAAAAGACGCGTCTTGTAGGTATATCAAGTGATGTGTTCTACTTCACAATAATATCTCAATTTAAGATATATATTTAGTACATCGTAGCGGTAAAAGCAAAACAAAAACAACGTAGAGTATAATCGTGTTCATGTTAATCACATGTTACGTGTGTTCAAATGTACAGAAGCTGGCCGCTCCATCCTGGAAGATCTTCGTCTGTTGCCTGGCTCGTCGATGGACTAGACTATTTACACAAAAAGCTTATAATTTACAGCAATGTTAGATGCGAAAGATCGCGCAAATTATACTACGGAGTTAAGTTTACAATGGAGTTCACTTGCAATTCGTGTTAGACAATGCGCGCATAGCGGTTGACTTTATATACGCGCGGAATTGTGTATCATGGAGAAGGAACGTTCATTTGTACAATGTGATTTGTGATAATTATATTACAGGCTATGGGCCATAGATTTATGACGGGCGGTTACGCGAGGTATCTAGAAAGCGGGCGGAATCGTTACTGCGGGAACCGCTACGATAGTGTGAAGCCATCTGAGATTTTTGTTTTCGCTTGTCAACTTAAATATAGAACGTAGTAGTTTTCACCCGATCTCATTGAGGTATAGAGATGAAACAAAGAAACACTACATTAATGGATTAAAAGTGCGCAACGCGAGCTCGCTGCCTGTGTCTATGTCTTACTTTTGACGACTAGTTTTGCCGAGGTCTCGACCTGGCCGGCGGCGGTAGTTGCGCGACAGGTGAAAGTGCCGGTATCTTCTTCGTACGTGTTGCCGATAAGCAGTACCGCGTTGTTGCCTTCGTAGATCATCTGAAATAAAGAACAATTTCCGAATTAATTTTACAAAATTAGTTTAGTAATAAGGCCATCAGCCTCTCACGCGGATGAATAGATTTAGTACTACATGAACCTGAATTCTTTCAAATTATTTTCGTGTTGTATACATTATAACTTATTCCGGTCAGGAATCCTGCACCCCTGAATCTGAAGGTTCTACATTCTAGTGTATTATAGACTACCATTACTACCAATCAGCACTTAAACTTGCGAGCGAGGCCACGAGCTCAGCGGTGGGACAGTTATGGGTTGTGATGTTGCTTAGGTCTTCTGGCGAATTACGAGTATAATGTGCTCATTATATTCGCATCAGAGTTAACTAATAAGTACTTTCAAGCTGCCGCATTTTTTTATTATTTTGTGTAAAGAAAACAATTACTTACTTGAAAATCTGGAGTCTCAGGTATGAGAGCGCCTTCTCGAAGCCATTGTATGGTGGGTTTGACTTTGCTGGTTATGTGGGTCTTGAATTGTGCTGGTTGACCTTCGTAGACAACAATATCACGCAAAGAGGTTAGACTTGGCAGATTCTCGGTGTGATCTGGTTGCGTAACTTTCAATTTAGCAGCAACAGTTACTCGACCAGCTGAGTTATAAGCAACGCACTTGTAATCCCCTTCATCCTCTGGGAAAGCTTCAGAAATTCGTAAAGTGTAGTCATCAGCTGTTCTGGACATTTGGAAGTATTTTGATGGCTTGATCAGTTTGTCACCTTTGTACCATTGAACAGTTGGTGTTGGCTTTCCGGTGATCTTGCAACTAAATTCAATGGCTTGACCTTCATTGACTACTTTATCTTTCAGAGGTTCAAGTATTTCTGGAGGTGCATTCGCAGCTTTAGTTTGTGGTTTGGGTTTCTCCTTAGTAGCTGGTGCGGTAACTACGCATTCTGCATCACACCTTGCTTCACCAGCGCTGTTGATTGCTACACATTCATATTTTCCTGAATCTTGTGGGTACGCTTCTAGTATCAGCAAAGTGTAAGTACCATCCTCTTCCAGAATCTTGTTTCTAATATCAGGTTGCACTTTCTTCCCATTTTTCAGCCAGTAAACATCAATAGGCTTAGTACCCGTAACTTTCGTATCAAATCTAACTAGTTGACTAGCAGTAACATTGACATTCTGGGCAGTTAATGTAAAACTAGGTGGAATAACACCACCCCTTCCTTGACGTCTGCGTTCTTCCACAACGAGATTAGCACTACACTTTGCAGTACCTCCCCTATTTTCGGCCACAGCGGCAAACACTGCAGAGTCTTCGATGAATACTTGCCTAATGATAAGAATTGACTTTGTGCTGAAAGTATGTATTTGGAAATCTGGGGAGTTCTTAATTGGGAAATTCTCACGGTACCACTTAATTGTTGGTAAAGGTTCTCCATCAAATTCAACTTCAAATCTAGCTTGTTCGTGTTCAAATACACGACAAGGCTGCATTTTCTTGGTAAACACAGGCGGTGTACTTGGTTTGACAGGTCCTTCTACAACTCTCTCTTTAGTCTGAGCTTTGTGTTCAACTTCAGTTGTCTCTGTTGAAGTAATCTTGCGCGTGATTTCGGTATCTCCAACAACCTCTTTCTGAACTTGTTTTTGTTTAGCAACGTGTACTTCCTTCCCATGTACCGTAGATTCTGATGGATCAGGGATCCTAGGCTTGATCTTCTGGACTTGCTTCTCAATGACTTCTTCAGTTTGTTCTCTATAACAAGCAAAAGTTTCATTAAAATCATTGCATTCAACAATAGATTATTGATTTGAATTTTATTAAGTAGTAGTGGTAGCTAGTGTAGTTTTCGCCCGTGTGGGGGACGGAAACCGACAAAATACCGTTAAAATAATACCTTAGGAACATATAAGAGCTGTCCTATGTTATTTTCAGGGTCTCCAACTATTTCCATTCCTTTCATCTAATTCAGTTCAACGGATTACGCGAGAAAAGATAGCAGACACACAGACGGACCGACCGACCGAGTTACTTTCGCATTTATAACATTAGTATGGAAGTATGGATTAAAATGATACTTACAAGCTATCTTCATATCTTTGAGCCATACTTTTAGCTACAGTGCTGCTTGTAACCTTTTCACCGGGAATAGAATACTGATGGATAGATTCCCTTAGTCTACTCTCTTTTACCACTTGTTCATTTTCTAGCTCCTGGAGTTTATTATAATATTCTTCACTTTTCTTCTTCTTTACGGTTTGTTGCCATTCCGTTTCCGGTTCCCTGATAATTTTAGGCTTCAGCTCAGGCCTATGATCAATGACACCCTGGCGTTGCATGACTTGCCTTTCCTCAAATGTTTTTTCCAATTCGGTTTCAGATCTCTGATATTGCGTAGTTTCATCATACCAAGCTGTTTACGGGATCAATAAAATATATTAGAATATCGTTTTTATTTGAATCTTACAAACTAAAATTCCAAAACATACCTCACCAAGAATCCGATGCTAAGCCGGTAGAAGCAGGTGATATAGCAGCTTATCCATAACGGCAGTCAAGGAAAGGGATTGGAAAGGATGCCAAGGTATTTATTTGTGCTTAAGCGGTATGTTGGTGTGTGCTTGAGTAGGTGTCGTGTGTTAATGCGGCATATATTTAAAAGCTATTTATTGTTATGCTTACCTATATCATAAGTCTTATTACTAAGCAAGATTTATTGGATTTTTTGCCTTTGCTTAGAAAAAGCATTTTTATGAGCAAAATGCAATGTTTGGAGATAATTAAATACTTACGTCTTGGCGCGTTCTTTAATACACCTCGATAATCATCGTGTCTCGGAATAACTTTTAATTCAGTTGTAGCTAGAGCTTCGCCAGCGGAGCTCCTAGCAATGACCTCAATTTTTCCAGTATCATATTGCCTTGTTTTAGGTATGTCAAAGTGATACATTCCATCGTAAGTGAGTTTATATCTTGAACCCTTAACAAGTGAAATAAAATTAATAAAAATTCATACATCTGGATGTTAATAATAATAAATAAGCAAAATGTTCTTTGTAAGAGTTAAATATACGTGTTAACAGAGTTGATATTTACATTAACAATTGTGTTGCCATTAATAAGCCACATGACACGAGGTTTTGGATGTCCAGTGACGCGGCAGCAGAATCTCGCCCATTCTCCTTCCTCTACAGTAACTGGTTCTGGGCGACTTACGAACACAGGCGCTGATCGCACCTTTGTTTCATCTATTGCCTGCTCGGGAGTACTGAGAAATAATAGAATTCTCATTAGATACATTTTCAAGTAAGTACATTTGATTAAAAAAATCAAAGATTCTTTCAACCTAAACCTATCATTGTTTTTTCATTAATTTAACTTCATCATATTAAGCATAGTGGCACTAATTGTTAGGGTTTTTTACACTCGAACGCTTGCGCTCGAATGCTTGTAAACATTTCTTTTCAAATATGTAATAATAGACTGATGCTTATGATGACACTTACACTAGCCAAGAAGCTTCCATCTCTCTGATCTTTTCAATACTCTTCATATGTTTAGGCAGCTGCGAATCATATACAATGCCAGGTTTCCCAGCAGTTTTGATGACAGCTCTAGTTTCATCCATTCCGTAAAGGTTTGTGGCGCGACAGACGTATTCACCGCTATCCTCCGGGTATACCCAGCCAAAGTTCATCGCTACATACCCGAAGTCGTAGATTGGTTGGAATCGGTTCTCTATAAATAAAAAAAATATTTGTTTATCAAGTTTAATAGCCATTTTTTCCAGGCGTTACCTAACTATAAACGTTTATAAGGTTTCACTTGCCAGACAAAAAACTTTACTAACATACCCAAATACGGTATGGTACAGATCACAATGACCCCGAACAGAACCTAGCGGCATAACCTCGTCAGTCATAACATTCTGTTTGAAATCCCGGCCCACGCGGGATTTACCATTTAGACACGTTATTTTATTTGCTTATTTTAAACACTATAGTTTTATTTCCAAGTCTTCTCAATTCATTACTAGGATTGATTCTAAATGATCGACCTAGTTAAACAACAGGCACGGTCGGAAGTTGGATGGACGCTATTGGCAAACGTCAGTCCTAGCAGCCGTCGGCAATAGCAGTTATCGTTAGAGTATGCTCTAGGCCGCCTCAATTATTAGGAGAAGCCCGTGTTGAGAAGTTTGCCATTAAATGATTGAAGCCAACTGATCACAGATCTGTGCCTTGTGCCGGTGGTGGGTTGCAAAAATTGCATTACAATTATGCTGCAGCAAAGAGCTGATTAAATGTAATAATTAAAACTGTACTTACTATGTAATAAAGGTTTTCCGTTAAAGAACCATTCGACTTTCATGTTAGGATCTCCAACAGGTGCTAATTGACATTCAAATTTGGTAGATTCCATCTCCACTAATGTGGTCTGACTCTGAATTTGCGTAACAAAACGTGGCGGTTGTTTTTTATCATCGTCATATAGATCATCTTCAGTTAAAAATATTTCCGATGTGTACTTTTTAATTGTTGCCTCCATTTGCGTAAGCGCTTCTGATTTTTTCATACCTCTAGGTACTTGGTTCTGAAGTATGATATCAGGAAGTTCTAAAAATCATAAAATTATATTGAAGTAAGTAATAAGTTGATATTTACAAGTAAAGCTGTAAAAACTGCGGGTTGCACTCCGGGAGTGCCGGCAGCAGTGAATACTTGATCATATATTTATTTTTATAAACAAAAGTAAATACGTTGTCCTACTACCTACTTACAACTTACAAAGTTACATTTTAATTGGTTGTTAGTTTTCGACTAAAACAAAGCTCGCTATTTTAATTTTGAGCATGCATCTTAAAACATAACAGCAAACATAATATTCACCCCTAGCTTTAAGTTGCCATGGCATTATAAATAAGTCACCACTGACAGTTTAAAAGGAACCTTATTACAAAGTATCTGAGTAGATTCTTGACTCTAAAATACCCCTTAGGAATTTTCGATCAGAACACTGATAGTTTAAAAAGGAACCTTATTACAAAGTATCTGAGTAGCTTCTAGATTCTAAAATATCCGTCTTACGAATTTTCGATTAGGACACGTGTCCTGACGCGAGTTTAACATTTTTACCCATCCCAAAAAGTGCACAACGCCGTTAAAGAAGTTTTCACTTCAAAAATATCAAATTAAATAAAAAAAACTTACTTTTACAAGATACAGTCGCTTTAGTAAAGTCTTCACCAAATTCATTAACTGCTCTGCAAACATATTCTCCAGAGTCCTCAGCGTAAACGTATAATATATCGAGTGACACGAATCCCATGTCATATACAGTACGATATCTGTGACCAGAAGGTAAAAGTTTTCCATTGCGATACCATTCAATACGTAGTTTAGGATCTTCTTTCGGTTCCACTCTACACTCGAAACGGACAGCTTCAGATTCTTCCACAGTGTGTGATAGAATCTGAGTTATGAATTTCGGTGGCGTAGTTACGACAGGTTCTTCCTTAGGTGTATCTGTTACTCGCCCTCTTTCTAATTCTTTTATCTTCTCGCCACTCATACCTTGTGGCAACTGTGAATCTAAGACGATATCACGCTTTGTACTGCATGTGATCTTAGCGGTAGTTGTAGCGCTTCCCCATTTGTTTGTTGCACGACATGTGTACTCGCCTACATCTCGGGTATATATGTAATCGATATCTAAAGCGATGAAACCGAAGTCATTTAACATATGCACTCGAGAACCAGTTGCAAAAGGTCTACCATTATGGAACCAATCTATTCTCATCGTCGGATCGCCCACAGGCTCTACTCGACAGTCAAAGTGGATTGGGCCTCCTTCAGGAACATCGAGGTTATCCTTAATTTCAACGATAAACTTTGGTGGATTTGGTTTTTCGTCTTCGATTGCAATTTCCTCACGTTTGTGTAATGTTTCTTCCAGTTTTTGGATACTCTCTGTGCCGGTTTTGAATGATGATGGCAACTGAGGCTCAAGAATGATTCCTTGTCTTCCTTTAACTTGTAGTTTGCATGATACTGTGGCTTCACCATGACGGTTAGTAGCTTTGCAAGTGTATAGACCAGCATCGCGTTGGTAAACGCCACCAATTTCTAATATAACAAAGCCGAAATCATTAATAGTTTTAATTCTCGATCCAGTCAGTAGAGGTTTGCCATTGTGGAACCATTCCACTCTCATACTGGAATCATTGACTGGGACCAAACGACATTCAAAGTGAGCTGATGAATTTTCAGAAAGAATGAGATCCGACGGTGTAGTAGTAAATTCAGGCGGCTTTCCGCTCTCAGCTTCAGGTGAAGATTCTACTGTACCAGTGTAACCTTCAAGCACTGCAATTTTATCAATAGTTCCTTCCATACCTTTCGGAAGTTGAGATTCCAATATTATATTTCTCTTTCCTTGGACCTTCATTGAAGCTGTAGTTACTGCCTCACCATAGTCATTAAATGCTCTGCATAAATATTCACCCGAATCTTCTGGATAAGTGGGTGAAATTTCAAGAATAACGAATCCAAAGTCACAGAAAGTCCTGAATCTTGACCCAGCTTTAAGCGATTTTCCATTCCAGTACCATTCGACCTAAAAAAGTGTTAAAAAGATAAAAATCGTCTGGAGTATGATTCAGGTTCAGGCAGATTATAGCGCTAGTAGCCCAGCGGCTTGAGCGATCTTAAGTGATCGACAAATTTAAGTAACAGCGGGCGCAGTCGGTATTTAGTTGGGTGACCGACAGTGGAAAAATTTCTTGGGCCATTAATGGGTTGAAGCTATGATTCGGGTTTCTCGACAGGAAATGCTCGACATATCTTTACAATTTGAATTTAAAGTAAAAAAGATGTATAACTTAGACTCACCTTCAATTTAGGATCATCGGTTGGTGTCAATCGTGCTTCAAAGTGAGCGTTTTCTCCTTCTCTTAGATTTTCTATATTAGACAATGGAACTGTAAACACAGGAGCTTTTCCACGTTTTTCTTCCACGGTGGTATCTTTTCTGCGTACCATGGAATCTTCCAAGGTTTGTAATTTTTCTAAACCACCCTCCATGCCCTGTAACAAAATAAGAACATAAAATCTATTAACATATATAGTACAATTAAGTGGATTACATTGAATGAAAATTACATAATACATAAATTATTATTGAGATATGTACCTACAAATAGTATAAAGGCAAATTAACTGCTAAATCTTTATCGGTGATATAGGATGATAAATAAAAATCCCAATATATGAAACTATAAAAAGTACGTACAATTATAATTACTTTGGTGAAAAATAACTAAAATGTGTGAATGTGATACATTCATTAAACGTCATACCTGGGCAAAACTACTTTATAATATACATGAATAATAAACTAAAAGTAATGATGTATGTAGTAGTGTATTAGTAGTAGAAGTTCAAAATACATTTTACTTACCCGCGGTAGTTGCGAGTCCAAGATTAAATTCTCTTTCGATGTGCACTTCAGCGTAGCTTTTGTAGAGTCACGGCCTAATTTATTGGTGGCAATACATTCATACTCGCCAGAATTTTCCTCGTAACAGTACAATATATCTAATATGACAATTCCAAAGTCATGGAATGTTCTATACCTGTGCCCATGTGGTAACTTTTTGCCGTTATAGAACCACTCAACTTTGAGGTCTGGATCATCTACAGGTGTTAAACGTGCTTCAAAGTGTGCACTTTGTCCTTCCACTAATTTGGTAACATCTTGTATTTGTGTTATGAACCGAGGTGGTACTGCGGAAGCAGCCGCAGGAGCCTGGTGTTGCATTCCTTGTAGGCTTTCTAATTCTCTTATTTTAGCCAGTGAATCGGGCTGTAAACTATCGGAATAAACTCCTCCTCTTCCGAAACAGTTAATCGTGGCTTTAGTGAAATCTTCACCATACTTGTTGTAAGCACGACACACGTATTCGCCCGAGTCATGGTTTTGGGTGTACGCTATATCTAGAACGACGAAACCAAAATCGGAAACAGTTTTTATCCTTGTAGAATGTCTCATAGGTTGTCCGTTATGATACCATTCAATCTTCATATCAGGGTCGTCAACTGGTACCACGGTAC
This sequence comes from Ochlodes sylvanus, assembly GCA_905404295.2. Classification (NCBI taxonomy): domain Eukaryota; kingdom Metazoa; phylum Arthropoda; class Insecta; order Lepidoptera; family Hesperiidae; genus Ochlodes; species Ochlodes sylvanus. The sequence goes on along the minus strand of FR990123.1, from coordinate 11,200,805 downwards.
ATTCAAAGTGAGCTGACTGACCATCTTTGAGACCATCGATACTTTGTATATGTGTAGTAAATCTAGGCTTCTGGCCCTTGCTTTTATCTACACACTGAAGATTACAACTTATTTCTGCTTGTCCCCACCTGTTTGTAGCCCGGCATGAGTATACACCTGAATCTGTAGTTTTAGTACCCAATATTTCTAGTACAACCATACCAAATGCATAAACAGTTCGGATACGGTGACTAGCTTCTATTGTTTTACCATTATAGAACCATTCTATTACCATGCTCTGATCCCCTGTTGGAATCAAAGAAGCTTCATAATGAGCAATTTGTCCTTCACTGATATCAACGATATCTTGGAATACAGTTGTGAATTCTGGTGCCCTACCCGCATCATCATCTGGGCCTTTTCCAGGCTCCTTACGTAGGGAGTCTTCCAGATTCTGTATCTTTTCTAATCCTTCAGCGCCCTTTGGATGCTGAGTACGTTCTATTAGGTTTTCCTTGCTAGTACAGTACACAGTCGACGAAGTAAAAGCTTCTCCTTTCTTATTGTATGCCTTGCATGTGTAAATTCCACTATCTCTTTCATAAACGTCAATAAGATCTAGGGTCACGAAACCGAAATCGCTAGTTAATTTAAACCTAGATCCCTGTTCTAGTATTTTTCCATTGAAATACCATTCAATTTTTAAATTAGGATCATTTTTAGGTTCAACCTGGCCTTCGAAACGTAGAGCTTGACCTTCTACTAACTGATGTTCTGCAACAATTGGTACTACCCATTCCGGCTTGGGATAATCTACCTCCGGTAGTGAAGTTCTTCTTGATTTTGCAAGCCTAGCTTCCTCTGTTTGTTCAACAGCCTCTAATCCAGCTTGGCCTTGTGGATGTTGAGTATCTAGGTAAATATTTTTATCTCCTGTGCATCTTAAAGATCCTGATGTTGTAGCTGAACCCTTACTATTTGTAGCCTTGCAAGTATATATACCAGAATCTTCTTCATAAGTATGGACCATATCTAAAGCTACGTAGCTGAAATCGTGAGTACTCTTATACCTAGTACCCGATGGTAGAGGTTTGTTGTTAAAGAACCATTCTATTTTTAATGTAGGATCTCTGGAAGGCTCAACGTTACATTCGAAATGTATGTTGTCACCTTCTTTGCATATAATGTTATTTAAATGTGAGATAAATACAGGTGTCTCATAGACGGGCTCAGGTGATTCTATTTTTGCTGGTTTTGGTTGTTCTAAAGCTCCAATTCTATCTAAAGATTGAGGATGGAGTGTGTCACCTAATAACCAGTGACGATCTTCAATTTTGATTGAAGCTGTGGAAACAGCTTCACCCATTAGGTTAGTTGCTTTACATGTATATATTCCGGAATCATCATTTCTTAATGAGTTAATAGAAAGCGTCACTAAACCAAAGTCAAATGTACTCTTTAATCTTGACCCTGTTGTTAGGGATACTCCATTCTTAAACCACTCAATCCTCAAATTGGGATCAGTACGAGGTTCTACCTGTGCCTCTAAGTAGACATGCTGTCCTTCAACAAGTTTGTCATAACTCTTAAGGTGTGAGGTGAAAATAGGAGCTTGCTGTACTCCAGAATCAACAAACATCTCAGGTACTTTATTCATTGCAGCTTCCTTCAACTGAATTTGTTCCCATGATTCTGGTCTCATTGCCTGATCAACTATAGTTGACTTGGTCTTGACCTTTAATGCAGCAGAAGATACTGTGCTGCCAGCTTTATTAATGGCTTTACACATGTACACGCCAGCATCTTCAGCTACAACTGAATTGATATCTAAGGTGACGAATCCAAAGTCATGTGTTGTGCGGAATCGAGAACCTGTAAAATAAATATAACTTAGTGAATGACTTTACACAGATGCGATGTTACCTGGCTATTGAAAATCACACTATTTTGTTAGAAACCAAAAGTTCTAAACAGAATTTATTAACGTATTCTTCTAACTCCACAAATATTTCATTTTATTATAATAAACTCACCCATTTTAAGTTCTACTCCGTTTATATACCATTCAAATCGCAAACTTGGATCACCAACAGGAACAACGCGAGCCTCGTAATGAGCATGTTGTCCTTCCCAAAGTTCGGAAGGACCAGTAAGAACCTGAGTAAATATTGGTTTTTCAAATTCACGTTCTGGTTCATCTGCTCTCTTAGGTTGTTGTTCTTCTAAACGTTGGATTTTCTTCATGCCCTCTGGGTGTTGTGTGTCCATTTGAATAGCGGCTTTAGCTGGTAGAAAAACAGATCCAGGTTAAGGTAACATTAAAAATGAAAATATAAAACTAGTTGTAAGTATTTTGTAGGTACTAGGTACTTCATTATATTTACTAGTACTACTAGTAAACCCGCCCTCGCTTCGCTTCAGGTAACCTGTTCCTTAGTGCCCAAACTACCCACACTCCAAAATTGTAACACGTAATGTATGTGGCAACAGTGAGCGACAGAGAAGGCCGCGGCGCGTGGATAGTTAGACCCGCGCCCGAGCTCGAATTTATTTTCACACGCATTAGTATTAATATTACAATAACTCCTAAGAAATTAATTTAAATTAATGGTGTAAAGGCCTGTCATAATGTGCCTGAAATGCTTAAGGTGTCTAACATACTTAAGACGATAAGGATTAAAACGGTATCCCTCTAAACAGCTTTCCAATAACCGCATTGTACGTGACCATTTTTTTTTAACTTGGAGTGGGTACAATAAACTATCCTTAAAAGATAGACATATGCCATCGCGGATTTTATTGTAGACCTATAAAAGAGGAATATTTTACCCATAAATTGTTTTGTTATATCTCAAAGGGATTAGGCAGCGTTTTCGCTGAAACCTCACAGGCGGCCTGACTTTTTCAGATTTTTCTCCAAAGTTATTTACACCAATTCACACCAAACTTGAAAACTGCATGAAAATACGTTCATTACTTTTTGAGTTCATCACGAACAGATAGACAGACAGACGCAGCGGGGACTTTTTTTATATGTTAAGATTATATTATTCACTATTACTTTTTTGTAATCCTACTACAATCACTACTTACTTTTTATTCTCATCGCGGCAGTAGTCACAGCTTCTCCCAAAAGATTTGAAGCTCTGCACATGTAAACACCCTCATCTTCATCTCGAACATGAGTTATTGTCATAGACACGTAACCAAAGTCGTGTGTCTTTGTGATTCTAGAACTGTCTTCAATTAGCTTTTCATTTCTAAACCATTCTATTTTCAAAGTGGGATCTCCAACAGGAATAAGACGGCAGTCTAGATGTGCTGTTTGACCTTCTTGAATATTATCGATATTTTGCAATGGCTGAGTGAAAACAGGTCGTTGCCTTGTTACAGGTTCTGGTATTTCAGGTCGCTTGAACGGTTCTGCTGATTCTAATTCTCGGATTTTCTCTAGACCTTCGGGACGTTGAGATTCCGATATAATACTACCTTTTGCGGTTACAGTCATAGATATTGCGGAAGTGCAATGACCAAGAGCATTAATTGCCTTAACGGAATATTCTCCTGCGTCTTCAGGAACGCAATGTTGAATATCCAATGACACGTAACCAAAATCAAAAGTGATATGGAACCGCGACGCAGATTGCAGGGCTTTGCCGTTGTGATAAAATTCTATCCTTAGATTGGGATCGTGTACAGGTTCAACTTGACATTCAAAGTGGGCTGTTTGACCCTCATACACATGAGTTGTACCTCTTAGTTCTGTAACAAAACTGGGAGGTGATATTTTAGGTTCTTCAACCTCCATTCTGGTGGTATGTCCTTGTGCTTCTAATTGTCTTATTTTTTCTAATCCATTGGGATGTTGCGTATCCAAAATAATGCTTCTGTGCCCTGAATAAAAAACATTGTTATCATTATATTTAAATGTAGTGAAATATTAATGTTATTTATTGTATGTATTACTTCAAGGTACTCTTCTTACAAATAAAATAAATAACAAAATAAATAAAATACAAAATCAACAACAGTACATACCTGCAACCTTCAACGTGCATGTATTAACTGCTTCACCGAGGTTATTTGTAGCTTTGCACATGTATGTGCCAGAATCCTCAGGATATGTATACAAAATATCTAATGCGACGTAGCCAAAATCATGGGTGGTTCTGTATCGGTGACCAGCTTTTATCTTTTTGCCGTTCAGGAACCACTCAATTTTCAGAACAGGGTCATTTATGGGTTCTACTCTACATTCAAAGTGTGCGCGATCACCTTCTTTTAGATTTTCGAGACTAGTCAAAGCAGTCAAAAATACGGGCCTTTGACCAGGGATTTCTTCTTCAACTGGTTTAGGTCTTTCGTATTTTTCAAGCTCTTGGATCTTTTTCAGACGTTGTTCGTCTAATGTGTCTAGGTATAATGAAGCTTTCGCTGAAAAAATAATAAGCAATTTAAAACATTTACTTTGCATTTTAATATTTATATTATCGCTTCAATAATTATGTAATCGCTCAAATAAGATAAAATACTAATATTTATCTCATATACACATACCGTCTACTTGTACAGAACTCGTTGTCACAGCTTCACCAACAGCATTTGTAGCTTTACACATGTAAGTTCCCGTATCTTCAGCGTAAGCATAAAGAATATCGAGAGCAACATATCCAAAATCATATGTTGTCTTAAATCTGTGCCCTTGTTGAATCGGTCTTCCGTTACAATACCATTCAACACGCATAGTAGGGTCATTTACAGGGGTCAGTGTAGCTTCTAGATGCACCGGATGCCCTTCTGGTACTTTGGCATTTTTAATAGGTTTTCCAAACTGTGGCTTTTCGGCGACGAAACTTTCGTCACGTAGAACACGTTTGTATCTGCTGTCATCTTCTAGATATTGAATCTTTTCTAAAGCACTTTCGTGCTGAGTATCCCTTATAATAGACTCTTTGGCTAAAATTAAAAATAAAATGTTTATGGAGTTCTACAAAATAACGCTTAGTACTAAAAACCAATGAAGGGTAAAAATATACTTACATTGCACATTTAGTTTAATTGAGGATACAGCCTGTCCCAAATTATTAATAACTTTGCACGTATATTCACCAGAATCTTCTCCATATACAGTAAGGATATCGAGGGACGCAAAACCAAAGTCATAGGCAGTACGATAACGGTGACCGCTCTGAAGAACTTTGCCGTTGAAATACCATTCAACACGCATATTCGGATCAGGGTAGGGCTCAATTCTGCATTCATAGTGTGCACTTTGGCCTTCAACCAATTTCGTAGGTCCGTTAAGATGAGTTATAAAACGAGGGGCTTGGTTAACAGCAACTTCGACATCCTCCCTGCGTTTGTATCTTGAACTATCCTCTAACTGCTGTATTTTTTCCAGGGCAGTTTCATGCTGAGATTCTAGTTGAAGAGATGCTTTGGCTAAAAAAATACGGATTATAATTATATTACATATTTGTGGTGAACAACACAAAATCTGTATCTAATGATTAAAATATTATGTATATTTGTAATAACAAAAATTATACTCCTATATTATTTATTCATACTTATTTTACTTACATTGCACAAACATGGTTGATGAAGTAACTGCTTCTCCTAATTCATTTATCGCACGGCAGGTATATGTACCCGAATCTTCTGGATTAACGTATTTCATATTAAGAGCCACATATCCGAAATCGTGCATTGTGGTTAAACGATTGGCTGAGGAGCAAAATAGCACAATGAAAAATAGTGAAATTAATTAATCATTTACTTTATTAACCTCAAATTAAATTATAAGTAAATACTTACATGCTTCGATAGGTACTCCATTCCTCAGCCATTCTACTCTTAATTTAGGGTCACCAACAGGAATAAGCCTGGCCTCAAAATGAGCTGCTTGATTTTCTGCCACACGAATATCTTTCATTGGCATAGTAAATACAGGCGCTTGAGTGACTGTTTCTTCTTGCACCGCATGCCTCTGGTGTCTTGATGCATCATCCAACTGATTCAACCGCGGTAAGGCGCTTTCGTGTTGTGATTCTAAATATATTGACTTTTTGGAATGTACAACTGCAATACCAGAGGTAACAGCTTCCCCAAGAGCATTGATAGCTCTACAAGTGTAGGTGCCCGAATCTTCTGGCAAGCACGCTAAAATGTCAAGAGCCACAAAACCAAAGTTGTTTGTTTCAGTGAAGCGGGATCCACTCTTCAGAGGTTTATTATTGTGATACCATTCGACTTTCAAAGTGGGATCAGATACTGGTATTAACCTGCATTCGAAATGAGCACGTTGACCTTCTCTGATTTCGATATTTTTCAAAGATGTTGTGAATATCGGTGCCTGAGTTGTGATTTCATCCATAACATCAGTCCTGTGATATCTAGATCTGTCTTCAAGGACTTGAATTTGTTCTAATCCAGCTTCATTTTGTGTTGCTCTAATAATATCAGCTGTGCTTCGGCAAGTTAGCCTACAGCTTACTTCGTCAGTGCCAACTAAGTTTACAGCTCTACATGTGTAAATTCCAGAATCCTCTGCAATCAAATCGATTATATCAAGAGCAACATAACCAAAATCATGAATTGGCCTAAACCTGTGTCCAATAGTAACCGGTTGACCATTTTTGAACCATTCAACTTTTAAGTTCGAATCTGTGACAGGTTCAAGTTTGCATTCGAAATGAACATGTTGTCCTTCTTTGACGTTCTCGATCGACTTGGGCTTGGTCACGAATCTTGGTTTTACATTAACGAATTCGTCAACAACATCTGTCTTTTTGTAACGGGAAGCATCTTCTAAATATTGAATTTTTTCTAATCCTGAAGGATGCTGCGATTCAAAGATCAAGTCTTTTTTAGCCATTACACGTAAAGCACATGATGTTACTGCTTCACCCAACTGATTGGTTGCTTGACATGTGTAAACTCCAGAGTCTTCCGGATATACACTTAAAAGGTCTAAGGCAACATAATCGAATTCATAAGCAGGTCTAAACCTGTGACCCGTTTTTATTGGTCTGCCATTGCAGAACCATTCAACTCTCATGGTTGTGTCTCCTACAGGTTGTAATCGACACTCTAAGTGAACATTGGTGCCTTCTACGGTCTCAATATTGTGCAAGGCTCTTGAAAACTGAGGAGCTTGCATTACTGTAATATCTTCTTGTACTTGCTTAGATCTACGCGAAGCATCTTCTAACATTTGAATTTGTTCTATAGCAAGTTCATTTTGTGTATCAGTAACAATATCAGATTTTTCAATGACACGCACCATGGCTGATGTGTGAGCTGAGCCTAAATGATTAACTGCTCTTGCTGTGTATTCGCCGGAGTCAGCTGAGGTAGCATGAATTATATCTAATGCCACAAATCCAAAGTCATAGTAAGTTCTGAACCTAGAGCCCACTGTAACAGCTCGTCCATTGTGGAACCATTCTACTCTCATCGTAGGATCGCCCATAGGTTCCAGTCTGCACTCTAAATGAATATTTTTACCTTCGGATACAAGTGGAGGATCTGACAAAGGCTGAACAAATACTGGCTTCGATTTTGAAATTTCTTCAATATGGTACATAGGCTCAACAAATTTTGACTCTTCCATATGACGTGTTTTTTCATATAACCCATGATGGATACTTGACGTGTCAACACTCGAACGAGCTGAAATTTAAAATATTAAGTTTAAAAGAACGGTTGAGAATCATTAAGTTATTTTTACACCTACCTATTACACTTTTTTAGAGGTGACCATAATTAGTCTTCAAGGACAGCAACACATTATGTGACCGAATTATAACAATATTCTTACTAACATTCACTAACTGGACTTTTACTAGCGACGACTAACAGGACCAATAATCACTACCAGTCCTTGTCCCATAACTACTAACGACTAACCAATAAACGTTCATAACGGTCTTTGTTAACTGGGTTAACCATTCTAGTCCCGATTTGAGTCTTGTTCTGGGTCGGTCACAGAAGGGTGGAGCTCGTGCATGCTGGTTTGCTAACTTAAATACATAAAAAAATGTTTAGCTGATGCGTTCATACTATTATTAGAACAGGTTGATCTTTTGTCGCCTAAAAGTAATTTGTGACCGACCTATGACACGTCTGATATAAGAGCGCCGTCCAATCTTGAGTCCAACAAAGTCCTGATTCTAGGATCATCCGTGAAATGTTTATAACAAATTTCATTGCAATATCAAAGAAATATCCACAAGTTAGCCAGCAACGCGTCGGAGTCATCTTTGATGATGAAGAGGCGCGTTGTCTTCTTATCAGGAGATAGTCTCTCGGGTTGTTCATTTATAAACAATTACTATAAAAAATAATCATTTCAAAAACAGATGGAAACCTATTGCATCATAAGAAAATCCTCCACTCCAAAGTCCAAAAAAATGTTATAAAATATATCCGATCGTTATTATATTATATAATATTAAATTAATACTCACTTTCAACTACCATGGAAGCACTCAATTGCGCTTCACCAGCGGCATTGCGAGCTACCACTGTGTACACGCCAGAATCATCAGCGCGTACACTGGAAATGTCTAACGCGACATATCCAAAATCATGATATGTTTGAATACGGTTAGCAGAAGTGATTTGTTTTCCATTAAAATACCATTCAACAGACATTGTTAGGTCACTTTGTGGTTCTACTCTTGCTTCAAAATGAGCACTTTGCCCTTCCACTATTTTATTGGTTCCTTTAAGTGGACCTAAAAATCTTGGTTTCTGTGTCACTTTCACTTCTTCATCAGTTCTTCTAGAATATTTACTGGAATCTTCCAAAAATTGAATTTTTTCAAGTCCTCCAGGATGTTGAGATTCCGCTATAATATCTTTTTTAGTCACAGCTGTAAGATTAGCACTTGTTGTTGCTTGGCCAAGAGCATTATAAGCTCGACAGGTGTAATGACCAGCATCATGGACAGTAACTGATTTGATAGTTAATGCTACATATCCGAAATTAAAGAAGGTAGTTATTCTGGAACTGGCCTCAACAGGGCGTCCGTCTTTCAGCCATTCTACTTTTAATGTGGAATCACCCGTAGGTTCCAAACGAGCTTCAAAATGTGCGAATCCGCCTTCTTTTATGTTTAACTGATCTTTGATGGGCGTTTTAAATTCCGGTTTTTGGGTACTTTCAGGTACTTCTTGATAATATTTCTGATGTTGTTGTTGTTGATAAGCCTCGAGTTGCTCCGTCTTCTCAATATATCTCCTTTGTTCTGGGATTCCAAGATCAGCAGTCACTGTACTTCTAGCAGCTACTCTGATAGAAGCGGTACTAATAGCTTCACCAAGTTTGTTTACAGCCCTCACTGTATACGAACCTGCATCTTCAGCCCGTAGGTGCATGATGTTAAGGGAGACGTAGCCGAAGTTGAAGATTGCTGTGATTCGCGAGCTGGCTGTAATAGGTTTGCCATCTTTGTACCACTCCACTCGCATAGTAGGGTCACTTACAGGAGTAAGTTGAGCTTCAAAATGAGCATTTCTGCCTTCTTGAAGTTCTCCAAGATCTTGTAAAGGTCTAATAAATTGAGGTTTCTGTGAAATTTGTTCTTCAATTGATTCCTGATGCTGGTACTTAGAATAATCCTCTAGATGCTGGATATATTGCAAACTTTCTGGATGTTGACTTGTTCTTTCTATTGTAGCTCTCGGAGTTACTTGTAAAAATGCTTTTGTTTCTGCAGTACCAGTGGCACTAATAGCCCGACATGTATATTCTCCACTATCCTCAAAAGTAAGACTGAGCATATCAAGGGATATATAACCGAACCGGAATATAGATGTGAATCTTGAACCTGTAATACGTAATAGATACATACACACATACGTTTACAATGTTACATCTAAGTACATTAAATTTACAAAATTCATTTAATACCCTATGCTTGCCCCTTCAGTCAATGTAGTTTATGAGAAAAAAATATTTAAAATTATTATGTAAAAGATAGGGGTTTTTTTGATTATAATAATGATCAAGCTTATGAATATTGTATAAGTAATTATAGAAACTACAGTGTTATAGAAACTACAGTGCAGAGTAAGTAATCAACAGTCATCATAGAATATTATCCACTAACACATTGACATATTACCACTAAAACTATTTTTTATGAATCTTTGCGCAGTTTACAATAAAAGTATTTTAGTATCAACAATGTTACTTACTCGCTTCAATGCTCTGGCCATTTTTCAACCATTCTATTTTCATTGATGGATCACCAACTGGCTCTATTCTAGTTTCAAAATGTATTTTTCCACCTTCCATTTGACTTAGGTTTCTCAGCGGTATTATGAATTGTGGAGGAGGATATACTCTGTCCTCTTCGCCAGGAGGTACATATGGTCGCGCTCTTTCTACATGCCTTAAATATATGATTTCTGGTCCAGGAGATGGCCTATAAATAAATAAATAAATTTAATACTATAAGAACGCCAACAGCAGTATTTGTTACTACTTAACATATTGTATTATGTACAACTATTTCCTCAGTAGATGGATGGGTGACCGCTAGTGGTATAAAACTCTTGAGCGCGTCAGTTCTTTAGCACGTAAGGCCGTCAGTCCCGATTATTATCATTAGGTAGCAGTTGTTATAACTTTATAAGCTATGTCGAAGGCCTTAAGGCGGCATAAGAACTTTCGACACTTAGGGTGGCAACTATCTCCGTCAAACCACACTGGAGCAGCGAGCTTGGTGGAATGTGTGTGTGTGTGTGTGTGTGCTCCAGGCTTTCTCAATTCTAAAGAGAGACCCGTGCCCTTTAGTTGTCATTAATGGATGGAAACCAAGAAATTACTAGGTCATTGATTTTATTGTTTCTACTTGAAAATAAAATAAAATACTTACTCTGGCTCAATGATTTTACTAGGCCTTGGTAAGTGCAGACGTTTTTGTTCGACCGGAGGCTCTTTAGGTACTTCTACATAGAGCCTTGCTCGTGTTGCGGTGGAACCTGCGACATTCTGGGCGGTGCACTGGTACCATGCCGCATCCGACGCCTTAGCTCGCTGAATGTCCAGTGTCGAGGCCCCACCTTCGGTAGTAATTCGTAATTCTGGATTGGGTATAATCGGTATGCCGTCCTTCTGCCATGTGATTCGGGGTGTAGGAGTGCCAACTGCCCGCGCATTTAATACTACGGGTTCGCCTTCACGAATACTTAAGGTGCTGAAACGTTCAATAAATTTGGGAGCAACAACTTGTTCCTTTTCAATCACGTTCAGGCGACACTGAAAAGATGTTTCACCACTCTTGTTACGAGCCACGCAAGTAACTACACCACTATCACTTAATTCAACGTTTGTAATCATAAGGGCATGATTTCCAGATTCATTAACTAATATCTTATGATTATAATCGTCTCGAATTTGTCTATCGTTAATGAACCACGTGACTTCTGGATAAGGTCTGCCAGTAACGCGGCAATCGAATCGCGTCATCTTTCCTTCCGTAACATCACGGTCTTGGCAGACTTTTACAAATTGCGGAGCGAGAGCTTTTTCACTTATTTCGACTCTTTCTTCTAAACCCACTTGTTGTGATTCAATTGTATATTGAGACTTTTGATCTTGTGTATAACTATCTTGAGATGATTCTACTGCGAGGTACGCTGAGGTCACTATGCAACCATTAGGATTTTCGGCCAATAACGTATAATGACCAGAATCAGACTTTTGTGTATTTTTAACCCTTAGTATAGTTTGATTATGTGTCGTAATGATTTGATGTTTGTTTGAATTAACGATCCTCTGACCGTTTCTAAACCAACTAACCCGCGGTCTTGGATTACCAGATAGCTGTACTTGAAACTGTGCATCAGCACCCTCCGTTAGCTTTGAGTTTCTTGGTTTCTGTGCTATTTTCGGTGGTGATACTGCGCCAAGAGATTTATCAATTTCAGTGGTTATCTGTACATCACTTTCACCAACATATCTCTTAGTAATGGATTCTCTGAATGACACTTCGCGGAGCAGTCTATATTCAAAAGTATCAACTTTAAAATCTTCGACAGATGAATAATCTGTACCATTAGTATAGGCAATTTTCTGACTTTGTCGGGTTTGTTCTGTTTGATATCCCTGAGTGCCATAAGATTTATGTTCAACACTTTCACTGACATGGCGATAACTTTGTTGTTGCTGTGAGGCATGATGTGTTGGCATAGGAGCCCCTTCGGGCTGAATATATACTGAGCATATAGCTTCACCGTATTGATTACGGGCAGTGCATGTATATTCGCCTTCATCGCCTGGTCCTATCTGTTTAATGAGCAGGGACAAATCGCCAGTCTGTTCATTGTAAGTCATACTGTATTTATTGCACTCTACTAAAGGCGCTTTCTTTCTGGTCCAAGATACTACGGGTGTCGGATTTCCTCTCAACTTTCCTTCAAACTTTGCATTACCTCCCTGTGCGAACCTCGCATTTTTAAATATTTGCTCAAATATTGGCGGAGACGGATCTCCAGGCCTGCCTGAAGTGATGGGCAGTCGTTCGCCACCAGTGCTCTCCACTGTAACAAAAAATAAAAAAACATTGATGAGAAACTAATACTGAATTTAAAATTAAGTGAATAAATTTATTTTTGTACTCTATAAGTAACTTAGTCGCATCAGGCCTTAAATTAGAACTTAACATTATCTGGTTTAGTGCATATTATTTAAAATCAATTGATATGTACCTACATAATAAATTAAATAGAAGTAAATTCCGCATTTAATGCGAAGTGATTTTATATGGTTATCAATCATATACTTTATATTATACCTACATATTTTTTAATTTGAATAACAAAATAAAAAGAGTGTAAGTATGTAAAAACAATTCAAATGGATCCTTCTGCATGCACTGAATAGTAAAAGTATCTATACATAATAATATGCAAAACTTATATTCTTAGTTGGGCCACGCAAGTTGCTTAGCACACCTGAACTAATGAAAGTAAATGTTATAATTTGAATTAAATGAAACTTATTTAATTATTTATATTAATTTCTATTTCACCCACAGAATAAATAATTACCTACTTTTTCGATATTTTTTTTCTCATCGGACTTATTGAACCGTTTTGGACCAAACTATAAAATAATACATATTACCAAATAATGCTGATAATGTTTACAACATAATTATTTTCCAACAAATAGGTAATAAAATGTGAACTGTAATCAATTGAATAAGTAGCTACTTAACCTAGGGGCCAAAAGGGCCTTAATATTGATTGAAAAATTCTTATACCTAAAGGATAACAAAAACCAGTTATAAGTGTTATAACCTGCTTTGCGGGAATCCTTTGTGACCGTGTGTGTGTGTGTGTGTGTGTGTGTGTGTGTGTTATAATAAAATGTAAGTGACCAACATAACTCAAGGTTGTGTAAATAAATTGCAATTATAATTCGTAATCGTTTGGGCTTTAAAAAGCCTAAACCTATATTATTGTTGATAAGATATTGTGGAGAAATGAATAGGTAGGAGAAATTTACCTACATAAGTATTTATTTATGCGAACTGTTTTTCGTTATACACGTTTATTATTTTGTAACCAAATAACTACGTAGTTTATTATTTTTTGTAAACAGACATCTATTTGAATTAAACTTGTTTATACTTATTTTAATTTACCTTTTCGTAATTTGATTTGCAGGACATATTTGTCACATTAATATACATATATATTTAATAATATAGGTATATTAATATTTAATTATAATATATATTTGTCACATACCTACCTATATAGAAATGTGTCTCTAATAGCATATCAAGTGGAAGCTTTTAAAAATTTTATTTCCGTAGGATTCTTACTTTCCGTGCAACGATTTACCTGATTTCAAAATAAATAAAATCCTGGAAAATCCAACTAACCCGAATTTGACAATTAATACTCCGACAGCTTTAAAAAAATCCAATCTCGGGAACCGTTTCGTGTTATTCAATCGTTAGAACGTCGCAGAACCAGCCATTTAACATGAAGTAGGTACTCCAGCATCTTACACTTCTCGAAGCCGTATGAGTCAGCGTGGCAGGGTGACGAAGCGCGCGAGCTCTTTTGGCTAGTCTATTTTCGTGCACATTGCTCGGATCTTATTACGAACGCGATTTTGGTGGACTTTTTAAGCAATATGTTTGGACAACTCTGAACCAAAAATCGGTTGTCTCTAAAGTCGTGTACGGACGACAGTTTTACGTGATAACGTCATAAAGAAACATTGATCAAAACACGTCGCGTATTCAACATTTGTTATAAATAATGGCTTCCGTCGAGGAGGGCGTTATTGTAAAAGTCCTCGAAGAAGCTCGCGTAGCGGCGTTCCAGTAGCAGAACTATTCTAACTGCTAGCTCTGACGTCACGCTCTTACGTCACACACAGACGGCAGCGGAACGGGAAACTTTTTCGTGCGCGCAGCCCATCAATTTATAAGACGTTATCACTTCAAAAGTGTTGATACTTGAAACGTTTCATAATCTTAAACAAGAAAAGTCTGGTCAGTTTCTAACTAAATACCGGCCAGACATCCACACACACAACGTCATTTATTTATAGGATACATATTTTTTGCACTAAGTTGGAAATTACGTGGTATTAATCTGTTGAATACCAACGTGTGTACGAAACACATTAATTTTGTAGGACGGTTACACAAAAACTTGATGTACCTACCTACCTACTTTTTGTACCCTTAGCATTATCAAAATCAAAGTTAAAATCAAAATATACTTAAATATGAAGAATGCAATTATTGTTACTTTATTAACTAATGGTTATGGTTATGCCAATGTAATTAACGATATAAGAATGTCTATTATTAAGTATTTTCAAATAAAACAAGATTGCAAGCTATGTACCTAAGAAAACGTTCCAGAGTAAAAAACAATTTTAAATTGTACGGCCAATTACTACTTAACGTCTCGTAACTAATTTGTATAGAGGGATGAACGATCGCACAAGCCGATTTGTAGGTCAAGGTCACAGTGAAATAAAACATTCGTGTTGCTATTATTACTTAATTAGAGCCCAGCACATAATGAACACGTTATAAGTATAACAGTATAAACTTAATTAACGTAATTATTGAACATAATTTCAGAAATTAATTATTACTTGCTGCAGCGGAACGAAACATCGCAAGGACATTTACAAGTGACAGTAGATATATTCTCAGGTAGCCCAACTTTTGTCACTCTCAGATGGAAGATGAAAGCATACGGTACATAGATATGCTGTTGTCATGCACAGCACGAGCAGACGAACAACCTGGTGGTAGATCGTTGTCCGTGATTACTAGAAGGATAAATTAAATCTTTATCCCATACCTACTATTAAAAAATGTTTACAACTCATAACAATAATTAGAGTTTATAATTATGTCCTTCTTACATAGCAAATCAAAACATTTTTAATTCACAGAAAAAAATCGCTATTTGCTGAATGGAATCAACATGAATAGTCATAATGTAAAAATGTTCGCAGATCTAATTAAATCTACATCAAGGATTTGATTACCTACGTTGAACGTTTGTATCTTTACAAATTGGATCGAATGCCTTTATAAGAATTCCATTTATTCGAGAGGATTTTGTGTCTTTCGTTTTATAAAATTTAATGCGTTTTGTTTTTAGCTTGACAGAAGAATAAACTAACTGGCTTCAAGGACAATAATGATTATTACTTTTAAGCAAAGAACATTTCTGAAATTGTTGAATCCGAACCGAGCCTTGCCCTTCAATACCGTTCAGCACTTAATTAAACCCATTTAACACGAAATTATATCGGCTGATCAATAGGTTTGATTGTGCTGTATGAAATAAACGTAATTTTTTGGAAAGCAAATGGATGTTCTTTAAACTTGTTCATTTAATCAATGATTTAAAATTATAGATAGATATCTATATAATGAAAATTAAATAACCTTATTAAATAAATTACATAACTAAACGCTTTTGTATTGGTTCGTTATTTTTACCGTTTTTTATTCTGAGTGCAATTGTTCCACTTTTGTTTTATTTTTGGGTTTGAAAGGGTTTTATTATGATGGAATATAAGAAAAATTACACCTCATAACACTCCCATTAGCTTTAAACTTTAACCCTGTCCGGAATGCTTTGTGAAATGCGCAACACAACAGGTTCGAGATGTCGTAAATGTTAACCGCAATTGCATTAGAATCCCAACACCGCGCGTATGTAGATATCGATTACAACCTGTTTACCCTCTCAAAACTAATTAATCATTTATTGGGTTTTAGAAATTAACCAACGAATATAAACTCGAAAAGGACAACGGCGCGGCGTTCGGTTATACAGGTTTTGAAAGTTTAAAGTGGTTTTGTTACTGATAAGTAGGTACGTGTAAATGTAGAATGGATGGATATGTGTTCAGGTTTTTATATTGTCTGTTATATCAATGTAACATTAATGGGGCTTGATAAAATAGTATCCGTTTAACTTTATCTGTGCTTCAAGATGTTATTATAGAGGCACGTATGTATTATCGCCTGGCGGTCATTTCGTCAGGCTTGACACATACCGCGCGCCATATGGTCACCGGCCCTCTGCAACTCTATATAGGAACCATAACTGTAAACCCGAGTAGGTACTTGAGATTCGTCATACTTCTTAATATAAAGTTAATTGTTATGATCACCAGACGCGCGATAACTAACTTTAAGGGTAAAGTATAAACATTTCGTTTGTGTTTTCGCACTGCCTGAAAGTTGAGGGAATGCTTTATCTCTGTACTTTTGTATGGTGCATAAAGTTTAAATAAATAAACAATTTTATTGAAATAAGAACTGTTTGTTATAGCTCGTTTTACATAAATAGAAATATTGTGAGACATGCAACGGTAATGTGGGTCTTTTTAACTTTCCCCAATTACCTACTTTCGATAAGTTGAGGTTTGTTTATTGCAGTGCAGTTAAGAATCAATATGTCATTATTTGTAACGAATCGAAGATGCGGGAAAATCGTCTCAGAAGTTAATTCAAGTGCATACCTTTAATAGATGAATAAAAATACCGTTTCGATGTGAACACAGTTCTAAAGCTTAAAAGAATTAAAAAAATATAGGTACGTTAATTATAATTATGACACAAAATGTATTTTTTTTTATTACATATTTACCAACTGTACGGTGTTTTTATAACTGTATATCTACCAATTAGATAACTTAATTTTAATTACATATTAATTAGTTAATAACTATTTACTTCAATGAAAATAATGTACGGTGGACGGTTACTTTATGAGTAGGTAGGTATCGTTACTAAATTAGTAGTTATATGGATTAATCTATTATACGTTTTAGGTAAAAAAACAAAATGTGTGCAAATCACACGTGGTAGAAGTGAAAACTTCAAAAAAACGAATAATGTCAGTCCAAATATTAATGTTTTGCTTTGCTTACGTAAACCGCCATTTTGCCGTCTTTTACGGCAAAATTGCAGCTAGGGCTAGGCTACTATTGCTGTTAGGACCCCGACCATGGAGCACGCAAGGGGATAATCTCCCACGTTAAAATGTGTGTCTCTTTTTACTGTCACTCTTCACGTCATTTCCGTTTCATCAACTTTCAAATCACAACGATGCTAAAGAAGTTTTCACTTCAAAAATGTTGACGTATTTATACTCGTAGCACCTCAATTAAATAATAGCCTGTATGTATGTGTGAACTTGATCAAAAATATACAGAAGATTTTTCATCTTTTCACAAACAAACTTAATAACACTTTTATCCCTTTCAGCCTTATTTTTGTTTGTACTGAATGTATATCCATTTAACGAGGTCGTATTATTTAAGCTGCCATTTAAGGATCCTTTTGACGTTTCTTGACATAGTCATATTACCATAGGTACATTATCTTAATTAGTATCAAGACAGCTAAACTTATTTATGAACGGAATTTAATTACAATCCGCAAACTGCATTATTTTATAATAAGTAATAAGGTTAACACGGGTTCAGTTATATCATAACAGGAATTCTAGTAGAAAATACGTATAATGATACAGCATATTCCGCGGTTAACGGTTTCTTATAGAAAGCCAACGTCCACTAAGTGTCCCTGACAACGGCAAGCTTGCAAAAGTATCGAATGCTCACAGTCATCATATTGGCTATCAGTAGGTACCTAATAATGAAAAGTAGCACTTGAAAGATATTTGTTAAGTAACAAAGTTACAGTCCCTTTAGGTGTTTAGGTAAAGATCTCTCTCTCACATTCCATTATGAGTTTGAGCTGCAATGTTTTTTTTGTTTTACGATTTAAAAATGTGTGGTACACTATTCATACTATAGCCGGACTTTTGTAGTAGATACATAATAATAATATATCTTTTTCGTGATTTCATAGCCTCAGCGAATCCTCGTTGACGGGAGGGAGGGGGGGAGGTGTTAAGGTGGTGTATGAGTGTGTAGGTAAGCGAAGGGTAAGCTTTTATTTTTATTTATTTCTTTTTTACGTATTACTACTTAAATAAATATTTATATTTATAGAGAAATAATCTTGTGCACTTCGTAAAAAGTTAATTGTGAGGAGGTAGTTAGGTACCTACTAATATGAAACAATATTTTAAATACCTGGATGTTATAAAGGTATCGAAATTATTTATATTACAATGTCATTCTTCAATAGCATCAAATAGATATGTATGTATTTATGTTATTTTAAAGGTTCGTTACTATGTATGTGTATAAAGAAGTTAAATTTTTTACCTACCTTTCTACCTACTTATTTGCCTCTTATTTTATTTTAACATACATTTTACTAATATTTTTTAATATCAAATAGTTTAAGAGTTGTTTGTACTTACAAATGCATAATTATTTAACATTCATAATTATGGTAATTATGAACCGTTCCTACTCGCAAACTTTACGCTCGTTGAAACCGTTTAAGAATTCATTCATAATTGATCTTTGTTGCTTGTTGCTATTCAAGAGGAACTAACACAATACACTGAGAAAAGGGAATGTGTATTATTAGTGTATTACCTATTATACAGTACGTAATTAAGACTAATTATTATTAGATACGTATTTATTGACAGTAAACGCGGCAAATATAAATTAATGTTGTATTAATATAAGTAATATACTTATAAAAATTAAAAAGTGAAATCGTTTTTACTTTTAACCAGGATACGATTTCAGAACCATTAGGTACTTAAATACGCTATTAATAACAAGAAGTCATAAAAATGGTGTAATAAATTCATCTCCAAGACCTCGATTCTTATTAAAGACACTCGTAGACAATAAGTATTCGTTTTGTATACATCTATAATTGGTTTTGTAACAACAATGGCAGTAATTACCATTGCAAAACTATTACTAAACCAACATTTCCTTTTGGAATTTCAGGTATCGTAACTACTAACTACTGCGGTTTAAACAAATGCTGTTCCAGTTTGTTACTGAACTGAGGCATGAGTTTAGGTTATGTGTTTTTTAATGTTTTTTTCTACAGATAAGATAGCTCCAAGAACCGCGACGCGCTACAGTTAAGCTGTTACGTTATAATGAGCGATGAACGCGTTCTATCTACGCGCTGGACGGAACCATGCAACACATCGAGATGACCATCTCAGCCTGTCGCCTACCGTTGCCCGCGCATCCATTGCCGCGGTATTTTAACACATTAACCGGAGACAACCATATTTTATTTAGACCTCTATTCGCAACCATAAATTATGATTATACACGCAACTGTGATCTCACATGATAACAAACATGTCAATTCTCAACAGCGAATGCTTTAATTCGAAAGCGATTAAACTTAAAATGGCCTGGCACGTTTTACAATGAAACACAATCGCACAAGCAATATTTACATTGACACTCAAATAAAGACATTAATACTAATTATGAGTTTGGTCGTCGACCTTCTGAGAAAGAATGAGTGCTCGAATGAGGCAGGTGAAAAGGTATCCCTGTCTTCATTGAACGCAGACGCTAAGAAAGAGTGAAAACATGCATCTAGTTTTATCTAAGTTTTTCGCCTTGTACACTTTAATGACGCTATTATTCTGTAATTCTCAGTCATACATCGAAATAGAAAACCGTTAATTAACGCGATGGAAAGCAAAAACAGTACGAAAGTACAACATACTACTTTATCGATGTAAATATGGGGTTTAATAATGAATGTCTATCACATAATTATAATTAATTATTATAATTACTAACATTAACATATAACATACTTTTATTATCTAAGTACAATTTTTTAACAGTACGTAGGTAACAGGTAGGTAAATAATTAGAATTTGGAATAGAAGTAGATACCTACTTTTACAACAAATTAATGTAATTATTCTAACTAAAGTAGGATGGATAAAAATTATATCTTTACATTTCAAATTAAATAATATTTATGACTGCATGATTTTAAATTAAAATATGTAGTTAAATTCAATGTATTTTCAAAAATTTCCAAGTTTGATTTAAAACTGATTTTTACTATTGAAGTAGTTCTTTGATACAAATCCAATAAGGTACCTACTCTTTAGTTCGTACTTAATACCCTATCTGTAATCTGTAGGTACTTCTGTAGATATACCTACATACACTTCTATACCCTCAGACATCACCAATTCACCACACCACGACAACTCTGTAAAGAGTGTACGACTGAAGAGATATACGCTATAAAATTTAAATATAAATAATAATAACTACTTTAAGTTAAGACCTGAGTCTTAACTTAAAGTAGTTATAATTTATACCTATTTTATAGTGCGTGTTAGTTATTTATTTCACGGTAATGACCATGAGTCACGATTGATTGTCAATAAATGTTACTCTGCGTTATATTATGTAAAAATTTTATTTTACATTATAACATGGTGAGCTTCAGTTTGAACAGCTGTTTACTGTCACTGGAGACTAAGGAATGTTATTCTATGTTAATTATTCGTATTTTGTATTGTCAATTTCAAAAGAGGTCATAGAGTGACCTGTAATTCCGTATTCCATTATTATTATTGACATCTTTAATTTATAAGAAAATACTTTTATTACAAAATGTATTAGTGTATTAGCGTTAATAATATTTTATAGATACCTAATAATTATATTTTGTTTATTACAAATTCCTAGTAGGTACTTATTTTTATTATATCAAGTTTTAGAATTGTATTCTGTTTATCTTCAAATAGGTATCATGGTTTTATTGTGTACGCAACTGAGTCTACTGTTTATTATCATGAAAATTGGTTCAAAGTTGTTGTAGCTATAAATTATGGTTTTAGTTTTTCGTTAAATTTAGGTTACCTATATATTTTTTATTATTTATTAATAAGTCAATCAATAAGGCGTTATAATATTATGGAAGCATTTTCTTATTACAACTGTGATTGTTAAAACTTCAACACCCCCAATCCCGTTTCAGTGTTGATTCCATGCATACCATTTACCATGTTATTTCTGACTTAAATTGTTTACTGTAGTAATTAAACCTCTTCATAAGCTTGAGATAAATAAACTCATAATATAAATCACCCTATTTAGTTATACCGTGTTAAAGACGAAATACAAAATTGTTTCGATTAGGTAATATCTATGTTTAACAATGTCATCTACACAATGTTTGTGGTTGTTTGTTTACTCAGCGATAATTATTAATTACTTACTTATTAAAAAATAAACATTATTATTTATTAAATAACGGAAGCAAAGTATAAAATATTAGACGATGTTACATTTTCATTTTGAATTTTAATCGTTTTTCAGAAATAACAAAGTAAACACAGTGAATGAGAGTCTGGTAGTTAAGTAGTAATACGAGCAAGTAGTAGGTAGATTGACTTGTAATAGGTATTTAGTGTAAGCGATCGACATTACATTAATATTCGGCCCAGTTTCCTTATCAACTTAAACTTTTATTGAGAAAAAGAATCCTTGAATGGAAACATATTTGTTCTTATTCCACAAAAGGACACAACATTACGCCTTAAAAGTAAACAAGTTTTTAATGCGTGAATTCGCATTGCAACCTTAAGCAAGAGACAAGTGAACTCTCTGTACGATAACCGTCCGATTTGCCAGTTTGGATTTAAAATCCGTAAATTAATGGATCGCGGTCGGCAAGGTAACCTCGACTTCATTTCGACATTAGTTCACTGGGCTCCTTTTATGTTCCTTGAAATATAATATCAAAAACAAGTGTGAAAAGTATGCGAACGGCAGCGGGCTCGCATTCCTTCGGGCGCGCGGCGGGGCGCGACTCGGCGCCTACGCACGCCCAAGAATAGCCACTGCCTCGCTCCCGTGGAAAACCGCTATGCACAAATTTGTGCACGGCTTTGGTTTCCTGATACTTGATTTTACTCAGCTCGATTACTCATCAGGAAAGACCTCGCAGGCTGATCTTAATTCGCGCAACCGCCGACTTCACCGAGTCCGAGTTTCTCGGGGCACGTATTCAATTACAACACTCGCAAGGGCCACTTCGACGTCGCCGAAGTGATTTGGGTTAGTTGGGTATGGTATGAAAGGGTTAGTATAAAAGTATGTGCACGCACCTCGTTGTTGTGTGTGCATCTGGTGGGTGTAGTGGTGCTCGGTGCGCTGAACACTCTCCTGCTGCTGCACGACATGCTCGCGCCTCTCGGAGCGCTGCTCCGACCACCGCGACTGTTTCTCCATCACGCCGCCACAACGCACAAAAAAACTCTCACTCTACGCTACTCGTCCTTATCGTAAAACAGCGGTCGCTTCGGCGCTCGCCTAAAATTAAATAAATACGCCACTGCGATAAACTTATACTAGTCCACGGGTTCATTTAGCAGAAGTCAAGTCATTATAACCCAAGTCCAACAACCAAGACGTCGGTCGATTGCGAATAGTTAGCGGATAGTGCGGAGCCGGCGGATCGGGCGCTGCGCAAGCGCTGCGAAGGCGGCGGGGGGCGACGCGACGCGACCGAAATACGACGGGTTATTTTGAGACGAGCACTCCCGCGCGCCCCGACATCCCCACTCGCCTCCCGCAACACCATCCTTTTACAAAAACGCAATTATGTAGTTATCAAAAACACCAAATAAAATTATAGGAATGTTTGAATAGTAACCGCTCAAAATAAATACCCACATAACGAAGAATCAGTAAAAAACTAAAGTAGACTACAATTCTACAGGTACCTGCGTCTGCATGGAAGCAGCTTTTCACTCGTTCGCTATAATACGCTGTTTCAGTGCGGGATAGGCAGAAGGATAGAGTTTTTGATCAACCCGAGACCTCCAACACTGTTAAAAGATGAGATTTAGGCCGATGCCTATACTAAGAATTAACGTGCCATCAGAAGCACGAATACCTTCGTTAATCTTTTTTTATGTTGAGTACCTACCTACATAATACACTATTAATGATACTACTACTAATGATAAAAAGTATAAGTAATAGTTAAAAAAACTAAAAAACACGATTTTATAGAAAACCAAACTAAAAAATGGAAAATATTTTTTTATAAATTTGAATATTAAATATGTTCCTAAATTAAAAAATATGTAAATTAAGAATAGTGTAAATAAGAAAAAGAGAAAGGCGAGGGGCCAGATGATGTTGATATACTTAGCTGCGATTGGTTTGAGTATCGGGATTTTAAGAATACCTTAAGACCTGATGAAATGTCGACGATCCCTACGTACAATCCCATAAAAGGTAGATACGTGATTTGCACTTATTGTCATAGGCGACAAACCATCGTATAGTTTAACAAAAATAAATGTATTCGGCAAACTTACCTATAAACGCGTACACGAAATTTTCCGTAATTGAAATTTAAAATTTTAGTAAAATTTCCGACGAAGAACAGCAGTGGGTAATCCAGTAAAATTTAACGTTGGAACTGTCCGTCGTACCTCATCGCGCCTCTCCCGCAACTGCCACTCTGGGATATGCCGGTTCGACATTTTTTCCATTTACCCCACATAAAATGTCAATAATACAAATTACCACTTCGATTACTTCAGAGCCTACCACGTAAAAGCAACTATAAGATGCCTAATGAGTTGTAGTAATAAAAGAAGAACAGTCAGTGTTTATTATCGCCAAATATTGGAGTCGTAGAGAAGCCAATAAGAGTATCTACCTATTAAAGTGTAGTGGGCAATAAAACTATCATTGATAATTGGATAAGTAGATTTGTGGATGGTAAATCATAACAGAATCTTTAAAAATATCAAATTAGAAGTACCTACACTTTGTACCTACTTGTATTTTAAAAATTCCGGGCGCCGGCGCGCGGAGCATCACCGGTCCAGCGCACTACGTCACAGCATGTTTGTGACGGGAACCCATAAGATTTTCCCCTACTAATCGTCTAACGCGTCTATAGAAGTTTTTAATTCAATAACCCAATGTAATAGTATACAATGTAAGTAAGCAGACCGCTGCGCATCACCGGTCCAGCGCACTACGTCACAGCATGTTTGTGACGGGAACCCATAAGATTTTCCCCTACTAATCGTCTAACGCGTCTATAGAAGTTTTCACTTCAATAACTTGATATTAGGGAAAATAAAATTAAATATTGCAGTGCCATTTTCACGATCATCCTAACGATTGTAATGTAACTGTTGCGAGTAAAATAGCAACATTGTGGTAGGTAAGTGGTAGCCACCTATGCATTTCTGTTAATAGCTAATCAGCTGGTACCACTGCCCATACACGGTTCTACCATCACTGACTGAGATGGTAGCATTAAGACGGCATTGTGCATTTCGAACCTCCCTCAGTATCACCAGAGTATAAAGGAGGGGATGACAATGATTCTTGGCCAAGCAGAAAGACTAAATAGAGAAAGATTAAGTAATTAATGTCCATCTTTTTTAATCCCATTCAGTAATATGTTTTGGTGACAAACTTAAATTTCTGGGTCAAATTATTGCATGTTTAAGATGTCTTGGCTTCAACCCATTAATGGTCCACTACCTTATTTTGACATAAATAAAACATATTTTTATTTTGAATTTAATTGATATTTATTTGTTGCTATTGTTTATTAAATCATTGTTTTCGTGGTTAAGATTATGTGAGCATATAAATGAAAAGCTAATTTGTATACTATGACTTATATTTCATCATAATACATCAAAAAATTTCTTTGTGGCTGGATTATTACTAATAGTAAATAGATAATAAGAACGACAACAGGTTGATGACAACATATTGTCAAGACTTTCAATAAACCTAACTTTATCATTACATTGTACAAACAAACACATAAGTAAGTTGACCATATTGGACGTCTACCAACAAAAATATTAATTGTAACATTATCAAAAGTGTTAATTCCCTGCCTGTAGGGACATTAAGTTTTGATGTAAGAAACTAGAAAATCATGCCTAATAACCAACCTTAATTATGTTTGAGAATTCTGTGGAGGGTTATTATTTGACCCTGTATTGTTATTTTCATAAGTGCTCTTATTTTTAACTAAATATGCTGCAAGATAGTTGATGGGGTCCGGCGGCCTCTCTTTGGCCAGTGCAGAGAGCCCCTGCAATAGGATGGGGACCACGGTCTGGTCAAGGTACTGGCGAGTAGGGAGAGCGTTCAGGTCAATCCGAGACTTCCGGTTCGCATTCGTTTCACTTTCTTTCTCCATTGAGATTATCTTCTGAAATAAATAAACCAAAACTGAGTATTATTTTTCTATTATAAGTAAATGCTTGTACATGGTCCACTAATCAGATAGCTAGAGCGTAATAAACTTTATTCATCTTTAAATCTAGTCCAACCGCCTTGTGTTGCAGTTCTGTTTTTTCAGAACGGTTTATCAGTTTAATCCCAACAAAACATGCACAGCGTGCTGTCCACCGCATCATAATGTCCATGTTAGTGGTCCTGCCTGAGAATCGAGGGCTCGTGGGTATGTTTCCCGGCCTGGGCAGATATATATGAGACCGATAAATGTTTGTTTTCGGATTGTCGATGTTAGTGATGTGTTATCTGTGTTGTCCATGCCAACTGTGATGCACGGAATCCTAGTGGGGTGAAAGTGTGGTAGCATTTAATATTACTGTTTTTATTATGTAAAATCTATAGTGAAGTGTTTAACACTGAAACACGTTATGAAACATTTGCTCTGGTAAAGCTTTATGAGAGCAATAATACTATACTCATTTGAGCACAGGCTAAGGTTTAGATCTTCTACTATTTCATCTTAATAGCTATTTCAACAGATCAGTTTAACATCACACATACAGTACATAAATACATTATACATACAACCTTGTTTGTATGTAGTAAGTATAATCTACTCACAACCTATTTGCATGGTGTTTCGTGGCTACAGAAAGACCTTAATTATGTATTGAGGGAGATAATATTGCAAATGTATTGATTAAACTGTAAGTACCTTTATAGACTCAGGAATTTTGGACGGCAGGCGCTCTTCCTTTGTGGTTTGGCTTCCTTGCAATGAACTTTCTGACATCGGTTGCAGCAATTTGTTTAGATACACCTTTGGTATTTATTAAAAGGGCTTTATTTAAAAAGAAAAGAAAACTAAATTACGTTCATACATCCTCCAATAGAAGTGGTCGCATAAATTTCATTCAAAAATAAAATTTGTTGTGACACTGTAAGTTGCTTCTTGTTTCAGAAATGTTTACTTTCAGTAGTTTCAGTAAAATAGTAAAACTTCACTTCAAGATTTCAGACTTTCAATTCAATTCAAACATGTCAATGAATTCAATTTTCAAATTTCAATTCATGACAATAGCTGATGACACCCCTGCCAATTGACATAATGTGACTGTGACAATGACAAATGACATGACAATTTATTCATTACGAGGAAATGCTACGGGTCATTTTTCCATACAAACGTTCTCGACTAATCCCTCGCTGATTTTTGACTCTAGATCAATAATTTTTTCACCCAAGAATAATATCATCATTATCTATGTCGGTACGTTTTGATTTTTTTGATATTTTTGTTTTCAAAAGTTTTAGGCTACTTCAAACAGCGCTTAAAACGGCCAAATAAATATGCCGCAAACAAACGCTTAGTACACAAATTGTATAATAATTAGCACAAAAAGCTAAACGGTCCGACACAGAATATCTCCTTCCCATTCAATTTCCAAAATTTCGTTAAGATTGCTTTAGTTTTGGCGGGGGGATTAGTCGAGATCGGAACCTCGATTTTGATGATTTTTGCCTCGGGTTTTTACACGGAGCTGCAGTTGTCCCTATCGCACTGACATAAACGCCGCTCGCAAGCGCGACAGAGATATTGAGCGAAAAAATCCCAAATTTGAAAAAGGGTTCGCGTGGTATTTCCTCTTAAACCCGCCAATTTAATTGAATTATTTGATTTTTGATTGACATTGAACCTAAGTCCTAAAACATGGCAACAAGACGATAGAAAATAGAAACAAGGCGCGCCATGTCTGTGGTTTAAGTGTTCATCGACAGGAAATAATAAAATTAATTATGGCGTATGTGTGTGTAACAAGAGTGTAAATAATTAACAGCCCTTTAAATATTAGGTATATTACTCACTTATTTTGAACCATTTTTTGTAATATCTAAGTTAATGCTTGACTACAATCCCACCTGATAGTAAGCAGCGATGTAGTCGAGGGGGTAAAGCGCATTCACTTAGAAGTCTATTCACTCTTGACTTGAAGACACCTACATTGTAATCGAAAGGAAATACCGACGCAGGCAACTTGTTCCAGTCCTTCGCGGTAGCCTAAGCGAAGCGAGGGCGGGTCGCTAGTGTTTTATATACAGCATTTTTGTTAATTACCTCAATCCTCATCAATATTATTAAAATTTCCTACTCCGAACACACTGCGTCTACAACTGCTAAGTTTACTGTTCGGCACTGGAGTCATTAAACACTCTTTCAACTTGTCTTGTGCTCCTTACTTCTTCAATACGACCCCATAAACAAAGACAAACGAAAACTCTTTTCACTTACAAATTTCAGTTTCGTTTCTGAGCGTTTCGATAAGAAGTGTGAGTGTTTCGTTACTTTCCCATACCGATATTGAGTATCGGTCAGTTAATAATACGATGATTATAGTTATATTAAATAATTAATTGGTAATGAAACGCATAGTATTTTGGCCGATTTTTTTAATATTATTCAGAGGGCATCAAAGTAGTATGGCCAGATGCACGACCCATTTGTTGGATTACCTATATTATTCAAAATAATTGTGATAACGAGTTACTATGTGCTACGCTACTATGTGCGTTGTATTGAGGTAACAAGCTCTGAGTCCCTGACAATAAGGCCATGAACCTCAAAGGGTTTAGGAATCCTACTCTAAAAACACTGATATAAGGTATATTTTTAATCTAATCCCTAATCTAAATTATAATAATGTATCTCCTCACTCCCATAGAAAAGTTCGTTGATCCTGACAATCATAATCAGGATAATGAGATAATCTCATTGCCATAGGTCCTTGATATTGATAGTTAAGTCTACAAAGTTTGAACGAAATCTGATCGCTAAAAATTAGCCAAAATCACGTTCAAAGAAGTCGGCTACTAACATACATCGTACTGTACGATTCGTACATGCAAACATACAAGTGACATTATTAAAAGCGTGCTTAAAAAGCGTGGGGTGCGTGGTATCCTTATATCAATAGTTATAAATATTTTATTGACCGATATGAGTAGAAGGATTATCATTTTGATAAAAGTACACCACGCTTTTTTACAATAACATAGATTTCTTTTCTTATTTACACTATTCTTAATTTATATTTATTTATTTTTTTACATTATTCTTAATTCAAATATCAAAATGATGCCTTAATGGGCGGAAAGGCAATAGGTAGGTAATCCCGAAAATAAATTGTGTGTGAGATTTATGAATTATGAACCCCTTTCTACTTTATGGCATGCATAACCCGCATTGCACGGCTCGTTAACGTCGCTTTGACAGTAGGTATAAAAGGCCCGACAGCTTGCCTACATTTCGAATCCATTAAACTCACTGCTCGACAAACTGTGAAGTTTTAACACCAGAAAAAGTATGTCAATATCCTTATAACTCGTAAGCACAGACGCTGTTTTGTTTAAAATTTCTCATTAAATTTAGACAATGGAACTGTTTCGCTTTGAAAATATAAACGAGTATAATATATCCTTAGTGACCAACGTTAGTGACTGTTATAGAGTAGACCGTAGGAACCTATTCCAAATTTAGGATGATTTCCTAAAATAAAAACTGCATCAACGCCCGCGTCGTAAGAAGTATTGATTCACTCAATGTCGGCATAACCGAGCAAAATTATTCTCATAAGTAATGGTGAGATCAGTCACGACTGTGTGACGCATATTCAGCGCTATTTTCATCTGAAATGCAGGCGAATGAGAGTAATGCAGGGGCGGATTGTGCGCGTTGCAGGGGACAAAGTGAGTGTGATCATACACATAATTACTCACTTCAACGCTTTAAACAGACACAAGCGCGTCAGAGAATGTAACTTTTATAAAAGTAATGTAAAATTACTTTTATAAAAGTTACATTCTTACAACAGTACCTATGGCAGATTATTTTTTACTCATTCTTTGGTTACGTTGATCGTAATAACTAAGTTAAAAAATACGCTTAATTTGTTTGACAAATTACTTAGCTGTTTGAAATTAAGTATAAAGGCATCTTACACCAAAACACTATAGGTGATTAAAATGGTCTTGACTCAAGTATTTATGCAAGTTATACATCATCTGCATTAACTAAAAAACAATATATATGACCGCTGTAAGACATACCACGAACTTCAATAAGCCCAAAAGTAAAGTTATGGCGTTATTGAACATAATTAAACCGGTCATTTGCAAGTCGGACTCACTCACATAAGGTTCTGTACCACAAATTTTATCCATTGCAAGAAAATCACAAATTAATGTCAATGTCGCGCATACATTTCAAGGTAGCTCGCCACAATCTGCCCTGTGGGTTTATTATTATTATTCATATCTAATCATATACATATAATAATCGTCATAAAAAGAAATATTGATATTTTATTTAAGATTGAATTGATTGTAGGTACTTCTGATATACAAAGTGGGGGGTTAGCCACACACCGATGATTTAAGTCGGCATGCGTCGATACCAATTACTCAGCGATTAGCGTCGTAATTTACATTGTGACAGTTGGCCGTCGCCCAACGGCTGGATTATAATGACTAGCAAACAGGCATTACGCTAACTTTAGTTTTATATAGTCATAAAACAGCCGAGAATGAGACACAACTTGTGCCAAATGCAAAAACTCGTTTCAATCACAACAATCCAACTGGAAATTGGAGATGTGTCTGTATTCTTACTCCAGCTATTTTGGAAGCGGTGTTTCTCCGTTGGCCAGGTATAATGCGCTGCGGGCGGTGCTAGTCACTAGGTGAGCAATGTATTAATAAAACCAAAGCTATATTAAAACCACTAGAGATTCGCGAGTCCGCATCATATTACATCCATGCTATTCGGATTTAACGTCTTTACTATTTGTTTAAATTGCCGGTTTTATGGCAATTATTTTAGCTCAGCATTCCATTATCCAGCGTTTCTTCGCTCTTTCTGTGAATACATTCGTGCTGGCGTTGCCGTGGGTAATTATAATTATTATGTACTAGTGGACCTGCCCTCGCTTCGCTTCGGGAAACATGTCCCTTAGTACGCACTATCGGAAAATGTTAGGCTTGATTCTTTAAACTGACATAACTTAATTTCTCAACCGATCTCCGGGTGCTTTATTTTGTTATGTGAATAGTCGACAAAGAAACAGACGAGCCAGCAGAGTGATCACGATCGCTCATAAACATCATCATCACAAAATACATCGCCGATTCGTTACCGTCCAACAAAGAATAAAGAGGAAAGTAAGAAATAAAACTATGTATATCAATAAAGTAAGAAGGACTCTTTTAAGAAGATAAATAAATTGGACAACTAGGTAATCTGATAATTTATTTAAGCATAAATATGTAGGTATATGAAATGAACTAATAATTAAGAAACTTTAACCTGGCCTTTAGGATAGGATTAATTCCTAAAAAGGTCCAATCGGTCTAACTCAAAAACGATGTCTCTTAGGGAAATAAATGCCTAATTTTTAGTTCATAATAAAAATGGTAAAAGCTTGATGAACTAAAAATGTAATCTTTCATCAAACATCAACAAATGTTATATGTATATTGTGGGCTGCTTCGAGAGAAGAGCTGAACAATAGCGGGAAGTTTCAGGCATGGCCTTCAGGGTCTACAGATTTCCAGATTATTTGACAACAATCCCATCAGATGGGAATAGGATTAACTTATTTATCAGTTTTAGTACAGGTATAGTATGTACTCGCACATGTACCAAACAATCTGACCGAGCTCCCAGTACTAAATTCTGCGACAGGTAAACGGAATCATTACCGTCATAAATCTCGTCTCGAAATATTTGTCAATCATGCCAACTTTTACAGTCGCGCCTTGGAATTATCCCGTACCAACCTGATCTCAGCACCAACTGATGTAAGGTGAATATTGAATGATCCGCTCAAAATAAATCACCTGTATTGCGCAAAGAAATTACTCACTGAATACCAACAGGTTGTAGTCAGCCGTGGTCGTGAGTTAGTCGACTCGCGTTGGTGGGCGGCGCGGTTGTTTTTCTGCTTTTCGCCCAAAATATCGACCACCTACAAGCTGAAAGCTGGCAAGCTTCGTATGTTACATCCGTTACTCGATCGTTGCATTTTATATCTTTCTGCTCGAAGGAATTATTTATCAGTGTTTACAGCAGCACTCCGCTTTCGCAATATTTTCATTTAAGATGCAACACGCTAAACTTTAAACGCTAAACATTTCAGCACCGTACTTACACAAATCAAATTGTGTTTTTATTGATGTATCTACTTATATTGTACCATTGGGAAACTATGTACTAAAGTATTCTTCTACTTATTATGATGTTAGGTACCTACATGAGATGTCAAGAGATGTTGGAAATTTTAATTTTCTAAATGTTTCTCAAAGGTAATGGAACAAGGTACGGAACTACACAATGCAATATTTTTCAGTTCTTAAACATTATTGTTAGAGTTTTTAAACAAGTTTCGAACTCATATTTAGACACTCAAACAAAAGAACACTTCAAATCGCCAAAAAACTTTCGATAGAAAATTACATAGCATGCATAGAAAATTACTGCTTTGGCGTAATTAAGAACGCTGTAAATCCACGGAGTGGGGAAAACAGATCTGAGTGTATTTTAAGCCTGGAACGGAAAGTTGGGTGCGATGTAGCCGATGAAGGACTTTTATTTTCTACATAAAATTAAGTAGATAACTAATGGTTTAGAATTTAGATTTAGCTGCCATTGTCAGTAGGTACAATAACAAGGTCCTACCATAAAAGTGTTTTTTTCTGGACATCATTTTAAAGTAAGTACATTCAGCCAATAATGACAGTGATAGCCAAGTGAATGAATGGTGTGTGGATTTGAATGATGGACTTCCGATCAGGGCCGCCTGGGTTTCTCCAGGGGAATCTGCACAAACGAATAAAATATTTCACATCGTCTTATGTTTTTATCCATGCCTTATCGACCCTTCGGGCTACACTTGTCGTAAAAGCCATTTTGACCAAAATGGGTTTTTGAAGCCTCTACAATCAGTTTCGTGCGCTCTATCGATCTGTATAATTTAAAATATTACTTAAAATTCGCAAAAAAATGTCTTTTACGACGTGCCTAATTGTAGGTTCAAATTCAAATTTTCATTTATTAGATTGTCATATTGATCAAAAGTGATAATCTCAGAATTATGTAGTACATTTTTTTTTTACTTTAAGTCCTTTACAACAAAGAATACAGTTATAAAGCTTAAAAAAAGTGTAGTAAAAGCCAGTGACATCTGTTTTTGTAGTAAAACCCATGCTATTTGCGAAACTACTCATGGTAGGTACTTTATTATGAGATTCTACTTATTATACAACTTCAAAATCTAAGCATATGAGCGTTAGTAGTTTAATATAACTGTTGTACTACAAGAGATATTTTGAAAACTAATTTTTACATTTTTGTTTTTTGCTCGTCATTTTTAAAGACAATAATTATAATAAAGATGATTCGGAAAAAATCATGCCATCTGAGACCTGTCTTGGCGGACGCTGCCTAAACGCTAAAGAAATTTTTTTTAATGCACTTTTTGGAATATTTACCAAATTTGTATCATACTTGATACATTTAATTTTGTCGCTTTCAGTATTTAATGTAGATAAACTTTGCCTTTTACACTACATTGGACGAATAGTTTAAAATTTGTCACGATAAAATTGAAGATTACCTAGTAGTTATAGTAATGTGTTATTATGACAGACCAAATTCCACACGGACGAAGCCACTGGCAAAGGCTAGTACTTTTACTAAACCATAAAATAGAATTTTCTGGTACAATATAGGTTAATGTGTCGATGTATATTATTGAAAATTACAAACACTTACATCGTCAGAATATGACGCATGGGCACGAAAGACAAATGCTGTTCGTGTTCGCTATTTAGATGGTAAAAACAAAGAATGTTTGAAGAAGCTTTTTTTAACTGACGACAAATGAGTCGATGGGTATAATTATGAGCCAACCTCATGTACCTACATGTAATACTATGAATAAAATAAATTCTTTATATATTTTAGTGATTCTTTTATTTCTTGTACTAAAATACTGACCGTTATCGTTATTATTGACTTGTGGATCTGCCCTCGCTTCGCTTCGGAAAACTTGATCTTTACGTTTACAGATATTAAATATTTTCCCATTCTTGCAACATTTTTCATTAATGTTCCGGTTCTATTGGCCGTAGCGTAATTATTTAGCCTATACAGAGCCTTCCTCAATAAAGGGACTATTCATATTCAACACAAAAAGATGTTTTCAATTCGAACCAGTGGTTCCTGAGATTACCTCGTTTAAACAAACAAACTCTTCAGCTTTATAATATTAGCATAGACAAGGTTTTATTTCACTTATCGATGTAGTTTTTTGACATTATCAGTGAGACGACGACCTGGAACCAACTTAAAGTTAAAAAGCGCTGACTTATTAGGTCAATGGTAAAAAACCATCAAACAGCTGTAACACTGTATCAGCCTTAGAGCTGATAGCTAGCTAAGGGCCTAATGTACCCGTGTGCTAATTTTTTTCGCATTCTGATGAAAAGAATTGTAAATTTTTTATCCCTTGACCAATAAATGATTCCGCATGTAAACTTCCACTCTCTTAGCGATGATTTCCGGGATTTAAACTATCCTATTTTTACCAGTCTCAAACTGTCCAACAAACATTTGGTCAGTGTAGTGAACTACGGTCCTCAAATAATAATAATAAAATATACCCTTACGAGGAGACAAATTGTGTAAAAAACATAACAACAATACTCTTTATTAATTAGGTTAAAATTTCATTATCTCGTAGAACCCTGGACCCCAGAAAAGCGTGAGCTGCGGCCTGGGACACAGTTCCTTCCTATTATATGTAGGTAATAAGGTATTCTGAGAACATATTATTTGAGCCAAGCAGTAAGACCTTAACAAGCGGTGGCATAATACGAATAGATACATGTTTTTTTAAACGTTAGGTATACAGTTAAAGCCGGCATATTGTTATTACGTTGCTAAGATTCGTTGCCAAAACAACATAATTCCTCGCAATACATCTGGCAGAAGAAAATCTCTTGTTTATTATCCAAGCCATTATTTCTGGTAATACCGAAAATAATTCACCTTAGGACAACACAGTCGTCTGTTACTCGTACAACCACGTATAAAACATTATCTATAGGTACTTGTTATAAAACAGTAACTATCAGAATTAATTGGATATTTTTGGACTGAACGAGTAAGTAGGTATCTACAATTCTACATTAAGTTGGATATTTTAGTGTTTTAGTTATCGATATAAAGATCAAGAAAATGTTTTGGAATTATTGTGTTTGTATCACAAAGTAATAAGACACACAATATAAAGTTTGTATCAAAGAGGTATAAAGGTTTGTATGCATATACCTATGTTGTAGTTGTATCTGAACAGTTTCAACGCATTAGTGGCCCACTACTGAGCGTGTCTCTCCTCATAATGTAACTGAGGAGGCCCGCAGCATAATCCACCACGCAGCTCCAGTGCGGTTTGGTCGTTATTACAATTTTACATAGATCATAAAAGCAGAATTAAGGAGTGCGCACAGTACAACGACTTCACGACCGACCGACGCCAACGCGACTAAAACCTTGACAAAGCTAACATTCAATTATGAGCCTTATATCTTTGAAGGTAAGGTTGAATTTCGAAATTATACTTAAAATACCTATACGGCTCGCCCTACACCCATAGCCGTTCCGTTTCGAGACCAACGCGTCGACGACTCACCGTAGACGAGTAGTCCACGCGTCGACCGACACAATGACGTAATGTACCTAGAACGGAACGTCGGAGTTGAAACGGAGTGGAGACGGAGTCGAGTTGACGTCGATGAAGCGTTGATCGCGGAACGGAACGTCGGAGTTGAAACGGAGTGGAGTCGGAGTGGAGTTGACGTCGAGTTGGTGTAATGTGCGCACTCCTTTAACATGATTTTTAAGGATTTAATAGCACATGTGAATTGCGCACATTTTGTTTTTTTTCGCTGTTTCTATTTTTCTTTAACTTTTAATACTTACTTAATTAATATGGCACCTTAGGGCAACTATGGTACATGCAAAAGATTTAACCTTCTTAAGGGTATTTATTTTTATATACGAGTATATACATAATATTTGAGTATAATGTAGTAAATACCACACAAAAATAGACTTAAATGGACATAGATAGATGGCATAATAGACAAAATTAGGGCTAAAATAAGCAATTGAGAAACCTCACGTGAGATTAAGGGGTGTATGGGAGGGGTTTGAACCAAATCTTACGACCTTGGTGGATCCAAGGGTCTCACGTAAGTAATGGACGCTACTTAATCCTTTTTCGAATTTTGTTTTTATCTGTTTACGATATGATTTCTGTTTTTTTATTTTTATGGAGTAAAGAAAAGGTAAAAGGTAGCAAACGAGCATGCAGCACCACCCTTTTGCTGTCGCAACTGTGACCGACCTATAAATCCAGGATAACTATCTATATACATATCGTATAAAGGGAGAAGCTGACTGACTGACATAATTATCAACGCAGAACTTGAAACTTTGCACAGGGGTTCCTTTTATAATGTAGAGGTTAAAACGGGGGTGCAAAGTTAGTATGAAAGTTTGATTCGAATGAAATTCAGTATGAAGGTTTTTCATTGAAGGTCATGAAACATGTATTAAATATTTTTTATTAAGGGGTAAATATGTGTATAAACTGAACGCAAGCAGCTGAAATTTGGCATGTATGTTCCTTGGAGAGTCTAAGATAGCACTAGGAGAAAAATTTTAGCACTAGGAGGAAATTCCCCCCTAAGGGGATAAACTGAATTTTATTTCTTCAAGGTATTCACTTGAAACTTTATACAAGGTTCCTTAAGTGACGCCAGTGAGCACTAAGAAAGGATTTTTGGAAATTGGTGGGCTAAGCCGCGGGGTAAGTTAGTACCTTATAAACGTAGACAGAGAATGATATCGGTGAACGACATGGTGAACGTGGCCAACGTGAGACACCACGAGAAAGCAATTGTATGTCGCATTAGAAAAGTGCTTTCCCTGAAAAACCAGCACGCAAAATGAAACAAAACATAGTATCATTCTATCTCGTTTTTTCTCTACCTAGCTATATTTAATTTTGTAGTCTTTTAGACAATGACGCAATGTTGTGCAATAACGTTGAGAAAATAAACATGCTTACGATTCAATACATAATTTAGATGATACATCTTTAAACTCGGGAACAGTTGCACATTGGACAGTGATTTATAACTACCAACAGATCATTTCAAATTTTATTAAATGTAATAGGAGCAGTCTTATGGGAACATTTGATTTTACGCAATTTAATGGCTTGTAGCCATTAAACATTGATTTGTCTATTGTTTTTTTAAATTATCATGAGTAGATAGTAGATACCTATAGCATTGGTCGCGTCACTGATAATTTTATCACGTTACCAGACATACCTACCACGACCACGTACCAACGTACCAGATAAAAATGCGGAAACATTAATAAAAAAATATATCCCACTTACACATTTTTAAAGTTAAGAATTATCTTAGCAAAAAATAAACGTAGAAAATGGGTAGATGAGAAAACATTATCATACCTATTTATTTTTATTCCGAACTGCCAATACTAGGTAATACATACTACTAAAATCATCGGTCTATATTGCGGTCTGTTGATTAGGCACCAAAAAATTTACCGTAACCTGAATTTGAGGACAGGGGAGTGACCATGCCATCACTTATTTATTAAAATTCCTATATGTACTAACATTTGCAATCGTGAAAAGCAAACAGCTTGTGAAAAGAAATAGACTCACGTACATAATATATCAATATCACTTTAAAACGGCCGAGCCGTACATTTTTTCAGTTTGTAAAATCAAGGCTAATCATGTCTTGTTGAATCTGGGGTTATATAAAACGCATCTAAAAAGTGTAGTGTAGTGTTTTTTCTACATTAATACAATTTTTTATTCTGTGCTCACAACATTCTGAACACACATTCCTACTTATGTTCGAAGATATGTTTATAGATTTCAAGTGACATACTTAAACACTTTTTCCGATACACTAAAAAGATAACAGTATTGCAGACATTTAGGCAATGTGCCCAGGTTTTAAGCGTATGAACCTCGTTACATGTCATTGACCACAGTAAATTGAATTCAAATATTTTCACGCAAGTATACATTATACACTAACATATAAGTATACAATTAAAAAATCGTTAAAATGTAAAGATTGGGTTACTTGGTGTTCATTATTTTAATGAATGGATCATGCCGACATAATTGAAGTGCACACTTTGATTCATACTATTCATAATGTACAACATTATTATGCACATAAACTTACCTACCCCAATTTTTTTACGTTTACCCATTGACTTAGTAAGTCAATGCGTTTACCACATTTTTTTATTGTTCTGCAACGTTTCAAGTACTACGCGGTTGCTTTTTAATTTAATAATTGTTTGTACTGCCTATTTTGTGTACTTGGCGCGTCACTTTACAGTAGAACTGTGTTTTGTGGGATATGATGTATCCCGTAGACCGATCTTTTAAACAATACAAGCAGTTACTTTTTTATCCACAACCATCGTCGCGCATTAGAGTGATGCCGCTTTCGTTTGGCAATTGATCAACTATTCTACGTAGTTTCAAGACAGTCATCTAAAATTATTACGAGTTTACTTATGACGCCTGTGCCAGGCTACACAACATTAATTAGAGGCAAATAATTACAATTCCTAACAAGTGGGTAAAATAGGTACTTGAATCATCCCCATGTATGTTCTGCGATTTTTCATAGTTTTAGAATTATGATTTTAGTTATGAATTTTGGAGAATTTTCGACGTGACCAATAAAAAATTCTAAAAAAATGATTTAGGTATATGATGATTATGATTAATGATTGATAAATTAATAATATAAATAGCGTGGGCAAATAGCGTGAAATTATCAGGCAGAAAGTCATTCCACTTCTACTAGATCACGACCCGAAGAAAATGACGCAAGGGGGATGAGGATACCTGTTGTTATGATATCATTATAATATTATATTAGCTATGACAATTATTGGCTATTGATCAAGAGTTTCGTTTATAATTTTAGATTTCTTTTTATATACCTATTAACTGATTCATGAACGGGTAGGTAATACCTACGTACCGACTTGATTGTCTTATATATAAAATGAATCGCTGATTTTGTTGGTAAGCGCAAATCTCGAGAACAGCTGAACAGATTTCGCTAATTCTTTTTTTATAGTATACCTTAAAGTACGAAGATGGTTCTTACGGAGAGTAAAATTTAAGAAATTGCCTGAAAAAGTCTAAAAAGAACACTTTTCTATATTCCCAAACAAAAGTTTCGTAATAATACTTAAAAGTCAATTTGAACTTTAATACCATACCATTAAGTTTAAGTGTTAGTGGAGGGGTTCCGGGAAGGTGGCCCGAATAGCAGAATAAGTATTAAAAAAAATTAAAGAATCGAGTATCAGGCGGTACGAAGTTCGCCGGGTCAGCTAGTTTTTCATAAATAGTAAGTGAGTAGGTATGTGCCAATGATTTTTATGACGATATTTCGTTCATTAGGTAATCTCTATAGACACTCAATGAATACTTAGGTAATGGCATTTACTCGGTAGTATAGGTAGTATAGATTGCGGGATTCGACGGAGGTGTTAAAGGTAAGTAAATGGGTACAAAAGATTTCAATACATTTTAATAATCAATGAATCTGGGTGTGCTGAAGTAGGTACCATTCAGTGACGTACCTAATGTTTATTTATTTAATCTTTATTATCGCGTATTTAATTTTCCTTTTACAATTATCTCCATGGGCTTACCCAGCTCCTGATGCTGGATGGGGCAAAGCTCCTAATTGATAGGTTGGCAAATCCGATTTTCGAGGCAGATGTATTTCAATACAATTACTTGCGAGGTTAAAATAGGACACTCTGATGAAATCTGTATGTTTGAACCCATTGCACGACGAAAACGCATCGCACCATCGTACGATCACTGCCAATTAGGACGACGCCTTAGAGTAGTGTGAGGTAAAATAATTTTGCATATTTTCATTTGCTTATTTAATTATTCAAAACTTACTTAACTAACTATTTAGAATTCTCATGCGTGATAGTTCTGAGTTCTGAAACAAGTAACAGAGAATTAGGTCACATTCCTTGAAACGTGTTATTTTTAGGAACATGACTGTAATCACCATCCTTTGGCTATTAAATGTTATCTGAAATGACGGTCATAACCGTTCGTTTCAACACTTTCAACTAACCAGCGGTTTTCATAGCAATCCACATTGTAATAAACTTATGTAAAACAATGATTATAACAATATTTAACGGTAAAGTCTTTTCATATTTAAGCGGAGTGCAATTTATACGAGTTCAAAAATAAGTGTGCCACATACTTTCGTAACAAATGTGATCAAAAAGGGGAAAGTTTTAAATAAATGAAATGTACCTACAACGCGGCGTGCCATTGAACTATAGGTAATTAAAGATTAAGTTATCCAACAATCACATAATTTCATATAATTTTCATATTATTATCATAGTGACCGAATTAGAACGAGACTATTAGGCACTAATTGGACTATTACTAACAACAACAGAACTAACTATCACTAACTGTCCATTGCCCGATCCTTATACCCACTAACAAACTGAACAACTAACGTTCTTAATAACACCCTCTGCTTACTGGCTGAACCATCCTAGTCCCGAAGTCTTGATGCCCTTGATGGTAACAGTCGTCATGGGCGGCAGCGGAAGGGTTTTGCTGCAGTCTCGCTTGCTAGGTATCTCAAATGCATAAAAAACAAGCACGGACTTCAGAACAAAATAATATTATTATAACATTGTACACATAGATATCGTAAATAAATCTTATACTTATAAAAAATTCTCGTGTCACAATGTTAGTTACCATACTCCTCCGAAACGGCTCGACCGATTCTCATGAAATTGTGTGTGCATATCGAGAAGGTCTGAGAATCGGCCAATAAGCTTGGCTTACTATAAATTTTTTGTTTCCATTTTTTGAACAAATTTTTTTTGGTTATTTTTTAGGTTTGGATTTAAAAAAATACACATAATCCAAAATTTTCACTTCCCTACCCCCACCCCTCAAATTTAAATCGCGCTCTTTGTATTTTTGTATGAAAAATATATTATGGCGAAACAACGTTCGCGGGGTCAGCTAGTGAAATATAAAGATAAGTTTACACTGATCATAAAGGCAATGATTAATCAATGTAATTATACAAATACAAAGAACTATATTTGGAGATAACTCTTCGATTAGAGCGTAAACAACTTGGATATTATTTTCTTTCGTGTATGAATTATGAAATCCCATTCACGAGGAACCACATGTGGCGAGAAATCACTGACAAAACATTCATTCTTGATCTAATTATAAACGGGAAATAGAACTGCATAACATCTTGGCCACGCATCTAACATCGTAATTTATGTCTGGTCTCAAATCTTACTCATAATTAGGGCAATTGCTCATGTTTAAAATAATCTTAAAGCTCCTAAGGATCAAGTCCGAAGACAAATGAGCGTCATCTAAGGGTACCAGAAGTTAGTATGTGTACATAGAATTAGCATATTTGTGTGAATTACATTTTTCAATTGAGTTACTTTCAGTTTGCCTAGTTTTCGTTGTGTGCCGCGATGGATTGGAATAGCTTGCCTGCATCGGTGTTTCCGTCTACGTACCTATGATGGGGGAGTCTTCAAGAACGTCTGCAAAGGACGGCTTTACAAAGTTAGTGCACTCAACATCAAGTACCATATAAAATAAAAAAATAATAAGGAGGAGCTAGCTATCTGATAGTACATGGTCCCTGCGGTGCAGTACCCAAGATGCCTAATTATATTTTATGAATTCCATGATCACCAAAGAAAAAGATAAATGAGAAAGTAAGTGTCAAGTAATGATGTATTTTATTAGATGTGGTAAGCTCTAGGCGACGGGCTGAGAATCTACACACATCTCTAAAACTATTATGACACAAAGCCACCAAAAATGTATGGCCTCGAAAAATATTCCATACGCTTGTAAACAAATTTCTGGCAATAACGCTTGGTGTAATTGTTTTCTTGTGCCTACTTACTTTGATTGTTAAACTATGTTAAACATACATACTATTATTTTATTATACCAGTAATAATTTTATTTAAATTAGAACTTCATTTTTTCAACGCTATCGCTAGCCTTTATTTAATCCACTTTTTATATCTGATCCGGGGAACTTTGTAGCGCCTTAGAAAGTAAGAATTAATAAATGTGTTTAGTTTTAAATTAAAATGTCCGGGTAGCTTAATTTTCTGTTCTTTCTAGCTTAGCTAGGCAATGAAAAGAATCGCTCAAAATTGTGACATACCGACAGCAGTGCCACCTATCGGCGCCAATTGTTTTTCAAACAATCCAGGTATCCATTGAAATATACATACAAAATTTCAACTAGATTGGATCAGCCGTTTAGAACTAGTTCAGTGACACACACACGCACAGAAGATTATATTGAACAAGCACCTAACCCAATTGGTTTGAAAAGCCGTAATAGCACAGTTGTTTGGACATTAGAGTCCCGAACCTGGTGTGGCCTGGGTTTGGATCTCGCACGCACTTTTAAGTTTAAAAAATGAAGTGTGTATTAAAATTTAATTATCATTTGCTTCGATAAATGAATAAATCGTGAGGAATCTGCATAATGTTCTTAAAAGTGTGTAAAGTCCGCCAATCCATAATTGTCCAGCGCGGTGGACTACCATATCCACCACGCTATATACCAATATGGCCTTTTTCCCCTCATATTGTGAGAGGAGACCCGTGCCCAGTAGTTCCCTTCCCTCCTTATTAATAGTACCTAATCTGTTAGTTTAAAATAATATTTTGACGTATTGTTTTTATCCGGTTCTGGGGGAACTCATCTTATATTAAAAATGTAATCCTTAGGACTAAAATAATGCAAATCTCAAAAGACAGTGAACATGTGTTTGTAACTGAAAGATCGCGATCGACTTTGCTGTTGCAGCGCTTGCCATAGCAACGAAAGTAGCAACTAAGTATGTCAAGTCAAATTATTATGTTCATTACAAAAGCTTGCTTCCCCATTCCCGTGGAAACTTCGGAATAAGGTTCCAATTTTTTGTCAATGATAGCAAAGCTCGACATCGAAAAAAGATGAGTGAAAGATAGGTACCTACTGAAAGATTTTGGCTTTGCCTAGTAATAATACTAAGGACGCTTGAGATCAAAAATACTTGTGCAACGTAATGTTAGTAATGTTTTGGGATGCTAAGAGAATATTTTAATCATTTTATTGATTTAGCTGTGCTTCGGGGAATACAATGTCACCTTGACGTGGGCGCGGCGATCTGCCTGTATATTTATTTTCTGCCCGCGTTTGGCGCCTATCCAAAGAGATGTAGGTCGGATCGCGCGTCGTACAATTTAAACATCCCCTCCAAATTACACATTTCAAAGAATTTTTCGAGAAATGCCTGTTCAAGTGTCCTGCGAGCAATTTTATCTTAATTGAAACTCAAGCTGACTGGCTCCCAATAAAAATGAGCAAGAAAACAATAAAAGTTTAATTTGACAAAGAACCGAGAGATTTTTTATAATAGAATTATATTTACTATATACAATTCATTATAAAATTATTGTCAACATGATGGTATTGTACAAGGCTATAGTAGGATCTTATCATTATCATTATGGCACTGTTACTGTGGTTAGTTATTATTATGAACGTACCTATATGATGACCCCGCAGCCTAGTTAGTTGGTAGCGACCTGCGAAGTGAAGGTTCCCGGGTTCGATTCCAGGCCGGGACAGATATTTATGTGACAGAAAATTTTTGTTCCGGAAGTGGCTAAACTAGTAGTTCTATGTAGATTGTCGATATTGACATCGTTAAAAATAAATCAATAGAAAAATATTTGGTGAGCTATTTTCTTGAATATATAAATAAATAAAGAAGGTGATATAAACCACTTAATAAGCTAATAGGATATTTAAAAAAGCTGTCCAGTATCCTAGTTCTTTTTCTTTATAAACTAATGCTCAATACTCCCTACTTTTCGAATACTTACACGAATTTCGAATTTCATTTCATGTACTCGTTCAATCTCAACTTGGAACCTCAATTTCGAATAGATACCTACCTACATAAGAAAAGGAGGGGAAAGTTCGAAAGGAAATCGCATTTATTAAACATAAGACAATGAAAATTCTATTTCACAATCAGATTTTTTAAAATAATAATTATGATATTGAGTTTTTTATGTGTGTTACCTCAGAACTTTTGACTGCGTGAACCGATTTTGATGATTCTTTTTTATTTGAGAGCTGGTGCTTTCCGTATGGCCCCTTTTCAACTTGGTCCAGTTCTGACAATGGCATCCATGAGAAAACTATAATTAGGTCACCATGTCTTAAATTGCATTATTTTGAAGTCGGAGTTATGAAAATTAACCCCCGTGAAATAAATTCTTGAGGTCTAATTTAAAAACTGATGCACGTTTGAACCTGAGATAATATCATATATTGTTGCAGGACAACGTCTGCCGGGTCAGCTAGGGACAGCTGCGTATACATGTGACATATTGAATTGTGAATCTAAACCATTCTTGGGTCATCTGTTGACACAAAAAATCTAGTTTGGAGGAGTTCAATTACATACACACCCACAAAGCAAATATATTTTTATATAGTCATACCACTTGCTTCAGTGAATGAAAACCTCGTGTATGAGAAACCACGTAGATATCGTATACCTACCTTCCCATAAGTATAAGTACCTACCTATTATATTATTATACTTACCTTTAAAAACATTCCCTGATGTTTTTAAAGGACTGTGGTATTTCGCAATTACGTCATTATCCAAGCCGTACTGAGCCCGCATGGTGGTATAGGGTTTAACTTAAACCCAGTGATAGATTATTACCGAAATAAACTATTGTGTAAAGATTTCTACCACTCGTTTTAGTATTATTTGTAGTTCATTCCTTCTTAGTGTCCCCATCTATTGAACAGCGTAATAAGCTTTTGTGTATAATTTGTAGTTGAAGAACGCCACTCAACTTGACACTTTCCAGCCGCGGGGAAAGAGGGTTCAATACAATTACAACAGAGGGCGCTACGAGTCGCTAAATGA
The DNA here is from genome assembly GCA_905404295.2 of Ochlodes sylvanus. NCBI lineage: Eukaryota > Metazoa > Arthropoda > Insecta > Lepidoptera > Hesperiidae > Ochlodes > Ochlodes sylvanus. Next base: position 11,155,926 of record FR990123.1, on the reverse strand, counting down.
TGCAAAAATCGCAAACACAACACTTGTTTCAAGTTTAATAAAAAAATTACGTACTTACTTAATTTGACGGAATGACGATATGTATCATGTATTTGATCACAAAACTAATCATGAACGAATTATTTGTGTTGAATACAATTGAAACATATAATAGATAGCAAAATATCCCTACGCACGTGTAGGTAGGTAAGGTAGTAGGAATGATAGTATAGGTAGGTATAATAAACAGGCCTTTTACTATCACCAAATAAATGGCGTGTTGACGTACCCCATGTGACAGGACCTTCTCTACCAAAGTTGGGTACGCCGGTCATCAACGAGCACACTGTCCACATTACACAAGCTGGACAGCAATCCTTCTGAAAGTAAAAACCACATGCCACATAACAGTCGTTAAAGCCGAAATCAGCAAGAACGGTTATTATATTATTACTAGCTGCCCCAGCGAACGTTGTTCCGCCATATAGATTGTAAATGATTAAAGCGCGATTTAAATTTGAGGGGCGGGGGTAGGGAAGTGAAAATTTGGGATCATTGTGTATTTTTAAAGCCACACCATAAAAAAATAAACATAAAAAATTTGTCCAAAAAATGCATGCATTTTAGGGTGGACAACACTTAACATTTAGGGTTAAAAATAGATTTGGTCGATTCTCAGACCTACTCGATATGCATACAAAATTTCATGAGAATCGGTCGAGCCGTTTCGGAGGAGTATGGTAACTAACATTGTGACATGAGAATTTTATATATAAGATGTATATTATCTATTCAGAATGAGTAAACTAACGCTTGCTTTCCTCCGGGACACCTATTCACCCTCACCTCTACAAATATTAAGTAGGAATTATTGCACCCATAAAGCCATGTATACTATACCGCTTATTGTATTAAACGTGTGTTTTTGGGGAAATTAAGCCAATGTCACTCTCCAATCCTTTAAATATATCAATATCAAATCTCATATCAATCCGTGGGTCAGCTGTGACGTGAAAGATGGACAAACAAACCATTAATCAACAACAATCAACCGAAATAAATACAAAAGTTGTAGACCTCTTTATTACATCAGATTATCAAAAAAAAGGTTTAGGTACTACCTACCTTTGCCATTAAACTTTTTTCCATAGGACTTGTAGTTTTGCCGGAAATCGATATAAACCGATTACTTTTGAACCCTCCCCGCACTTCTCGACCGCAGATCACCCGTAAACCCGTTTCCCTTTTCCCGTTTTCCTTTCATTTTTGTTTCATCCTACTATTATTATTTTTTTAAAATGTATATACCTACTCTTGTCTAAATACTATAACTTATATTTTCGTGCGCGTGTCCTTACTGTCCCCCCCCCCCACACGTGCCTAGTTTGACTTCGGAATAATCCGGCACTGCTTGAAATTAAGCAAAATAGGTTACTAACGTAATTAAACAATAAACGTCTAACATCATCACAACCCATAACTGTCCCACTGCTGGGCACATAAAAATAATGATATTAATATAGATGCATACAAAATAACATTATGATTGATAGTGATACCCGGTTTGTGTACGTTGCCAATTTTTATCCAAATATAATAATAAATTACAATACACAAAAGCAACTTCTGTGCCAAAAGTAGAATGTAGTTGCATCGCGATCGGCGATCAATAAGGTGTGTAGTCGGTCGGGACTTCGGACGAATACGCACGATCGCAAAATGTAGGTACCTCTCCTAATTTTAGATTCAAACCATTCGTAACTTGAAGAGTCGCCACGAGATGGCGTTAACATTGCATTTGATCTATACGACAGAGTCACAAAATACCTATACTTAACAGTTTCAATCAGTAAACAAATATAACACAGGAACCTGTGAGTACTTTGGGATATAAATTTGGCATCGTTTCCTTTTCGCATCGACTGACGGGCATCGATCAATGCGCCAAAGGTCGTAACCTCATAGAGATCATTAATGAAAAGCCGTCCATAAAACAGATCAAGATCGTATCCGGGCGTACGGCAACGGAGAGTTATTCCCAGCGCGCGGGTCGGTGCGAGCGGGGCGGGGGCGCGCGGGCGCCGCGCTCAGTGTGTCGGCGCGCGCCGCCGCCGCCATGGGCAACCAACACTCCGCCTCACACGCTGTCCTCAAACCCAGAAAGAACGTGCATTGGAAATCCGCAGGTAAATATCGGTTGAACTAGACATCCTACCCTCGACGCAACTCCGCCGACCTGCACCCTCCACGTGTACTCTAGACGCCGACGTAAACCCCCGTCTACATAGCTATTTTTAAAAAGACCGCTCGCTGCGAGTCTCATAGCGTGGCACAACAAAACAAATAGTGACGGTCTGCGTTCATGTAACGATTATCACGCGTCTAATTTTGTAGGCGGTATAATGCCAAATCGTCCCTTACTGGTGGAACACAACTTATATTGAACCGAAAGCAATGAATGCCATCGGTTTGGGAGTTTTTCTTCTGACTCATCCAAATCTTCTCTTATTCCAGGACGGCCGGCGGTTCCGGGGAAACCGGACATAATTCCGATACTATCGGAAGACGAACCGAATACGATAACTTTGCGATGGGCACCTTCGGCCCACGACGGTGGCGCACCATTGAAAGGCTATCAGGTGGAGTGCAACAGACTGGGGTCTGCGGAATGGATACGGACCGCACCACCAATAGTATTGCGGCCTGAGCTAGTGCTGTCCGGTCTCGAACCTCCCCACCGCTATCAGTTTCGTGTAGCTGCTGTGAATGTGGTTGGCCGTTCCGAATACAGTGAACTTTCCGATGTTCTGACCGTTAGCTCCGAGCGCGGTTTACAAGAACCACCAATATTTCTTGAACAATTAGAAGATGTTACTATATTAGAAAATGATAAAACCGAATTTCGCGTGAGCTTCTCGGGTTCACCGACCCCAACGATTGCTTGGTTTAAGGATGATTATGAAATTTTTAGTAGTCGAAGAACAGCTATCACCACACATGAATCTACAAGTGTTCTCATCTTTCATCAAACTCTGTCCAGTGATGAAGGCGAAATCAAATGTACAGCCACAAACCGTGCAGGACATGCTGTCACCAAATCACGATTATATTTAGAAGCCCCACCAAAGCTCCGATATCCACGCCAATATGAAGATGGACTCTTGTATGAAATAAATGAAACGGTGTTTCTTAAAACTACCATTGTAGGAAAACCCACGCCGACCATTGAATGGCGACATGATGGACATCCTATAGTAGGAGACAACCGAATAGAAATCACAAACACTCCAAAGTTCTCAGTATTGAAAATACAATCTGCAAGGAGAAGCGATCGAGGCGAATATCAAATACAAGCGAAAAATAATATCGGGGAAGACACAGCTGCTTTCCTGGTTACTATTACTGCACCACCTGACCCACCAATGCGTGTATCAGTGACACGCCAGGTTGACAAATCTGTCACTTTAGATTGGGAGCCACCTGAAGATGATGGAGGCTGTCGAATAGGTAACTATGTAATTGAGTACTATCGCAGTGGGTGGAACGTGTGGCTGAAAGCGACGACAAGTCGTAAGACAAATGTAACTCTATTCGATCTAATTGAAGGGAGTGAGTACAAATTTCGTGTCAAAGCTGAAAGCCCATATGGTATGAGCGCCCCGAGTGCTGAATCTGCGCCCGTAAGAATACCCGGTCGAAGCGTTGATATGGAATTTTTGGAGGTTGAATCGCGTATTATTAACGAAGTGTTGAAAAAAGAGGACAGTCAAACAATAACAGTGTCACCAGCACCTCGCCGTAAGCGATTGTCAAGTTCCGCAACTATAACTTCAGCATCACCGGAACCAGTAGAACCTGTACCCGAACAGACCCCGGAATCCGTACCTAAAGCTAAACTGAGGCTACCCCAACAACGAGCCGCACGCGCGCAGCTTTCCCGCGACCAATCCGGCAGCAACGAGTTCATGCTTGTATTGTATCCTGACCACGAAAAATCAGCCGATAAAGCTGGTAAGCACCCCTTTTTAATTATGTATAAATTAATTTATGTTACGCAGATATTTTACTATTTTGAAAACATACATTTTATTTTATGAGATAAAACTATCTATTGCCCGATAAAATCGTCTTGACAAAACATGTTAATACGTACTTACCTACGCAACTGGTACATTATAAATTTATAATACCTAATATCGTTAATGGTCTACATTGCCTTGGACATTTATAAAAAAACTTAACGATTGGTTCTGGGTTTTGCCTGATTCATTAGCGGCGGCATGGTATTACTCGAACATGGTATTTCAGATTTGAAATTCGTAGATTAAATAGGTAGATACAATTCATGCACGAACAGCATGAAGACTGGTGGCTCCATCGTTATGTTCAGCATCAAGGAAAACAATTTGAAACGCCGACAGATTTTGTAAACTCGTCTGTAGTAAGCCAAAACAATAGTTGACGTAAATTAGGACTAAAAATACTTTCTCAGTTTCAAACGACATTAGACGCACACTAAATCGACGCGCTAACTAAAATCGACATTATGCCATAAAAACTAAGATGCTAAAGCGAAATATCTTAAAGGCATTGGCGATTTTGATTGCATGTTAGATTATTAAGACAAGTTTGTATTTTATGGTTATTATTATAGAACGCTAAGCTAGCTGAGGAACGGTTATACCGTTCTGATAAAAATATTTTTTGTACAATCATTGCAAATTTGACTAGATAATTATCTACTATTGACCAATAACCATTAAATAAACCGAATTCCTATGTATTATTTATATGTCCTATTGCATGAGCGAAAAATTTATCATTATTGATTTAACAGATTTTCATATTATTAGTTGATATCCTCGCTTTGCTTTGGGAAACCTTTCCCTCAGTAACCGCACTCGAAATGTTTCGACATAATTCTTTGAATTGATATACAAAAATAAATCATTGGAGACCTCAACCAAAGCTCTTTATAAGTATAGTAGGGATATTCGCTTCGGAACCTATACCTACCTCAAGTTTACAATTTTTTTTATTAAGTATTCCTCCCGTTGCTCTTCAACACAAAGTAGATAAGTAAACCTTCAACTATCTCCATACCAAAAATCACATCGATCCGTTTAACGGAAAGAAGCACAAACAAAATTCACTTTCGAGTTAATAATATTAGTATGGATTTTGATGATGCCATATTGGTAGTGTATTTACTTTTGACACAATGTTGAATTATGTTCCCATCTTGTTCTTATTAATAATAGACATTATCAGTTGTTTTCAAATATTTATATTTTTATATTCCAGAAAAAAGAAAATCCTTTCAATTGGACCTGGAAGACGCTTTATCGCCGCCGCCAATCTCACTGTCGGCGCCAGAACTAAGTTCTCGCTGTATCATGCCATTCAAAGCACTGCGCAATGCCGTAAGCTCTACAGAATTGCTCCACGAACAAGCTATGGCCCGCTTTTATAAAGCGGTGGCAATGAAAGAAGAACAATCAAAGAATCAAGTTGAAAAACCTATTAAGCCTGAACAAAATCACATTCCGTATAACAATATCATTCAAAAAGTAGATGCCAATCTCGAAAACCAAAAATCCAAAGAAACTCCCGAACCTGCAATTAAACCTTCTGAAATTCTAGTTAAAAATGGTTCCTTTGAAAATAATGAACGCAAATATAGTCAACAACAAGTCCGACAGGATTCAGAAAATTCTGATGGTAAATGGCAACATGCATCATTTGATGAAGATTACACAGCTAGTACTGTATCGACAGATGGAGAGTATTCTGATGAGGGAAGCGTAAATGGTGATATAGACAGAGCCAGCCAATACTCCAATGAAGAGGAAACATATAACCCAAGGGATAAAACTGCGCGGTCTTTACCTTGTAAAGAAGAAATGGAGGAAGAAGAAGAATCAGAAAGAGAACCTCTAAAACCGCTTCGTCTTCCAGATCCTAATTTTATTCCTAAGCCGATACTAAAACGACGGGAATCTAATGAGAAAAACGTAGAAATAAAGACTGAAACATTGCCAACAAAGAACGGAGACAGGATTGAAGAGAAAAAGAATGAAGATAAAATGAAAATATTTAAGAAATTTACTAAAATGCCCATACAGAAGAATTTCCCATTCCCAAAAATATTGAATAAAAAGGATTCCGAGAAAATTAACAAACAGAACAATCAAAAGAAAGACAATAAAGTAGTTAATAAAATAGAGAACACGGAAGACAAATTTGGGGATGAAGGTAAAACAGTTATTGACTACTACGGCAATATAGTCAAAGAATACGGGAGAAACAAAAAACCACCTGTTCCACTTTACCTTAACACAGAAGATTTAAAAAATGTGGCAGAACAACAACAGCTAAATAATACCCAAAAAATATCAGAAGAGAAGAAAAACACAAAAACTAAAAAGGCGCATGTTAAAAAATCTGAAAATAATATTGATGCCACCGCAATTGCAAAAGCTAAACCAAAGAGAGCAATGCCCGAAAAGCAAACAAAACCAAACATGAACAAATTTAAACCTGAACCCTCTAAGAACACGAGCGTTTCCCAGCCTAGTACAAATAAAACAAATATGTCTGCAACAAACAGTAAACTTGAAAATAGGAATCCTAAAGACACACAAATAATTCTTAAGAAAGCTGAACGAGCTACGATCGTTATCCCAATAGATTACCAAAAACTGGAACAAAGGGCTAAAATTAATGTGAGATCTGCAATTGATTACGCCCTAGATATGTGTTTGTTGTTATTGGCTTTTTGGGTGTACTTTTTCAAGGATGAAAGATTAGCTATCCCGTTTTTGATACTAATTATTTATCGACAACTACAAGAAACCCTCTTTTTGAATATTCCCGATTGGATAACTCGTCATACACCGACCTGGCTCAAGAAAAAGGCTTCTTGACCACATGTAAAAGACATATAGTGCGGATTCTACTGTTTGTGACTATTGTATGTTGTGTGTGCAATGTGATTTAATTCGTTAAATATAATATAAACTTTGTGTTTATTAATGTAATATGCCACTTACGCTAAAATGTTAAGAATTTTTAAACTAGTAGGCAATGCCTTTTTAAGTTATCATCGTTTTTGAAAAAATATTTTTTACTAAATTAAGTGTTAATCCGATATGTTTGAATTTCGACATGCAAAGAAATACGTAAGATTTATATCCCAATTCCGAATACCACGTTCAGATTGTATACCTTTTGTGCCTCCTCGGAAAATCAATGATCCTAAATCATGCGCCGTCAAGGACAAAGGTCTTGTTCTTGGAGTATATTATAATGAAAACGTTAAAGGAGAGCCAGCCATCCTCACCGCAAGTGCTCAAAAATATGACAAAAAAACCGGTGGAAAGCTTTGGAATCTATTGAAATTAACACCTATTCCTAAGCTTGGTGAATATAGAATATTTTATGATATAGATGACTACTTTGGATACGTCGCAGTTGCTGGGCTTGGAACTGAATGCTTGACTTTCAATGCTACAGAACAGTTGGACGAAGGTAAAGAAGCAATCCGCATAGCAGCAGGCACGGCAACAAGAGCTCTTCAGAAATTAAAACCTTCTGCTATCCATGTGGAATCTTTTGGTGACGCGGAAGCCGCAGCAGAAGGAGCCGAATTAGCTACATGGCACTTTCAAGAATATAAGCGTCATGTTAATATAAACATACATCCAAAATTAGATTTAGTCCTTTACGACGACTGTGATGTCAGTAGTTGGAGAATCGGTAGAATAAAGGCGGAGTCCCAAAATTTGGCAAGGTATTTGCAAGAAATGCCAGCAAATTTTTTAAATCCGACATCGTTCGCTAAATTTGCAGTTGATCTTCTTTGCGAGTTAGACATTAACGTTGAAGTTAAAACGCAGGGATGGGCAGCTTGTCACGAAATGGGCGGATTCGTTGCCATCGGTAAATCATCTGTCCAACCACCGCTTTATGTCGAAATAAGTTACTATGGAGCTAACGAAAGCTCAAGGCCTATTGTGTTAATTGGGAAAGGTGTTACTTTTGACAGTGGAAGTCTAGATTTAAAAGCTATTGATGATTTAAAGTATATGAAAGGTGATATGGCCGGGGCTGCATGTGTGCTGGCCGTGACAAGAGCTGCAGCAATACTTAAATTACCAATCAACATAAGAGGCATATTACCACTCTGCGAATTAATGCCAAACGGAAAGAGTCCCAAATTTGGTGATGTGGTCTATAGTGCGAACGGAAAGTCAATTCGTGTTAGGCTACCATCTCGTGAAGGACGACTTTTGGTAGCAGATAGTCTTGTGTATGCAAGAAATTACTGGCCTAAATTCATTTTAGACATAGGCACGATGTCAAAAGAACTAATATATACGCTAGGTGGATCAGCGTGTGCTTGCTATACAAATTCTGAGGAACTATTCTGTTATGTGGAGTCAGCTAGTAGTCATACAGGAGATAGAATCTGGCGAATGCCACTATGGAAATTTTATGAAGACCGCATTAAAGATACGGCTTCAGCTGATATAGCAAATACTGCGCCATACCAGTACGGAGATTCTCCTAACTGCGCGGCATTTCTTAAACAATTTATATGTGATAGTAAATGGGTTCACCTAGACACTTACAACGTCGCCTATACCAAAGGTCGGGACTTTGCTTACTTGAACCGTGGAATGACTGGCCGTCCTACGCGGACTGTTATTGAACTATTTAATCAGTTGATATCCAATGATAAAATGTAACAGAAACATATTATTCTCAATTCCCTACAAAAATTTATACTTACCATTGTAAGAAACGTTTATGAATCGCAATTAAATAAACCATCAACTTTGTTCAGTCTATTATTTCGTACGTTCCTGAATAACGGGCCAATGAAATGATTGAAATGGAAATAAATATTAATTATTTGGCTACAACCCATTAATGGCCCACTACTGAGCACGGGTCTCTCCTCATACCTGCGGAGGCCTAGAGCATACTCCACCACGCTGCTCCAGTGCGGATTGGTGGAGGAGTTAGTGGCCAACCCAAGTGTCGGAAATTTTAAGCCCCCCGAAGGTATCCGACATGGCTTAACGACTGCTACCAAATGATAACAACCGGGACCGACGGCTTTACGTGCCCTCCGAAGCACGGAAGCGCTCAAGATATTTAGCCACTAGCGGTCACCCATCCAACTACCGACCGCCCCCGCTGTTGCTTAACTTTGTCGATCACTTGAGATCGACGCAAGCCGCCGGGCTATGAGCGCTTCATTATTTAGTATGTAGATAATATTAGATGCATTAAAACACTCGTATGTAAGTTAGAATTATTGATAAAAAAACGAATGCTATTTACATTATAAATGAGACTAGTCAGCATTATTTCATTTATTTTTTTAATAAAGTAATAATATGTCAATGTTTAATAGCACTTTTCTTTGTCGGGTAATTTACTATTATGCTCATGTTGCGAGCTGTACATTAATCCCAGATTTTGCGCACATTGCACAAACCGCTTTACAATGTTACCACACTCCAAACTCTCAAGGCGCCGCGATTCATAGCAATTTATAAGTTCCAATCTCTGAGCTTCACAAATATCGCTAAAAATAGATACTTCCTTTTCTACAGAATTAATTATGTTCTGTATAGACCTGGTACAATCACAAAGGTCACAATAGTGTTCTTTAACTATACTTGCAACATTCATCAAATCAGTGTGGTAATCCTCTCCATTTATTTCACTCCGCTTAATCCCAATGTTTTTATGACAAGAATTTGACATTATAGTAATAATTTTATAAAAAAATGTACATCTGAATTTAAGTAAATTTTATAGTTCCAAATCTATATGGCGACGTTTTAAGAAAACAAAAAGTCAATTTGAATTTTTTTATTCATTGATAAAAGGAACGTTTACGATTATGGCACACAACTTTATCAGATATATTTTTAAATCAATTATCATAGTCAATAAAGTGACAATAGTTAAAATATGAGTAATATATTAATTTGAACTAAATCTCAAATATATTTAATTATTATAAAGGTTAATTGTCTTACAAATATTAAGATTAAAAATAATTTCCACCTCAAGTAATTTCACCCGACAAAGTTTCAAAAAATAAAAATGAGGCAGTAGGTACTTAGTAAATAACGAAATACAGAAATTGGAATGGCAAAAATATGGCATTGCACAAGACATTTGTTTCATATCATATCACTTTACTTAATATACAGTGTTACATTATACAATCACGTTCAAAACATTCTTTATTCTATAGAGAAAGAATGGTTTTGAGCGTTGTGCTCGCTTACAGGAACTCGCCCATAGAACAACTACTGACAAGTGTCCGAATATTTATGACTTACAAACTAGTATGACACCAATTTAATTTGATTATAATGGCGTTGAATAAATCTAGATATTATAAAATAAGAAGTTGCAAAGTATTAAGCCAAAAACATGAAAATCTTTACCTGTCAAATACAAGTCTGTTCATTGGCTACTTGCTTAGTCATTAAAGGCACCACCTTGATATTAATAAAATACACTTATGTTGGCAGACTACATCATGTGTATTTTTGAATACAATATTAAATTCTACGAAACTATCTATGGTAAATATAACATATTCCATATTTTTTAACCAAAGACTAAAATAACTAAAAGAATTAGTCTTTCACAACTCATTAAAATATTATGAAACAAATAGAACACCGTTTATATAAATGATACAATACTTGAGATAAATGCTAAAACGGTATGTTCAGAGTAATGTCTTAATCTTTGGTATATTGACATTATAAGGAGAAATAGTGACACAAATAGGTTAAACTTCACGGTTTTCTTTAAAATTCGGTCCTAACATACTGGGTAGTGGCAGGGCTTTCCACAATGTCTGAGTCCTCAGTATCGCTGATGTAGCCCTCTTGACCAGTGTAATGAGTAGGATTGATCAACAGCGGAGCGGCAGAGAAAGCAATCAAGTTGCGATTGGGAAACAGTGACTTCCAGGTATCACTGAAAAAATAAATAATAATTTAACCAGCGAAAAACTAAATAAAAGCTTGTAATAAAGTAATAGCTTGTTGAATTTAAAATACAAGTTCGTTCACCTTCGTTATCATAAAATAGTTAACACCACCACGTTCTATACTGGAGGCAGAGGTCACTGACACAATTCTTTTAGTAAACAATAAAATATATTTATCGCCAGGTTGTGTCGAATTACTTCAAATTTTCCATAAGTTGTTTTAAATATCACATAATTTACTTTTATTACGAATGAAATAAGTTGAATATTCAGTATATAACTTACTTCGGGTGTTGATTAAACATTATAGGTAAATATTCATCGACAGGTAGCATTTTGGTGAGTGGCTTGGAAGCGAGGAGTTTCTGGGCGCCTCGTAGAGTGAGCATGTAACCAAGGGTCCAGTAGGAATACAGAGGCTTCGTGATATGCTCAGTTACAAATTGCTCCTCTCCATTAAGAAGAATTTTGCGACCCAAATACCTGGAACAAACAAGTTTAATTTTGAATTGAACTTAAATTTTTTTTTACCAAGTTTTGCTTGACAACAATTCCACCTGATGGTAAGTAGCGATGAAGTCGAGGATGTTGTACGCACTAACTTATTACTTGACTACTAGTGCTAGATCAAAGGTGAAACAAGCTATAGGTTTTATCTTTTAAGGTATTCGTGTTATTTAATAATTAAGACTTACATGAGATCCCAGTCCAGACTATTAAGCTCTTGAGTCACTTGCTTAAATTTTTTACGAAAATTGGAAGTAAAATGAATGTCATCTTCGAGAATCAAAGTAACTCCATAGCGTTTTTTAACAATCTGAAAAGATATTGATAAAGAATTAAAATTGACTGAACGCAATCAGAAGATTATTCACAAATTTTTTTGAATTGTACCTTCTCCCAAATTTTGTAATGACTCAAAAAACAACCAATTTCTCCAGCTTTCATTGGTCTGGAACAAAATATAGGATTACAGAGCGCTATAACATACGATTGAGAAATAAAATAATATCGAAAAATTAATTACTAGAGATTTGTGTCTATCATGACTTTGGCCGACTAGTTGAGTAGCCGATTAGCCGGTTGTAAAGTGGCCGACTAGTCGGCCAAGCTGATCACTGTTATTCCTAATCTAAATTCCTGCTCTTTTATTTAAATGTGAAACAATTATAAATATTTATTGAAGATAAGAATATATCATGTTGTTTTGTTAAGATACTAATTTTATTTGATCAATGTCATATATTTTCTTTACTAGCGACTAATTTTAAAAACTGGTTACCAAAGGAAAGGTGGTTTTGCTTTACATTTCGAAATGTGTAAAACATCTTTATTTATTTACCTTTTGTAATAAGGATCTTCATAATTAGGCATCAGTGTGATAGAATGCTTCTCAAGATTGTTAAGATCAATGGTTCTGAAACAAATTAATAGGTATTATAATTTTTTTTTTAATTTAAAGTTAAACTCAATGTTTAATGAAAATTTGAGTTTCAACACCCACCTGCCGTCCACACCTTTGAATAAGGTAACATCCATTCCTAACTCCTTGAAACTCATTGCCATTAAATTGCGTCTCTCCTCCCGTCGCTCAAGGTTTATCATATATATCTCGCTCAATCCTAACTTTGTTTTTTTGGGAAAATGCACACGCTTCTCAAAAAATTTAAGCAAAGGTATTGGAACGCCACGACTGAGTGCTTCTAGTTTAACATTTCTCAACTGCTCAATGTCATCTTTTAATTCCGCTTTTTCGTCCAGTGGCACAACCAGAAAACCATACAGATGGTCATTGCACACGTAAATGTCGATATCTTAAAATTAATTAACACAAGTATAATAAATAGTGAAAATACTTATGGGTCTCAACAAACACAATTAACAAATGACTAATTAAAATGCATAATCACAAAAATTACTGTTAGATGATTATTAAAAATTTACTTACTAAAACAATTAAAATTCATTAAACGAAAAGTAGAATCCCACACATGCAGAACACACAACATGAACATGCATTAAATGGATGTAATTTTTTGAAATATACCATTTTTCACTGCATTTACTGCAAATGTTATAACATCATCATGAGGTCCATTATAATATTTCAGTTTTTCAGGATTATATGTGAGCCGTTCAGAATTTTTATGTCGAAGTGAAATTAAAACAGCTGTATGCACCATGGGCACACTAAAGCAGCCACGATCTTCCCCATATAAAATTGGTTTATAATCTTCAGTACGTTGATAATAATAATCCTCAGTCATGCCACACCTAAAAGACCATCATTATTATTTTGACAAATCAAGTGTTATTTACATTAAATTTAATATGCAATATAAAATAAACTGACCAGAAATTAGAGTAGAGTGCATCGGAGGAAAGCATTGGTGCCACAATAGCAAGATCTTTGCTAACAAGTATTTTAAGGGCTTTAGGTTCGGTGATAAAAGCATCTGCATCAATCATCTGAAAGATACAATAGTATCAAAACATTTGTATAAAATATTACATTATATTTTTTAAAGAATTTAATACTCAATATGTTCGACTTACAAAAATAAAGTCAGCCCACTTTTTCCGGGCAAAATGCAAGGCATTTTCTCTTAGCCCAATAACATGTTTATAGTGCCTTGGACTCCAGTGAATGGGACCTTCCTCATCTGAATGCATGGGGCCAGTACTTTTATCCACTGTTATATTCACACCATGGTAATCAGCTCCAAAAGCGTTGACCCAGTCTTCTAATATTCCAACACTATTGTCGCTATTGTAATCAGAGTATATCCTGCAATATACAAAAATGTTTTATGGAAACTCTTCTTATATGATCAATAGTTTAAACTATGGAGTTTCACTATATAGTAAAAGTATATACTTTTGAGTTACAGCATTGTTTGTATGTTTGTATTTTGATCTTGCAAGAGGGCACCAGGGTAATAATTCACAGAACATGCACATCTGAATTTTAATCAATGAGCATATTACGAACTAGTATAGTAGTGTAAAATTATTTTTAAACATGATTATTACAGTGAAATTTTATTTTTATTTGTAACCAAATTAAAATTAGACATTATTATTATAGTATGCCGGGGGGGCTTACTTTCATATTATATTAGTGACACTGGTAGTAACTGCAACCAAATTAGTTAACCCAACTCTAAGATTAGCGGGAGCAAACATACAGACTACCAGGAAAATAATTTTAAAATTAATGCTAACAGATCTATTGCCACCAAACTACCACACATAAAGTAAACCATATTGTATCAATTATAATCTATACAAACATGTAAAATTGGAGGGTCTGGTTGTAATATTAAAATAACCACTATGTATACACGGCACATATACCAAATTAACATACCAAATCATTGCTGCATTGAAGCACATCACAATGAAGGTAGGAAACATCTTTATATACTTTAAATATAAAACACTTGGTACTTGAATCATAAATAATTATGTATTTGTACATTTATACTTACCAAATAAATAGTCGGTCCTTTGGGTAGTCCAAATTATGCAGACAAGAAAAAAAGTATGGCAATGTATGAGCTTTGTTGCGAACAAGAATGGTCACAGCTACTGTTGGCCATTTGTAATTCGCGTCGGTGGTTTCACTAGGTGTGAGTGTTAGTATAGCCGGGAAGTTATACAGAAAAGTGGTGAGAATAAAAAATTTTGTGAAATAAAACATTATGTGATAATTATTTATCACTGACGAGTACGGGTTTCGTTATCGAATGCACTCTTGGTGAAAATCGAAGTTTGGTTCAAATTTTTTTTTGTCAGGATCGATCAATCAGTTAGCGCAGGTCCCGGACGTAGAACACTGGAAGTACTAATAAAAATATAAGTACTGTAACTGTAATGTAATGTAGTAATGTAGCCTCATGTCTGCAAGCTGCACGTTTGCAAGTAAAACAAAATGTAAAGTGAAGAAGCGACGACCGACGTAATGCGACGGAATTCGAAATGGATAAACAATTTTTTTATTAAATTTGATAAATGTCCCGAAAGCCGGCAGCCCGACGCACTTCTAAGCTCTTTGACAGCACTGACAGCCGAGTGCAGTGTTGCCAGATGCCATGAACCATTTATCTGTATTTGAAACGGCTAAAATCTGTATAAAATCTGTATGCCTATTTTAACTCAAAATCTGTATTTAAAAAAATAGAATATTAGTCGTCATCATAAAAGGAGATGTTCAAATCTATTATATTATTATTATTTTTTTAATACATAATTAATACATTTAATGTTTTAAATAATAAAATGAATTATAAACCAAAATCATGAAGAAACGAAACGTAACGACATAGATTAGTACCGACCTCGTTTGGTATTAGTAACTGTCAGTGTCAACTGTCAATCAATCAAATTCAATTGTCAATATTGATTATTGGTTTCCGCGGATAGGATTGATCACGGCGGTAGCGCGGCGACGACGGCGTATAAACACAGAGCACAACGAAATTACGAACAGCGCGGAACGGAGTCGGAAAGACGTCTGATATTCTGAAATATTTTTAAATGAAATCAAAACCAAAACAAAATGTCAACGTTCATTCATCACTCAACGTCACTATCAGTCAGTAGACTCAGTAGTGTCAGTGTCAGGTTAGAGTTGCCAGAAGTTAAAGATGCCCATTGTCGCAAGCTTTTTATCTATCTACTGAAATTCAAACACAAATAAAAAAACAAGGGCGGATCTTTTTTTTATTTTCATAACCTTGTCATAATCGGAATAATTTTCACTTTCTCCACATCCAAGTTTTGTTTTTGTACAAATTTAGGACCAGCCCCCATACATTTTTTGAATTGAACATTTGAATTGATCAACATTCAACTTCAACTGTCAATGTCTTCAAAGTAGTTCAAAGTTCTGTTTAATAGCGGCTGTACAGTCACTCTCGCTCTCATTTGACGAGGCGAGGCGAGGCGAACGGCCGAGCGCTACCAAGTACACTCTCGTACGAGTGCAATGCACTCGCTCGGTTAGCAGTCTCGCTCTCGCGAGTTGCGAGACAGCGAGAGTGTACAGCCGCTATTAGTTGAATATGGTCCACAGACTAGGTAGGAATATGGCCATTTTATCAATAGAGTAAAAATTCTGTATAAAAATCTGTATCCAGTGAAAATCTGTATCACACATCGAAAATCTGTATAAATACGGAGAAATCTGTATATATGGCAACGCTGGCCGAGTGATACTTGACTTGACAGCAAAGAGAATATAACCACTGAGTGACAGCAGCACAGCAGCAGTGCAGCACACGCCGTATAACATGTTTTACTAAGATCCCTCCATAGAAGGACCTTCAGTGACCTTCACCCATCGCGTTACGGGATGAAAGTTACTTTTATATAAAATTTGATGTGTTAAAAAACTTATTCAGAGAAGGTTGCCTAAAATTTTTGATGCAAAGTGCGATAAATTAGTAATTTAAATTTTTTTTTTTCTTTAAATTACACTCATTCGCTTACGCAATAAATTGCATACTAATCGAAAGTATGTAATGTAGCCTAAAGAGTATGTATACGCTGGGTTAACGACTTCTTTCCGGTGCAATCATTGGGTAGGCAGGCATACACAGGTAAGTCAATAGTAGTGATTTGCACCCATCCGCTTACGCGGTAAACCGTATACCAAAGTAAAGATAATTTTATTGCGAACATAATGATATAAGGTTGACTGCGAAAAATTGGTGCTGAATACGGATTGTCGACTTTTAAAAATCTAAATATTCGTGCGAGTATCCAATCGCAGTGTGGCAGAGAGGTCCGAGGAACGTATCCAGTGAGATAGAAAAGGACGCAACATATGTAAATACATAATTAGAATGTATATTTGTGGCGATATCGGACACACGTCACACGGTGACGTCACGAAGCCTGAATCACGCTATCGAAGTTTTCTACACCGCCCGCTTATAACAAGTTCCAACAACGATCAGTTGGGGCTTGGGGCAATCTCATTTTTTTTCCAAAAATAAAATAAAACATAAAATACGAATATTAAATACAGAGTTGGATTTTTTACAAAAAAAAAATATTAGAACTAAGATTTCAAACGTGACATAATTTGTGTAGACTGCTAGACGGTTTTCGTGCGCCGACCCGACATTTCTTGCTGAGCTTTACGATCATTGACTAAGGACACCTGGCAACACTTGGATTTGAGATTTTCTACCTAGAGCATAGACATAGAGTACTTAAACACTACGTCTGTATTATATCGTTAGGTAATATTACGAGCAATAGTTCTTATATGCTCTGTGTCTTGGTGATTATGATTATAGGATCTGTAATCTGTATGTATTGTATTATTAGGGCCAGTTTCACCGGTTACGGATAAAGTTCTGGATAGCCCTAGAAATTTTAACTCCCAGATAAACTACAAGTTTTGGATTCATAGGTATCTCTCACAGAAGTGACAGATAAAGTGTTGGATAAGTATCTGCCAGTTCAAGTGGCTGTTACAGGCGTTATCTGACGGATAAAAAATGTTCAAGTGGCGTTTCTATAAATATGCCTCGGGGTTGTGCGGGCGCACAGTGCCTCGGGGACGAGTACGGCGTTGGTAACGTAAAGCGCGCGTGCTCAAAGGTGCCTGAGCGTGCGGTGTGCGTTCGGTGGGGACGTCAGTGCGTTCGGCTCGCTTGGCGAAGCTTTCGTTGATATTATTTCATAAATATGGTCACTCAAGAAGCCTCGATAAACTTAATTAAATTATATGCTTCACACACGATGTTGTGGGATCCTAAGAATCCCAAATCTTAATATATATAATTCTTCTATGAGTGTGTATGTCACTGAACTTCTCTCAAACGACTGGACCGATTTTGATGAAATTTTTTGTGTGTGTTCAAGGGGATCTGGGAATGGTTTAGATTCACAATTGGACCCGATAGGTGGCGTTGCTGTCGATATATCACCAAAACATTTTTTAATCATAATGCGGTACGAAGTACGCTGGGACAACTAGTATTTAAATAAAAGTCAGCGGGAAGACGCATGGAAGCAAATTGCGATAGAAATGGGGTGTGCTGTTGATGACACACTCGCTGTCGACGGAAAGGAAAATATTTAGAATGGTTCTATTCTAGAATTATTTATTTTAAATATTTATATTGTAGGTCATGTTATATTGTTCCATAAGATTAATAGTTGTACATTGAAAGGGTTATTTTACAAGAATAACTGAGATCAAATATTAAAAACTGTCATGGTAAAAACATGTTAATAGATTTTAATGCCATTTCTCAAACTAGCATTTGTTTATTGTGATAATATACTTAGGGGGTATCCATAAATTATGTGAGTCATGACATCATTGTCACGATCCGCTTGAGGCGAACGTGCAAGCGAGTGCGCGGATCGGTCTAATTAGTGCCATTACGCACTGTCGACTAGCCGCCGGCGACTCGGTCGATGGCGACTGTGACTTACTATAGTTTAAATAGGGGTTTACGCACTTGGTCGTAGTTCGCCCGAGCGACTTTGCCTATGTCTTGGTCGCCGAGAGACTGAGTCGCCGGCGACTAGTCAACAGTGCGTAATAGCGTTATGAGTTCAGATTTTTTTTTACTGAATATAAGTTACCGCATGACTACGATCCAACCTGTTAGTGGCGACGTAGCCTTTAGATGGTGAAGCGCGTTAACTTAGAAAAAACCAATTCACTCTTGACTTAAAGACACCCACGTTATAATAGACCGGGAACACCGGCACAGGCAAGTTATTCCAGTCCTTTGCGCTACGTATCATAAAAGACGAAGATAATATCCCCTCGTTCGTTCCGGGTAGATGTTCACGACGAAAGGATGAATACTTCCCGTTAGATATCCATCAAATTAGATATTTTAGACATCGTAACACTTACTTATATGTGTTATAACTTGACACAAGATAAACTAACCTAACACAAGATAATCACTTTATATAATTAGTAACTTTTAAAAGAATATACATGATTGGCAATCAATAATAAATCAATTCTTACAATAGATAACAATAACAAACATTATAACAAAACAAATCAGGTACGATTAAAATATCTATAATGAATATTCCAAGATCCCAGTGCCGGTCCAAAGCATATTTAGTTTCTGATGGACAAAATACGTAATTATATATGATAGTGTCAAGTTGTACAATATACCTGCTAACTTAGCGGTTGGCCAATTCTGAGGTACCAGGATGCTACAGGTAGGTAAAAATACCCACTACTACTCATACTCGTACTCATTTACAAGACACTACTATATCACACATTCACATCAGAAAATAAGTGAAGTCTGGGAGCGGAGGGATCTTGTAATAAAACATTTGTTATGGCAGCGTTTGCAATGTTACATAATTATCAATTTAATAATACAAGTATTCGGTTCTTATACCTAATATCTTTGGCCTATTCTTTCATCTTTGGCCGGCGTTAATTACTTATAGAGAATTATAATCAGGCATATATTTATTTACTAAGGGCCAGTTTCACCAGTTACGGATAAAGTTCCGGATAGCCCTAGGAACAGGGGCGCCGACTCCATGGGTGCTCGGGGGCTCGAGCACCCATGAGAAATATATAGTGGGTGCCGAGCACCCCTGAGAATAGACATCAAGAAACAGATCAGTAATTGTTGTGTTCAACCTAGGGCTGACCGACACATCATTTTTATTTCATACCGCTATTATGTAAGTGCGACATTTATTTATTTGTCGGTCAATCAGTGTGCATTCTCTTCTGACACTTCGCCACTTTTTCGAGTCATCAAATGAGCATGAGCACCCATGAGGTTTTCTAAAAGTCGGCGCCCATGCCTAGGAATTTAACTCCCAGATAAACTACAATTCATAGGTATCTGACAGAAGTGACAGATAAAGTGTTGGATAGGTATCTTCCAGATAAAGGCGTTATCTGACGGATAAAAAATGTTTCAAGTGGCGTTTCTATAAACACATTTGGAATTTGAAGTTATGAACTGTAGTAAATCATATTATTATAAATCCTACTATTTTTGTTCCATAATGATAAAATTATACCTGAAAATATTAAAAAAAGTCGAATTGGATTATTTTGAACAAAAAGTATTTTATTAACTAAGTTTTCAAAATAATTTTCAAATGACAATAATTTACGTAGTAGTAACGAAACGCAAAAAAGCGACGTTGCCGCTCCGTCAACTGTTAAGTGGCAGAACTTTATCTGTAACCGGTGAAACTGGCCCTAACTCTACTGCTTATTATTTATAATAGTTTTTTATAATTTAATACAATAATTTTTTATTAGTATTACATTACTCATCGAAGTGTACCAGAGTGGTATTTTCAATGTATATTGTGTCGGCCTTACGTACTGCCGAAGGGGGCACACAAAATGGCGGCGGATGAGACCAGAATCCGTTTTCCGTGCATACTATGGATGACTCGCCTACGACCTCGTATCCGTCATTGCACGCGTAAATCATTAGATCTCCCACAGGATACTTCCCGTCTTTTGATGATGATGACGTCAAGAGACGCCCGTTCTCTGGAATCAGCGGGTCAGGGCAGTATATAGCTGTTGACAAGATTGTATTTGAAATTAATCAACTGTGGATAGACAAAATTACTAAAATTAGCTTAAAATTGTAAAAATAGTACTTCTTTTACAATGTTTCATGAGCTATGACGTTACATGACTGTGCTAATTGATCTTGTGTAAAACTGTGTTATATATGTAGGTGTTTAGTTTAAAATGTCTACACACAACTCTATTGAAGTATTGACAAGACACCGACGTGACGTCACTTCACAATTAGTAGAGGTCAGAGAATATATCACACCACATAGTCTTTTGAACATAGTATTTATGTCAATGTTTGAACATAAAATTTGTTCTCTGTACTTTGCTTACTAATGGAAACGACGCCATCTACGGTATCATAGTTTATTGAAATTTTGTTAGTGCTCACAAAAGCAAAGTAGATGGCGCTTATTATATAATACCTACTCTAAGAATTTTTTTATATTACAATTCCATTTACAACGCAGTAAAAGTGTGTACAATATCAACCAAAATTGGTTGTTGAATAATATGTAATTGTGTTCTTAATCATGGCATGTCAAAAAGTGATTTTTCCTTCCACGTTGTGATATTGCCATAATTATGAAATCTGTTATAGTTTGTATCCTACATATCCACGGTAATGGCATGCCTATGCATGGAATACTCTATAGTATTCCATTTTCATACAAACGGTCGAAATGCGAATCATACATGCATTGGGTGATTAAGTTCTCAGCGATTTCTATTTTAACTTTATTT
This sequence comes from Ochlodes sylvanus, assembly GCA_905404295.2. NCBI lineage: Eukaryota > Metazoa > Arthropoda > Insecta > Lepidoptera > Hesperiidae > Ochlodes > Ochlodes sylvanus. The sequence goes on along the minus strand of FR990123.1, from coordinate 11,134,603 downwards.
TGCTTTCTATCCCACCGTGATTTGACTCTACCAAAGGAAGAAATTGTACAAAGATAACGAAATATAAACTATTTTCTAAAATTGATCCTTAATCAGTTTATCATTACATTTTGAAACTTTTGGAAATTTAAATCAATTTCGTCGTATTCCATTCGGAGTAATTAACGGAGTAGCCTGTTTTAGCGAGTAATATTTTTTATGGAATTAAGGTAGCAAACGAGCATGCAGCACCACCTTCCGCTGCCCCCATGATAACTGCGACCGACTTAGAACAATCTTATTACTCAATAAACCAAAAATAGAAGGGGGTTTCCCTTATAGTAGCAGAGCCCAAGAGGTTAAATATGGATAGGGACTCGAGCGTCGTGCGAGCGAGCATCAAATAGGTCCCTATTGGATTGTGAAGTTAAGATGCTAAAAAGAACAAGTTTATATAATGTATACCCTTTCACTGACGGGGGGAGTTTTTAAAATTAAAAAAAAAACACATTCACAAAAAATTACTCGAGCGCTTAGATATTAATAGTGTATGCTCTCCACGTCTTTCAAGAAAAATGTATTCAAGCGCGTCAGACATTGACAAGGGATGTTACGTGAACCCCCCCAGTAGCTCCCATTCAAAATACTGACGATTTGGAAGCGACCAAAATTAATGTATGGCCAATTAAAAAAAATGCAAAAACAAAAAGCTACCTTGAAATACTCGAGCGCGTCAGATTAATTAATTATTATACAGAACAAACAAGTGGCGCGATGATTTTAGCTACTTCGGCTTGTGTAAATCCGTGATTCGTGACAAAAATCCTTCAAAATAAAAATTAACCGCGCTCGAGAACAACGTTTTTTTGTAACTTTGTGACACTCCCATTTCCTTGGTGTCACGCTCAAATTGTCAGATTATTGAACCTTTTCTGCATGCAAATAACTTACCTTTTAATAATCTGACGCGCTCGAGTTTTCCTAAAGATCTATTTTTTTACTAATCTCATCGGCTGCCCCAGACATTTGACCCTTTATAATGGGCTCAGGCATGGTGGAAGTACTTCACAAGGTGCAAATTTGCCATTCGTTTTTCATTGCTAAACGAATAGCTATGAAACTATGTTAGTTTAGCTCCCACAGGAGAATTTTGCATGCAGTGCGTTTCGGAGACGATAAATCGATCTATGTAACTAATTTTAATTTTTAGAAAACGTACATATTTTTTTAGTACCTATAATTCGTGTCTAAATAGAATTTCCAAAAAACACGATTTACCAAAAAATACCGATCTTAGCTCGGTCATCAAGATACTGTTATATAAAGCCTAAGATACAATGTTTTCTCTCATTACACAGCACGAGTATTTCCACCATAGAGTGAGGTATGTTACCTAGTTATACCAGACACGATAGCAATGCTATCAATTTTGATAAAAAAAGGAGTCATTGTTTTTATTCGAGAATATTTGGTATCCATTGGTCAGTAAATTCCTGGGGGGAAACTATATTTATTACCATTTTAATACTTAATAACTGCACACGCGGAGATTATTGCACCTATGAAATAAATCACACATACAATCACAATTTTATAAACCTTCGCCCAATCTCCTTTCGATACAGTGTTTAATTATGTAAGATTATTGATTTATAACGTTTTCTTAAAATTTTAAGTGGATATTGTTTTAAAATCAGTACTTGCTTTCGCATTAGGTACACAGCGCCCAACGATAAAAGCGTTGCTGAATAACTTATGAAATAATTTTCATTATACCACATAATGTCACCAGCTAAATATAACAATATGATTATTATAACATCATCCTATTATATATTTTTAATATAGCAATATAACGGCATAAACATAATTTCTCAACAGTTATCGTTTTATTTCAACTAATCTACACAAAACTTTCATATATACCTAAAGCTTCCTCAAGAATCCCTCTGTTTATTAGTGAAACCCGCATGCAAATCCGTTCGGTAATTTTTGAGTTTATCACAAACAGACAGACAGATAGACGCGGCGGGGACTTTGTTTTATAATGTTAATATTGTATTCGCTTTCGCATCAGTTCTTTTAATTATTGTTTTATATAAATATATAATTCGCATTAAAAGTACAACTACCATGGGATGCGAACAATTAAATTGAATGGTGAGCCAGTGGCTATACACATAAAACGCCAGCGTTTATGAGCTTAGTATCTGATAATGTGATGACCCTGACGCTCCGCTCCAATAAAAAACTGGCAATCCATTTCCATAACCTCTCGGGTACTCCGTGCAAAGGCAGCTTAGACAGGTATGCCCTGTCGAAGGCCTTTCGCCGAATCGAAACTTACAGCCAATGCTTCTCCCTTGCTATCGATTGCTTCAGCCCAGCAATGAGTTAAGTATATTAAAAGATCGCAAGCTGACTAGCCGTGGCGTGAACCGTATTGACGGTCACTAATCTCCTGTCCCCCTTTTTGGGAATAGGGTAGACCAAAGCCACCTTCCAAGAAGACGGCACGATGCCGGCAGAATATGAGAGTTGAATAGGCGCGTTCAAACCGGGGTCAACTCCGGAGCGAAAGTTTTTAGCACAACAGCAGGTATACCGTCCGGCCCACTCGACTTCCTTATATCGAGAGCCTGACGCACAGAATTTTCATTGAAATGCACGTCAGGCACATAATTAATCAATGGACGATAAATAGTTAGCGTTTCACATTCAACATTCAAAACCCGGAGAAACACGTCAGCTATGATTCGCCAACTACATATATTATACATATAATTAATCAATGGAAAATAAATAGTTCGTCTTTCACATCCAAATCCCTTCTGTGACATATAGGTACCTTAATATATGTATACAGGGGATAGGAAAGCAAATAAGGCCAGTTTTACAGCCCAGCAAATTGTATTTCAAAAACGTATTTTAAGGTTATGAAAGTTTTTTTTTTATGTTATCCGTTCTGGCTCCAAGTCAGTGTTTTAGTTCTCGACGTGCCGTCAAGGTTTATAATAGTCGGTCACACCTTCCCCTTCACACATCATCGAAAAGTAGGTAATAACACCGCGACCAGACAATGTTTCAAGCAGAATAATCGCCAATGAGTGTAATGTATAAGTCGATAAACAAAAGTTCACTCAAATTCGCGTGTGCTCGTTGTGTTCTTAACGTTATTAAACTATCTCACCATCCAAGTTGTCAACACAAGTCTAGCATCACCGTTCGTTAGATTACTTGTCAATAGCCTCACGACAGCCATCTTGCATCTTGTATGCAAGGTATAAGAAAGTAACCTTCGCATTGCTCGTATACGCCGCGACATGGTTATTTTTTTACATAAATATGGTAGCTTAGAGTATATAGTAATATATACTCTAAGTATGGTAGAGTCTCAGCGTCGTAATCACAACACAACCCATAACTAGCCCACTGTTGGGCTCGCGTCCCGTGTGAAGGTACAAGCCATTTCCACCACGCTCGCAAAGTGCGGATTGGTAGACTTCATCCACCTTTGAGAACATTATGGAGACTCACAGATGTGCAGGTGAGAATTCACGATATTTTTATTAACCGAAGCAACTGATAAATTAATTTCTGATATGCACATAATTTTTCAAATTAGGGGTACGTTCAGGATTCAGGATCCAACACGAGTCCAAAGTTCAGGTCTACCTTTAATATAATAACATTATTTATCTCGATATCTTCAATATTGCACATACTCTTTTCACTTTTTAATAATGATTTTACTCAATGTTATTAACAGCCGAGAAACGTGCAGACGAGCCCCCTGACAGACAAACAAACACACCAAACCAACATAAATTGTAACATCATAACATTCGCGACATAAATTAAATTAATAAATTAATAATTAGACGCTAAAATATTCATAGTCCCGCACTAGGATTCCTTGTGTCACTGGTGGCATGGACAATACAAATAACACATCACTAACACCCACGACTCTGAACCGAACGAACGATCGATCGGATCGAACCCGGGACACCTCGCTTCGCAGGCAGGGTTGCAAAGCTTAGATACAAATGGCTTAGGTTTCAGCTTCATATGATTGTAAAATGTTGGCAGGGCCATAATTATTTAAAAATATAAGATCGCCATCTGCCGCTCAGACGGTGGATAAGATTACGCATCCACGTTTGAAATGTGGAGCTGGCGACGCATGCAAATAACTCCCCTGGTAGCTCTATGTACATAAATGCTTCTAGACTTTCTTATCTAGATTTTGATATTCATGTCATTCATTTAACAATTTCTTCAAGATATTTTTTTAAATTAATTTAATAACATTACAATATTTTCCGCCAGACATTATTATATTGTAACAAGGAAAAGGAAATCAACAGCCAAATTGCTTAAAACAACAACATGTCATAGACAATAATTCGGGGCATAATTAAAGAACCAAAAGCGCAATTATTTTTCTTTACTGCAGGCATTATTTTAACGACTGCTTATTTCATCTGCAGCATGTCTTCAAAATTTAGAAATTTCTTTATAAACTTAGAAATGTACGCAAAGCATTGTCAGAAGTGCAGTGCAGATATAAAATAACTCTCGCTTATTCCAAGAATGAGTTCAATTCAACTATTTTTGCATAGCGATGCTTAGCAATGACACTCAACATGACATTCAGTTTGTAGGAGTGCTAAAGCAAAGAAGGCCTGTTTAAGCCACAACTAAAATGTCATTAGAATGGATGATTGCAAAGAACCATCGAAAAAAGCCTGTTATCTATAAAATTTATAATAAGCTATCACACAGCAATTCACAAAACATATAAATTACATGAACAACCACGTTTATTACGTGTTTCTGTGGTTGTGTCGAAGAACCAGGATTAATGCAGACCCCGCTTCTTTATTTGATGACTCGTTATCACTAGGAAATTAAGACGTATGAGTCTTAATTTCCTAGCGTTTGGACTAAACTTTTATTATCCATTACCATTACGTTTAGGGGTATGTCAGCATAACCATAAAGAGGCATTATATTGTATGATCAATAATACAATGTTAATAAATAAATAAAATCGGTTCAAAAACAACACAGTTGCAAAATTACATCTCGTTCCCCACAGGAATATATTTTTTCTGCGATGTAAAGAAAGCTAAGCAGCAGTGATAGCCGAGTGGTTAAACGTTGGACTCAAGACCGGGGGGCCCGGGTTCAAATCCCAGCACGCACCTCTAATTTTCAAAAATTATGTGCGTATTAGAATTTAATTATCACTGCTTCGGTGAAGGAAAACATCGTGAGGAAACCTGCACACCTGAGAGTTCTCCATAACGTTCTCAAAAGTGTGTGAAGACCGCCAATCCGGCCAACGTGGTGGTCTATGGCCTATACCCCTCACATTGTGAGAGGAGACAGTTATGGGTTGTGATGAAAAAAAGCTATATATTAAGTTAGGTACCTGAGCAGAACCGGTCGCGGATGTCTATTGCCAAGCATCCTTGTCATTATATTCATCGACTGCATAATACCCTTTCTCTATGAGTCGTGTTTTAACATGTTTCTTAAATATTTGTATGGGCAAATCAATAATAGACTTTGGTACTTTATTAAAAAGACGACGACCAACAAATACTCTCCTGTCGCTATTACCGAAGGAAATACGCTCCCGGATAGGCCTGCACAGCCACGGACAAGTATTCGCAGACAGACGCTGACTGAAGCGTCTGACATAGACGGAAAAGTTAAAGCGTACACAGAACACGGTATAGACATCTCATTCTGGTGAGCGTGGCCAAAATCTCAACACGAGTGATTGCATGTGGCACGAGAAAAATTCAACGGTGACCTGTCAAATTTGCTTGTAAGTAACTGTGTTTTCCTTGAAAACCCCGGCACGAAATGTGAGAAGTGTTTCTTTTAGTGTCATTGGCGTAAGTTGTTCCTTTTGTTGTGTGAATGTAATGGCATTCATTAGTCTATACTCTTCTCCGCCTACGGGCATAAGGCGGAGAAGAGTATACAAGGTGATTCGTAACACACTTATATTAATATTAATAGGTGTTACTCAGTATTCGATTCTCATTCCAAATATCTAATTAAAAAGGGTGCTTAAAATTTGACGTAATTATCTATTACAAACCCATAATGTGGACAAACTGAGCGCGCGCTCTTCTAAGGTCATTAACCCGGCCGCTCGAATTTCGGCGGGTCGGTCGTTGTACCTACACAGCTATTGACCATACATTCCGAGTATATTTAGACAATTTAGATTGCCATTTTTGAAACAATCATCGTGTACAATTTAACTTTATATTTTTAATCAACCTATGACCATGTCCTTTCATGACCTCAAGTGTGTCAAGCGAAAAAAAAATCACCCCGTACATTCGGCGAGTGGGACCTAGCTATAACGGCCGGCGGATCTTGGCCGCTCTGAACTTTGTTCGGATCGCTGCGCAGAAGTCAATTTTAGGGTCGAATTGGGGCAAGACGCGCCGCATGTCACTTTGAGCATTGTTTGTCTCAGTCACACGCTCAGTGTTCGTGTCGCTATCTCTCTCTAAAGTACAATACCTGCGCACTATATCCGAAAGCCTAACTTCAGAGCGGAAATGATCCGCCGGCCGTACTTTACTTACGCAGACACCGCGGCGCATCGCCCGACCAGCGGCCGTCGTGCTCGCACTCGAGCCCGGGCGCGCCCACCAGCCGGTAGCCCCACGCGCACGCGAACACCGCGCGCCCGCCGTACGACGAGTTGTACTCCACCGCGCTCAAGTGCGGCCCCAGCGACCGCCAGCTCGGGCAGAGCGTCTGCTCGCACGACGGCGCCGCCGCCGACCAACGACCTGGGCCAACGGCCGTTTACGAACTTTTTTATGGAATTAACATGGCAAACACGCAGCACCAAGCATCCGTTTCAGTATATGACAACAGCGACCGTCACCGAACAAGACTCGTCTCCTATATTCAAATTACAATTATGTTTACACTAGTGATCCGCCCTCGCTTCGCTTCGGGAGACTTTGGATAATGCACACTATCTAGATATCTTTATAAATTATAGCCTATGTTTTATTCTGATGTGTAAGCTATATTATTGTAAAGTTTCAATAAAATCCATTCGGTAGTTTTTGCGTGAAAGAGTTCACAAACATTCATACATCCGTACAAACTTTCACATTTATAATATTAATAGGATAGGATTATTATTATGAATCTATAAACTTAAAGTTTCACGGGTCCTAAATGTAAGTGGACCCGGTCATTTGGAAGGCTTGCTTAGGGACACAGGTGCTACACGTAGAGGCCCCTTTGAAACACTGATGTTGTGCATGTATGGTATTATTATCATTAACCATTTCAGGGTCCGATGATGTGTCTCGGGCTGTCGGGTAAAAATGCCTAAACGACGATGAAAATCAAAAAGGATAATTAAGGCACTAATTGAGGCTAGAGAAATAGGTAGCCCAATTATGAACATTCTCCTTTTGGTCAATCATGGTCAATACAAATATGACATAAGTCGAAGGGAAAACTTACCGTCCCCCATGCACGTGACAATAGATGAACCATTCAAGTGGAACCCTGGTTGGCAGCTGAAGTGTACCGCGTGGCCGAGGCGGTTCCCTTGCGCGAACTGACGCAGACGAGTCGGCGACACGTTTATTGGGGGGCAGACGACACCTATAACCATTTTATTCCAAATTTTAATCTAAATATTTTCTGTTCTTTCTAGCTAGGCTATAAAAAGTACCACTCATAATAATGTTATTATCTTTTCTACAGCAAATCAAATCGTGTTTCCAAACTATCCAGGAACCCATTGAAACCCATTCAACTTACAGACAACGTACAACGTACAGAAGAAATATATATATATGAAGATGGATAAAAAATGCATAATTAACTTACTAACAACTCTAATGATAACAGTGTTAGTATGACCCCCGGGTGCAGCACACGTGTACTGATCGCTATGACGCGCCGACATCTTACTTAGGACGAGCCGATAATTAATTTCTCTCTCCCCGTCATCAGGAGACCAAGCTGGAATTCAGTGAACAAATAATTTATTAATAAAACAACAATTTCGTGTTATTTTTTTGGGTGACGCTGTGGCAACGGACCGCTCCTGTCGAAGGACGCTAGGGTCGGTACCACCCAGTTTAATCTCAACGGTACAAATGCTTGATGACAGGGGTTTTTACCCGCTTGGCTATCTATAGCTATAGCTTTGTCGGCTATTTCCATACATAAAAATAGGCAGTCATGGATAGGACTGCGGCCAGAAGTGAAAAAAAGCTTTAGTAAATTATTGGCTGCGATAAATGATATCAAATTTAAATCCTTATACAAACTTATTTA